>OY728146.1:1544178332-1545428332 GCA_963277665.1 Viscum album
ATATACATTCAATATCGCATGATTCCCATCCCTTGTTACATTAGACAAATGGGACTAAAATGGAGGAGGAGATAGGTTCTCGCGGTCAATTAAAATCATGTGATGCACCCAGTGCACTCAATGCACATTCCCAAAATACCCTAGGTCAAGTCACCCAAGGTATTGTGACTGTCTCCTCATAAGTATTTTATTCTTACGAAGGCCCTCAGACATGTCTGCATAACCACATGGAGGTCCATAAAAGTTACCACATGATCGAACAAGTCATAAATAATAAAAAAATAATTTGATAAAGGATGCATTGATGAAGGATACTAATGATCAATGAATATAAGGATACATCCTTGATACAATCTATGATTGAGACTCATGAAAGTGTGTGGTGCCATGCCCCTTCCCTGAATCCATCCCAGACATGCGCCAGATATGCTGCACATATCGGTCTGTATCAAGGGTGTTGATGCCTATAAATTACCAATCCAAAAAATGAAGAATATAATGAACCCACCATTTTAAATATAACATTAAATGATTATAAGAATAATTCTACATCATAGTACAAACCAAGGATCGTAAAGTCATGTTTCATGGAATATTAAGTACATACAACAGAAAACATGGAAGTAAATAAAATATTTATTTATTTAATCTTTTAATTTACATCCTAAATTCTATTGTGCTCAATAATATTCATATGGTACCCTATGGAATAGATGAAAAAATGATGAGCTAAATATACCAGTAATGGAATAACCACAAGAACAATCCATTAAAAAATGGGATAAAAGGCATGACATCATGATATAAAAAGGCATGTAACATATGGAATCATAACATATCAACATGGAATTATTTGAAAATTTAGTTGTAATAATGTGGCAGAAACATAATACATGACTTTAGAATGAGTGAAGGCTAACTGCCAAGACTGTTTCACATGGTAGCAAAGGCCTAGGCTAACTGCCAAGACCATCACACATGGTAGAATAAGCCAAGGCTAACCACCAAGACCGTCACACATAACATCTCATGAGACTGAACTTTACTAAACACATTAGAGCTCATCTGGGCACACCCATATTAACATTCCATTAATTTTTTTTTTCACATAACTAATCATACATAATAAATATTACATAAACATAAGGGTTACCCATGTAATGAATTGGGTACCATAATCATGTCACAAAGCATAAAAAAATGGGTGTATCATAATCGTTTCAATAAAATAAAGGAAAAAAATACAAATGGTCCTTAATAATGTAAAATAGGAATTTATCATGGTATTTTATGTTAATTATACGTGATAACAAGTAAGATAAGTATTTATGAAATTTTACCATTAAATCATTTTTGTGCGGTTTTAAGGGAAATACTATAGTGTCTTTAAATTAGAAAGGGGAACAATACATTATATAAAAATAGTAAATAACCAAGAGTGTTTTCATAATAATAGAAAATAATTACTTTTAAAATAAAATGGTTTCTAATAATAGAAGATATATATAACATGAAATCGGGTAAGAATTCAGGAAGTTCCCTCAAAACCAGTTTCCTTATCGATATGTATTGTGGAGGGAATCACATGAAAACATGTATATCACTAAAAGAGAATTATGAAAGGTTCATGATAAATTAATTTTTTACATGTAATTTTTTTCTATAGTATTCACATTAAATTATAAGATAAATTCAATTTGGTAAAAGAAAAATAACACACCCCGAAGGATCAAAGAAGGTTTGGGTGGAATCCCATATGGATTATCGGCATGGTATCAGGTGAACATAAGAGGGGTTAATGAGGGAGAAGGGGGTTTATAATCACTCATAAAACATGATGAACATATAGTGGAGGTTAGAATTAATACCCCATAATTAGTAATTAGGCATAAATGGCCTAACATAGAGGAAATTCTTGAATAAAAGTTAAATTGAGAGGATTACTTACCTTAAGTCTGATGGTGATCTCCACATGATATTAATGACCTGAATAATAAAATTATGTTAATTAATTTTTAATTTAAGAACCTACTCTACATGTAAAATATTTCTAATAACGTTTTTGTGTTCATTCATGACACTTTTTAGGGTCAATTGGTTCATTTTCAATGTTTGGGTCTGTTTATTTTCCTGTTTTTTATGATTGGTTTACTTATTTTTATGAATGGATAAACGTGTAAAACTTGGATGGTTTTCCTGAATTGGAGATAAATTTTATTATTGAACATATAAAATGTTATATGTTTGTAAATTTAATTTTATTAATTTGTGTGAAGGTTAATTATGATATAAAACATTTATGACAAATGCTTCGATTAATTTGGTGATTTAGCTCATAATTAAATTGTTTTGTATTATTATTTTACATCATGTGTGAAAAAGGATTTCCAAAAACAAATATGATAAAATAAATATTTAAGATTAGGGTTCTTCCATTAAAATTCATTCATGATAATAATTTAAGATTTTAATAGAAATTGATAACATGTCATCCTTGAATGTGATAAATTAACACATCTCGGATGGTGTTTTCATTTCCTTAGTAAAAAAAGAGGGAAAGTGGAAAGGATAAGGAATTATCCCATTAGCATAAAAAATAAATATAAATTTATTTTACTGGATTTTTCATACCTTTTTTATGAGGATATGTTAGGAAAGAAAATATAACAAAGGAACATGAAAAGTAAATGAATGAAAAGAAAAGAGGAATTTACTTGTTGTTTCGTTCTTCCTGGAGAGCCTCTTAAGGTTAGAGGATATGGTCTTTTTTGGATACCAAATGATTTTGGAAATTGGGGAGGATCTTGGAGTGTTATTTGAGCCCAATTTAGGGAAGTCTCAAAGCTTGATTGGAGTGAAGAGAAGAGGGGAGTGTGGGTGGTTTTTCTAGTGGAGGGGAGGAGGGTTTTCTTAATATTTTAATCATTAGTTTATTATATTTCCAAAATACAAGAAATAGTAATTATTATTTTGCCTAAAAACTGTAATATTTTCATGCGAGTTCAAAAAAATGTCAATTTTAATCATCCATGACTCATAAATGATGGAGATATTCAAGTTTTATCAGTTGTTGTGAATTATCGTATTTTACTATTCATAAAAAATTCATGTATTTTAGAAAAATATCAAAAATTCACCCTACCAATATTTTGACGTGTAGAATCTGAAAATGAACACCATTTTCAATATTAATTTTATAAATGTAAATAATTTTATTTTTAATTATAATATAAATTTAATTGAAAAATATGGATTTTAAAACTATAACTGATTTTATTATTCTTTCAGAAATTACATATGGTCCTATTAAATTATCTTAAAATCATAGGTTATAAAATCATTAATTTATGAAAACCTTTTAACAAAATAAATTTTATTTTAAATTAATTAATTAATATAAATTAATTATTTATGACTTACAAAAATTAAAATACTACTATGGTCATATTTTTACTTCTATGATTCCTAAATTATATTTATGCATTCAAAGTTGATGTTACTATTCTTTTGAATAAGTTAATATTCATAAGGTTCATATTACTATTAAGAATAGTAGGTTACTATTTATATGGGCATATTTTAATTTAACAAAAAAATTATATTTGTATTATCAGAATCCAAACATATTAATGATTGCAATCGTGTATGTCAGATTTTTGAAATTCAAATAATAGATGTGATAATATTTTGTATAAAGGTAAGATAGTACTTATTAGTTCATTGTGTTGTGATTTCATGTGATTATATGACATAATTATTAGAAAGTAATTTCCATTGATAAAATAATTGGTTGTTATATTATGTCTTGCTTATGAAATTTCACCCTAGAAATATAATTTTTAATTCTAATCCATAAACAAGTGATGTTACTTTTCATTCATTCCATCCCCCAGATCCATTATTTCCTCTTCGTACGTTTGGTTCCGCCACAGTACATTGACCAAGTGAGCAGTGTTGCTACAAAGAAAATTATCTATAAAATTCAATATCTCTATAGGTATCTCCTCATAAGAAAGGTAATCCTCTAACTATACCACCTATAAAGAGTGTACATGTGAATGATTTGGTATTTAGTTCATTAATAGGGATATGTGGAAGACATCAGGTACTTTAGACAAGGTAGGTTGAAGTACCAATTGATAAGCCACAACTCTGACTCGATCAATGACATAGAAGGGGTTAATGTACCTGGGACTTAACTTTACTTTCTTCCCAAATCTCAGGACCTTCTTACATGGAGATATTCAGAGGAATACCATATCATTAACATTGAACTCGAGGTCATCGATGATTATCTGCATTACTCTTTTTTCGAAATTTTATTTTCATGACGTGCCTCTAAATGGGTTTCACCATCTCCACCAGTTCTTTTACCATTTCAAGTCCATGAAGCTTACTCTCATGGAATTCATCCCCACACATTGGTGTTCTACACCTTTTCCAACAATGGGCTTTGTATGCTGGAATTCAGATGCTTGATTGGATACAATTGTTGTAGGAGAATTCAACAAGTGGAAGATGTTGGTCCCATACCCCTTTGAATTACATTTAACATGATCACAACATTTATTCTAGTATTTGTATAGTCCACCTAGACTTCCCCTCAGTTTGAGGATGATAGGCTGTACTGATGTTCTGTTTACATCTTGGAGCATGTTGGAGACTTTTCCTGAACTACAAGGTGAATATCATATCTCAATCGGATACTATAAATAGTGTTACTCCATGCATCCTTAACACTTAATTGATTTATATATATGTGAATGTTTATCCAATGAGTAGTACCCTCTAATTTCTATTAAGTGAGGTTTCTTTGTATGATGATCCACAATGACCCATTTAGCATTGTTTCCTCTGGATGTCCTTGGAAGTGTAGTGACATTGTCAATAGTGATGTTATCCCACTTCCATGTTTTTTTGGGTATTGGTTTCATCATCCCCTTAGAATTCTATCGTTCATCGTTCACTTTTTGACATACCAGGAACTTTTCTATATATTTTGAAATATCCTTCTCTTTATTGTCCCACAAAAGGTTCTCTTAGGGATCTTGATACATCATTGTGATCCCTAGGTGAATAAAGACGTTAACCAATGTGCATAATTCATAAGATCCTTCTTTATCTCTAGATTATAAGGTATAGATAACAATGACCCAAATCATACAACACATTCCGCATCAATCATGAACTTAGAGGATTTTCTAATTTTAATGGATTCCACCCTTTTCTGAATTCCCACATTTATTATTTGATCATCCTCTATTTTCTCCATGAGGGATGGTTGAGAAATCATTTGACAAAATATTGATGATGTTACTTCATTAATGATTCCCATGTCTATCCTCTAAAAATATAATAAGATCAGTTCCTTTTCAATTCTAGTCATTGATAAAGATGCATGATCATTTCTACTCAGAGCATCATCCACATTGTTTGAATTACAGAGATGGTACTAGATTGAGCATTCATAATCCTTGATGAGCTCTATCCATATTATTTGGGGCATATGAAGCTCTTTTTGTGTGAATATATATTTGATACTATTTTGATCAATATATATATCACACATATATCTATAGAGATAATGACAGTAGCTTTTTAATGCAATGATTACATTATCCAAATATAGATCATGTGTAGGATAATGTTGCTCATTGATTTTTATCTACATTGAGAATAGCTTATAAATTTATCATTTTTTAATCAGTAAATAGCCTAATAATTTCATTTATGTATCATTATAATCCACAAACAGTTCTCCACTTGATGGGAGTATGAGTACCAGTGCTATGAAAAGCGTCTTTTTGATATCCGTAAATAATTCTTGACAATCTTGGGTGCAGAAAAAATTTACCCCCTTCAGTGTCAGCTTTATCATTGGGTTTGAAATTTGTGATAAGTTATTAAAAAATCATCGATAATACCCAACTAGACCCAAAAAACTATTAATATCTGTCACATATATTTCCCTGGCTCACTCTTTAATATCCTTTGTCTTGGAAGGGTCATCATATATCCCTTTTCCGGTGATAACAAGCCCCAAAAATGATACTTTATACATCCAGAACACACATTAACTGTACTTTTCATACATGTACTCACTTCCCAAAATATTTAACACAGTATTCATGTAACACACCAATATTTTATAAGGTATATTATTTTTAATATTATGATGTACGCTACAGCAATATTATCTTGCACTATACGCAACACCGAATTAGCTTGTAGTATATGCAACACTATTCTTGGATCATGTAAAACATAATTTCAAGTTTGTTTGATAGTAATTATTCAACACAACATTGAGTGTATATATATATATATTCAATTTATAATTGAACAATGATTGAATTTTGTTATAAAAAACAACAAATGAGTCTTGCACTACACGCAACCCTGACTTTGCTTGCATTAAATGCAATCGCGACCATCCTCGATAGCGTGTGTTGTACGCAATTCAGGGTTTCACGAAAACAACTATATATTGTTATAATATTATTATGGACTATCCATTATGAATAATATTAACTAAATTTTAAATTTTATATCATTACTATTCATCTTACACATTTTCTCGAACATGGTATGAGAACAAAACAAATTTTTCAGGTAAAATAAGTATTTTTTTAAAAAATGCAGTTTTGCCACCTTTTGATGGCGCACCAACATTAAATCTAGTTTTTGACATGTTTATAAATTCAATTTGACAAAATAATATTCTTCTTTGGAATCAGGATATAAAAATTTACTTCGGGATAAATTTTTTCATATTATTTTGATAACATTTATAATTTAATGAATAGTAAAAACAAGCTATATTTTAATTAAAAACAACTTTTTTCATCATAATAATTTATATGGTTAAATTATAAAATTGAATTTTTTTTAAAGTAAAATTTAATATATTTTAACCATTTAATATAACGTATGTCATTAGTATTTATTTTACATTGAATTAATAAGTTAACTCATTTCAATCTTTGGCATTGTTTTAACTTTTAAAACCCATTTTCTTAAAAACGGGATTAATTTTAAATTAATTACTGCAACTTATTTGTTTTGAATTTTCAAAAATGGATTCAATATTTTAATTAAGTGGCTCTATATTATGTTAATAGGTTACATTTTTTTTAAATTATGAATAGTAACTACGGTAATATTTATTTGCTGCAGTTAAAGGTAAATCGCGTAATTAATGGTAAAAGTAAGATTATAAAATTACGCTAACACCTGTCAAAATTCTATTGGATGACTAAAAGTCGACCCATATCATCTAAGGGTCGGAATAGATTCATTTTATGGAATTTTGACCATGAAAATAATTTAATTATAAATTAAACCAAAGAAAGTGACAACATGTCACTCTCTTAAATTTTATAAGTATAATAATTTTAATTTAGTGATAAACATCATGAAACTTATAACATGAATAGTATCCATAAATATAATAACATTATATACATCATTTTAATTTATTTTTAATTTTTAGGTATTAAATAATTATCATGAAAGGTGACACAATAGTGATGTTGAAATTATTTTATTTATTGAAATATCAAATATATGGTTTAAAAAATATTAAAATAAGTATTATATGAACTATTTAATGTTCTCCACTATTTTTCTAGACAAATTTAACATGTTATGAATCTATTAAATCTTTTAGTTCCAACAAATATTCTGTGATGATTTTATTTAAATTAAAATAATTGAATAGTGTCAAAATTGAAACTATTGTTATTTTATAAATATAACATAATATAAAATTGTTTAAAAACCACATAAATATTTAAAAAATATAATTTAAAATTTATATGCTCTGAAATGTAATAAATTATCCAATTATGGACAATTTTAAAAACATAAGTAATTATTTATAACAATTTAAAATTTAGAATCTTATTACCACAAATAAAATGAAATAGATTAAATAAGGATAAATCAAGTTGATAATGTTTAAAATAAATTTTAAAAAGGTCTAAATTTTATTGCTTGATTATATTAAAATCCTATTTCATCTAATATTTGGACTTGAGTCATTTTGGATGATTTTATGTGGGGTTTGAATTTATTATAAATTAAAAATTTTGAGGTTTCCTAAGGTGCCCCTCTCCTCCCTAATAAAAGGGCACCTCCTCCCTCCCATCATAACAACACTTTGAGCCTTAAAGCTCGGCCAAAACCTGCCCATTTATCTACTCCACTTTCGTAGAAACATTATGAAGGTTATTTTCTTCTCAAAATTCCATCTCTAGTTCCTTAATGAGGAACATTAAAGGAGGTGCGTCGAAGAAGAGGTAATCTTTTCTTCCGATTATTTTATGATTTTTCTTCTTATACTTCTTCTTATTTGTTTGTTTCATTATAAAGTAATAACATAAGTATAACTAATATACTGATATGTTATTATAAATATGAAACAACCCCATTTCTCCTTCTATGCATTCTACAGAAAATTAAATCACCACGCCTGTGTACGTACGGAATACCATCTCCACGTCGTGGTCTAATCAGTTTCCCCACCACCACATTACTTGGATGGGTATAATGTTTTAAAGAATAAATATATATGGTTATTATAATAGAATAAGGATTATGAGATATTATATCATCCACTCCAATTTTATTTAATATTTATAGCAATGATATCATCGCTCGTACGTACGTACAGACTACTGTCTCCACGAACGCGATGAGATTCATTTTCCATGATTAACCATTCAACTATGATTATAAAGTATATATAATAAATAATCCTTAAATATATTACATAACAATGATACTGGATTTATGTACATATATTTTTCATTTACTTAATTCTATTTAAATCAATAAGGAAACAAAAATAGCGTTCATGCGTACGTACGACCTACTGTCTCTATGAACGTTGTATTTCATTCCATTTATCAATCTATAATATATATTTATATTCTGAATATATATAATGTATAATTCATGTTTTACATTCTATAATTATTTAAATCTGGATATAAGTAATAATATCAAGAACAACAAGTCGAAACACATACAATAAATGAAACGATTTTACACAAAACGCTGCTTTAACATGGAATTTACAAAAGAAAGGGTAATATAATGTCATAAGTGAGCCATATATGATATTATAATAATGAATATGATTCTTTAATAATTCAATTAAATTATTTAAATCATTATACATGATTTTCGGAAACATACGAAGCATATCAGACATAAGGTAAGGGATAATGTTTCCAATCTCGTTTTTATCCGAGATTGTATATTCTTAAGTAATTACTGGGGTTATATTTATAATCCAAGTCCCTGTTTTCTAAAAATAGTATCATGTATGTTTAAATTATTTTTTACCCATTTTTTTTATTTTACTACATGGTATGTAAGAAATCTTTATTATTTTACCATACGAAGTTCTTTATGACTTTTTTGGAAAAAAATGAGAAGAATGTTTTTTAACTTATATGTCATGAAAGGATTTTTACGGTTCCATAACGACTAATTTTCATGAAGAGTCCTCTACAATATTTCATGAATATTTTCAACAGAATCCTTTTATTTTAAAATTGAATGGAATTTTTTGAAAAGAAAATGATTTTAAAGAAGAAAGGATATTTTCCTCAAGAATTCATTTAAAGTGTTTTATCAAAACGATTTTCCATCTAATATGACATTATGTCATATGTGTTTGTTTCAAGTATAATATCCCTATGATTTAGATGGTTTCATTTTTCTTATCATGAAATGATATCCATTTTTTTATATGGATTATGTTATGATGTGATTATGTTTATGAAAACCATTTTTTCCTTTGGGTTATAATGAATGATTCATGTTTATATTTTGGCGCAAGTATGAATGATTTCATTATGATATGGGTGGGACCTATATATCCCTCAAATTAATTGGGTAATGATTTATATCTCATGAGATAGACATGGCTTGAATGGAAAGTTAATTCGGTTCAGTGATAGAGGACTGGAACGGGGAGTGAACTTGATTCCGTTAGAGACTTTGTCCACTAAGATGGTCTTGGCAGTAATGCCTTGGCTACTATGGAAATCATATCAAGTGCTTAATGTTTTGACAAAATTACATGTTTCCATGATATTTTATCATGATTGATGTTCCATTATGATCTATTCCTTATGTACTTCCATGTTTTATGTCATTGGTCAAGATTTTGATGATTAATCATTATGTTCATGTTTTTATGTTCAAATGTATATGGTTTGTTTTATTTTCTCTATGCTTACCCTTACTGAGCATTTGATCTCACCGTTTATATTTTTTCTTTTCCACATGATATAATGAAAGGTTTTAGGAAAGAAAACAAAAAGGGGAAGATCATTATGGGGGATGTGGAATATCATTGACCATGATTAGAAGAATAAGTTACGAGTTTCCAAAGATACAAAACTATTACGGTCCTTGAGTGTTGGTTTTTGTTATGTATTAAGTATTCTAAAAAACTAATGTAATGTTCTTGTATGTAATGTTTGGGGTATCTACCATTAAAATGCTTATTCTCCCTCTTGGATTATATTCTAATATCATCAGTAATGACTACCACAATTCTTTCATGATACTCTCCAACGAATCTATTCGTTAAGTCCATGAAAATTTCTATAATATTAGTGAGTCTAAAGAGAATCGAAATGAAATCATAGTGATTATACATCATTTGAATGGAGGAATTGGGAATATCTCCTTCCTCACAATCAATTGGTGATATCCTGACCGAAGGTCCACCTTAAAGAAATAACTGGCCCCATGAAGTAGATCAAACAAGTAATATATCTATGGTTGGGTATAGCTGTTTTTTCTCATGATTTTATTGATTTGAAGAATATTAATTCCCAGGAACATTGATTCATAATTTTTCATGACAAATAGGACTAAAAACCCCCATGGTGAAGCACTCTATCATATAAAACCCTTCTCTAGATTCTACTTGTAACTTCTTATTCATCTACACCGACTATAGGGTAGTGACATTATGAGGATTCATTGATATAGGCAGAGATCCAGAAATATGTTCAATTGAGAACCCAAACTCTTGATATAGAGGAAGGGAAAACAACTCTTTATGGAATACATTAGTTAAATCCCTCATGAGGGGCATGTATTCAAGCATGTTTCTCTCTTTTACCTCAATCATTTGAAATAGAAATTATTTCTCATAAGGAATTAATATCCACACTTGACAACCTAATTATAATGTAGATCCATATTCATCCATACACATGTAAATAATTGGAGGACGCTTAAAAATATGAAGAGTGTTCTACATTTCCCAATATTTGATCATGGATTTGTATAAATATAGCCAATCCATTCCACATATAGCGTCAAACACCACTAAAGGTAGTATGTCAATATTTTTGGGAAGTTCATTCCACAAAATTTATCTAGAAAGGAGTTATAAACCATGTACACAATAATTTCTCCATTATCTATTCTCACAAATAATTTATCCTCCAAATTTTGAGGTGGTGTTTTAATAGTTCTTCCAAACTTTCATGATATGAAAGAATACGTTGAACCAGAATCAAATTTTCCATTCATTATTCTTGTTTGAATAACTTGCATACTTGTCACCACATCATTGTCTGGATCCACATCTAAAGTAGTGATATCATAATACCTTCCCTCATGGATTAGAGGTTGTTGTTGATATCCTCTAACAACCCTTGACTTAGGGAAATGTTTCACAGAATTCCTATAATCCTAGCGGTTTTAACACTACAGTACGGGGTGAGTGTTGATCTGAAACTTCCCTTCTTATTCCACATTAGTGTAATTTTTCATATCTCTAAGGTAATTTTTAGCTAGATTTCCCAACTTTCCACATTTAAAGAAATTATTGGATCCGTTTAGATAGTTACCAAGATGCTTCTTCCTACATTTTTTACTTGTGGGATGATCGATCTTCTTTCTATCAGGGAATTTATTTGTGGGAATACCCACATTAGATTCAATTTTCTTCTTCTTTTCACAGACCCCATGATACCACCGAGAGTCTTCAATATCCATTTCAACCTTGATGGAAAGATAAATAATATTCTCATAACTTTCAATATCTTGAATCAACATTGATTTTTTAGACTCACCTTTAGTCTACTAAAGATGAGATCTACCATGCTTTCGGTGTTCATGAAAAATCTGTGTGTACCGTGTATGCCTTGTGATGTTTTATTCATATAGCCTGATGGACTCATCTTCCTTCTTCTCGAGTCAGAGGAAGTCTCTTTCCATCTTGAGATGGAGGGTTTAGGAAAATATTTATTGATTTTTTTTTCGTGAATTCCTCCCATTCCATGGAATCTAATTCCTTTTTGAAATTCATATTCTTGATTAGTTTCCACCACTGATCAACTTCTCCATCAAAATGATACACTTCCAGTATATAATTTTCTTCTTCTAAGCATAGGAGGATAGAGAATATCATTTCAATGGAGTTAATCCACTGTTCCGTAATGAGGGGACTAGAAGATCCACTAAACATGGGAGGCCATTGACACATGAAAGATTCGACGAAAAAATTATCTTTCATTAGAGTAGGAGGGTGTTCCACATGATTCAAGTAAATATTCATAACTTGAGTTAGTGGAGAAAGTACTTTCATGTTGTTTTGATCTCCATTTCCCATCATATTATGCATATCATTAGGTAAATCTTCAAATTCCTTATCACATTAATTTTTTGAACATGTTTGCATATTAATCTCCATTAACTAAGAAAATTAACACACAATTAGAAATTTTTAATACGTAGTTATTGAGCATTAAAGTAATATTTAAACATAAAAGGATAAACTTGAAATGGATAAGTATATCCTAAAATTTTATTCCCTAGATTTAAATCTACATTATCCTCAATATTTTTTAACTTATATTCTTATGATATATTTTCATTATCATAATAATGGTTTGTACCAAGATCATGAATTTACCAAATCATTTCCCCTGGGAGTGTTAAAACAAGAGTGCAGTAAGGGCCTTTGTCGTGCACTGGTTCCCATTCGAGTCTAGATAAAAGTAGCGTTTTCATGTTTTACCCCTGGATACATCTACAATAGATCCACATCTACCTATTTTCATCCACATATGGATGTATTTTATTTATAAACAACTTACTCTATAATTACCAAAATATTGGGGTGTTTTATTATACTTAGTATCATCCCTACGGTTCTTACTAAAGTTCTATAATCATAATATCCAAAATAACTAGACCATCCTCTGATACAAACTATAGAGACCCTATCCATTTACATATAACATTATAATATATTAAGCACAATTATACATCATAGTACAATACAAGGATCGTAATATCTAGTGTCTAGGATGACTAGGTACATAAAACTGAAAACATGGATCTAAAAAAAATTCATTATTTAATATTTAAATAGAACTCCTAACTTCCATTGTTCTCAAAAAAATTCATTAGTTACACTGTGGAACACATGATAAAAGGGATGATTTAAATAGTCTAGTAAGTGAATAATTGTAAAAACAAAGCTTCTACATATACGATAAAAGGCATGACTTGATGATATAAAAAGGATTGTTACATATGGAATCATAACATATAAATATGGAATAATTTGAATGTAGAGTAATAATAATGTGGAATCAACATAGAACATGAGTTTAAAATGTGTCAAGGCTAAAACTGAAGACTATTTCGCAAGGTAGCAGAAGCCAAGACTAACTGCCATGACTGTCACACATGGTATCAAAAGCCATGGCTAAACACCAAGATTGTCCCAAATAACGTATCATGAGACTCAACATTATCCAATGTGTTGGATAAATATATGGTCACACCCATATTTACTTTTCATGAATATTTTTTCCACCTAAAAATCTTATATAATCAATTTTACATAAGCATAAGAGTTACCCATTGATAGAATTGGGTACCATTATCATGTCATGAAGCATAAAAAGGGGGAATATCATAAAAGTATCCATGAATGAAAGGAACTAATATATACATGGAAATTCATAAGGAATAATAGTAATGTATCATGGTAAGTGATTTCAAGTATAAGTGACAACATGTAAGAATGGAATTTAAGACATTTTAGCATTATATCATTTATGTGTGGTTTTATGGAAAATACTATGGAGCCTTTAAAATAAAAAAAATGTAAAAATCCATTATATAAAACCAAGAGTTAACCATGAGGGTTTTCATAATAATAATAAATTATTATTTTATAAAAAAATGATGTCTTTAAATAGATGATACAGTGAACTTAAAATCCTGTATGAATTCAGAAAGATCCTTCAAATAATGTTTTCTTATTGAGAAGTATTGAGGAGGGAATCACTTAAAGACTTGTATATCCCTGAAAGAGAATTATTTAAGTGTCTCTACAAATTATTTTTTTACATGTAAAATTAATTTATAATATTCACATAATAATATAAGATATCATCATTCTGGTAAAAGGATGATAAGACAACCTGAAGGAACAAAGTAGGTTCTGGTGGAATCCCTTAAGAATTATCAGCATGGAATCAAGTTTAATTAAGAGGGAATGATGAGAAGAAAATGGGTTTTTTTATAACTCATAAATAATTATGGTTTTATGGGGGAGGTTATAAATTATACCCCATTATTTTTAATTATGCATAAAATGGAATAATATAGATGACATTGGTGAATAATAGTGAAATAGAGAGAATCACTTACCTAAAGTCTGATGGTATTCTCCACTTGATATGAATGACCTGAATAATAAATTTAGGTTCATTAATTAATAATTATAAATCCTATTATATATGTAACATATTTGTTATAACCTTCTTATGTTCATTCATGACTTTTTGATGGGTTAAGTGGTTCAATTTCGTTGAGTGTGTGTTTGTTTTCATGGTTTTTACAAATAGTTTACTTATTTTAATGAATAGAGAATCATGTAAAAGGGGGATGGATATCATTAATTGGAGTTATATTTCATTATTTAACATCTAAAAGGTTACATGGTTGTAAATTTATTTTTTGAAACTTGGATTGAAGGAGAATCATGATATAAAAAAATTATGATAAAGGCTTGGATTACATTGGTGATTTTTCTCATAGTAAACTTGTATTGTATTAAAATTTTACATGATGTGTGAAAATGGATTTCAGAAAAACAAATAATATTTAATAAATATAGAAGAGTCTATATAGACCATATAAATGGTTTCATGACCAGAATTGAATATGGTAATAGAAATTGATAACATGTCATCCTTGAATGTGATAAATTAACACATCTCGGACGGTGTTTTATTTTATTTGGTATAAAAGGAGGGAAAGGTGTGATGATAATGAATTATACCATTATTAAAATAATATTACTATACATTATGGTATTTTAGTATTCATACCATTTGAATGGGAATATTTTCAGAATGAAATGTGAACAAAGGAACATGAAAAAAAAATGATGGAAAAGAAAAGAGGAATTTACCTCTTGATTCAGTCTAATTTGACAACATATTAAGGGGGAGGATTAGCACTTTTGGAGGATTCCAAAGGCTTTTGGAAGTGGGGTAGGATCTAGAATAGAATTTAGGGATGAAACAAGGCTTTATTGGGGTTAAGATGAGAGGGGAGTGTGGGTGGTTTTTTATAGTGGAGGGGAGGAGGCTTTTCTTAATATTTTAATCATTAGTTTATTATTTTTACATAGAAAAAGAAATAGTAATGATTCATGTTCAAAAAAATAGTAATATGTGCTTGTGATTTTGAACCAATTATAATTTACATCATCCATGACTCAATCATGATGTATAAATCAGGATTTTTCATTTATTGTGAATTATCGTATTTTACTATTAATTAAAAATTCAGGTATTTTAGAAAAGTCCCAAAAATGTAACTTATAAATTTTTAGACATGTAGAATCCAAAAATGAACTCCATTTTTCAAAAAATTTATAAATATGATTAATTTAATTCCTAAATAAAATTATAATTTCATTGAAAAATACAAATTTTAAAACAATAACTCATTTTATAATGTTTCCAAAAGTTACATTAGGTCTTATAAAATTATATACAAACCAGAGGACATAAAATACTTAATTTTTTACACAATTCAGGAAATTACATTTTATTTTAAATTATTTAATTAATTGATATTATTTATTTATAACTTACAAAAACACCAATACTTTTACTATGATAATACTATCGCTTATAAGATACCTAAATTTTATTTATACATTCATGGGTGAGGTTAATATTCTTTTGAAATATTTACTATTCATAAGGGTCATATTAATATTCATAAGGGTGGGTTAATATTAATAAGGTCCTGTCACTATTTAGAAAAAATTATGATTGTCTTATCGAACTCCAAACATCTTACTGATCACAATCATGTATGTTAGATTTTTGAAATTCATATCCCAGAAGTGAAAGTATTATGTTTTAAGGTCACCTAGTACATAGTTGTTCATTGTGTTGTGAATCAATGTGATTATATGTAATATTTTTATGAATGGAATTTCCATTAACAAAAAATTGGGTTGATGTAAAGAAGTTGTAGGGTTTTTGATCATTCAGACACCCATGTTCTATAGGATTTGACTCTTGACTTCTGTGGGCTTCTCGGGGAAACCGATCACATGACCAACTATTTTTCTGTTAGGTAATACACTGATTAGTTGATAGAGTTTTTATGCACTAGAAATAATGTGATTCGTGTGATCACACATATATCACATGAAGAACTTCCAACTGGACATGCACAGAATATTCCACATGCCTTCTGAATCATGTGAGACTCAACGAAACTGACACTAGACGAAACAAATGCATTCACAATACAGGGGTTAGAACAAAGATCATAGGAAAAAGGCGTAATAAAAATACATGATCGATTACCCTCATGTGCTTCATTTGTGTCATATGAATAAATGTAATTGATCTAGGGAATGTTTCCCATATTTCCTGACACCCCTTTATCATGTTATCTGGGATATGCAATGTCCTACAGAAATTCCAGTGGATATCATATAGTGTAACCAGAAGTACCAATTCAATCTTGTGAACCCTCTAGTTAAATCCCCAAGACATGGGACATATTCCACACACATCGTCTGACTCATATAATGACACATTCTCACGTAATATGTGTCTCACGAAACATAAGGGGACCACAGTGAATCCCCCACAACACCCTCTTGTCACAATTGCTAAGTATCGTGTTCCCCTCATGATATGTAAACCACGTATCATGGTGTCTCCCAAAGGATTCATCCAATACACACTACACCCCTTGGTATATTCCATACGGACTCCAACATCACCCCCATATGTTTCATAATAGATAATGTGATGACCCACATGATGTGACAACTAGGTATTGTGATGTCTTGTAGAAAAGAAGGCTTAATCTATAGGGAAACCTCAATGCGTATTCCCAAACATTAAATGAACTATGAGTACATGGATTCCTACCATAACTAGGATATGTAGGATGCCTCCCTATGGCCTGATCTCTAAAAAATACCTCATTGACTATTCCAAAATAGATGTCCCATACCCATATGCCATGAGTATTATCATATACTCCACCTTGTTTCTCACCTTGTGTATGGATCACTTTGGCTTAGGGGGGTTTCATGAAACACCTTACTAGAAACATAAATCTACATCATCCAGGGAAACCTCAGCATGTAATCTCCAACATAGAGGAAACTATGATGACTATGATTCCTACAATATTATGGATAGATATGCCACCTCTCTATAATATTTATGCTCTATATTGATCATCCCTGGAGGGACCGTCGCATGTGCCTTTTTTCTGAAGCAATTACATTGATTACTTGGTATCACATGTTTCTATAAAATTATAATGGCCCATGTGGGGTTAGGAAGTGGAAATGGTCACATTATCTACCTTATAAACACTTAAAATTGTACAGGGAAACCACAATGTGTGAGACCTGGCATAGAATGAACTATAAGAATTTTGTTTCTCTCTATATTTGGGATCCATAGGACATATCTCTGGGGCCCGATATTGAGGGTGTCTTAGAGCACCCAAATAAGTTCTTCTACATTGCGTAAAACTAGAGTAGTTAAACGAACAACATTGGATTTGATTCCTGAAATAACAAGGATACGTAGGATAAATTATAATGGCTCAATCCCATCCTTAGAATATTAATCACCTCGGTATATGGGAGTATGTTCCGAAGCACTTAGTTATACTACTTTATCATATACTAAACTGTATATTACCAGAGAATGATGAAGAACCTCGGACACATACATATGGTATCACCCAATAGATCTCTGTCTTTTTCATATAAAATAGAATTATCATGAAGTAGTTTTATTAGGGTAACTAGTCCCATATTAGTATTATGATGATATTCATAAACATATCTTAAATCTATATGAGATTACTAGTGTAGGAAATAATTCACCCCAAAAGGTTGTGGTGAGATCGACCTCACATCCTCTCGACCAATGAAAGACCTAATAGTCACTGGGCCTAAAAAACTAGACAACCACCAACCTTTGTAAAGAAATTATATATCCAAATATATATCGGGGTCTTTTGGGAGTTTTAGGGAAAATGGAAAATGGTAACATGATGAGAGAAACCCATTCCACACCAAATTTTCTAGAGAAACAAAAATGGTCACCCCGACGTGAATCGCTCTAATAACAAAAACTTTATGTTATATTGTGTTAGTAAAAATTGTCTTGAAAATATTTTACCAGAAAAGAAATAATATTGGTATAACTTTATAGTGGATCCTTTGTAGCCAGGGTTCTCATAATTCCATTATTATTTTGATAAGTCTAAATGAGTGGAATTTCTAAATACTGAATAAGAGAACAAATGAGTAAGCCACGAAAATCTTATTGAGAATATGATGCCTTTCATACTAAAGTAATTGGAATCCTTATTCTTTTTCATATAAATAATTGCAGTTGTTGTTTCAGCAACACGATTGGAGATAATGTTTCATCATACCTAATTATTTCAGGAAATTCATAAGCAGCTTCATCTTCCGTGGCTTGTAAAATAGTGTCACCTTCTTGTGTACTTCAGCAGATGGTAGTTAATATTATGCTTCAAGATTAACAATTATATGGTAATATATTGACAATCTATGATTATTGTGATGTTCTTCATATGTGACAGATTTCGAGCCCTTATTATATGGGTAGGTCGCTGCAAAACATGTGGATGTCATCAACACATCCAACAGCTTCAGGATCTTATCCCAAGAGCGTGACAGCTTCCACCATCCATATATGAGGATGGTTGATAGGAAGTTATATACAGTTCCCTTCATGTTTAGAATTCTCCTTGGATCGATCCTTATATCAATTGTCACTTAAACCATTTCTACCAGTACCCCATTGTTTCCTATCGAGGTTACCATCTCATAAAGAGAACCGTATGACGCTTATGAATTGGATGAAAATATAAAACATCATAGGAGAAATTTTTTAGATATTAATGAGATGACACATATCTCCACTCCCAACAATGATGGATACCTACATACTCAAGCCGGAACTAGACAGTTGGGCCACATCTTTACTCTCTCTGCACAAGCCTACAATAATATTCCCACAACAAGCATGGGGAGTCTCATATTCCAACCCCTATATATGAATCCAATAAGTATACTTAAATGGAATAAAAGTGGAAATAAGTGGGTTCCTATCCCATCCTCAATAGAAGAACTATTATAGTTAATCATAGAGAAAAAAAATATCTAGGCTCATACCACTGTACACACATTGATAAAATTATAATACATTTTAGCAGAAGATGAAGAAATCTACAGGCATATTGTTGAACTATTATAGATGATGGGAAAAGTGCAAAGTTATATCCCTATATATAGGAATACAAAAAACTATGATCATTAAGAATAAGTGGCTGTACCAGAACAAGCACACAATCCTTCTCCCGACTGAAAATATTATTAGCATACTTCAATTAATGGTGAGGCATCAGATCAAAAAATATCCCCATTACAACATGGGATAACCAGGTGAGAGTGGAACATGAACCAGGATTGTGGAAAATGCCAATCGAAGATGTACGGATATATACTCTGATTTCCCAATATTGGGCACTTAATCTGTTTCTAGACAAGGCTGACTAAGTGAGAATGACACAAGCCTCAGGACATGCTCATATTTTTGTCAATTGATCCATCCAAAATATTATTTCAGATCATTTAAGTATAGTATATATTCCTACTTCTATTGATGAATGACTTTTCAAACATCATTCTAAGGAATAACATGGGAAGTCTCATATTAATTCTCCCATTCTGGATGTATGTTGTCATATTCCAATAGGGAAAGAATAATAACAATAGACTCATATTCATGATCTAACCCGGGAAAAATAGGTGAGAGAAGAACATGACTCGATGCATGCTCACACTCATACAAATAAAAGAAACATTATATCATAAAGGCTCAAGATCAGGATCGTACTCCCATCATGACTAAGGTACACCACGTGAGAATGGAACATGCATCGGGATGGGATCATATCCCTATAAATAATATGATAACTTGTTAGAATATTTCAACAGCATCTCATAAGTGGGATCATACTCCCACAACACCTGATGGTTATATAAAACATCCAGAAACCATCATGTATCGGGCTAATACCCTTTCACAAACACAAAACTCTGCATGTAATATCTTGAACAAGACACAGAACAATCCCTATAACCCTAATATTCTCAATGTCACAATAATTGGGGTTGTTTGAGACACATTATCAACACTTAAAAGGTCTGTATACTCTTCTATCTAAGTATATATATGATCCATTCATTACCATGATAGTTTTCCTCATGGTAGTAGGAAGATGGATAACTTGGACTATACATCAGGCATCTACCATAGTCAACATCCTCATGGTGACATATCCCATGAGAATGGAAATCCCCCATTTTCCCAGACACTTTTCTACCAAGAGGTGAATAAAACATTTAAACCTTCATACATAGGGGTTATAGAAACACTGGGGTAAACAATACATCTCAGATCTTTCATGGTCACTTCTAGCATCATTGGATCAGGCATAGCGTCATCCCCGTCACTCTATGTGGGCGTTCTCGGCTAGAAAATGTCATGGATTTGATGGTAAGATAAGTCATGTGTTATTTCCTGGATCAACATCTTAGCAAGATGGACTAGTTTAGGTCTGATGTGGCTTATCATCTTCCTATGTATGGCATGGAGGGGGGAGGGTGTTTTTTGAGTGCATCTGGTGGTCCTACGGGCTACTTGCAGGTCTTCTAGTTTATATTGTTAATAGTGAAATTGTGGTGATTATGCTGGTGTGTGGTCATGTTATGGTTGTTTCTAGTGCTCTATGGTCTATGAGACATGGTCTGCATTGATTCTAGTTAGGTCTTCAGATAACATGATTTGCAGATGCAACCAGATTGATCACAAATACCAGGACCAATTGAGGATTCTTAGCAGGTAGCTCACCCATGTAGTGATTTTTGTATTCGGATGTTTGAGATGGTATGATGAAATCCATTGGATTGGGCATCTTCATTGACAGAAGACACTAATTACTAAACAATAATGCATTAGTGTAGAGGTTCATCATGATTTTTATGTTGGGAAGGGGAAACTCCTTGCGATATGTTTTGTTTTGATTCTCGTTGATCTTCGGGTTGTGTAATCTCTTATATTCATGGGGACTATTTGGGTTTCCCCTTATTCCATTAAAATATGATATTATGTTTATAATAAACAAATCTATGACCTTAGGGATGATGGAAGGATAGATTTAACTGTAAACAGCCTCCCTATCATGTTTTGGCCCCCTTTACGTCCATCGATGTGATCCCAGATGGGTTTGAAAATGAGTGCTTTACTTTTCAATGATAGAATATGTGGGATACTCATCATCAAAATAAGGATAAATATCTCCCTTATCCTATATCTGAGTGTCACCATTATACAATAAGAATACTAATTTGGATTCTTGATCTAACTACTATCTCAATAGACAAGGATATGAAAGTAGAAAATCACATCGCAAATTTGAAACACACATGTTGCCGTTGCGTCACGACTCTTCGAAAGCTGATATCTAAAGTTACATATGGTATCCAAATTTTAGGATGGGGATATTTTGGATCATTATACTTCACCAATACCTTATAACAAATGATCCCATTAGATATGGAATCTTGCAATCTTATATCCTCTGGAAAGGTCAAGGGACCGAGTAATTCACGGGCTAGTTTCTCACTACAACAAAATGCATATACTTTAATATTACATAGACATTATGAGTAGATAAGGAGTATAGGAAACATGAAATTAAACTAGGCCCCTTGAATAAATAATAATATATTTCAAACATCGATTCTGAGTCAATGAAAACTTAGAAAAAATCCTGTGAGAAATAAATCTCATCACGGGTCAACATCCCACCCAAATCCACCATGAGAAAAATTATTCAACATTAAGTGGGACACTATTGTTTCTATGGTATCATCATTCTAGGAGTAAAACCTACCTATTGGGATGGGTTAATATCTACCACCACCTCCACCTCTTGAATTTTTAATTCTGTATAGGATTTCAGATACATCAGTAGAACCTGCAAGCTAGCCCTAGTCTGCTAGGTTGGGGAATTGTTTATATAAATAACTATCCAAAGGTTCATAATCCCTCAAAAAGACTATAGAGACATCACCGATTATCCCATAACAACCTCACTTCATTTATTTGGGGTCATTTATATCATCATGTCCATCCAGGGAGTGGTAGAATATCCTATCAGAGCCATTGGATCCTTAATAATTATACCAGTCAATGCCAAATGCGACCCAAAATGACCCCCACTCACAAGGATAAGGGAATTTTCATTATCATCACCCTCATATAGTGAATTGTTTTTCTCCAAATTCGTAGAAATGACTCAACGGTAGGCATCCCACAAACCATGAGGAACACCTCTTCTAGTTGTGGCCCATTTGAAAACCCCTACCTGGAACTCCCTTAGGATCACTATTCACATATCAAAACAGAAGGAATGTGCAGTGAGTTTTGTTAAGACCCTCTGGGTTTGGATGTAAAAATGGACATATAAGGCCAAGGGTTCAAATAATAACATTGATGGAAGTTGTGTATAATCCTCATGTTGCATCAAAAGTAATGGCATGACCACCGTTTCATGTTACTTTTATGTGAATTACATTAATGTCAATATTGAAAATATAGATCACGACACAAATACAATGGTTCACAACATGGTAGACATTCCATTGGAGGAGGGTGACTTGAATGCACCGATTGAGGATTCGTGCACCAGGAACACGAGACGGATCAAAAACATTAGTTTCCAAATATTGATTTTCACCTCTCTGATGAAATGATACCAAGGGGAAGTGTACAACCACATCTATATCACCTTCTAGTAAATGAGTGGTTTTTTCCCTAGAGGACCAATTGTCACAATATGGGAGGGAAATAAAAGATCTTCAGAAACATAATGAGGAGTCACTCAATGGAAATATTCCTATGGTGTATCATCTCAAAAGGGAAAAAAATGTTCTCCATGCAATAGTTGATCCATCATCATTGAAATCTTCTGAATATCATATTGGATTATTTTCTAGGATACCATTTCACAAACATTAGGAAGTAAAAATGATCGTGACTTCCCTTCGATGCGGCAACAACCTTTTCCCTACTAGGATAACCATTTAGTCATATGAAAAATTGAAAATTAGAAGGAGATAAAAATCGGGCCACCTCATTCACCCCATACGGCTCCCCATGGATGGTATATTGTCCAAGAAGCATTTACTGAAGATCTCCTTATTAGCATAATTTCCATGGCTAATAAAATAGACTCCATGGAATGGTTTCTCACACTAATGTAGCATAAAAGGAATCCATATCCCGAATGAGTCAATGGTACCCCACGTCTCCAATCATTGTAAATCATGCTTTCTCTACCATTGAAAATTTAGATGACCCTTATTAGCATCTCACTAACATTTTATTTTGATTCGGGCCGATGATGGACCCTCAAAATCCACATGAGGCATCAAATTTGAGGTGTTTTGAATAGAATTGGCAAGGCCATTTCATATTTGGTATAATAGTCTGCCACCTGGATCTGTGGTAAGATGGTAATACTTCAATTTTCAATCCCATTACGAATTTAGCATCACACTAAAAAATACAATGATAGTCAACCTAAAAACAAAAAATACGCGAAAAATGAGAGGGTTTTTGATTTCATAGAAATGCAGAAGGGTTTGAACTACTCATTCATCATACCTCTCTCACAAGAACATCTATTGAAACTATACGCTGAAAATATTTGGGTTGACTTAAGGACATGCCAGATTCCAATGAAATATCTGACCAGATTCTACAAATTTAATAAAACAATAGAATTACTTAAATATGCTAGTTAGAAAACCTAATCCAAATCTCAATTCATGCTTGCGATATAGGGAAAATGCCATCTAGAATAGAAGGTACATCTATCAATCTTAATCCAGAAGAGACACCTATCCAGATGCCTAGCTAGATCTAATACCACCCAACACCTCATATCGAGTAGCGACAACCATAGAATCTCCCTCAGCCAGAATAATAGGGAAAACAGTGTTTTCTAGAATTTGAATAACAGATTAATTGGGAGTACTCCTTCTAGAATGAATGGATCCCTATTTATTTATTGGTAACTAAGTACAATAATATCCTCACACTTCCTCAACCATAGATTCCTATTGGGATCAACCTCACTGACCACCCCGATTGTTTCACATTCCATAGAAGGCTATGTCATAATATCCATAATGGTTTTATCTTCAAATACATCTTTCACGGCATGATGAATTCTAGAATAGTAGTGTTGGATTATTACCTAGATTATGTCGCTTGAATAATCATGGTCCAACAAGAAGAAAAGGATGATCGGAAGGAGGCACATTCTATATGTGTGAGAATATTTGTCAAATGGATGGTTTGGATGTAAATTGATTGAGCACACACCTCTGTGGGAGCAAAATTCCATAAGGAAGCTACAACTCCACTACCCATGAAATGACGTGTTAGATGCACCTCCAAATGGTCGGCATGACCACCAGTGGTAGAATAATACAGAATAGGAAGAGTCATGTTCCCCCAAAAAGGAGGCATTAACCCTCACTTATTTCTTACCCCTAAAATCATTTGTAGTGGAACTGCCCCACCAAACGGAATCCCCATCGGATGATGAATTAATATTTTGTTATTTCAACACAATAGACATGATAGACCCCTTTTCTAATGATGGGTATGCCCCCTGAATATGGTTTTCCCACATATAACTAAGGAGTGGGAGGATTCTTGTGAAAAATCCAAGGATATAGGGTAAAAAACAGATGTCATAAGAGTCAATATTCTAGTCATGTCCTCAGAGAGGAAATGTATGTAGCCGAGACTAGTGGAAAAGAGCTCCAATAGGCTCCAAAATGGAAAGTAGGTTCCTTGGAGCCCTACAACAGTAAAACACAACCAATTTTCATTCACGATAGCCTATAAATGGATCAATCCGATCAACCAAGACAACCAAGAATGTCAGCGTAACCTCTGACCCTGGTAGCAGAGATTCCCTCATCCTCGGCACGTGAACCAGGTTTATTCGCCTTGGACGCTCTTTCTCCTAAACCACATGCCAAATAGAAGCCCCCTATTGGGAGGCACTGAACTTTGGAGAAAAATTATGATGTTTTGAAATAGATTGTTTTAGTCACATATGACCTCTAAATCATTGATTCACTCCTTGATTCCAAATAACTCATAGAGGTACTTGTCGATCCTCTTTTGATCCCACAATGATTCGAGAAGAAGTCACTCTTACTGAGGTATCTTGAGTGGAGAATATGTTTTTTGGATGCAATGTTTCCATCTCATTCACTAATCAATATTATAAGGAGGCCATAAAAGGGAAGATCAAACCATATTACATTTCATTCACACTCAACAATGTTAATGTCGAAAGGGTGCTGATTGATAATACACCTGGGGCCAATCATATCCACTACTACAAAATTGAATTTAATAGTGCTAGAAATGGAATTTTTTAGCACTATAAAAGACCTGACCAATTGAGTGATATTAAAAGAAAAAGACTTTTATCAGTGATGAAATATAATTGATAATAGGACATATATCTCTTCTTTTAGAAGAGTTGATAAAGGTCCCACTTATCAACGCTTTTTTAGCACTGTTAAAGGTTTCCTTTAACATTTCTTTTATGAGTGTGGATAAAAGTTTTGTATATCAGTGATTTTAAAAGCTTTTATAATGGGTGATAATGTAGTGTGCTGTTATAACACATTGTAGTACATCACTAGAAACACACTATACACACACAAAAAACACACAAAAAACACACAGAAACACACCCGATATCAATAAAAACAAGTCACAACACATATTTTAAATGACATGAAATCTAAAAAATGAATACCAATAAAAATATATATTACAATATTTTCAAACATATTTTTATAAAATTAAAAAATGAAAATTGTTTACATACATTTATAAATAATTTTAAATATAGGATAGAGCACCCCCACACGAAAGTGAAAAACTGAGCAAATGTGTTTATGCTTATTTCACAACAACTCAACCAAAAAATATTCCTCCACAAACTTCTCAAAATGGGGATCCTTAGGTATGTGAAATCACACCATGATCTATAGATTAAGGCACCCAATGAAAAGAAAATATTTAAGCAGATCCTATGAGAGAAACTCTAGACAAAATAAAACTAGGACATTGAAGTGTTCAACATAATCGTTCACCACCTTTTGACCTTGTTGGACACACATGAGTTGTTCCCATTTCTTCCTCTTACCCCCCTCAGATATAATACATCACACAAATAGTGACTTAAAATCCTCCCATATCATCCAACTATGCATCATTGGGGGGGGGAAACAACTTCCAATATTCGAAAGCATGACCCCCATGTAGACCCAGAATAGCCCGAACTCTTACAGCTTTGGGAGTTCCCAACACCCTGAAGATATGTTGAGCTTCTTAAAGCCACTTCACTACCTTTAACAAACCTCGATTGCCACATAATATGGGTGCAAACCGATTATCACTAGAAATAGGCAATGAAACCTGAGAAATATCAGGGACCTTTTTGGGGGGAATATTCTGAATAAAAAAAATATAATCTCAGATTCAGAATCATTTTGAAACATAACCAAAAGGAACATCTCTGGCCAATACAACTGAATCACAAGAGAAAATACAAATTTAAACCAAAGATGAGGAGCTCATATGAGGTCACTGGACCAAAAAAAATTATCTTTTTCATCAAGCTCTATGAACATCCTAAGAATTAGATTTTAATGTATATATTTATTGTTTTATTTCATTATATCTATGTACATTGTAATTAATTAGTGTTAATGGGATTTTTATGAAGACAAAAAATAATAATTATTATTAATATTATATTTAAAATAATTTTTTTCTGAGATTGGAGATAGAGTTATTGTGTGACCTTATAGAAATATTTCATAGTTTGATTATTAGAAATTTCCTAAAATCTAAGATAGGAAACAACAAATACATTAATAAACCCCTTGAGAAATATTATAATTTCATAATGATAACCAACTCATATGAAACCTTACTATTCAATGAAATCCATTTATTTGAATTTCCAATTTGAACTAAAAAATGAACTAAGGGGGTTATGGATATAATTAGACATTTCAATTTCAAAAAAATGGGTAGAAATTTCATCATTCATAACATTAAACAAAAAACATTATTTCTTGAATTAGTCAATTATGTTCATATAAGTTATGGAAAACCAAATATTTATTAAAACCACATGAAAATATGATTCCACTATTTACATGAAAATTTCAATTTATATTGATTATAACATACATCATTAATAAAATTATATATAAATTTAAATACACACATATATAGTTATAAATACTTAATGGGACATAATAAGGGGAATTATTATTTCTGGGATAGTCCTCATAACCCCCTTCATGAGGATTCCACAGTTTAAAATTCAAGAGAATAATTTTCTTGTACCTCTAAGAATCAAACACCTAATATTCAAATGTTATTTTTTTCCAATAACAAAAATGAAATCAAGTGAAATAGATATATGTTTATGAATATTTCCATTACATTTCATATAGCACATTATATGGTGTAACACATATAACATTTCGATGTGATATATATTTTAAATGCATTATGACATTAATGTTATAAATAAGAAAACTCAAAATGCCATAAAATATTTACTAATATCCATGTGAAAAAATATAAAATGTTAGTTTTTTATTGGGAACTATCTACTACACATCAACTTAATGTTTCTTCAGATTAGGTCTTAATAAAATATGATTATAGGGGTTTTAACGAAGTAATTAATGTCTGTGAAAGGCCTTTTGATCCATCAACTCAATGGGATTAAGATCATCTAAGGTGTGAGACCCTGGTGGATAATGTATTCATATATAATTAATAGATATTTGTATAAATCTATTTCTAAGAGACTATATTTATATTTTTGTAGACCACATAAAGGATCATTTATGAAGGGGTCATCCTTGATCAAATATTTTATGGTGGTGGTTTAAATAATATTGGTAATCGCATTCATTTGGAATCCAACAGACTATATAAAATTTAAATCATTTTATAAATCATTGGTTTCTATGGAAGATAAATGACTTTAATGAAAGTGGGTACAATAAAAATTTTATATATATCCCTTTATAAATTAATTACACAAGGTAAACGAAACTGGTCATCTTCAAGGATATAAGGAAACAAATAAAAAATCTTATTTGTGTTACTCATGGACATTATGAAAAGGCATGGGACTCCATCATATTTTTTTTACAAAATATAAATTACTAAATATGTTATTTCATCTCAAGATATGATATTTTTAATCGTTATATCTCAATAATGTTTTTTGGTTGGTCATCTAGATGATTCACGCCGGTGGTAGTGAGGAGATGAGATGTAGTGTTCATAACAGCATAAAAACACAAAACACGGAACCCAGAAAGATAAAAAAATGATAAAATAAATAAATAAAATAAGAAACCTTGGATTCTACTCTTGATTTATCAGACGGATCACAGGGGAGTCACACCACCATTAGATGACTTTCGTGATATCTTTAGAATTGAGATGAATAAGTAATGGTTATGGTATTTTAAAATAGATCAATGACATTTTTAGAACTTCTTTTAGAAAATAACTGAAAATTATCTCTTTTAACAGTATTAAGTTGATAATAACTGATAAATATTCTATTTATCTATGATAAAAAAGAGCTGATATATCTCAATATTTTTCAGTGGTCTATAAGTGCTGTTAAAAAAACATCATTATCAGTTCTATAAATGTGCTGAAAATGGGTAACCATTATCACCGCTAAATAAATCACTAATATAGTAGACCATTTATTAGATTTATGAAAAAAAGAATGTTATATGGTATCATTTATAATCAATTTCATTTAGTTCTAAAACTTATGGAATATTCTGCAGATTTTTCTAGAACATCTATATTTTGGTGGTGTTAAAATCTAGTTTTGTAGTAGTGATCCTATCTAACCCACTGATTACTGGGTTTTAGTGAAGGTAAATTATTCCATACAAAGATGACCATACATTGGTAATAAAATCATGATTATAGGACCATATGGAAGATCTAAATCAATGCCTGATTTTGGGATATCACATTTGATGTTGATTTTATGGTTATCTAACAGGATACAACATCTAATGTCTGTCATGGAAGGCCCTGGGTTCATATCCACCTCAGAGAAGCATCAATATTCCATAAATGTCTTATGTACCCCATCAAAAAAAAATTTAGAATACTAAATGTTTATATCTCCCCCTTTGAAGCATGCAGATCCATATTTTCTGAAGAAAAATACTATAAGAAGGGATGTAAGAAACTGGTGGTGTATGATGATACATGGGTAGCAACCCCTAATGGATTTGGAACCACACTTGTTAATCCCAGGACCATGCTTAAGGATGATTATATACTACCCATAAACATGGTAAAATTGGAAGACCTGACCCATAGGTCCAAACTATCCTATCCTCAAGGAAAATCTACACTGGTGTATCTCTATAGCAATTTAGATGGAAAGGGATAATGATGTTTCTTCTCAGGGATTCCCTCACATAGATAGGGATGGAGAGGCGCCTAGACTATCATATTCTCCTGAATACATCTCCACAATTTTATAAATGGATGAGTATGTTCTCATAAATCCTCCTCTAACATTGAAAGAAGGTTTTTCCACTACTATAGATGAGATTAGGTATATAAACAGGGGGACAGAAGATGATCCATAACCTACTCTAATTATTACCGCTATGCCCCCTAAAGAGAAAGATAAGTACATCACATTTTGGTAGAAGCACCATTATGTATTTTTCAAGAACTACTAATAAATTATAGAATTTAATCCAAATATGGATATTCAGCATCTTTAACTGCTCAATGAGAAACTAGGATTCAAGAATCAATCTAGGAGGATGCACCCCTCCCACGCCTCCAATGATGAGGCAGAAGTCGATAAGTTGATCAAAGCCAACTACTCCGAGAAGCTCAATACATGAGATGTATTTCCAACATCATCACTATTAAGAAGAAGAATATATAGATTACTGTCTGTATTGATTTCAATTACCTTTATCATAAATCCCCAAAAGAGGATTTTCCATTACCGATCACATAACTCTTGATCGATGAAACTACTGTAATCTAAGCCCTTTCCATCATGGATGTGTACAAAGGGAACAACCAAATACACATGTCCCCCCAATGATATGGAAGAAACTACCTTTAGATCACCTCAAGGTATATTCTACTTTCATGTCATGCCCTTTGGATAAAATATTTAATGTGACACATATTTGTACCCCATGGATCACATCCTTAAACCATTCATGGTAAGTATAGTCGAGTGTTATGTCAATGACTTGGTAATTAAATCCAGACAATGACATGATCACTTCATAAATATCTAATAGATCTCCAAAAAGCATCAAAAATATAATATAACGATGAATCTGTTGAAATGAGAGTTGGTGAAATTCAGGATAGTTCCTCAACTTTTTGTTATTCCACTATGGTATTGAGGTTGACCCAAGGAAGACTAGTGCTATTTTTTAAATTTCACCCCTGAAAAAATTAAAAAAATAAGGAAACTCTAAAGGCACCTCATCTAAATTTGGTGATTCATATCCAACATGGGTGGAAAGGATCTCACATTCACTAGGATAATGATGAAGGCATCCACCTATCAATGGGATAATGATTCTCAGAAAGCCTTCGAAAACCTCAAGAAATACTTTCTACACCCACCTATTACAATACCTATAGTAGACTGGAGGCCACTCATCTTATATTTGTCTGCTTTTAAATTCTCAATAGTATCCCTTCTCACATAGAAGAATGTTGTAATAAGAGAGAATAGTCTCTACTACCTTAGTCAGAATATTCTAGGTACTGACACACAATACTCTAAGGTCGAGATAAACTTCCTCACACATATATTTTCAATGAAAAAGAGGTGGCACTATATGTAGAACCATGTGGTCCACCTGGACACTCATATTGACCCAGTCAAGAACATCCTTGGACTCCTTATGTTTACTGGGTTCTTGGATTGATGGACGGTCATTCTATAGTAATATGAAATCCAATTCATATCTCAGAAGTCGGTGATAGGACAAGCCCTATATGACTTCCTCATAGCACACCCTTTCCTGGAAAATATGGTGGAAGACACTGAGCTAGCTAATGAAGATGTATTTTATTCCCCTGACACTCCCCAAACATGGGTTATATACTTTAATAGAATCTCTCAAAGTCTTGTCGGAACAAGAATAGAAAAACCGAAGGTCAATCGAGTTTTCCAAGGGATTGTTTTTGTATCTTCTGACAAATAAATTTTTCCCTACTCTTTTTCCACTATCCGAATGATGCATAAATAATGATTAATAATACAAATACCTAATAAATGTCTTGGAAATAGCCCATTAGCTACACATATCTAATAGTAACAACAAATGGTATTATAAGTTCTTGATTAAAGAGGTCAATGAAAAACATGAAATAAAAACAAGGAACTCCCCCCACCGAACTCATTGAATATGTCATGGGATTAATTGAAAAAATTATCTTCATTCACATATCAACATGAACCAATGACCAAAATAGATTGATGTTTCCCATAATATCTTATATTGTAGATGGGAATCTCCCAGCAGATCGTTAGAGAAGGGAACACATTTGTCATTGGGCAACGGACATCACTCTATATGATGATCCAAATGATAAAAAAAACACTGTAAGTGAAGCTTTGATGGAATTCTCTAGAGGTGTGTACCGGAAGAAAAAATTTTCTCCATCATGTGGGATGTCATTTAGGCTATTGCGGCTCCCATTAATCTAGAACCATGATCTCACACAAAATCAAGAGGTTAGGAGATTAGAATAAAACCATGATACAAAACTATGTGGAGTTCACCAAGAAATGTCACACATTTCAGATCCATGTAAACATCATCCATCAGCCTCCATAATTTCAACAAATCACTTTCTATTCCCAGCTATTTTTCATTTAGGGAGGGATATCATGGGTCCATATCCCCTTGCAAAATATAAACAATTCATGTATATTCTTACTTCCACTAACTTCTATTCCAAATAGACTGATTAAATACCCCTCAAGGATGTTCGGATGAAGAATATCATCAACTTGGGGAATTCACATATCATCACCAGGTTTGGAGTGCCTCACACAATATTTAAGGAAAAATGCACCAAATATCATTCCATGATGTTTAAGAAGAATTAACCGGAGTACAACATTGAGTCAAATTACTCATACTGCTATCATGAAGATGAAAATCGGAGGATAGAGGCATTCAATAAGACCTTATTAAATATAATCCACATGATGGAGAACAAGGATAATACGTATTATCTATAAAAACTCATCCATGCTTTGTGGGACTACCACACTACCACAGAAAAAATCATACATGCAATGCGATACTCACTGCAATATGGGATGGAGGAAGTGTTTCCCATAGAATTCTAGATTACCTAACTCTAAATAGATTTTTTCAGATAACTATCAGATGATAAATATTTTAAAAAATGTATATATATGTTGGAATGACTAGATGTGAAGAGGTTATATACACCACACAAACTAAAAGTCCCTCATAATTAGATTTCACGTGATTTCAATAAAAGGTTTCACATTTTTTCATTCCTTCTAGGAGCAATTGTGTTGGCTCACAGAACCCCGATGATACTCGGAAAGAATCCCTAAAAATTGGATCCTAATTGGGAAGGGCCTGAATTCATATATAAGGTCAATCATAGTAGATATTATCATCTAGCCACCCTAGATGGGGAGAATTCGAAACTACCCTCTAATGTGATATTTTTCAAGAAAATATTTTTATATGTTTATTAAAAAGGAATCCACAACAGTATAATCCCCATAAACCATCCTCACCACATGATGTTAAACTGCATGGAAAATTTCATCATCACCACATGATGTTAAATTTCCTGGAATGTCTCATTCAAACCACATGACGTTAAACTATATAGAATCTATCTTTCCATAAGACATTAAATTGCGTGGAAAATTTCATTGTTTCATGACATGAAACTACAAAGATACTTAACTCCCCTTCCCCTTCATGTTATGTATTTCATCTTCCATACCACATGATGTTAAAATGTAGGTTACCCTCTAAAACTACATACTGCATGACTCTAATCCCAAATGAGACACGTAAGGACACCTTGATCATCAATCTTTGTCCATCCATTCCATCATAAAAAATTCTGGTGTTATACCCCTCTTTTTCCACTACAATTTAGGGGCACTCATGCCACTCCTTGTTTCTCACAATGAGCATAGCCCACATGAGCTTTGGAATTGCAGTATGGATTTACCCTCAAAATCATGGAATAGAGGGGCACTATTAATCCTTTATAGTATTCAGTGTAATTCCATAAAAATAATTCCATAAGTCCTTGCTTCATGGTGTTAGAATACATAATCGTTGTCCTTTCCACATAACATTAAACAACATGGTCCTTTGATAACTACATGTGGTTTGATTATTATCTCCACAAGATACATAGTGATGCCCCTACATCTATTCTTGGGCCCAATTGTGATATACCCACCAAATGAGGACAATACAAATTCATCTTCACCTCAGGAAATTAAACATCATGGATCTTCAAGAACCATATGTCGTATGATTCCTACCCATATAGGATACATAGTGAGCCCTGAATCTCTAATCCTAGGCCCAACTTCAACTTTTAATGGAAATTATTCCCACCTCTACATATGGTTTAGACTAACATAAATTATTTTCCTTAATAGAACTAAATATTGTATGATTCTATTATTTATGAGGTTAATAGTTACACCCAAACATTTCATCATTGGGACTATCCATTGCCATGACCCTTTTTGGACCTTTAGTCTGGGTCTTCCTAGAATGGTGTGTGGTGTAGTTGAGATCTCTTTAGTGCACATTCACATCGTATTGTTTCATGTCACTATGTCTTGCAACCCCACGTTAAGAACTCAACCATACTGTTTAGGGAACATGACCCTAAATAGTTGACACATGTCCCAATGACGCGACTCTAAACTATGCCACATCATCCTCGCTGCATGATATTAAACTAACTTGAACATTTCATCCTGATCACTTGATATTAAATTGAACAATGTTTTTACTTACTATTACAAATTAAAATGCATGGCCATCTAAAACTACATGTTTCTTGATTATCATTTTCATGAGATATACTGTGCTTCCCTTGTTCCCTTATTTAGGCATTGCTGCAACATTACCACCTTTCACAAACGTTAATACATCCGTTCAACAAGACATTAAACTACAAAGAAGAATGTCATTACAACATGATGTTAAACTACATAGAAAAAATACATTTGTACTACATGACAATAAACTATACATACAATCTCCAATTTTTTAATCCTCATCAAAGTATCGTTAGAGATTTTCCATAGCAATCCAAAGTATAGGTTGCTTCCACCATCCTCTAAGAGAACCTCAAATCCATATTCCAAAATTCGTACCTTAAAAATCTCATAATTCCATCAACCATACATGGCCATTAGATAGAATATTCAGCTTCAATGAAAAATTTCTTGAGTATGCATGCATGCCCATGGCTCTTACCCAAGACCCAATGAACATCAACCAAACGAGTTAGTCAGAAAAATAACAGTCCAATTCTCAAAATCCGTGACATCATCATGGAAGCACTCAACAACCATGAGTGTCTGAACAACTTCTTGATTGATTTTACAACATCATTAATCATGACCTAATATATTTTATATACTATTTACTCCATTTCCATTCCATGATTTAAAATATGTTAGTGAACTCTTAACCTTGGGTATCCTAATTAATCCCCTGTGTACCATCCTACATGGAAAGTCGATGCATGTGATGACATTAAAATTTCAAGCATTTGGTGAACATTTATGACCATAAACTCTATCCCACAGTGGTCTAAATGACATGACCGTAAAATTCCAAAAAAATAGACAAAAAACTCATTAGTCCAGAAATCCACAAAGGAAGACTTTAGAAAAAGTCAAGTATCTAAATATTAAAAACCTCAACCACAAATTTTAGGCAAAAATTAGGGTGAAAAAATAAAAGAAACAAATATCATATTGTCCATAACCTTAGTAAAATATGGGATATTATTGTTAGAATCACTGGTCCCGAAAAAAGTTTGGGATATATTTCTCATACATCCTCACTATGAGAATATGTTCTCTATGAGCTGATATAACATTTAGTAAATTCAAAACCTTCTTCTTTTTTAGATTTTACACAAACCACACATCTTGAGTTAGGGGTGAATAAAATCATCATAACCTTCCATGGCCCTTGGAAATGACATCTGGCATCATGGACCCTTTTATTAACTATGCATTCTTGCCCATGACTCTTTCATATGTACCTATAGATGTCGACCAAATTCATTACTCTGAAAAAGGACATTATAATCCTCATGAGCCCTGACATCATTATAGAATCACTCTACAACCTTGTGTGTTTGAACAATTATGGAAGGAATTTCCCACACCATTCTCTAGATTTGAGCACTCCAGATCATGATTTACAATCTCTATACAAAACTATCCAATAGGATTAAATATCCTAGATGTTATGTCACCTTGTTCTATACCCTTCCCCAAGTATGGGCCATGACACTACATTTCATAGCTTTTAATATCCCAAATCGTAGTAATCAAAACCACATGGCACAGTGCTCGAACAACACTTTATGTTAAAGCTTCCCTAGAATTCCAAAACTGTTCCATGTTAGTTTTCATCCCATATCCAACTTCATCATCATAAAATTTTCATCATCACAAATCATCCATAACCATCAGAATGAAGTGAATATCATATTTATCTTTTCATTATATTGATGCCTAAGGGACTTGAACCAAAAAATAAATGCATCATATTCTTTATAGAAATAATCTTAAATAATCCTGATAGTTTTCAACACCACAACAGAACTTGGTATTTTGGAATGCCAAGGGATATACCTGGATTGCATGCATCATCTCATATTCATTGAATCAAACTCCCAAGTTATTATTTACATAATCCGAACCCCAAATATCAAGGTAGCGTTTGTATCCCTCTTATTCCAACTTCATCAATATTTCCAACATAAATATACCACATCCATTAGAAAAGATACACAACATCAAAGAACCTTTTCTTTACTATGCATACATGCTCATGAATATTGCATATAAAGATATGGTCATCTACCAAATGTGTCACAATGAAAAATGGGAATTCCAATACTTGTGATCCTCATCAACACCATTGTTGGATCCAACACCATAGAATATTCTGGTCATTCATTGAACATCTTCACCATATCACAGGATCTTATGGTCCGAGCTAAGATAACTTAAACTAATGAAACAAATGGATCGATATAAAAGTTGTTAAACATAAGTAACATATGGTCTGATCTAAAAGAACATAAACTAGAAAGAAATATGGTCCGATCTAAAAGGTTTTAAACTAACAAAACAAATGACATGTGGTAAAAGACCTTTAACAAAAGAAAAAAAAATTCCGAGATGAATGAACATAAAATAAAGAATGAGATGGTATGGGATAAATGTTATTAAAATAAAGAAACAAGTCGTCCTACCTAAAAGAACATAAAATAATACAAGAGATGGAATTTTCTAGAAGAATTTAATCTAAATAAACAAGTGGTCAAATCTAAAATACATTAAAATAAGGAAACAAAATTTTCAAGATAGAAGAAAAAAATATAATAAAATAGATGGTCTAAGATATAAAAAATTTAACTTAAGAAATAGATGGTATGAGATAAAAGTCTTTAAAATTAAGAAACCAGTTGTCTAAGTTAAAAGAACTTAAACTTGAGAAACAAGTGTTCTAAGGTAAAAGACCTTAATGTAAAGACACGAATGGTCTGTTCATGAAGACCGTAAACTAAAGCAACATATGGTCTGATCTCAAAGACCATAAACCAATGAAACAGATGGTCCAAGAAAAAATTTCATTAAAACTAAAGAAAAATATGGATTGATCCATAATAATATAAACTAAATCTCAATAAAATAAACATGAGGCCCACTACATTGCCTTATTACGGTCAATCTGTTTTCGGAATATATAAAAAGTACTCATTTTATTAGACTCACTTCTTTCCTAGGTTATCCATACGATGATTAGGAATTCATGATCATGCAATGAAAAGTAATGTATGGTTGGTGAATTCCAAGGGATAAGATATATAGGTATCACAGAAGGAAGAAAATTGGATAGTAATATCAAAAAGAACTCATCCATTCATAGTAAAAAATAGGGGGTTGAATATATAAATTTTAGAGTATCTATTAAACATCAATAAAATGTTGTGTAGTGGAAAAGTATGGGATTAAATAAAATAAAAATGAATCACAATAATAGATATCCAACAATGCGATTATAGTCGACAAGAGTCTAGCAGGTGGTGTCAAATGAGTGATCGAGTGACGCCTTCCCCGCTTCCTCCAATATTGCCTCAAGGTGGATAACATAAAATAGAGAATTAAATTCCTAAACCATACTATACAATATTTATAATGATTTAAATGATGTTTAAATATTGGACTTTAGATGAGAAATAATCTCATCATTTCTCCATATCTACACATTCTAAGAATCCATTTGGGCTTGCAGGTCAGATAACAACCCGATTAATCTACTCTAGAACCTATGTTGTCTCTCTCATTTATTTAGAAAGAGGGGCGCTATCCATGAGGTTATGAAAAACCCTTTTCTATGTGTCCATGTCTATTTGGGTCAGGATGATCTGGTGTATAATTTCATATAGAGGTTGCTGATCAAAACCATTGACCCCAAATCTGTGAAATAACTAGTGATGTAGCTCCCTATGATAGAAGAATGTCTCTATAGGTCTCCATAATCATTATTTAGACACACTAAAAGATTATATTATGCCATGTTTGAGCCTAGGTAGATGATGGGGAGGTTGTATTAGTAGGATTACCAAACACCTGAATCAATGTTGAAATCAGAGAAGAATCCCTATATGCCTCTCTCTTCATAGGTGCATCATCCATAGCCTACACCAAAGGAATGTTCTCCGGAACAGATTCTGAATTAACATCCGAATAACCATCATCAAATCATGGTCACATACACAACACATAACCTAAATCCTCAATAAATTCATTTCGTGACATATTTAGGAGAATTGGTGATTTAAGGGATAAATCCACATGACCGGCCAATTTACCTAGAACCCCATTAGGATAAACCACCACTCAAGCCTAAGTGTAATCCCACGATAGGAAAGAGGGTGCCTCGGTAGGTGGAAATATAATCAAAGCTTCAGTATCTTCATGTGATATTATATTTCAAAATGGGTGGTTGACGCCAGGATGCCATACCCCTTGGTCACTGGCCAAAGGAATATTGGAAACTCCCTGAACATTGCTAAACTATTGAGAAAATCGGTATGACATGTATGGATCTCAAATATTCCACTCATCCACCATGATTTTAATAATCACATCCCCAATAGAGATCATATAATATCTCTCATCAAGAGAGACGTTGTCACCATCAACATTCTGATTGACCGGTGCATGAAGGAAGAAAAGTTGAAGCAATCAAATCGACATAGTTCACCCTTGACTTCTATAGAGGATAGAGACATAGGTCTAACCCCATAGATATTCATCAATATTGGTATTGATACAATATCATGATTCCTAGTGATATTTTATTACTTATAACCATTGAATTACTCCCCTATGCAGCCGAACATGAACTAGTGAGGACGAAAAATATTGTATGGAGGGATTCCTTGTTGGATATGACCTAACATCTAGTAGAGGCTTGAAGGAACTCGAACTGATAGTTTGAGAGGACACCCTTCTGCCAGACAGTCCACTATTACCAATGTAATAGCATGAAATCCTAAGCATGTATCCTTAGCAAGGAAGAACAACCCATTTAAGAATATAGTAAGAAATACTACCATCGTAAGGTCATAAGAAACATTTGGGTTTATAAAATATCTCCATGAGGTTTAGTCATCATATTCTAGAATGGAACATTATAATATAGCACTATTGTGAAGATACTCGGAAGGTAATCAATGGGGGAGGATATGATTGGGTCTCTCCATGCTTCCATAAGGACAAATAATGATCTAGTCGGTGAAGGAAATAAGAAAGTGCATTATCTTTTATATCCCTACAATTTTTTTTCACAAATGGTAAGAAGCTCCTTCAATAGAACTAGAGTTTTTAGAGGATCATCCCAGGAATCCATAGTATGAATAAATTCATCATACATCTCTATTAAAGGAGGGATTCCACCTAGTATTTGTGTAGCCCATAAACTGATACCCACCTTTTCATGAGGAAGATGGAATGTGTTTGTGCCAAGACACCTGTAGCTAATCATTTCCCGAAGCAGATCGGGTTAGCAGTAAATCATGAATTGATATATCTACAAGGCTTCATAGAGACAGACCCTGTATAGATCATTAGGAAATTATGAAGAGTTATAACTCACTAAGAATGGCCTTGCATATTCATCGGAGAAAATTCCATCATGTTGAAGATCAACTTTTTAGTACCATCCTCCGCTTGAAGTGTCCAGAGAAGAGGCACATATGCATGACTAACACTATTCAATTAGTTTCAAATCATGGTCCTAACCATCCATACTCAAGGGATAACTGTCCAATAGACAATACACACCTTGAGATTGGGTTGTAACAAGGAGACCATAATTAGTAATCATTGGTTGAACACAGTTCGAAGAGCAAGATACCTGAAGAAATGGAAGGTTAAAATCTGGGGGAAGTATAACATCATCATCCAGCAATCCAAATGCTTATAGTGTATGTAGATCAGATAAGGCAAAACTATGAATTTCAGATGAAAGGAAACTCTAAAATACCTCATTATCAGTAGACACATGATAGCTAGGATCTTCATTATGATTCCTTGAAATCAAGACCCTCTAGTTTTCCATAGCTAAGGAAACTTTATGAGAATTAGAATCCATATAAAACTAACTATGTGGCATATGTAAAAAATGAAAATGCAGTGTTTTGACAAAAATAATGTATTAATAAAATTTCAGTGGAATCATGACCATCCCCTGAATTGGTAATGGACTTGTGAACCACACATAGGGTTCCCAATCTACCTAACATCATGAGGACATATAGGGTGTATATCCTATACATGGAATCATGTGAATCACATGAACCCCCTTTGGTCTTGTGATCCCATTCCCTAAACATGGTGTCGCAATTCGAAAATGCTCGAATGATCATGTTAATGAGTCTCGTGAAACCACATAAGGAAACCATGTCCATCATAGACGATGTAAGATGAATCACCAAAAATTGTGATCTCAATTGTGGAAAATGAGAGCCTAAGGAAAAACCAGCCTCACAAAAGAGATTTGGTGGGACAAGTTCAAGACAAGGAACTTCGAACATGTTTTGTGATTAGGGTTCACGGCATAATCTCGCTATATGAGAAATAGCGGGAGTGCTCTGAATATAGTAGGCATGGGGAATGTATTTTCCTCTACCACCGTTATATATAAATAATATTCATAATACCAATGGTTTCCCAGTATAACCAAGGTCACCTGATGCACTGATTCTTGATATCGTCAATGGTTATAGCGGGTGTTAGATTTCCAAAAATAGGAGTCCTTGTCCTCTCAGACATCAACCCTGAGGGGGGGGGGTATTTCTTATTACCTCCAAATAAAAATATGAAAAAGAACAATGGAATAAATACTTGAACATGATTATTATTTTCCCAGAAAAAAGTAGGGAAGAATGGGATGGTGGAAGAATCATGAATCCTCTGTGAGGCTCATGATGACATTACCATTTCAAGGTCATGTGAAGGCCCCACACATGGTGAATCACCCATGTCTAGTGAGGTAGAGTCTTCATTAAAAACCCCACAATCTCTTACGATGCCCCCATAGACAATCGAATGTGCTCTCCCTAGGAGTCATGAGTTTTTATTGGAATGTAACCTGAAAAGGAATCGAAATTCCTTTAAGAATGATGAGGATGGAAATTATAAAAAATGTGACACCCAATGGTCTTGAATGTCATGCACCATGTCATCATTAAGAAGAAAAAAAATCCCTTGGTGATATCTAAATAATCTTGTTTGACATTCAAGCCTTCCCCACATTGAATTTAAGAGATAAAGGGAGGAGGTGAGAGAAATTCACGGTCACTGAATGTCATGTGACATGCACCCTGATTAATCAATGAGACACCACATGACATCTATGAAATTTTAGCATCCCCTCGCACAAACCCTATGGCTTTTCAACTTGCCCACATGGAATGTACTCAGGATTGTCCGGAACACACTGTGTAAAGATATGTAGATACGCATATCCACTACTTGATTCCACATTCTCAATATGACCCATATTGATCTTGATATACCTCATCCAAAAGTAGATTTAAACTAATAGACAATACTAATGAAAACTCACATGATCTCTAAACTTTGAAAAATAAAACAATGGGGCTATAAAGGGAGTACGTAAGAGGGTTCATGGTCATTGAAGGACATGTGACATGCCCCCTGATGACACACAAGGAACCATGAATCCACATTGAAAAATTCTCATTGCCTTGAGAGAGCCCTTTGGATTGTCATCCTCATTATGGGAATCACCCCAAAAAACACCTAAGAATTTAAAGACAAACGGACAGAATTCATATATGGAATGATCCTGCACCCCCATGTGACCCATATTGGTCATGTGAAGTATTAAAAAAATAGAAGTAATACTATGGGAAACATAAATTGATTCTCACATGATTCATAATATTTGTTATATCATACAAATGGGAATAAAAGGGAGGAGACGAGAGGTACTCGCTGTCGCTGAAAGGCATGCGACGCACCAAGTGCACTTGCAACACTGTCCTATAAGACCCCATGAAAAATCACCCAATGTCATATGAGTGTCTCCCCATAGGCATCAGAATCTTGTGAAGGCACTCATTTATGTCAACCTAATAACCTAGAGGTCCTACAACACAAATAAATGATTGAACAAGAATATGATAATCAAAAATAATCTGATAAAGGTTGTTTGAAAAAGGAGACTCGTGATCGCTAAAAATTAGGCGAGGATCCTGAATCCAACCCTGTTAGAAACTCATGAAACCGCATGGCGCCAAGCCCCTTTTCGTATTCATGAATGGAGTTGTTCCAGATATGTTCCACAAACCAGCAAGTATCAAGGGTACAATTCCTATAAATCTGAAACCCCAACATGAAGACATTGTTGGATTTGTGATCGACTAGACACCTAGGATCCACAAGATTCAGCTCTCAACATCTATGGAATCCTCTAGGAAACCGATCTGATTACCAGCCAATATTCCATTTGGTAATATACTAGTGGGAATCTGGAGTAGTCATGAACTATACATAAATTGATTCACATGATCAATGATAGATCATATATAGGACATCCAGAAGGACATGTAGAGCAAATACAACTGTCCTCCAAATCATGTGAGACACAAAGAATCTAACACTAGAAAAAACCAAGTAATTACCAATATATGGTTTAGAACTAATATCATTGGAATAAGGATTAAGTGAAAGGCATGCTCACTGACCCTCATGTGCTTCGCGTGTTTCATATGAAGACATTGGATAGCACCATATAATGTTTCCTATATTACATGACACCCCTTCGGTATGTCATCTAGGACATGTGATGTCCTCTAGACATGTCAGGACATTAACTATAGTTGCATTGCTAGTGCAAATTCATTCATGGGAACCATATGGGGCTATCACATAGGACCTACGACACCCTCAAGACACATCACCAGATTCATATAACAGTGCTAGATCATGTCAACCAAGTTTGATGAAATCGTTTTGCATGACAACCTAGCCCCCGAAACAACCTCAACACACAATAGCTAAGACTCACGATTCCCTCTAGGCATGTCAGACAGGTCTTGTAGTGTCTTCTTGAGGTGTCATCCAATACACGAATCACCACATTAGATATGCCATTCAGATTCCCATGACACCTACCATATGTGTTAAACTAGGTCAAGCGATGACTCCAGGATGGGACAACTAGGTCTTGCGATGTATTCTAAATAAGAAGGCTCAATCAATAGGGATACCATAATATGTAATCCATGATAAAAAATTAACTCTGAGAACTCTAATTCCTTAAATAACAATGACACATAGGACTCCTCTATACGTCCTGATCTCTATACTGAATAAACCACGAATAGTTCCAATATACATATCCCATACCCATAGGCCATGAGGCTTATCATCTTCTTCCCCTTATTTCTCACCCCGATCATGGATCACATGTGATTAAGGGGTTGAAATGAACACCTCATTTGAGTCATAAAGCTCTATAATATAGAGAAACCTTAGCATGTAATCCCCAAAATAGAGGGAACTACAAATAGTTTGATTCCTTCCATATATAGGATATATATTCCAACTTCATATGATGCCCGATCTCTATATTTATCATCCATGGATGGAACAAAATGAGATCCCCATGTCAAATGTAATGAAATTGATTAATTTATGTCCCTTGTTTCTCACAAAAGAGAATGGATCTCCTGGGATTTGGGAGTTGAAATGGTCATATCATCTACCATATAAAACCGTACAATGATATAGGGAGAACTCAGTGTGTCATCCCTAACAAAGAATGAACTGCTACAATACTAATTCTCATGATTTTGGGATACATAGGATGTACCTTTGGGACCCGATCATGAAGGTGTCCTAGAGAACCCAGATAAATCCTTCTGCGTGACGTAAAACTGCATTGGTTAAACAAAATACATTGGTTTTCACTCATGTAGTAACAATGATATTAAGGACACCTAATAATTTCTCAATCCCTTCCATGGTATATTAATTAACTTTCGATATGGGATTATGTTCTGAATCACATGGATTCATGGTTTTAGTATATAAGTAGTCATCTGTTACTAGAGAATAACAAAGAATCTCAGACACATACTAATAAACTGATGTAAGGGATCTCAATCTTTTTCATATAAAATAGAATTGGAATAAAGTCTTTTGATAAGGGTAACTAGTCCTATATTGGGATGAGGAGGAGATTCATGAATATATTTTAAATTAATAAGAGTTTCCTGAAGTATGCAACAATTGACCCCCAAATGAGTGTGATGAGACTCAAATCCCATCCCTTCGACCAATGTGAGTCAGTTAGAGGCACTGGGTCTAAAAACCAAAATGATCACCAACCATTTGAAAATAGGTTTGTACAAAGCTAGGGATAAGGAAACATTGGGAGTTTTAAGGAAGAGTGATAATGGAAATGCGATGATAGAAACCCATTCCACACTATATTTCCTGATGAAACAATAGTGTGAGAAGATCCTCCTTTCATCATGGAACTTTAATGCATTTGAGATTCCTTTAGAATAATAAAAGGTCAATTTCTATGAAAAATTATTCCTTTATAATTGTATGGATATTAGAAGAAATGATTTTAAAATTAAAATAATATTTTAGTGAAGAATTATTTCAATGTGATCTTTCAAAATTATTTTCCATCTAATATTATATTATTAGATATTATATATGCATTACTAGGAATATTATTGAAGGATACCATCCTTACTCATTGATTGGTAGATTTATGATTATGTTGGAATGATAATTATGAAATCTATTTAATTTCAATGGGTTAACCTATGATGAAATGTTTACAAAAACTATATTTATGGGTTATAATATGATAAACGATATATTATCATATAGAACAAATTTTTATGGTTTTAATTATGTGACGTGTGGGGATTATTTCTCCCTGTAATGCATTGGTTAATTATTTATCTCACATGAGATAGAAAAGACTGGAATAGAATGTAAACTCAGTTCAGTATAGGACTTTGTCTTCTATGATGGTCTTGGGAGTGATCCTCGACAACTATTTGATTTGGGGAGTGATCCCATTCCACAATGAGGGAAAGGATAACACTGGGGATGGTAGAGTGTCTTTCCTAGGAGGTGTACATACCTATGGAATTTCAATGCTTGTGTTCAATGATTCTTTTATGATATCAATAATAAAATTAAAAGATTTATTCTAGGGATCAAGAATATGATTTTGGTACATAGGATATTATTTTCAAATTTTATGTTACTTAATGCTTATGATCATGTTATTATTATGTAATCTTTGATATCATCTATGGTACCCCTTTTTTAGAATATGAGCTCACCCATTCGTAAGTGTTGACAGAGTGATCATCGGTTCTCTAGGAGTTGTGGTTCAGTTTTTTCCTCTAATTATATAGGGTTTCGTCACCTTCGTTTGTTGCATTTTAGTCTTTTCTTTTTCTAGAAGAATTTAGATCACAGTGTTGTTATTTGGTCACGATTAATATTAAGATTTGTGTAGTTTTGTTTTTGTTTATAGATATCATCCTCGTCAAATTCAATAGTTTCTGGTGTTGATATTTGTACTTGTCGTTGTCCATTCTTATAGTGCTTTAGCTCTAGGATTTCACAACTATCCACCTAGTAGGATTTTTGTGATGGATTTCAAGGCATCTTGGGAGGCAGGTTTCAGTGGTAAGAGGTGTTCTAGTAGCTCACAGTGCTTGGTGAGGTTGATTTTGTATGTTTCTAGTCTTTAGATGAACTTTTTATTTTTTTCGAGGGAAGTTGTTTAACTTCCACATTCGAGAACGATGAACTTAAGTTGTGCCATGATCATTAAAATGGATTTTCAGATTTTTCCAACAACAACGTGTGCTAATCCAATATAATCTATTCACCAGCGATCCTGATAATGATGAATGAATTAATGGGAATCAGTTTTTCGAATTGGAGTTCATGGATCGAGGTGGTTGACGTCCTTAGGTGTTGACATGTGGATTTTTTGAATGTTGTTCCCTATTTTGATTTTGAAATTTGATTATGATTTTGATGTGTTTGGGTTAGATTTTCTATCCTCTATGCTATTAATTTTTGTGGTGTTTTGATTTATTATGTTGTATTGTGAGTGTACTGCTCATCCATAAATTGTATATTTTAAAATAAGGAAAAATGTATTTAGGCTCAAATGGAGATAAATGGGATGTTTTTTTCGGAGATTATATAATTTTTATGGGGAAATTTTTAATTTTTCAAAAATATTTAATTATTTTTCTTAATTATCTTAAATTGTAAACCTTAAATATCATTGTGTATTTACGTTATAAAATATTTCATTTTGATGTTGTAAGTTTTGATTGGAAAAATTGGGCCATTTTTATAATTATGAAATCCAAAACTGTAATGTTTATGTTTTTTAAACCGAATTTAGAAGATTGTGTCTCAGAATGATACATTTATTAATAGACCATGTTTTAGATAGATTTGGATAATAAAATTTTTTCATAAAAAGTTATTTTAAATATTATAGATATCATCATTGGTATATAAAAATTTAAATTCATATACACAGACATTTATGTTTTAGTTTTATGTTATGAAATTTTAATGTTACTAGTGATATTTTTTTAGACATTTATTTTTGTGATAATTTTGTGTAATTAAATTTTTGGATTAAATATAAATGTTATCATAAAATATTTGAAATTATATTTGTTTAGGTATTAATATATTAAGGTTATCTTTTGATTTCTTCAATCATTTCTAGAATTTTGTATAGATAATTTTATAGAAAGGACAACCCATAGGATGAATAAAAACACATCATATATAGGAAGGATGCAAGGTTTGAACCCACAAATGAATGGTGAATATGGTGAATCTCCATCAACGATAATATATGATCTCCTAGTTGGTATGCAATTTTAATAAATGATTTGGCTGTTGGAGAGTAAGTTGATTGTGGAGAACATATATATTACCGTAAAGTTAACCATGGTTTTAGATATTAATTTTGTGGTAATGTTATTAATGTTATTTAGGACGTTGAAAATTATTTAGCAAACTTCTATGATATTTTGGTATTGTATTTGAGAAATAAATGTTGAATTGACTTTTTTAATCACATATGATTTTATTATAGATTTTTTGTGGTTCATATTTTTTGTGGAAATCATTAGGATATCTTTGAGATTTTCTTATTTGGGAAATTATAATTTTTGTATGAGACATTAAGAGTGGTTTATTTGATATAGAGATAAATATTATATTTATCTTCGAATAATTTTTGAATTTTGGGTTTCAATCTTATACATTAATATTTCGAGTAATTTTAAGTATAGTTATTTATTGAATGATTTATGTTGAAAGTTGTGTACTACTATTGAAGATTATTTAATAATGTTTTTTTTCCTCATATGAGGGTTTATAATTATTTGGAATCAACATATCCTTTTCTAACCATTTTTTGGTTAATGTATGATAATAAGAGGAATATATTACTATCCTTTTGTGGAATTCATGATATGTGGAAGGTGATTCTAGTGTTTCAGAAATGAAAACATTGATATTCATCATTTGGAGAAAAAGTTGATTTTGTGTTTGAAAATTATTAAAGTATTTAAATCTACTTTTAATGTGAATATATTCCTTATGTTCTTACTATAGGTACTAAATAATTTTTCTAACTATATGGAATGTATTTTGAAACCACAATGACATACATTTACATTTCTTATTGAGAAATTAATATCATTTTAGACCATAATAGATTATCTATTTTTTGGATGGTTAAATTTCTTATTACCATGATCTATATCAATATTTATCATTTATTGGGAGTTATTTTTCTTTTTTATGACCATGTACTAATATATGGAAACCCATTATGTGTTACTATAAATGTACTTCAAAATATTCTTTCTTTCTTTTAAATATGATTTTTTATTTACCCATTTTATGATGTGGGATTTCAAAAATCTTATTATGAAAAATAAATGTTGGTTACAGAGAATAAATCCAAATTTTTAGGTAAAAAATTATTAATGTAGGGGAGAAGGTAATATCCTGATATTTTATAGGTAAATACTATATTAGATTGTATAAATGATACATAAAAACATCTTTAAATGAATAAAAAAATATTATTATTTAACTATTATAAACTAAAAGTTAAATTAGAGAGTATGAATATGATTAAATGATTTATAAAAAAATATAAACTTTATACTCAATAAAATTTTTTGGTAAATAATTAGAAAATTACAACATAATTTCAAGAAAAGATTTTTTTATTCTTAAAAAAACATTTTATGAAAAAATTAGTTTAATTGTTTTTTATAAATAACTAAACAAAAAATGATTTTATGAAAAAATATTAGTTTAATGATTTTGTTTTTTTTGTTTTTTATAATTTTTTGTTATTTTGCTAAATGATTTTTTTTATATAATTGTATTTTTTTATTATATAAAATTACACTTATTTTTCAAATTATAATATCAAATTATTAGTTTGGCAATTTTTTTGTAAACTTCTAAAATGTTTAATTTTAACTAAATAGTAAAAAATACCGATTTTTATTGAAAAAATAAATTCTTCATGGAATTATTGGGTACAATTATGTTATATATATTTTTTTAAAATATAATAAGTTCCATTTTATTTAAAATATACCAATTATGACTTTTTATATTTATTTTGATACCTGAATTTTGTATAAATCATTTTATATTTAAAGACTAGCATTTAAACACAATTTTTTTTCAATCTGTTTTGTCGGTTAACTTTTAAATTAAATTATACAATATAGGTGTTTTGAATTTTGAAAATTGGATTTTATATTTTTAATCATAGGTTAAAATTTAGTTAATATTTCTATTTAATTTTTGGACAATATGAATAGTATCTTTGGAAAATTTTGTTACCATTATAAAGGGTTGTTTACGTAATTAAGGGTCAATAAAATATGACCTGGACTCTAACAATACCCTTAAAATTTCTTTAATTTTTTTTACGTGTAATTATAATCTATATTAAATCATGTTTCAAATATATGGCCATGTGATTCCATTTTAAATTTATTATGACCGCTATAAAATTTTATTTGAAGTAAAATCCAATATGTCACACTCATATTTGTAATAATTAAAAAAATTTATATCTAGATTTATCTATAGAATATATTGGACTATTAGTATTAATTTGAGATATAAAATATTTATCATCGTCATGGAAATTTATTTTTAAATTTTATTAAGGAAATAATTTCCTAAAATTCTTCCCCAAGAATGATGCAGTAATTATTTTTTTAAATGAAATATCAAATAAATATAATTAAAAATATTAAAATATATATAATATATGATAATTAATGCGACTAAATAATTATACATATTAAATTTATTTTTTAGGGATGTAATGAAATATTTATTCCAAATTATATGTGTCATCTTAATATTATTAATATCGTACTAATAAATAGTTTTTAAAATTTAGTATTATGAATATTTTATATTAAATAATATTTTATTTAATGAAATTGAATTCATAAAAATATTAAAATCGTCCCAATGATTGGTATATTGTTTAAAATTTCATCCATGATAAATTTTTGTATCATTTATCATTTTATAGTAACTATATAAACCCTTAATGCATAAGAATCCCTATTATTGTGGTAAGAGTAAAAGGGATGAATAATCGTTAAAAATATATTGGTAAAAATATGGTAAATATACATATAAATTTTTTTATATGGGAGTATTTGTAACCAAAATCACTTTATCTTAGAAATAACTGACTTAGGAGAAATTTGAAATTGAAAATTAAATTTTATTAATTTGATATATTTGGAAATTCTAAGAGGTCCCCTCTCTTAAAATAGAACCTATTATTCTGATTTATTCACAATTAAAAACACATTTTGTTCTTCCAATTGCAACTAAAATGTATTCGTAGAATCCATAACCACATTATAGAGGTTTTATTTTAGGTGTAACAACCCCTTAGTGGTATTAAGGTGTTCAGATAAAGAGATTGTCTAAAGAATAGGCATCATTTTTAATCAAGTTTTTCGATTTTGTTTATTCTTCCAAATTAATCAAATATTCTTCAACCATGATAAATTAAGAACTCAAATATATATCATATAATTAAATTTTATCATGTTAGTTTCATTAGTTATATCCATCTCTACATCCATCAAATGGGGAATGAGTTCATCGTTTATGTGTGTGAAAGACTTCCACATCTTGAACCGATGTAATTCATATTCCATCACCATCTCACAAGACATGTTATATTGATGTAATTATGTTTTTCATAATACATTTATTAAATATTTATCATTATAAAAGGTAATATATCATTTAAATTATAATGTTTCTGTCCATAGAAAAATGATAATATCGTTTGTGAATACGTGTGGACGACCAATGTAGAAACCCAACCCCTGATAGCCTAGATCTGGTGTCTTCTATCAATTACATTGGAATTATTAAAAAAAATAAGATCCCAAAGGACCGAAGAGATTAGTATTCTTGGTAAATTAGATACACACATGAGACTTCTATTACAAAAGAATGCACTAATTAAATCATAATTTTTCTTCTTCTTTCTAAATAAATAACATCATGGATAATTATAATGCATCTAGTAAATCCATGAATATATTTAATAGTATGCTTCTAGGATTCATGGGGAATGAAATATATAATGGTGATCTAAAATTCTAGGTAAAGTAAAAATATAGTGGAAGAAATAAAGAATGACTGATAATAGTAAATATGCAAATGTAAACAACAAAACACACATGTTGTACAATCAATAAACCGAATGGAAGTGCATAAAAATATTGAAATGTAATAACAAGAATCACATTCCATCCAAATAACTAGATGAGGTAAAATAAATACGGGAATGTAAGATGCAAAACACAGTCCATCTAAATAACTAAATATGAAATTTATCCATATATATGTCGATGAAAAATCACATGGATGAATAGCAACTGAAACTAAATGAGAGAAAACCATATTTATTTGATTCCATGTTTCCTAGGTACATTTTACCTTTACCGATAAGACCACTCAAAATACGGTTCACAAAATATTGGGAAAAAACCTATCAAAGGTGGCTAGCCAAATGACTCATCCAATGAGACTACCGATATATTGAGTTGATATATATAATTGGGCATCACCCATGTAGTACTAGTCCAAAATATTCCTCACATATAGAATAATTGATTCAACAATGTGCCATTTCAAATATTTACATGGAGTAATAGATAAATATTTATCAATATTATCCCAAATAATCAAATAGTATTCATAGTGAAGACCATATAAATTAATATATTGTTCAGGAAACGAACATATCTATGAAAAATGATATGATATGATAGAGGTAATTCCATTATCAATGATCAAATTAAATTTAATATTTCAAGGGGAAAAATGAATCATTGATGTGAGTGTGAATAACATACTTGGGAAAATAAAACATAAACTATCCATTATAAGATTAAGGATTATATAAATATAACATATGCCCAGTAGATTAAAATAAAGGGTTGTTGTCTTTGATGAATGTATATATTTTAAAAACAACATTTAATGTTTTTTTAAGAAAATATCTTTTTCTTTTAAAAAAATTTCTATGAATATAAAATTTGAACAAATTTTCCTTAAAATTTACTGTTTTAAACATGGAAAGGATTCTTAAAATGAATGAAAATAGGTAAGTCCATTCAAGACGTATGAGGAAAAAAGAACATTCCATCTTCATGGATAAAGGATAGAAAAATAAATTATTCAGAAATTAAAAATATGATTCCTTTGAATAATATTGAAAAATATAAAAAGGGTAAAAATTTATTTATAAAATCATTTTAATTTTTTTTATTCATTTTTATAAAACATGGTTTTTAGAAGAAAATACATTTTCTGAGTAAACAGGGAAATGAAGTCGGGTTTTCTAAAACAATTCTCTAAAACACCATCATTATAAAAGAGTGAAAAAAATGATACTGATAATTGAATAACAATTGATTAATAATGAAAGGATAGGAAAATCAAAGGTTTATGGACCAATTGTAATACAGTTTCATTTATTTGAAATAACATTAAAATACATTTAATGTTATTAATAAGGAAAATAATCATTAAACATTATAAAGTGTCCCATACCAAATTTAAATCATAAACCTCATGAATAAATAATATTACATGGAAGCATTAAATAATATGACGAAAATGTAATTCATGATATAATATATAAAAATGTTTAGTAGATACACCATAGAAAATTTGTAAGTGCTGAACATGAAATTTATCTCATGGATGTAAAAAGTGAGATGAGAATCCCTTTCATTGTGTTTCCTTTTGGGTGAACAACCGTTAAGTTCCATTATTGTAAATTTATGTTAAATTTATATTTTATTAAAAACCATTTTAATGGTTATTATTACATTAGAATAACTTTTTAATATATTTTATAGAACTACATAGGCAATTATGTTTACATCAGATGTTTTGATCAATTCTAGTTTATGTGTCAAAAATAACTTGTGTGTTTAAAATATAGTCAAAGTGGTCATTATATAAAATAAACAGAATAATAATAATTACATAATTATCATATTTATATATATAATACTTTTAAAATCAATACATAAATATGGTTATGAATGTAATGATCCTGGAGAAGATAAGCCCAATGTACGCATGAATAATGTTCCAATTTTTCAATGATCATTATTAAAAGAAGGTAAGTAACACGATGAGCTTACAAAATTATCATTATTTTATATATAACATGTTATCTAATCATATATAAATATATATAATTCTTCTTAAGTAAATTTAATGACATCATGTGGAATAGGTGGTAGTCCACAAGTCCACAAATAACTTCTTCACTTTTTATGTGTGTGAGTGGGTAATTATGAAAATGATATATATATATATAGTATATTTACATAAAGGAAATTATATAATTAATATCATATATAGGTTCTGTATGTCACATATTTTTTAATTATAATCATCTTATATAAATTCAATGGATCGTGTGAACGAATCACATCTCTTTGTGGGGGTGGTGGTCCACAGTTTCTCAAGAAATGTTATAATTGTAACGCAAAATGGAAAGAAGTAATGGTATGTTTTATAAAAGGATTAAAATAAAATAAATAAATATATATAGTATATAAATAGTGTTTCAATCATAATGTCCACAATGACATACAGTAAGGGAAAAAGGAAAATTCATCGTTTTGTGAGGTAGTGGTTCACCATACACAAAAATAGAATGTTCGTTACCCATTAGATGGAAGTATGTATATATGTATATCAAAATCATATCATAATAAAATCTAGTATATTAAGTATTATATTTTTATAGAATTACAGAATATGTATGTTTTATGTGTTGGACAATGGAAATAAAACTAAAAATGTTAAGGAAAAATGTTACCTATTTATCAGGTTAATTTTTTGGTTTGTACCAAATGGATTACATAATAGGAATTTTTTCCCAAAGTGATGCTTCAAGATAGAGTTTAGGGAAGTTTTGAATCTATTTGGGTAGATATTTTATTAACCTATATTGTTTGATAAGTGTGATGAATGAAAATGGGTGGAGTCCCTTTATAAGGGAGGAAAATGAATCAATTGCTATTTTTGTAAAGAAATTTGGTATACACATGTTCTTAAATTGAAAAGTCATAAAAAACCTAACAAAATCAATAATTAGAGTTTTGTGACCAACATATGTCTATACAATAGGTTTTTGAAAATTGGATAAGTCATTTACACCTCTAAGTTATTGATTTGGTCTTTTATGAAGCATAATCATGAATTACTAATTATAGTTAATTTAAATTACTTTCACTAACATTTTTGGTTAAATAAATTTTTTCATATTATAAATTATAAATGAAGATTAATCCAAATATGAAATCACATTTTTCAAAATTCTTATCATAGAAGTTGCAGAAGTTGATTTAAATTTAATACTGCAAGCAAGATGACATTACGAGTTCTTAATATAGAAACAACTAAAATATTTATTTGTTGTTATAATCAGTTTAGAATTTAAATTCATTAAAACTATATAAATTGTATTAATTTATAAAAATATTATTTAATTATACTTTAAAACCAATTAAAAATAACATTTATCCTTATAAATAAATTATATGTAAAAATATTTTTAAACTAAAATACTAAATTTGTACTTATTCGTTAAAAAATGAAATGTTTCAGAATAATAACATAAATTCATCCTAAAACAATTATTGTTTTTCAATTTCAATTATTTATTTTAATTTTTAATATTAAATCTATTAATTTTTAAAAATTATGATTTAAAATGAGTTTTCTAGTAAATGGTAATGAAATTCCATTATATTAAAATATAGGTTTCAAGTGTAAAATAGAGTTTGTTCTTATCTTATGTCTATCAATAAAAATAGATGAATATAAAAGATATTTTATTGAATAATATATATATATATATATTACATTATATTCATTAAATAATTTTAATTGATTTTTTTTATTAAGACAAATCACCTTTGGATGTAGAGAAATGATAATATTTTTTTAAATCCGATGGGTTTTTATTTTTGTTTCTCATTAATTAGTTACCAATGAATTCATTTTATATTTATATGAACTATATATTTTCATATGTTATTTATTGATCTTCATAAACACTAATATAACACATATTTTTTATCATATTATATTAATTAATAGTATTTTAATAATACATTATTATTTGGTGAAGATCTATCTTCAATGTAACACATACTATTGAAGATGGTCTGTAATGTTTGTAACACAATATATTAAGGAAGTTTTCTCTTGCGTGTAATGCATGATAACTTAGTCTTGTATTCATTAAAATCTAAATATTATATTATATTTATTTAATTATTTAATGTATCAGTATTTAATAATTCCTTTTTACAATTGGTGTTGAGTTTCATAAACACTAATGAATAAAATGTTCTTTATTTATATTTCTGGCGTATCACATTCTCGGAAAATTATATAAATTACATCCTCACACATTAAACTCGATTGTGATGATAGAATTTTTGATACTTAGTATGATTGAAATACCACAATGTGAGAAGGGGTGATATGTTATCTTCTATAAAAGCGAGAATGAAAAGTTAAAAGTTCAAAAGGAATACCAAGTAATTGTGTCTCTAAATAGGATATCACTATGGAATGTAGAGAAAAGTAGTTGGAGGTAAAGAATAAATATTTATAGGGAGTTAATGAGGTCAGAAATCACGAATAAGTGAATAATCAATAAAATATTGGTGGCCTCAAAGCCATAAATTATTTATTTTTTATAAGACCATCGATTCGAAATAAATTAATCTTTTAGGACAGAAGTTTTTTTCAAAGTCGTTTTCCTGTTGTTGGGTAATTATTTTACTACCTAATAATATAAGTAAATATTCATTCTTGATAGAAATCAATTTCATATGAAAAAATCGTAACATTGTTTTCTTCCTTGATAAAATTCAAATACATTCCATTACTATTAGAAAATCATTATCAATAATGAATTTTTTCTCTGTATGAAACAATAAAAGATACTTTTAAATGATCATAAGACCCATAAAATAGTGAAAAGTCTAACTATTTTTATTTAAATGTCTTAAAATACTAATATAGTTCATAGATTAATCTATAATCCTAAAATCTAAATTACTGGTTCATAATTAACATTTAAACATCAAATTTGATCACTAAAAACTACGAAAATTTAACCAAAAATTTATCTAGTTTAGTAGTTGGTGTGAAGAACATATATTCCTTTGGTCCTGAGTGTAATACATAGGACCATCCCGGATTTTATTATTTATCACATGGATTACTTTTTTTCCATTTCTAAAACAATATTAGTAATATTTCACAAATAATTGTGATGAACATCCATGAAGTAGTAATAATCACTAAATTACATTCTAACTACGGGTTTCAATACAACCTCAATACATAAATAATTTATCAAATTTATTTCCACCTAGGTCCTTACATGGTCTGTGGATTATCCCTGACATTATTTGTATGGTTTCTAATGATGATACATTATCATCAATCTAAAACCCATTAGGATTAAACTAGGTTATTCATTATCAAAATCTTTCATACAGGGTTGTAAATAAAATGTGTATTATCTTAATTATATCCACCAAGAGTGTCAAACCACTTTTTTAGTAAGGCTCTTTCTCATGTACTAGTTTACCTTGAGTCCGGATCATAACACTTTGTTGGAATTATTATTCATTGGTACATTTGTGCCAACCATATCAACTTATTGAATGCAGATAGAGAAGTATTTCTAGGAAGACCAAAAAAATCTATATCTTAACAAAATAATAGGATGTTATCATATAATCATCAAAAAATTCTTCAAAAGGTTTATGTTTTATTACCAATGTGATCTTAAATCTGGTTCCCAAGGTTGCTGTTATACCACCCATTTAGACGAACTATGTAGACCCAAACCCAGAAAACCCAGAACTATTGTCTGATATCAATTTCATTATAATGATTACAAGGAATCAAATCAATAAGGAAACAATATTTTAGTAGTATTGGTAAACAAGATACATATAGAAGATCATTATTTCAAGATAACACACTAATGAAAGAAATTTTTCTTCTTATTTTTATATAAATTACTTTTAGGAAAATTATAATCATTCTAGTAAATCGATACATATCGTTCATGGTATGATTATTCAATTGATGAGGGAAGAAATAATAAGTCTATTATTAAATTCTCATTAAAATAAAGATATTGTATTAGTAATAATGAATCAATGATAATAGCCAATATGACATGGTAAATAACTGAACACACCTTCCATGCATTCAAAAAACTAAATGTAAGTGCAAAAATAAATATGGAAAAGTAATAAATGGAAACACATGCCTTCCAAATTACTAGAGAATGAAAGATAAATATATATTGGTATGGAACTAAAACACATTCCATCAAAATAAATGAAAATGAAATTTATTAATAGATATGTTGATGAAAAATCTCATTGATGAATAATAACTGAATATAAATGAGGGAAAATCATAATTATTTGATTCCATGCTTCCTTGGTTCATGATACCGTAATTGTATAGACCATTTACCAAATTATTTACAAAATATAGGGTAAAAACCCATCCAATGTGTCTATCCAAATGACTCATCTAATGAGACTACTTATCCATTAACGGGTAATCTATAACTGATCCCCACCTATGTCGTACCATTCCAAAAAATTACTTCAATTATAGAATAATCGATTTAACAATGTTACTTATCAAATAACCATATGGGTTATTAGATATAGATTTATTAATATTTAACCAAATGGTCAAATAATATTCATAGTGAATATAGTATAAAAATATGTGGGTTTGGAAAAGAATATGCAGATGATAAATTATATTGTAAAATAAAAGTAACTCAATGTACAATGATTCTTGGAAATTGAATATTACAATAAAAAAAATGGAATAATGTAAAGGTGAATATTATACTTGGAAAATTCAATCAGAATCCTTCCATTGTAAGATTAAGGATGGTATCAAGAGAATATACCCCATGTGGAAAAATAATGGTTTGTTGTCATTGAAGAATGTAAACATTATAAAAAGAACATTAAAAAACATTATCACGGAAAATATCCATTTCTGAAAAGTTTTTATAAATAAATTTTCCTTGAAAATCAATATTAAAAATAGTTTCTTCAAAAAGTAACATTTTAATCATGAAAATGATGCATCAAATAAATGATGACACTTAAGTCCGTAAAATCTGTACTAGGTAAAAACAACATTCCTTTTACACTGTTAAAGGATAAAAAATTCATTTTTGAGAAAGTGAAATGAATATTCGATTGAAAACATTTGTGATAGAAAATAAGTTGAAAATGTATTTACCAAAACATTTTAAAAATAACTTTGAAAACATTTCAATAAAACCTATTTTTTAGAAAAAATGGTTCTCCAACTAAAGTGGGAAATGAAGTTGGGTTTTCTTAAATTAATTTTCATAGACACCTTGAGTATCAAATAGTGAATAAATGGAACTATTACATTAAAAAGGTCATTAAATAAAATATGAGTGTTATAAAATAGTAGATTTAGCAATGATAATATATTTTCCTTTAATTTAACTACCATTAAAATTTCATTAAACAAATTATTGGGGAAAATAAATATTAATCATTCCAATGTGTCCCATACCACATCGAAACATTTTAGATAATGTACCTCATAAAATAATAATACTATATTACTGTATTAAATTTCATTAACAATATGTAATTCATGATATAATATACAAAAAATTGTTAATAGATATAACACATAAAATATTTAGGTAATGAATATGAAATTTATCTCAAGGATGAAAAAATTGAGGTGAGAACCCCTTACCTTGTGTTTCCTTTCAGGTAAATATATAATCACTTATTGTATAAACATATTATGTTAATTTTATATTTTTTGTGGAATTTTTTTAATGTTTATAGTTAATATTATTAAATTTTTTAATATTTTTTCTAAAAGTACATGAATGATTAGTTTTACATCTAGTGTTTTGATGAAATTTTTTTTGTGTCAAAAAACACATTAGTATGTCAACTATGATCAAAGAGGTATATATATATCATCTATAGAATAATAATCATGAAATAATATTAAATTTTATTCATCAATTACACATTTAAAATCAATCATTAAATAATTTTATGAATAAAGAATCCACATTATCATCATGGAGACAGTAAACTGTATATACACATGAGTAACGTTCCAATTTTTCGATGATAGTTATGGAATGAAGGTAAGTAACACCATATACTTCTAGAAAGATATTTATATCATATATACCATTTTATTTTATCATATATACTTATATATATATTTCTTATGATGTAAAACAAATCAAATTATGTTGAGGTGGCAGTAGACCACAGATTCACCATTAAAGTTATCACTTTTTAAGTGTGTGAAAGGGTAATAATGAAAATCATATATAAATATATATAGTTTTTTTAAATTATGTTAATTATGTGTTAAATATAATATATTTTAATTTATATATATCATTTTTATTTAAAATCATCATCTGTTCATTCCATGGAACGTGTGAATGGATCCAATCGTTTTGAGGGGCGGTAATCCACACTTCCTCAAACGATGTTATTGTATTAATGAAAAATGGAAAGTATTAAAGTATTGTTTGATAAAATAATTAAATAATTATAAATAAATAATAAATATCATATATTTATATATATATTATTAACATATTTTCTATCATAATGGCCACCATGGTAGGTGGTATGGGAAAAATGAACAATCATCGTTTCGTGCGACAATAGTTCAACGTACAAAGATACAGTATGTTCATTACCCATTAGATGGAAGTGTGTGTAAGTGTAGGTAAAACCCTTATAATAAATACATCCAAATATATTTATGTTAATTTAGTTGTTATAAAAGTATATAATAGGAATAGTTTAGGGTTTTGATAATGAAAATAAAATAAAAAGGGTTAATGAATAATGTTACCTCTTAATCAAGAAACTTATTTAGGTTTGTACCAAAAGGATTTGTTGGAATGATTTATGACCAAATGGAAGATTAAATGATAAGGGGATGGATTTTGATAATATATTTCTGTAACTCCTGGCCCATCTAGGGCTTTTATGTGGTTTGAGGAATGGGGATAGGTGGTGGCCTTTTATAAGGGAGGACATGAGCTGACTTGGTATTTTTTTAAAGGATGCTAGGTGTACACATGTTATTACCAAAAAAATGTCATAATAATCATAATAAAGTAAAAAAAGAAGATTAATGGATTAATTAGTGATAGATAATGATGTTTAGAAATGTTTCTAGGTCATTTGTATTCTTATGTTCAAGGTTTAGTCCTTTATTGAGCATAATTTTTCCTTAATAATAGTAATTAATTTTAACTAATTAATATAATTTTTTTGCAAAAAAATAATCTTATTAGAAATCAAAAATTATTCCGAATCCAAATACGGAAACCATTTTTTACATATTCAAATCATATAAGTGGTATAATTTTATTTAAATTTAATCCCACAGGCGCAAAGCCAATGTGTGTTTTTAATGTAAAAACATGTGAATGTTTTTTATGTTTTTAAAATCAATTTCATAGTTAAATTAATTAAAATTTAAGAAATTATTAATTAATAAAAATGAAATATAACTATTCTTTAAAACCAAATAAGAATTTAATTTATCCTTATAAATAAATAGATGAAAAAATATTTTTGAGCTAAAATTCAGTTTTTTAACCATTCATAAAAAAATGGAATGTTTAATGAAAATATCAAAAATTCACCACAAACTAATATTATTTTTTTATTTCAAATATGATGATTATTTTGACCAATTAAATCAATTAATGTTTAAAAATTAATATTTAAAATGGGTTCTCAATTAAAATGTGGTAAAATTGAATTTATAAAACATTATGTTTTTGTGTGTAAAATATAGTTTGTTCTTATCTTATGTATACAGAATCTAATGAATAATTAAAAATTATTATTAAATATATAATATATATTACTTTAAAAAGTTATCTATTTTCAATTTATAATTTTAATTAAGAAAAAATTCAATTTTATGCAAAAAATAATATTTATTTTTATGTCTAATATGTTTTTATATTCATTTCTCATTAATTGTAAACCAATGAATTAAATTTATTTTTAATATTAACCATAAAATTTTAAAATTTAGTTAATACTATTTATAACATCTAAAATAATTTCATGGTAATGTCATATTATATTAAATAATTATATTTTAATATTTCATTGTTATTTGGTGGAACTCGGTCTTGTGTATAACACGAGCTATCGAGGAAGTTCCATCATGCATGTGACACAAGCAATCCATGAATGTATCTCATATTTGCGATGCAATATAACTTAGTGTTGTGTGCATTAAAATATATGGAATATATAATATTTATTTAATATTGTAATGTATCTAGTTAATATAATCCTATTTTATACTTGGTGTTGTGTGTCATAAATACTATTTAGTACAAAGTTCTTACTTTAGAATTTATGTGCATCACAACCACATCCACAAAGCAATGTGATTCTTTTTTCATCACTAAATCACATCGATGATACATATAAGTATATTTAAATAATGAATATTTTATATGAAATATTATTATCAAAACAACCTAAGTGAACTTAAAAATTTAAAAAATTGATATAACATTCTATTAAGTGATATAAAAGGAATTGGAAACTTTAAAAAGTTTCTCAATAAAGTAAATAATTAACAAAGGTTTATTATTATGGATGGTAGTGAACGTACATGATGATTTTGACATAAGGTAAGGGATTTATTATCTCAGTTTCCATTCAGTAAGTTATACTTTTTTACTTCATTGATCATGTCATTATAAGATTATGTGTGAAATAAATTTTAATTATCAAATTTTTTATTTAAACTTATTTTTTAGAGGTTTATTGTTTATGAACAAAATATATTAATTTTATTAGATATTATTTCATTGATATGTTATTTTAAAAGTATTTCCATCTCAATTTTATTTTTATGAGGCACATTCCATATATACCACTTGTTTCTTTTGTGATAAGTATATATTTCCCACACATACATTCTTGATGTATCATACCAATTTTTTAGGGTTTACATATCCATATATGTTTATATATTTCATGTTTATTATGGTTCAATAGTTACCAAAGAAGTACAGTTATATTTCCCAACTATGCCATTATGAGAGATTTTTTATTTAAGACTCCATTATGGAATCTTCGCTTCCATGTTCATGTTTTTATAAAAGTGATTTAAAAATGGTTTGTAATACCCTCCGAAAAGTTTTTGTATCATTTTTATGAAATTTATACTTTTTGTAGAATAGTTAGAACTGAATGTTTTTTTCATTTTCTAAATGAGGTTTTCAGGACAATTCTGAAATAAATAATGAAGAATTTTTTAAAAAAAATGTATAAAACATGAGAAGATTTTACCACCATCATAGAAATTTAATTTTTTTAGCATTATTTTCAATCTTAAAAGTGTCATTCCATTTTTTCTTTTTACAAGTTCATGTCTTTCATATGAAATTATTTCAGAATACAAATTTCATTGTCCTCAATAATTATTTGAAAGTGATATATTAAAGTAATTTTAAATAAAATATCACAATAGCTGATATGTAGTATTCATTAAATGTAATTAAATCTAAGGATATAATCAAAAATAATTATCTAGTTGGTTTATTTTTATGATGGAATGATACATATAAAATCCATTTCTTTTCTATTGGTTATTCTATGGTGAAATGGTTTTTCAAGTGATTCTTTTTGTGGGTTCTTAAATGATGAATGATTTATGTTCAAGAGGAACAAATATGTATAGTTTTAATATTCTATGGTTGTGACCTATAACTCACCCTTATTCATTGGGTTGTGATTTAAATCTAATGAGATTGACATGTTTGGAACTAGGATTAAATTTCGGGTTGTAATGTAATTTTTATACAATGATGGTATTGTGAGCAATCCTAGACAACTATCATAGTTTGGTCAGTGAACCCATTCCACTATGAGGAAATGTATTCCATTGGGTATTGTGGTGTGTTCCTCCCAAGAGTTATATAAATCTATGTATTTTCTATTCTTGTGTGTATTCCAAAATTATATTTCATATGTTATGCTCTTAGTTATTATTTTCATTGATTCTTTTTTGATTCTTCTATTACGAAATTCAAAGATTTATTTAATGAATAATTATTATAATTTTTATGAATAGGGTATAATTTTTTTTAAAAAAATAATATATTATTATACTGATGTTATGATAATGTAATATTTGATATCTCATATGGTCACCATTATTGATCAGCCGAGCTCACCATTTCTTATGTTTCCTTTTCCCTATATTATAAAAAATGTTTTATGTATGATATTTTGATGAAGGTTCTAAATGTAATGAAAATTTGGGAGATTTTATGAATTTTCTATGAGGAATGTTTAGATTTTTCAAATATATGTAGTAGTTTTTCAAGATTTTATAAAACCCTAAACTGAAAAGGCCTATGGTTTTGTAAGTGATGAAATATGTCATTTTGACCTTTTAATTTTTTATAGAAGCAATAATGTCACATTTATCATTATTAAATAAAAAAATTTCATTTTATTAATTTTAGCACCAAATCCAGTAAGGTGGGTCTCAGGTTCTAACAAAAACTGAATTTCTGAAAAATCATGAGATGATTTCTTAAGAATTGACTAGTAAATTTATATGAAGTGAGACCATAATATATATACATATATATTGAAATAATTAATCATATTAATACATAAAAATTTAATGTCTAGGATATAATGGATAAATTTAAAATACATACTATTTTACAACATTCATAATACTTTACATTTCATGTTAACTAAAATATAAATATTATTATTATTTTAATCTAAAATTTATTTTTTACAATAACCATTAAATAAATTTCTCCCTCCTAATTTTAACTTCTCCATAAGTAATTCAATATTTTAAAATATATTTTTTGAATAATAACTTTTTATAAAGGGATAAGAAATCATTCCTTAATAAGGGGAAGTGGGAAACACAAAGGTTACCAAAAAGAACCCGTAATCGGGTTCCTATATAAAAAGATAATTGGTGGGATGTTAAAATAAATACATAAAAGATAATTGTTACATAAAAGGGATAATTTATAGTGATAGAAAACATGGAAATAATAATTCTATTGACCAAATAACTGTAAATAGGTGATGGGTGAAAGATTCATCAATTAATCAAAAATGATGGTAAAACAATTACATTTCTTTGAATATTTTTCTCCTAAATTTTAGGGAATATTTTTTTCACGATAGTTAACTTTTTAAATTATAATTTCTTTTTTTATTTAACAATTTAATCCTTCAGGTTTTCATTTTTCAATTTACTCTTCATCAATTAGCATATGAAATGAATATTACAGTTGATTTTTTCATGTGTGGAGCACTAAAATTAACTTTTAATGTGTAATATTATCAATAAATGATATATATTTTTTTCCTTATATCTCTAAATATTTACCTAGGCCAAAATTGATAGTAAATTTTTTCAAATATGGTTATATAGATATATCAATTACTAAAACCTCAAAAATATGACCCAAAGTTATACATAATCCTTTCCAAAAATAGATAACCTTAAGATTCTTTGAAAAACTATATATTACGAATTTGTAAACAAAAAAATTTAAATGATTTTGTAATATATATATATATATACAAGTTAAACTTTAACATTTATCCCAAGACACCATGAAGTATCTAATAATGTAACATTCTAAATATGTGAATGACATTATCATATATTATACTAAAATATAATAGTATCTTGAATCACCATAAAAAATCAATGAAAACATTTATTATTATAATAATTAATTATATCCTCATTCTTATAATAAAATTAATTACAATTGAATTTATTTCCATAAATCCCATAATACAATAATCTTCAATATAAATCAATTTTTTATCAAATCACTAATTATTTTCAAGGTCAGTAGTACTATTAAATTTAATTTATCACTATAAATTAAATCATTATCCAAAAGGAACATTATTATGAAATCATCATGAACATATTAATGGTTATCTACCCATTAGTCATTTTTCCAAAAAAACATCATCCCACCACTAAATAATTATTCTAGGTTAAAATTACTGTTCAAAATCTTCTTTCAAATACAAAATAAAAAATTATTGAAGATAAAACCTTAGAAATTTCATTATTATAACCAGAATATCTTGTATAATTTTCAAATACCATTTCAGAAACACTTTGATCAATCAACTTCAATTATTGGAAAGGCACATACCCATCCGTGGCCTTAGATTTTCCCCCTAGTTTAGGCCATTTTAACAGATAATTCCTATATTCCCCATATATAATAAATTGAAATATAAATAAAATATGAGGATGAAATTTATTTCACTACATCAATACCTTTATTTTAACATCACGACTACTTGATATATGACATTGTTTTTCCTGAAAAATACATTTTCTTGTTCTTTGGAGGCATTAATATTGGAATTTCTTCCCATATTAATAACATATCGAAATCTATATCATCATTCTTCCATGATATTAATCCACTAAATTACCTTAAAATACTAATTTTCTATTTTTATATGTGATAGGAATTTCACTAATATTTTGTTTTTGAATTATATAATGTGATAGGTGAATGAGAATAATCAAAAAATTTCCCATTCTAGATCTCATTTAATTTGTTTTGTCATGAGGAAAATCATTTCATTATTCAACTTATTTTGATATTTCTTGAGTCATTCTAATTCCATCCATTGAATAACAAAAAATAATATTAAATGATAATCAAGGAAACCCATTCATTTGATGTATAAATTATGACACCATCATTTATATATGTAACACTTGAGGTTTTACCATGGTTATCCATGATAAAAATATTTTTAATTCTTTTGTAATGCATCATAAGTAAAATTTGAATTAACCCAATCATATCCCCTACGAGTGTCAAAAGAGGTTCTTAGTGAGGTCCTATTCATCGTGCTCCCGAATTACAAATAGGATATACTTGACAACCTAATTTTCGGTTTATCACCCCCATATTCTCTTATTCTAAAACCATATACATATATATTCTCTATAAATGGTTGTATTTATAGGAAAACCACACAATTTATACCTTACCAAAACCATATGATGTTATCATATACATAGGATTAGCATATGGGTTCTTTGTATTGTTATCTTATTCTAGTTTTTAAAAATAAAAACCCAATATCAGATACCAACTACAAAGTCCCATAAATTTTATAAAACAATAATACAACATATGAGAGGAATATTTAATACATAACATAATGATCCACACTAGAACCAAATAATTTTAGTGTTTCTAGAAACATAGATATATAAACCATTGGTATATGAAATATTTAAAACATCTCCAACTAAGTTCTTCTAAACTAGCTCCCTTCATAGACACATAAAACATAAAAATGTGTTTTTATAGTGGGGAAAGTAAGTATAATAATTTTTCATCTAAGCTTCTCAGTAATTGTTAATATAATACATATCAATCTTTGATCATACGTGAGTATAAATTTTTAAAAAAAAATCACTATATAAGGATGTCATATCCAATTCGTTCAATATCTATAATATTGGGTAGTGAAATAATTATTTTTCTTAATAAATGATAATATTCATATGATAATGAAAAATAATAAAAAATCAATAATGAGCAATGATGTCACAACATAAACATAATAATGGTTTAAAAACATAATCTTACAACATTGTCGAAGTGTATGAATAGAAACAGGTTCACTCATTAAGTGAATGACATTAATTTATGTCCTCGTATAAAAGTTTGGAAATAAAACGAGGAATGTTCATAAACATATGGGCATGGAAAAGATCCAAAAATAATCATATGGGCATGAAACTGGTTCCACAATTCTTATTGGTATTATGTTATTAGTTTAATGCATAACTTAAGGATATCACGGTCCATCTATCTTTACCCAATGATTTAGATGTATATAATAGAATAAACCATCATATCATCATAATCTATACATTTATAGGAATCATGATCCAGAAAACATTTAATAATTCATCATAACACAACTAGTGGGAACGAAAATTAGTTTCATTAATATTTCCTAATCATAACCATAAAACATATAGGGACTGAATAAGAATGTTATAATAGTTTTCTATTCCTTTTGGAACATATGTATTGTAAAATGATATCATCATAAAAGAAAAATACCTTTAAAATATTACATTGAATATTTCAGTATGAAAGTTACTTTTTCATTTTGAAATAAGTTATTTATAATCAAAATATTCCAAAAATGATAAGAAAAATAATTTCATTAAAAATAAACATGAAATATAATAAAGTAAAATTTTATTTATTAAGTGGTCATGGAAATGGGAAATTTCTTTCTTACTATAATCATTTAATCACTGATTCTATTAACACTATCGTAAAAAGTACCTTATTTAGAAAATGATAAGAATATTATTTTATTAATTTTTTTAAAAAAACAAAAAAGGGTAAAAATGAATTTAAAAAGTAATTTACTAATATATAAAAACAATATTGATGATATTTTAGAAATCATGGATATGGAAAAAAAGTATTTTTGTCTGATTGAAAAAAGATCGACGTATATTAAAATATTATTTGATCCATTTTGAAGAAAAAGGAGATGATAAATGCTATAAAACATTAAAATTATAGAAATAATCATTGGATAATAAAAATCAATGGGTTTATCTAATAAGGATTTTATAAATTTCTATAAATGGAAATTCAAGCAGAATAAACCCAGATTAAATTGAGATTGGAACATAAATGCCTTACCTAAAGGCGTGAATTTCTTTATACATGTTCAAATATCATATATAATAAATATATATATTATAAATATATTCCAAACCCATATTTGTAAATATGAAACTTAATATTATTTAATTATAACATCATATCCCCAAATTATTAAAAATTCTTTATTAATTAACTATTCTTACTGATAGCAGCTTTTTTCCTAAATGTTTCAGTTAGATGGTTGTAATATTTATCATTACTCATGTTTTGATAAAATAAATAATCTTAATTATAAATTAATTATATCATTTATTCATCTTATAAACTTTTATAATTGTTCATATAAATAGTTGATGAAAAATAAACTATAAAACATCATGGAGATGGTAGTCCATACATACAAAATAGTGATGCGTCCACATTAAAATGAATTGAATAGAAGAGTGGTAAATAATAATTAAAATTTAAATAAACATTATTATATCATATATATTGAATATATTCATTAAACATATCATTATTACCATCCATGTAATGAAAAAAGGGAAAACTAATCACATTACCCGAGGGAAGTGGTAGTCCACAGGTACACATAAGTGACAATATATTATTTCAATGTATTAAAATGTAGGAAGGTATATATTGAATTGTAATTATAGGAGTATAATTATTTCACAAATATCATATCTGAATTTAAAATCAATTATAATTACCAACAATTAATTATGGTGATAGAGAATGATTCATATCTCTACATAGAGTCCACGGTCTATACATATGCATGAGAAACAGATATCATTTCCAGTTTTATATAAAGGATTTAGAAAATTGTTGATATATCATCTTGATAAAAATTATGTTAATTTTATATTCCTAATAAATAATTATAAATTGGCTACCTTAGATTTATAGGTGGTTAAAAAATATATAAATTTAATGATTCTTTGTAAGACGATCACTTCTTCCTCAGAAGACCTCCTTTAAATCCATTCAAAAAGACCATTAGAATGATTTTTTTAGAAAAATATAATATATAATTATCTAATATTGATTTTAATAAGATATTTTGATAGTTTTTGGTTGATTTAGGTGTCATGATTTGGTGTAAAAAAGAGATAGAAGTGGTGTCATTTTATATGGAATGGATGAGGAACTATTTCAATTTTTCAAATAACTAAAATATTAAAAAATAATTCATTGAAATTTCTTACAAAATGGATTGATATAAAATTATATATTATATAATATCTAAATAAAATCATCCAATAATATGTAGATAATTTTTATATTATTTAACCACTTCACACTTTAGTTTAATCCCTTGTTAACCATTTTTACCATTATCTTGGTAATACAGTTTTCAGTCATTAAGGGTTATAAATTTAGTTATAAGGAAAAAATTGGAAAATAAATTGTCAATGGATGAAATTTTACACCATATAAAATTATCCTCTTCCTATTTCATGTTTTTTTTCTATTTTTTATACCATTTAATAAAATATAATATACTATGAAATATAATTAATATCATTTTTTGGACAGTTCATTTAATTTGAATTTAATGTTTGGAAGTCAGTATTAAATTTCAAATTTAAACCACATCACTATAAATTGTTAATTAGAAATTATAATTACGCATAAAATTCATTTGACACCAAATTTCATCCCAAACTTATTTATTTTATGGTTTATAGATTTAGTTTTTTAAAATTTTCCACTTCATGAAAAAACACTATATTAGTGTTGTCTTTGGATTTAGGATTATTACACTATAATTAGATATTAAAAATATTTTAATTTCAAAATATAATTATTAATAATAAAAATTATCAGTTTTAACAAACCATAACTACTTTTTATCTTGGTGATAAAATCTTATTTATTTTAAAATAATTGAGGGTGACATTTTAAATATTTCATTACTTAAAACAATATATGATTCAATTTGAAATAAAAATGTCCCAAAATTTATATAAAATATATTATGGAAATAGTATTATAAAATAATTCATCCAGTAGATTAAACTAAGGTGTTTGTGATACTTTAAATTCATATTCTATTCTCTTAATCATTTTTATCCATTATACAATCAGCAAGGTGAAAAATATTTTCCATGTGACTATTCCTAATGAATAAAAAATGGGGAATGTTTTCGAAATTTTCATTATTTATTATAAATATAGATTCTATTTTTTAATATTACAAATCTTTAATATTTATAATTAATTTTAATATAACTTTATAAAATGCAATGATTTTTTAGAATTTGTTTAAGCCTAAAAATTATCGTATATCATAATAATGATTATTTTTTATACACATGAAATGTATAAGATTATTATAAATTAAATTTATCATTTATAAATTTTAGAACATAAATGAAATATATTGATTCTTTTAAATTACATGATCTAATGAAAAGAAAATATATTATTTTATTAATGTTTTTTCACTATTCACTAAAAATCAATCATTTCAGAGAAATCCCCAAATTTCACCCTATGTTAATTTTGATATGATGATTTTAAAAATTATTTTCATTTTATCAAATAGAATTTATAAAAGTTTCAAAAATTTATCATAATATTTACTCACAAAAAAAAATAAAACAAATTTTTATAAAAACTATTTTGGATTTATAAAAAGAATTTACTAAAAAACAAGTGCTTATTTTCTAATAATTAATCATTACATTTGTATTTATATAATTGATTATAAATTTATTTTTTAATTTGGTTACTCATAATTATAATTTCATATTCAGTGATTAAGTTATAACTATCACATTTTATAAATCATATTTCTCTATTATATCCCAATTTTCTTAAATCTCTATGTTGTCTTCAGTAAGATATAGATTTTATAATTGTTTCAAACTAAATTTTCATAGTGTTACATTAAATCCTAACTAATATGAAACATTCAGTACTAAAAATAATTTATTCCCTTAATAATGAGGGATCATATCTTCATAATACTTGTGAAACCCCTCTTATCTCACACTTCCCAGCTTAGATGACAGATATACGACACCCTACCAGCCTTAAAGTCATGGGGAACCAATTATTCCACTCAATGAGACATATTTTTATATTTAGGAGTTCTGACATGGTTTATTCTGAAAAAAATTACATCAATGGTCCATATTAATTATGAATCATATATTTTGTATGTCCATGCACAATACTGAAATGACATTTGGTTGTTTCCCATTTTTCAATGCAAGACACCTTCTCATGTGACAAAGTACAACATAGTAAAATTATCTCACATGACCATAAAATTTGAATCATGACCAACCTATTATTTGATTCTTATTAATTGGGATACTAGGAAAGTCTATTTGGGGTTTAGTGAATAAATCCAAAACCATGCCCTCAATGATCTGTATTCTGTAATAGTTTATTCTTAATGGACTATATTCCCTTGAGCTATACAACCGAAAAATACTAGGAATATTTTCTCTGAGTGTCCATAATGACTTCATGTATCTTATTAAAAACCATTTGGATGAAATAAAATTGGATGATTCCATATAATTATAACACGAAAAATTTCTAGTTAAATCTTCTCTAAGTAGTCTATTATTCATCACTAAATCCCTTATAATTGATCATCGATTCACATATTTTAGAGGCTCTACTGTAGATCTTATCATAAGACCATAAATGGAATAATGTGTCCAGTAATGCAGAACCAAAAATATTAGTTATGATTCCTTTCATAGGGAAATGAATCCCATATCATGGTCTGGATCCCAAAAACAAAAACACATACCATCTCTATGGATTGAAATACACTCTATAGTGCCCAAAATATAAATATGTAAACGTAGCGTTACCATCATGTTATGTAAATATAGATAACCTCAAATATATATATGGTAATATTTTTTAAAACCTCCAATACAATCATATGCTCTTATAAATGGAAAAAATTTGATATAAATGGATATCCAAAAAGACACATGCTGATAATCAAACACTTGCATAATAATGAACATTAATTCCTCTAGATTTGAGAATGATTTGTGAATATATATTTAAAATATATGAGATTAAAAAATATATAATAATTAATCTTATGGGTGATATAAGGATACACTCTCATCCTCTGAATCACTGTTTTTTACTAATAATTTTAGGAAAAATACACAATGACTACATTATTTATGAAATAAGGTTTGCATGATGTCAAAGTGTCACAGTGTGACAAGCCATAAAAATATCCATGAGAAGAAAATGAAATATTTATATTCTTAAAAGTGTTTTTGGTAAAATATTCTAGGTTTTTAATATGAATCGATTTATATAAAATTACTTATAAGTTATTAATATAAAATCTTTCACATTTAGATAAATATTAATTTTTAATATTTAAATTCTAGGGAGTGTATATATATCATACATAAATTATAAATTTTATATTGAATTTTTATTTGTGAAATGTTTATAAATGATATTATCAAGTATGAATTTTTGAATTGTTTATATATTTACTATTATTATCTACCATATTAGTAAATATAAAATTTATATAATGAGTTATGATTTACTCTTTTGTTTAAATGATTCATTATACATCTAAAAATTATTATACATGTATTTAATTTGTTACATTCATGATATGATAATTGAATTTTTTTTCTTTTACAAGACATTCTCTTGTATTAGGTTTTAAGATTGATTGATGATGTTAATTGTAGTAAATAGATATTATGTTCTATAATTATGAAGGAATTTAGGTATATTTTTAGTAAATAACCATAGGTATATGAAATTGGGTTAGATAACCCACTTACATTGGAACATATAAACTATTTAGAAATGTGGGGGTTGACTAACTATCACTCCATCATTTTTCTTGTGGGGATATTTTTGTTTCGTTTGATTCTAAAATTTTAAAGCAAAAGATTCATTTAAATTATTCAAATGATTTATTTAGATATACATGAATATAGTAAGATTTTCATATGTTTTAGTGACAAACTAATTGAATAATATAAAGAGATAGACATCAAAATGGGTTCAATATATTGATTCGGTGAATGCAATATAGATTAAAAATGAAATCCATAGAATAATGTATTCATTTAAATTTAATAGAAGGGATAATGTAGAATGATGAATTCCATTTACAAATATATATAGTCAATTTCCTTCTAAAGAAAACAAAAATCATGACCTCGATTATTAAATTTTTAAGGTTCCACCAAATATAGTTTCACCTGAATTATCTAGGAAAGGTAACTAAATTAATAAGTCCAACTTACATGTGAGGTGAATTTTTTGTAATTTTAATTGGGTTACACTTAGTTGGGATACCATTATTAAAGATATTATAAGAATATTTTTGACATAATCAATATAGTGGATTAATAGTAGAGTTGTTTTGTAATCCATACATGTGTCACATATGATATGATTCCAAAGATTTCAAACCTAAATAATTAAATGGTGACTGTAATTCCATATCAAACTCTTTTTTAGTTAAATATGGGTATTTTATACTAATAGATTTGATGTATTCAAAAGAGTTCATTATTTTAGTGGGGAATATTTATTAAAAGTACTTACTAAATAAAATAAAATGTGATACTCATCTAATAAAATCTTCTGTTGTAGACTAATACTATTATCATCAACAAATCAGAATTCAAGATTAAACATAGAGACAGAAAAAAATATAATTGAAGGATATTTTAATCTTGGTACAAAATTATAAAAACCATACATATAAATAATGAAAATATCAATATAATAGAGAAACCCCATATCAAGTAACCAAATATTGATGTTACTCAACAAGTGGATCCAAATTATTATGAGAAGAATAAATGAATTAAAATATTTTTAAATTAATTTTTTAATGTCATATAACCAATATAATTTTTTTCTCACTAATATACTCAATATGAATGGATGTGTTAATGAGTTTAAGTGACTGAATGTTTTATTTTAATTCTATTTATCATTTTGAAAAATATTATATAATCTTCATTGGAAATATTCTAACAATGTGAGTGAGTTAAATAAGATATTACCCTAATTCTATAACGGTGTTTAGGATATTTGAATTTGATGTGATATTTTTAGGTTATGGTGTTATATTTATAGTAAATAGAGTGAAATTCCATATTAAAAGATCAATTTTTTATTTTAAAGTACAATAAACTTTATTTTCCTAGCTTTTCAATGTTAAGAAACATAAATGTAGTTTCTAGAAAGATGTGTTGTATTCCCATTTTATTTATTTTTCAATGATACCTGAAAATATTTTATGATATTCATAGATATTAAATGGTAGTTATTACTATTATAGAATCAAATATTTGATTTTTTAGGGCTTATTATACCAAATTTTAGTTTTATAAATGTTATAAATATACTAGAGTTAAATGTTATGATAATAATTGATGATGTTTGTTGTTTTTTTTCAACTGAAGGAGAAAAGTTTTGTTAAATCATGGAGTGGTTGTAAAATAATATTTCAATAATTGATAGATCTAGATAAAAGGTTTATATTGACATAATAATTCTCATATCTTATAAGGTAAGTTGTTTTCTTAACTAGGTTTATTTATGAACATCATGATAAAATTATTTGTATACACATGGTTTATCATACACCAAACACTCTTTAATGTTTAAAAAGTTAATATGGGTAAATAGATTTGTATCCTAGATAAATTTTTCATGCATGTATTTTCATTAAAAGAAAATTAAATCATTTCACACAACCATATGTGGTATATTTTAATGAATATAATTTTATATTACAAATATTTCAACAAACACATTGAAGAAATTTAAATAGTTTATTTTTAAATTTTCCCACTAATGGAAATATATTTTATTTGTTAAGATAAAGTTGTTTTTTAGTGTAGAATATTCTTCCAAAGAGAATATAGTTCTTAAAGGTTGAGTGAGATCATATTTAGACTAAGATATTTCAATGTACAACCAATAAAAAATTATATGGGTCAAAATATAAACTACATGTCACTTAATCTCTTAAAAGTGTTTTGAGTATATTAGTACAAAGAAAATAAATGAGTTGCATTTTGTTACCATAATAAAGAGAATATTTCATTATATCATAATATATTTCAAAAAGATTATGTGAAATATAATTTTAATGTAAATATTAAAAGATTATGATGATTAAATTAGAAATATTGTCATATTGAAAGTAGAATTTTTTAACATCATAACATTAAATATTGTGGATTAACAATGTTTGAATACTATGTTCAAAGATATTAATTATATGAATATGATTCCTATGCCTCACCATTATTCAAAAAAATTCTTCATAGACATTACTCAATAAAGGGAATTAGTTAGTGGGATGTATCAGTTGGTCATAGAGTGATGTAGTAAAAATTATCGAGTGATATAATGATTCCATTAAAATTCTAAAAGTGTAGTAAACATAAGTCATTTCGTGTGGGTTTTGTATAAGATATGATTTTATAGGTTCATATTCTTGGTATTTTTAGTATTATTAAAATAGTTTAAGAATATAAAATGTATCAAGGTATAAAAATTAATTATAAACTTTATCATTTTTCCATGTTAGAAACATATTTTGGGTAATGTGTGATGATAATTATTCCCTAAATTATTGTATTCAAATTATCCAATAATAGTGTTCATCATGTAATATTATTGGATATGAAAAATGTTAAGGATAAAATTGTTAAAATATCATATAATGATAAAAAAATATTCTTAATGGGCACAAAATATGCTTTTTATGCATGAGATGATCCTCCAAGTATACCACATGTAGTGTCATACTCTGTTTATTTGTTATGAATGGGTTTATTATTACAAATTGAATCCATGTACTTGAATATTGAATATAATATAGCTTCATAACATTTATACTTTGATTTATTTCTTATAAAATCATTAAGGATTTTCTAATAAGATTTTGGAAGTGAATATTAATCCCAAAAAAGTTCATTAATTACAAAATAAATGGTTTACATATCAACACATACCTCAATCCCATAATAAATCAATCACATTCGATGTCGGAAGAAAAAAATGGTGAAAATGCCATATAAAAAACCTAAATGACTAAAATCCTATGATTAGGTTATCCAAAAATGTAGATCTCATTCAAAAAAATAATTATAGTTTATTAGGTAATTGAAAAACCTTGGGGGTATATGAAGAGTTAATATAGTGAAATAAAAATAAATAATAAAGGAGTAATTTTCCATGAGAAATTATTAGAATCTAATGAAAAGAGAGTGAAAATTTATTGAAGGAGGAAGATATTTCCACTGAGCTCTACATACATAAAATGTATGTAATAATATGGTAATGGATGGAAATGTACATAAAACTATATAGGGAAGAGTAAGTATTTAATAAGATTAAAATTATTCCTAGGGTACACTACTGAGTGATACCTTATAACTTAACAAAAAGGCCTTCAAAACTTGAAAAAATACACTACCTATTTTTAATTATGTAGTGACACTCCTCATTACTGAAATGATGTACCAACATCCTGAAATATTGTAATAGAAAAAACCTAGGTCATGACATAATTACCCTTCATCAAGGTGTGACCTACTGTTGTCCAAAATTTTATACATTGGGAATATACTGGTGGTAGTGTGACAATCCTTTTTTTGGTGTGACATCGTGTTGGTAATAAATTAATTTCCCGAAGACATTCCCAATACTCAAAAAATATGAAATATCCAAAAAAATTACATAAAAAACCCCATGTGACATGAGATTTTCATAACTATCCCCACAATCACACCTTCATCCCCTAGAAATTCATCCATTTAATGTAGAGGGTAAATTTTAAAAAACCACTACAACCCAATTTATGAGGTGGGATGATCAATGAAACTTAAATATGGTTCTGTAAAAAAGGAAACCTCCCATCACAATACATCATAAAAAAAATTGTCTCAAATACAAAAAATCACATGAAATAATATCTAAGAACATCCCAAACACAAATATTTATCGTATGTCCTTATTTGGAAGGGTGACTTATCATAAGCCTCACCCATTATAATAATTATAAAATGGTGGGATGAATGGATAAATACACCCATTAGGAAGCCACCATGATAATATACCCAAGGAAAATTTTATCTTTAAAAAATAACAAGTGATCATTCAATAGGAAATCTACTAAAAATAACATAAACAGAAAAACCATATGGACACAAAAAAACCCAAAATCAATTCTTTAAGTTAACTAATAAACACCTTCCCAACTAAAAATTAACCATGAATAAAACCACCTACATCTTGAACAAGTTGAAACATTGGTGAAACCTCTCATGAAAACATCAAAAGTGAGTGGTAACTTATGAACTGTTACCTGAAATATTGTCACATAGTGAAAACAATAAATTCAAAAAAACACCAATCTCTACATAACATAAATATGTATGTCACACTTCTAAGTTACCCAATATTTCTCCTATGATTTTTCCCATGTTGTTCTACCAATATTCAATCCTATTTATATCCAACACCATAGAAAAAGTACCAAATATGAAATATAACAGCAAAAAATAACCATATTAATAATAAAATAACTATCATCTTATATAAAATTTAATGAAATCCAAATACCCCATAAAATCTCCAAAATTTAAAATCACACCCAACTAAATCACAATCGGGTCCTCTTCTAAAAATTCATTTTAGAAAACATTTTACAATGTCCTAAACATAAAAAAACAATGGATGGACGTTATATTTTTCATTAAATAGTGTTAATAGTCCCATATATCCCCATACTAGAAGAAAACGAGAGAGCTCTTCTTTTATAAGAATTAGTAAGGCCTCGATAAAAAAATTGTTAATCATATGATGGTAAAAATGTTGTAAGTAAATCATATGTGAAATTTTATATATGAGTATGTTTTTAATATATTTATAATAAACCTATATTTATTATAAGAGTGTTTTAAAAATGTATGAATAAATTTGAGACTTTAGATAAGGGAATTTTGTGTCACTTTTACTATAATGAGACACATTCAATGTTCACCACTTGTTTTTTATGTATTTTATAATATACTGATGAATATATTTTAATATTTTTATCATGAAAATTCTAGTATATACATATTCAAATGGGGATATTTCTTTTATGGGGTAATTATTAAAAATAAACTAAAGTGATATGGGATTTATGATATAAACTAATTATTTATTAGGATTGTCTATGATCATGATTTCCAGGATGAAATATTACGATATATCTCTACAAAAATCATAAATATTATTACTTATGGTTATTTGAAATAATAGAATTTTTATATTTCATATTACCCTCTTTATGTACTCATGTTTGGAAAAGAATTATTTTAAGGAAAATAATCATTATTTCACCCTTCAGTGAAAAATCTATTCCATTTCATGTCTATGTTTTGTAAAAATAATATAGTGAATGTTTTTGTTGTTCGCTATTTATTTTTTATTTAATTCGTACCCTTTTTGGACTGTAATAAATTTCGTATAAAGAATCTAATTTCATTCTAAATGAAATAATTTTTCCTTTTACCGCATAACTAAATGTAATGTTTGTTTTAACTATTATTTCATTAATAATATTTTCCACTATCATGACCAATCAATGATGTAATAATTCTTATAATGGCTCTAAATATTGTTCCAAATGAAATTTTTTTCATTTAATATTTCAATATTATTAATATATTAATGAATTTATTACAAAATTGAAAGAATATTTTTCTCAAGAATGTTTTAATGATATTTTTTAGTAATTTATGTTCATCAACGTAAAAAACTGTTGATATATATTTTGTCTTAAGGGGGGATATGATCCAATGATACCATACATATCTGTTATTTAGATTGTTTATGATTATGATGATGTCATTTTTATGATATCGATTAGTTTTCCAGGGTTTATACAATAATGGATCGATAAAATGTCTATAAATCCCTGTTTATTCAAAAAGGTTATGATATGATGATATGATGAGTGTTTAATGAATTTATAGAACACATATGTATGATTTTTATTATGCGATGGGTGGGCCCAAAATTATGTATCCCTCTATTGAATAGGGTAAAATATCACATCAAATAAATTTTTTTATGATTATTCATATTTTGGAAACATGTCGATGTGTTTGATATAGTTTTGGGAACAAATCAATTTGGTTGAACAGTTATAGGATACAATTATATACGATTGATCTAATATGTGGTATATGTTTTGATGAATAATCTATTACCATGTGGGTTTTTCAATATTTGTCCTTGACATGTAAAATAGTTTATAAACATATGATTTTTCAACACTTATATGAAATGGTCTTATTATTCATGATTGATTAATGATGATTTCTCATTAGTAGGAATCATTAATTTTCAAATGATAATATTTTATATAGTGACTCACATTTTTTGGTCCCTGATAGATTAGGTATGAACATTTTATGTTATGTTATTTATCTCATAATCCTATTTATATAATATATATTTATATGATCCTCGATTGATATATCCCATGTTTACCCTTACTGGGCATCCGAGCTAACCCGATCTTATGTTTCATTTCCCTAGTTTGGGATGAAATGTTTTATGTACTTTATGTTTATGAAGAGTACTAAATGAGAATATATTTGTGGGATGTTTTGAATATCATTCATGTAATAAGAATATTTTATATATAGTATTTGAAAAAACTTCAACCTTATGGTCCATGGCAATGTTTTTTTTGTAATTCATTAAATATTCTTTTAAAATGATGAAATATTTATATATGAAAATCCATTGTTATAATTATGAAGTTTCAGGAATTAATGATATTTCAACAATTTCACATCCTTGATATATAATCATTGGAGTAACATCAACATGAAGAAATTCTAAGACATGTACTGATAAAACAAAAAATGAAACATAAACACCTCATACACACAAGTTTGCCTATCAAGAAATATGACATGAGCTCTCATACCAAAAGAATTAAGAGTTTTGATAAAATTTATTATTACCACAACCTTCTCTAACCCCTATTCTTCTTTAAATGGATGTTTATTATAATGTAATGAATGTGTGTACTAATTCAAGATGTACGATAAGACATCCTAGAAATAAATAGGTTTTATATTCATCAGTCTATTCGGAGTATATAAACATACAAACAGTCAATGAATAATATCTAAGTGGTAAGATAACTAACATAAAAAATAAAACATAAAAATGGTCATTCTACTACAAAAAATAAATAAAAGGAGGTATATTTAATATAATAACATTGACGAACCTATTCAATTAATTCCCCATCATTCAAACTAAACGACCTCATTATAAACTAATTGAAAACCGAATATATAAACCAAGTATAACCAAAACAATCCACTACACAATATAAAAATTCATTTATATAAAAAAATATGAACAATTTATAAAATTTTTAAAATTAAATATACCCTAGAAAATATTACAAAAACAGACTATAAATTTTAAAATAAATCAACATTGGTAAAACACTTTGTAACATCACGAAATTTTATAAAATATATTTTTTAACATATTTTAACATAATTAGTATACTCTGTTATATGAAATATTTAGTTTTTAATTCATCACATGAAAACCTTGTTTATATTGAATGTATCATAACATCATATAATTTTGATGACGTATGTTACTCACAAGCCTGGGTATTACTAAACAACAATATACAATTAATAATATTACTATTGTTATCACGTAGCCATTGAAATGAAGGGAATGATGGATATTAACTATATTATGAAATTATATTTTATATATAGTTATAAAATAAATTCATTGGTTTAAAATTAATAATAAATGAAAACAACGACCATTTGAATATTAAAGATTCATTTTATGAAAGCTATTTTGATGAAAAATATGGTGTTTTTATTAATAAATTAAATTAATCACTATAAGTGAATGATATTCATGAAATATATATATTATATTTTTAATAATTTTTTAATTCATCTTACATATATGATAGTCTTAATATTGGAATGAAATCCCATTTTAACAATAAGAAACTATATTTTTTTAAAATAGAGGTTTACTCTCTTTTAATGGCATATATATATATATATATATATATATTAAAACTAAAATTTGAAACTGTTATAATTTTTTATTTTAAAAAATAAAATTATTTTTTAAAATAATAATTTTAAAATTTAGTTTTTATGAATTTTTGGTAATTTTCTAAGAACCTTTGTATTTTGTTGATTAGTTAATAATAATGAATTTAAATGAATATTTTTTATCCTCTAAATTATTTCTATAATTAAATTATATTTTGAATATGTTTTAAAATATAACTAGTAAAATTGTACATATATTTATAAAATTTATGTCATATGATTAATTTTTGTATATAATTGAGATATAAAAACATAGCTAGCGTTTGAAGATATTCACTTTAAAAACCCGCTTTTTTATCCCATCTGGAAGATTAATTTTAAATTAATTTCCACCAATTCTATTATTGGAATTTTTAAAAATATATTCCATATTTATAATAATAATAATTTATAATTTATAATAATTTGAAAGTGTTTTTTGCTAGAAAATATTAGCAGAGGAAATTAAAATTCATGATATTGATTAAGGGAAAAATGTGTTTACTTAGTGGTTGAAATTAAATATTAAGATTCCAAATGATCTAAATAATTGTACAAAACGCATTTATGGAAATTATTTGTCAATATATCATATTTTATCTAATTTATATCATTATATTTACTATCATTATGATATGGATACCTCCCAAAAATGTTTACCATTATATATTTACAATTATTTCACTCCATTCCACAATAAAATGGCACTCACCGCTCACTTATTGAAATTAGTAAATCCTTTTGTATTGTAAAAAACCTTCAAAAATAATCTTCCAAAACCTGTCCTATTATCCTAGAAGCCTCAGTTTTGGAATAATGTAATCCATGAAATTCCTTTGGATAAAACCAATAGGAGTTACCTGCAAAAGTTGTCACATTCTTATATGATGTATTTTTTTTCTCTATTTCTCAAAAAAAATTAAATTATTTTTATTAAATGATTATATAAAAACCTAATTATAATAAATATACATATATATTTTTATCTTCATGGTTATAAATTCACCTACATACACTCTCATTAAATTTGATACACAATTATCATTCGTGTGTACAACATACTACCACATCATAAACCAATGTCCTATGTTCTTCCTTCATCGCATATAAAGGATTGAATAAATGATGGAATAAATACTTTTATACTATAAATATGATATTTATGATGTATTAATTCTTCAATAATTGTTATACAACACATTCCTTCATGATTTCAATTTTTTGGGAATATATTTACTTTATTTGTGGATGTGTTGACTAATGCCACCTCAAAGTTATGTGATATGTCCAAACATTACATTGAATGTGTTAAGGATGTAATTATTTTAGAATATGTGGAATAAATGAAATATATATTACATTACTGAAAAATATAATTTTCTAGAAATAAAATATATATTTCTTATTAACACCTTTCACACACTGAAAATGTGATAACGTCGTTCGTAGTCATGTGGATACATCTTCTTCAAAGAATTGTGATTCATTTTAGATAAAAATAATTCCATGAATAAGAAAATATTATTATATAATCTAGTATTAATTATATAATTATCATTCTACAACCATATATTTTACATACGTTCTTTCTAAAATGATCAGTAAAAAATTGGAACGTTACTCATGCGTATATATGGACTACAATCTCCGTGATTGTAATATTGGTGTATTTTTCATAACCATATTTTTTGAATGGTTTTAAAATTATAAATTATATATATGTATGATAATTATTTTAGGATTATTATTGTTGGATGTTTATATAACTCCTCATAGACTATAATCAAACATTGTTAATAATTTTGATACGTAAACCGAATTTGGTCAAAATATCTGATGTAGATATTATTTTTTAAGTAGTTGTATTAATAATTGCAATATGTGAAATAAAATTTATGATAAAATTGAATTTTTGTCTAAATTTATTAAATAATTAACATATTTTTATCATTCCGGAATATAAATACATATGTGACTAGTCGGACATTGGATAAGTTATTTCTTCTCAATCTCCTTTCATTGAAGCATATATTGATTTTATGCACCATTGTTATTTAATAAGGTAAATATACAAGTTAATTGACATTTTATACCATGAATATATTAATATTCATTAAATTTAATGTTATTTAAATTTTATTAATTTAGGTGGATTACAATTAAAATTCTTCAAAGTGGTATGGGACACTTAGATTCAAAAATCCCACTTAAAATGTCATATTATCTAATTTAAAAATCATTTATTCTATATAAATATTCTTTATATTATTTTATATTTTAATTTTTTTGAATATAAATCGATTATAAATTTCATTTTATCTCCGTTTCTTATTTTCTTAAATGTTTTTATACGAATATTTTTGTGTGTTAAAAATGGAACATTTTGAAAAATGATAAATGGAATGACTTATTTTAAAGTATGGAGACAATGATGTTTAATCTATTCATTAATTTTATTTGATTTATATATTCAATTTAATTATTAAATGTTTTATTATATAAAAAATTCTCAATTTTAATTTATTTTTGGGTATTTTGTAATTGAAAATGGGTTTTCAAACAAAGTGGAATTTTAGTATTGAAAATGAAGATTTAAAAGAAAGGGGAAATTTTATCTGAAAGTATTTTTCATATGGTTTTTAAAAGTAGTTTAAAATGGATTTATGATTTATGTGTTTTATTAATGACATGGTACATAATAATTATATTAAATGGGTGATACCATTATTTCTTATACACGGGGTGGCCGAGATAGCACTAGGTGGGCCCGTTCCAGCTTATACATGGGGTAGCTTAGAAAGCGTCGGGAAAGAATGTTATAACTTATTCATGGGATGGTCCATATAGCACTGAGTGAGCCCATTATAGCATAATATAAGGGAGGTTCAGTGATATTCCTTCAATTTATTAGGTGTGAATTTCGACCCTATGATTATTCCATTTGTGAGAGTGAATCGTTTCGAAGTCAGCCATATGACAATTATAACAAAAAGGGTTTTGAAACAGTTTAATGAATATTATGATCTATGTCACTAAAAAAGATTAAAACTGATTTATATGGTATTTAATGATTTTATTTTATAAATACTTGTGTCAATTTTTTATGTGAAAATGTTTTATTTCATACTCTAAAATAACATTTAAGGTAATTGTAATCATTATATCTGTTTTCATGATTTTACAAAAGAATAATATTAATTTATTTTTATATCCCTAACTGGGTTTTCATTCCCATCATTAGATTTTAAAATATTTTCACATGGATTAAGTATGGGTACTAGAAACAATAAGTACTGTCGATGTTCTTGGATATTATACATTAAAATAATTCCATATTTATTTAAAAGATTTACATTATGGGAAAAATGATACTGATTGGAAGAGTCAACTTTGTATTTTATGGTTTTGTTATGTATAACTTAAGGTCAAATTATCAAAAAGTCTAAACCTAAAAATATTATCAATGTGAGAGAAAGTAATATTCATTTGTTACCTCAAGGTTATGTAATGATTAAAGGAGGGACATTATACACTGCACCTTAGTTTGAAAACTAAAAAATATAATTTTACAACATTCTTACAAATTAATATTCCAATTCATCCAACATAATATCTAAAATATTTATATAATGCCCAAATTTAATGTAAATAAATTTTCAAATTCCATAATGAAATTAATCACATAAACCATAAAAAATAATATTGCGTTTTTATTCAAAAACCTACAAAAACATGGTTTGAAATTGATACATATATAAAATTATCTTTTCAGCCCAAATAACCCATTAATATATTAAGAAAAACCAATAAATTATATAATACATCACACAAAATTCACCTCATTAACATTAAAACATCATTTAAACACTAATGAATTCATCTCCAACACATTAAATCAATCTTTTATGCTTCATAAAATCCATATTTATTGAAAAAAAATCCGGGAGGGGTGCATAAATTAGTACAGTTTAGTTAAATGATTTATAAAATGCTACACTAATAATGTGAAAAGTTATATGAATTATTCATAACAATATAAATAATCTCCAAATCACTGGAAATATTGAGTGAGCTAACCATACAACATCTATTATTACACCATATCGTACCAAAAAATTACAAAATCTACAAAATGATTCATAAACACAATGGGAAATAAAAAGACTATAAAAATATCAATTAAGAATCTAAAAGAAAGATTGAAATTTCTACTTCCCATTGTACATTAAGGATTTAAAAAGATATAGATTACTTGAATCACCTTGTACCTAGCTGTTTAGTTAGAAAATTTGAATATCCTTACTACTAAGACACACCCTAAATAATTATAGGGAACTCTAATACAATTTTTTCACAGCCCATCTTGTGCCAACCATCTACATAACTTAAATTAGACCAAAACATAGAACATAAAATTTTCTTGACAACCAAGGGTTCGTAAAACGATCCTAGGAATAAAATATATAGCTGATGAGAATGACATCACCCTCAACTAAAATTACAAAAGAAGTTAATTTTCCTAAAAATTTCCTTAATGGTGCATATGTACATTGGACATCCATCCCTAAACAATAAGTAGATACAAATTAAAAATTGATAAAAATGATTCATAATTAATTAAAATATTGATTCATCCCTTTTTATATAATATACATGAGTCTACTAATAATAATTTTACAAAAATGTCAAATATAAATGAAATAAATTAAAAATTAGGGATAGCCGACTTGGTCGATATATTAAATTTTAAAAATAATCTGAACACATACCACATTTCATGACCATATTAGTATAACACATTTTCTCTCACAATACCCGAACTCACCCATAAATATCCTATGAAAATTAAATCTAGTCATAATATAAAACACATAGCCTATATAAATCATTAGACATGAATATTCAAAAAATAGCGTGTCTACATGAAGTGACATAATAAGCATAATAGAATCACAATAAGGATTATTTGTAATTAAGTACATAAATGAGTTTATAAATACTAAATTGAGTATGAAATATAAAATATGGGTTTCCATTTTATATTATATGAATAAATTCAACTGAAACGCCTTTAATTATCAATAAAGAAACACCTCCACATTGTAAAAAAGTATTGAAATCATAAGTAAATTATATTCCCATGATATTTATTAAAACAAAACAATATTTGTTTCCTCTATGAAAACCCATCCTAAGATGCCACACTTAAAACCAACTATTTCCATATTCATTTGAAATAAAATTTCCAAAACCCCCACTAAAAACCATCTAGGAAGAAAAAACCTAAGCATAAAGAATTGGAACACAACCCAAACATGAAATAATATAAATTACATAGAATTAAAATAGAGTAAATAAATAATATGTCCTATAAGAAATATACATATAAATAGATACAATAAAGCATGTGTTGGAAATCAAATACATGGAATCATCATCCATGGACAATATATCATGGTAAAGTTCATAGGTCCTAAATTGAGATAGTCTTAACAATATATAAAAATGAGAGAACAATAGTTGGACTAATTTTATTCTAAAACAAATCACATTGCCCTAAATTTTACCACATCCTACGCCTCATGGGAACTACACTATCATGGGTGGTGATTAAAACTCCAAGAAACTAGCTAATATATAATATAGTCTAGTGAAGTATAAAACAAGATATCCAAATTTTTTCCTTGGGTTTCCATTAAATAATTAATGGAATGCTAAGGAATAAATCAAGTCCATATAAATATATTTTTATCAATAGGTCATATATAATACTCCTCATGTCATATACAACACCCTTGTAGGGAACAAACCCATTTCACATCATTAAGATGTCAAAAAAATAATTCAAAACCCATAAATACGGAAAAAAAAGAAAAAGGGTAGAAAATCTGTTTCCTTTAAATATTAAAAAAATGATTGTATAAAGTTTAAATTCAGTAATCAATTAATTAAAACTCATTTTCCAGTTAAATTTACATTTATTAAACAATTAATATTTGAAAATCAATTAGAAAACCATTATAAATTAGAAAAAATTTAAATTCCAGAGTCATTATTCAATACATGTGTTTCATACTTTAAAAATTAAAAATATCGGTAAGATCCTTCATTTTCCATCAAAATCATTGGAAGAATATAGTTAAGAATTTTTAAAATATGAAAACATTTAATTTAAGGTATATTTATGAAATTCATATATAAAATCCTTCATGCTAGCCAAAAAGACATGGAAATGAATTTTTAACACCTCATGGATAATATAAATGAATATAATTTTAATGTAATGGAATTTTTAATCTAATTAATTTGAATAAATTTAAAATAAATTGGGTTTTATTGAAATTTCTACCACAATACATGAAGAATTTAGTCCCATTTTATAGAACAATATAAAAAGGGGGAGAAATCACCTTAATCAAAAACCAAATAAAAAATCCAATGTTTAGATCTACCCCATGTCGTAATCCCACATTGAAAATTTTTATAGTCCATAACAGAATAGAAAAACCCTAGTTAATATAATGAGGAAATATTAGAACAAAAATAATGATGAAATATTGGGATTAAAAATATGAACAACATGGAATTTGACGAAAGAGAGATAAAAGTTAGGGAAGATTAAGGAAGTGATATCCCTTCAGCTCCTCAGTTGTTGGTCTTATGAAATAATAGGGAAATGGAGGTCTAAGGCCAAATGAATTTTAAGAGGAAGGGAAATAGTTTCATAAAAATAAATTTTTTCTCGAAGCACATCGGGGCCTAAAAACATTTATTTGAGAGTGAAGGTCTTCAGACATAGAGAGAAACTCCACTGCTTCGTTTATGTTACTGTGGGACACTCCTCGATGATGGGGTGGAGCACCTGAAACCAAAAATTTCACAAAGGAAAAAAGGATAATCCTCACAAGTTGTGACTTTTTTATGGAATAACATAAAATAGTCAAAAATTAATGAGATGGGGATTTTTCCAGTCATGGAGTAAACTGCAACAGTCCCGAACTATATAACCATAAGGCTTTTTGATAACCCTTAAATTAAGGTAAAAATAACAAAATTTTAACCCAATTCAATATTTTTATAAAATAAATCACAATACTGACACAATGGTGTCATAATTTAATACACTATGCCATTATGGGTACGAATGGTATTAAAAAATTATGTTATAATGTCTGAAACATTCACCTTATTCATCTACTCTATGATATCTTAATAGATCATTTCATCATGAAATTATAAAATTAATGATTTTAAAAAAAATTCATGATTTTATATATTATAAAATTCATATGTGATAACTACCCTAAATATACCTAATTATAGAAATTTAATAGTACATTATAGAAAAAAACATTAATATTTACAAAATATTTGTATTATGTGAGGCCTATATATGTTTTAAAATATTCATAAATTGTTTATATAAAAATGAGACATGTTACTCCCATTAGAATGCATTAGATATGATTTTATCAATGTATTGTTCTCTCTTCGATGTCAACGGTTTTAGTAAACAATGTATTGATAGTTTTGATTTTATATCATTGATTTATTCACATAATTGATTGATAATATAAGAAGTAGAAATCCTCGAGTTTCTCATTAGATATCATTATCAAACAATTGATTAAATCTAGAATCAATTGGGAAATTTTATACCATTCATATATTGTTTATTAATCATTCTAAACATATATGATTTATTTTTTATTATTCTAATTGTATGTTTTTTGTTCGTTTCACTATGGTTGTATGGTTTTCACAACACAAAAACCATTATATTTTATCATTTTCACTATTTATAAATTATATTTGATAAAATATTGTGGAATTTTTCTATTTTCCATTTAAATATTCTTAGTATATAGATAAATGATTGGGTTGGATGTTATATTATAAATGTAATTTCTTCTATTAAAATATCAATAAGTTACTTCCACTTTATATCAAAAATGTATAGAAAACTAAAAATATTTTAATAAAAATAGACTTTATAAAATTGATTACAACCATTGTCAAAACATACTTAATGGAATAAAGTTTTCCCATTTTGTAAATAATTCATTAGTAATAAGGTTGAATTTGAACTATCTGTCAATGGATATTGGATATAAATACAAGAAATTTATTCATGATATAATGAATGGATAATGTACTTTGAATTATAGTACAACTAAAAGGGTTTGGGAATGAAAATATAATCTATCCAACATATCTATAAATTTATTTTTAATTCTATGAAGTTATGAATCATAAATATCAAAAAATATCAAAGTCGCTTAATTTGAGGAATGTGTTTAGTTCTTATTTGATACCCACCACTAGCACTAGATTATTCATCCCGTATAACGATGAGGGTCTCATATTCATTCATTGTTCTGGAATAATTCCACATCAAATCATTGTCTGTATAGGTATTTCAAGAAATTTATACATTTACAATTGTAAAATTAGGATTTATAGGGATCATATTATTTACTTGAATATGTAATCTCAATATTGATTTTCATGAAGTAACAATCTTTATAGAAAGTTATGTGTACTAAAATATGAAATATAATTTTCTGAAAATAATAATAGACTAAAATATGAATTCATATACGAACATTTATTATTTTCATAAACTATTTTTGGTTTGATAACTAAAATTGTTATTCCCAAACAAAATGGTTTTAAAAGACAACGTAATTTTCTTTTCCAAGCCCATGTTGGACCCCATGATAAAAAATTAATAAATATAATATTTAAATAAGTTGAAATTATTGATTAATGAAATCTATCCCTATACATCATAATGTGGGGAAGTTAGGATACTTAATGTGGGATTAATTTGATGTTATATATTCGGATTATGTAGTGAATACAATTCTAAGTGATATCTTAAAAATAGGCTGATATTTGAGGAAGAATACAACTCTTAAAGAATTTTAAAATCATGAGTTGATTATTTTAAAGCAAAGGAATATATATTTGGTATTCATACAGTTGATTCTATTCATTCTGATTTAGTCTAATACCACACATTTAAGAACAAGATCATACAAATGATGCATAGACTTGCTGAAGTATAATGATGATCTAGGTTTGGAGTAATTCAGGAGGACCCTTGAATATTGTTGAATAATAGTATAATTGGGGCCTAACTAGTCAAAAAACTAAACAGTACTGTTATATAGCACTAATAACCATCTTTGGTGAATGTTTGAACTTCCCCGTACATCTGAAGCATCAGAATAAACATTTGGTTCAGTATGATATCTTGCCCATTGAAATTGGTGATGATAATAGTGACTAAGTATATATATCAAAAAAATGAACACAACATTATGTAGATATAGACATTGTGAAAAAAATGTGTAATTTTTTTTGTTAAAATGAAATACTTTATACACATCTTGTGATTGTGAACATATGATATCTATTCATCCTTATTGTGAAAGAGATCCGTTGAAACAATTCATTTGCAAAAAAAATTATATGCGTCTTTTTCTACCATTATTATACAAATTTTGTAGTATGTATTAATCTAATTTTGTACGGAACACTTTAATTTATCACCGTCTAGTTATGTATAAGGTTTGTTGAGGTTTGGATTTGAAATTTTACATGGGCTCCATACACATCTCTATAAGTGAAATAAACTCCATGTAGTTTAGTGAAATTTAATGAACCACATAAAACCTTTTTATTCAAGGTGGACGTTATTGTTTTAAGTGAATTATGTTTTCATATCCATGATTAATGGTTGATCCCCTTATGTTTTTGTAAGAAGTTAAAATTTATATTAGTTTAATTTCATTCAAAAGGGTCTTTTAGGCATATATACCTAACAATTGTTTTCTTTGGGTGTTATGAGTGATAGACCTATTCTTGTTTCAGTTTACATCAGGATAGAGGGTTGTTTGTATTCATCCCCTCTATTTTGGGATGTATTAGAATGGAAGTATGATGTGATAGGATTACACTATATGATTTCCATCAGTAATCAAGAATTTGATGGAAGAATTACCACAACTATATCATTCCAATTTTTATCAAATATCTTTAAAGAGAGAGAATACACTATATCCTTATCTAGTTGTACCTATGTATGACTAATATGATATGTAGAAGCTATCTGGATTTTAAGATCCATTTGGCTCTAGTTTATAGAATCCTATATGAGTGTTGTTATATTGGTAGAGACACATTGGTTTCATAAGATGAATGATCCACATTACCTGAAGAACATATTATCTGTACCCCAAAGTCCCTTATAATATAGGATGAAATCCTAAGAGATATATCTTATAGGATGTGAGATGATAATTATTAATAAAATTCATTGCTAAAAGGGACCCATGAATCTAGACAATTATATAGTCATATAAATCTTGAAATCATGATAATGTTATGGCTGAAATGATATTTTTGGGTGTTTGACCTAGTTACTGAGAAGGGTTATTGGGGCACAAAGTACAGACTTGAATATATTAAAAAACTCAACATCGGGGTATCCTAGGCAATGTGGGTGATAACATTGGTCAAAACCAAGATATATTATCTAGGGTGAGGATAAACCCTAGTGAGGACCTTGGAGGGCTAGACAACACATCAAAAAGGGATAACCTAGACATTATCCTCTTGAGAGGGTTATTTCAAACCATTAATGGTGAGTCTTGGTTGATGTAAAATCTATTAATAGTTGTAAGAATCTGAGATTTTGAATGAGTTACATATCCTTTTTTTAGTTTAAATTATTAATTATGGCCTAATATGAATAAATTTTGAGGTCACATGTGTATTTTGGGTGTTCGGGGCTTGTTCGGAGCCCATAACCCAACACATGGGATGAAACATTCCTGCCACAAAGTTTTAATAAATCATGTGGGGAAGGAGCACTGTTACCACTCACCATTCAATACCTTAGCAGAGATCATGAGGATCCAACATGGTTTGAAAAACTATGTTATTTTTAGTCCACACCCAAACATGAGCACAACAGTTTTTAACAGATTTGGTTATCATTATTTTTTTACAGTAAGTCAAACAATGTGTAATGACCATGTGATGTGCCCATTACTATATTAGTGGGGGCACGACTAGTGCATGTTTCGTCAAACCATGCAGCCAAACTGTGAGGCTTAGTAAATTGGGCAAAATTATGAATTTTTCCCTAAAAACATATTATTACAGACCTAATTTTGAATATTTTCCTACGATGGGATTCCACTTAATTTGAATGATAATCCATGGTAAATATGTATATTATGATCCATGTTATTCCTTGGATCTCATATTAGATTTTTGGTCATCTCGTTGGCTCTGCATCAATGATTACCAAAATTCTATTGTTCAATTTTCCAATGCTATTAGAATTGTCTATGCTATTTATGGGAAAGCTTATATTCCCTAATTTCTAGTTCAACATCCATTCTTAAATTTTAATTGAAAATGAATTTATCAAGAGTGGATACTATTACATCAATTTACAACCAACCTACATAAGGTGTTCTGTATTTTTCCTTTTTGTGGTTAATTAATATGGTTTTCATTGTTCCACCCACAGAACATTCCAGTGTGACCATGAAATTTAATTATGTTTTTTTGAATGTGATTGGGATTCCCATTAGTTACCCTAAATTAGGAATATGTTGTTTTCCTAACCAATGCTACCCCTGGGGTGTTCCTTTATCTATTTCCTATTTTTTGACCACGCAATGGGTGTGAATTGAGCTTTCATTGTTATATGAATCCCTTAATAAACTAAATTTAATTCAAGTGCTGATTATAAAATGTAATTCCACATTTAAAAAGTGGTATATGATTTTGAGTTTCTTACTTATTTAATTGGAATGTTATATGATTTGGTAAACATGTTAATTCATTCAAATTCGAAATTTCATGTGATTAGATAAACTCATAGATTGTTAATGCTTGTTAATTGTTGAATGAAATGTGATTAATTGAATGGTAAGGGATTCCTTATTTGAAAAAACATGGATCTTGATTCTATTAGATACTATATATGTTTCTCCAATGGGTCTTGAAGGCAGTAGTGGATGCCTTAAATTTACATTTCTCTTTAGATCATGGTTTTGTGGGACGCCTGGGGACATAAAACCCATTGCATCCCATTTTTCATGGTCTGATAATGGACTTGGTCGGTGGATATGCTCCTTGGACCCCAACTCATGACAAACCGATTTTCCATCGAGATTCTAATGTTCCTAAACAATGATGCATTAGTATTTTACACCTTGGATATGAGCCTTCTGCTACAGTACCACACAGTGTATAGTACTGTTATAGTCCCTGCTACAGTACATGGTACATTACCTGCTTTAGGTCCCAATAAAATATGCCTCTACCTAGTTTTGAACCTCGGTCTTGTGGATGCACTTAATAATTTCTCACCAACTAGGCTAAGGCTCATGTGAATTCATTGTATTTATTTATTGTATTATTGTTATACTAATTATAATATTGATTTTTGTATTTTCTACCACTATGTTACACTCGGGTAAGGTGTTATAACCACCCCATGGAAACAACCATGGCTATAACTTTGATTCGGGAGCCTCTGGTGTTTGGGTAGATGTGCATGAGGCCTTGTAGCCAACTTGGATCATGGTACTATTTAGTGGCATCCAAATTCAAGATGTTATAATAGATTTGGGAATCAAGTCCTTAGAATGAGGCTACCCCTAGTTAACATGACATCTTTATGGCTTCAAATTAAAAAATCACTGAATTTAAATTATGTAAGGATTATTTTATTAGTCTTATACAATAGGAGTTCAAATGTTTCATGATCTTTTCTAATGACACCTCTATTGATTAATGATAAAAATTAGAGGCCATGTAGAAATTTTATAAGAAATATAATGTATATTTGTTGAAGCTAGTGTGATGACAACCCTTAACTATATTATCACGCAAGTGGTCTCAAACATGTCTAAAATGTAGAGCATGAGGAGAGTAATGATATATAGAAACAAGATAAATGGTTCCTGGGATATATGATTGTATGGTATGTGAACTATATTATGGGAGTGGGAGTCTTGGGAACTAGGTCATGGGTATAAAGAAATAGGGAATGAAAGGCTGGTATTATAAACATCTCATTCTCCATATAAAATTTCCAAATATATTCATTAAGCTCCAAGGGATAAATATTGATTTTTCATTCTAATTAGTGTCTCAAAATTAATCCCCATTAAAATTATCCCAATTTTAAACTCCCGTTAATACTATGTTAACATATTTTGAGATGATCCAATATAACATCTATTAGGACATTTAATTAGTGAACATATACTATTTTGAATATTAGAAAAGGTTGCCTAATCTTGTAAATTGAGGAAATTGTAAAATTAAGTGATCATAGGATACCATGCATGATAAGAAGATAATTATATATAGGGACCCCATCATGGGACAGTCCCTTTTGGTTCAGTTTTAAAGAGAAATTATAAGGTCCCTAGAGATTCTATGAATAACACCAAAATCTGTATCAATCTATTTTAATAGACTCTCCACTCTCTTTTAATTTATTAAAATGAAAAATATTGATGGATCATCTTGATTTCATGTTTTTTCAGATAATGAGAGTGTTTGGATGGTTCTGGGGGCTGGTGTAATTAATTTGAAAACCAACACACAATTTTCTATTATTCATAACGTTTTAGTTGATGAAAAGTAATATTGTTCGATAAAATTTTTTAAATAATTTAAAAGGAAGAATTTATGAAATTAAAAAAATAAAATTAGGGGAATAAAAAAATTAACAAAAATATAATGGAACAAAAAATTAAACATTCAATGTAAAAAAACAATGATTTTATTATTGAATATCAGTATAAATAATCTAAAAATATATTTCTTAAAAATAGTTTATATTGAAGGAATTCTATACTTTTTTTCCAAAAGAGGTAGGTGGTTCTATATCTTGAACCAAGGTGTCCAAGTCATGTACTAGTAATTCATTAACCTATTATTTAATAATGTATATAATCTTCACTAGAAACTACATTAAAATAACCTCTTCTGTCAGGATGGTAAGTAAAAGTCCATGTACTCAGGACTTCATAGAACATCAAATATTATAAGTAGTAAATTTGATACCTTCAATCTCTTTAATCAACATGATTAGTAGAAATGAATAAAAAAATAACATGAAATTTTATTTACAATGATTCATCATCGAATAAATCTCTTGAAAAAATGAACATGAAGAATAAAAATAGTTAAATCTCTCTATTGCATTAAGATGATGAACAATATCTTAATTGGAGTTTTCTATTATTTTCTATTTTATAATATCATCTATTACATGAATCCATTATCTAATATATATATATATATATAATTTTTATAATATTCCACTGTAAAAATTCGGGTTCTTGAATTTTGGTTTATATAATATAAAAATAGGCAATATCCACAATTAAATTTTATTCATTTTCAATTTATGAATATAAAAAAAGTAGGTCGAATTAGTTCATTAGAACGTATAATATGAAGTTAGATTATGCATAAACATAACATAATAATAATATGCATGTAATCATAAATTTAAATTAAATTAAAATTTTCTTTTAAAAAATTTACTAGAGAGGAGTCATTTCAGTTAGGAAGGACACTTTTTTGACAATAAAAAAACATAAGAAGAGAATGTTGGATTGAAATTCAAAAGAAGAAAATCCACTAGATTTTGGTAATAAATATTCAGAGTTTATTATTTATAATTCTTATGATTCTGAATATCTCTAATCTCTAACCATTTCTTCATAAACAACCCAGAAAAATAAAACCTTTAGAATATCACATTTCCCACGTTAATCAAAGGTAAATTTAATCAAGAATGATAAATAATCCCTCCATATATTTCCCCCAATAAGATTATCAAAATGAAAATTTTCCATCCTATCCAAACCAAGGAAAATACACAATCAAATATACCCCCATTTCCGATTTTCAAAATAAAGAACAATAAATATGAAGAAAAATGGTGAAGAATATTTAAGAAATAAAAAACAAGTAAAAATTAAAAATTATATGTTCCCTTATAACATCAATAAATTTTCACAAGATTGACTTATGAAATGAAAACACATGTGTGAACTATTCTTCCATAACATTTGTGTCACGAACCAACCCGAGTCAGCCCTGAACCGGTCACCTGAGCCGGTCTGCGACATGACCCGAGAGGCGTTCCCGATCCTCCCGGGCTGGCAACAAGTGCCAGGGCATCAACAGTGAACAAGTGGGAATGATTTCGCCAAATAAAAATAAATATTTAAAGTAGCATAAAAGAAATAGAGCAGAGCAAAATAAATAAACAAAGTAAAGTAACTAACGATAACAAAAGAAAATAAAACTAACCGGAAGAGATAACCACTATCTCCATGTGACCTCGCGGGTCACTCTCCAACTCAAGACCAAACATCACCCAAGGAGAGCGTACCAAAGCTGTAACCTACACAAACACTAAAAATAGAAAAGAACTATAGGCGTTAGTATTAAAACTCAGTCGGCTAGCCCGATATCAATTCCCAATGAACTACCTATAAATAAAGAAATTTACCAATTACACGTTTGAACTAAATATACAAAATATTGGTTTTCACACACACACACTTTCATTTCTTAAACAAGTTTCAGTCCATTTACATTTTTAATTTAAAATCAAGTTTAATGTTTGAAAGGAATAGGGATATTTCTTTTCAAATCATTTTCTGCGAACCATTTTGAAATCCAAATTTTAGTTATTATCCAAAAAGGAAAAACCACACATAATACACAACACACACTAAGGTAAATGGAAAAAGTGTCACACAGGGGCCAGCAACCGAACTAGTCCTCTCAACTGTCCACCACATACAAATAAATACTAATAGAAACATGGGTCAAACCTAAGAGATCGTGAACAGTTCAGAGCGTACTATACATCTGACTCATCCTAAAGGCATTCCCTAACTCGATGACGTCATAATTCCCTAATGCCCGGCATAGCCCTACCTGGCCTAACCGAGGGTCCCAATCCCTATAGCAGCAATAACTCAGTATTCCCATGATATGGGGCCACTAGACAGTGCGTAATCTAAACTAGTACAGCAATCGTTCTTAGAAGATTCAATCACTATGCCAGGTTCCCATGTCAACACATGCAAATAAAATGGGTGCGTCCACAATGTAAATCAGTCAGTCATGATGAACAAATATCACACACAATTCACGCAATCAACACACACCAAAGAACACCCCTTACTAACCCCAAAGTGAGTTTTTCCAAAATAATTTATTTTATTAAAGCGCCAAATGGGCCTTCACCAACTTTAAAGAAAAACCTTGTTTCTCAAGAAAACCTGAAACACCTGTTTAGAATAAATCATTTATCTTTAAAACTAGAACCACATTTGAAATTCTGTAAATTATGTTTAATGGCCAAACTAGAATTCTTTCACCACTGGGTGTCTGCTCTCCAAGAAAATATTTCAAGAGTTCAATATAAAATAAACAACCCTTTTTTTCAATAAATAATCATTTTCAAATTAATTATCTTATATTATTTTCTATTTATTAAAATTAATAAAACATCAAGAAATTAATAAATTCTAAATTTAAAGGTGAGTGCAGTGGGGGGCCTACCTCATGACCCAGGCGTGATGACGGGGCAAGCTTGGAAACAAGGCACGACGACGGCGCTCACTCGGAAACAGGCGTGATGACGATGCTCACTCAGAAACAGGCCCGACGATGGCGCTCACTCGGAAACAAGCGTGGCGACGACGCTCACTCGGAAACAAGCACGATGATGAGGCAACCTCAGAAACAAAGCATGGCGATGGCGTTCACACAGAAATGCCCTGCGTGGGTCCTAGAATGTCATGCCCACCCAAATAAAAATTAATTAATAATAACTATAATCAACCCAAGGCATATATATACGAATATCAAATATAAATATCAAATGGGCATAAAATAATAGGGGTACCAACGGGGAGGGTCACGATAGGTAATGAACTGCCGGAGGGCGTCGCGCCGGAACATCGGAAGGCATCCGCGCGGCTGGACACGGTCCGACCAGGGGGTGCAGCGAGGGCCACTGAACAACAGCAAGTAGCATGTCGGCAGCACGAGCGTGAGGCGGACAAGAGCAAGGGTGTCGGGCAGCTGCGATGCAAAGCGGCACTACAAAGGGGGAGGGTTACTGGCTGACGTGACAGGAGGAGACAAAAGGGGGAGCAACGACATGCAAAAAGTGTCGGAGCTGGTGTGCGGAGGCACTACCGGAGGAGGACGCGGCTGGAGATCTGTTAGCGGGAGGTAGGAGCCAGCTATGGGAGGCGGCTGTGCATGTGGAGGAGTCTAGGAGGGCGAGCTACGGTCGGCACGGCTGGTGGGCGACCGGGGCAGCGTGGCTGGCGGAGGACGGGGTGCTGTGTGCGGCGGAAGACTAAGCGCGCGATGAGCAGGAAGGGATCCAACTGGGTTGTAGGTTGATGCTGCGTGAAGAAGAGAGGAGGGAGCAGGGGTCTTCCGTAGGAGCCACTGCAAGGGGAAGCCAGGGTGCACTACAAGGAGCAGGAGAAGGATGGATGGCGGGCCGCATGCACGGCTGTTGTGTGGTGGAAACAGGAGAGTAAGGAAGGGTTCCTTGCACCGGATGAAGGATGGTTGGGCAGTGGGGCTTGCGGCGCAGAAAGCGGAGCAGGAGGATGGTTGAGGGATTCTATGTGGCCTAGACGCGGCAAGATAGCGTCGTTGGGCTGTCGGGTAGCAGGCGCGCTGGACAAGGACAACAAACAGGATCAGGGGCCTGCGCGGGCATTCGTGCGAGGAGTAGGAGGGTGGCGCGACGCTAACGGGGCACTGGGAGCAGGCGGCTGGGGTGCGGCTCAACAGGGGGGTATGTCGGAGCAGGGCCCGGTGCATGGCTACTAGGCGGAGGATGGATGCAGTCTGGCTGGGAGGAGAGGTTTCGGGCTGAGGCGTCGGGCAGCAGCGACCAAGGAGGGTGACCGGCAGGTGACGGGCTGCTGCAGCAGAAGGACGACGGGGCTGTTGCTGGTGCGCGAGTTGAAGAAGGAGGGGCGCGCTAAGCAGGGGAGAAGGCTAGGCTGGTGCACTGCAGAAGGGTTAATAGAAGTAGGGAGCAGGGCGTGGGGAGAAGAAATGAAGGCTAGGTCGCTGCACAGGGGACACCCGCGTGGGAGGGAAAACAGAGAAGAAAAAGAGAAAGGATGAGAAATAAATAAATAAAATGGTAAAGAAAGGTGGGAAAAAAAGATAAAAAAATAAAATGGAAAGTAAATAATAAAAGAAAAGAGAAAAAAAGAATAATATTAAACTAATAATAATAATAATAATCTTAATAAGAATAATAATAATAATCTTAATAATAATCTTAATAATAACAATATTATAAATTATTGTAATTATTATTATTGAAAATTTTATAAAATTAATTTAAATTTTATTTATTTGTTTAATTTTATTATTTATCTAAACATTTGGGCAACCGCGCACTCACCAGGTCTGAACACATGATCGTACCGAATGTGTGGGGACCATACACCACCCCAGACAGAATGCGCAGCGACCGCTAGCAGTGCGGTGACTGCGCACTAGCCCGAAACCCACCGAAAACATCAACGCTTCAACAAAAATTCATACATGGACCCAACGCAACTCTTCCCAAAGTCGTGGGGCTGAGAAAAATAGTAAAAACATCATCGTCCGTGGTCAGGGTGTGAAAATTCTCCCCACCACAGTCACTTTCTGCCCCCAGAAAGTCACCAAGCCAACAATTGACACAACAAGATTTCATTCCCAGGAAAAAAATCATAGATAACTGAGAGCTTCGGGGTGACCATTCCCAACAAACGTCACACCCAACCAATTCAAGAAATAACCACTACTAGATATTGAGGGGAAAACATAAGAGGTTTCTCCCCACCACAAGAATTTACTAATACAAAAACCCTTGAAACCCGAACAAACAACCCTCGAGTGAGGGGCAATACGGGAATTCCCAAGCCAAACTCATTCATTTTCCCCACATTTACCGGACAATACACCTGATACATGACACAAAGTTTGTTACAGAACAATCCAACAACTTGCGGATGAGAAATTAACTAAACACCTACAATCAACTTTACAAAATGAGCATTCATCTATCGAACACAGCTAGGACCAACTCAAAGACAGAACATGTCCGTTTATTCATGGGCCCACACCATTCATAGAGACCAAACAACTTAAAAACCACACTGAGGCTAGACAAGGCCGCTTTGATTGTGGGTGAAAAGAGCTCATCACGCCACCGCGACAAAGGATGAGATTACGAAAGTGACGAGAATAGAACATGGGAAATTTTTCATATTTCCATTCCAAATCCAAAGATATTATCTAGACCGAGGTTCCACACACCCTCGGAAAATGCTTACTGTGCGTGAGCTTCACCCCGAGACCTGTGTTGGGGGCCCTGATAGCTGAAGCATCTCCTGCCTCACAGTCCGGAATTTTCATCTTCTGGTCTCTAAATCCTTCCATTCGATGATTCGAACAACCATGATGGTCGTACATTTTCAAAGGGATGCAACATGATGACTTAGAATGTCTATACATGCCATGATGGTGGCACACAAGAGAGTAGTCTGATGAACTAAGAGTTGGTGCCGACGAGGATGATTTCTTGGAGACAGGTTCCACCGGCCTGCACTTTTTGCCAGATGAGGAACCATCGTGGAAGTCGACTACCATTAATCACACCCAAAACTCTAATGACGATGAGACATTTAATCTTTACTAGTCCAAAACTAAACCCACAAATAATTCTAGGTCGGTACGAACCTTAACTATCCTGGGAGTTCCCAGCAACCTGAAGACACACTATCTTTCAGAACTATACAACTACCTCTAAATGACATCGATTACCACGAAAAGCAAGCAACACAAAAAAAGGAACTGAGAACTGAGCCTAACTCATTGACAACTTTTGGAGGCTTTCTGGGTGGCATACTCATAACAACATGAAGAAAAAAACCATCGAAACTGGCATCAAGCCAAAACTCAATCAAGTCAACAACACAAGCCAAGGGCAATAGGCCCATAATCCAAACATATACAACACAAGTGGAAATCACTTTTCCAAAACTACTATCTCTTTAAAATTTTAAAAACTCACCTATGGAACCTTATGAACCGTCACATGTGCATTTATTCAATCCCATGCACATCATCTGTGACCAAGTTCCCCCACACACTTTCCCTACATACCCACTCATGTGTGACCCTCCATAAAGAGTTCCAAGGTTCAAACACTTCTTTTTCTTACCAAATCCAAACACATTCCATGTTTTTTTTCAAACTAATACACATTCTCTTCAGAAATCCAATTTATAAATTTCAAAAGCATTTTAGAAGAAACACACTTTCCATTTCAAAACCAATTTCACTTTTAACGCACACTCAAATCAAAAAAACACAAGCTATAATAACCCACTAGAATGAGGAACTAGTGCATATGTCTGACCTAACGACATGGTGGTGAGACATGCCCCAAGTAAGGCATAACACTATGAGGACCTTAAACTAGGAACTTGGACTCCACATGGGTCACCATCCAATGTGAGGCCACAAAGTGAACTGATTCACCTCCATTCTCATCCATCAATCCAATGCAACCAAAGATAAGACACTCAAATCCAGGACTAACCCTGGTAACTCAAGTCTCGTTACAAGCGGTGGTGATCCGGCACCGACCCGTAACCTACCTCCTGAGCTCCAAAAGTTCTAATCTCCTTCTACCAGACATCCCAAATAACAAAGGGTGCTCTGAAAGGCAAGGTCCGCTATGGGCCGACCTCCTCTGATACCATTTTTTCACGAACCAACTGGGGTCAGCCCTAAACCGGTCACCTGAGCCGGTCCGTGACATGACCCGAGAGGCATTCCCGATCCTCTCGGGTTGGCGACAAGCGCCAGGGAATCAACAGTGAGCAAGTGGGAACAATTTCACCCAATAAAAATAAATAATTAAAGAGGCAGAAAATAAATAGAGCAGCCCAAAATAAATAAACAAAGTAAAGTAACTAATAGGAACAAAAGAAAATAAAACTAACCGAAAGAGACAACCACTATCTCTATGTGACCTCACGGGTCACTCTCCAACTCACGACCAAACGTCACCCAAGGTGAACTCACCCAAGCTGTAACCTGCACAAACACTAAAAACAGAAAAGAACTATAGGCGAGAGTATTAAAACTTAGTAGGCTAGCCCGATATCTATTCCCAATGCCCTAAAATTAAATAATGAAATTTACCAATTATAGGTTTGAACTAAATATACAAAATATTCGTTTTCACACACACACACACTTCCATTTCTAAAAGATGCATCGGTCCATTGACCTTTTTAATTTAAAAACAAGTTTAATGTTTGAAAGGAATAGGTATATTTATTTTCAAATCATTTTCTGCGAACGATTTAGAAATCAAAACATTAGTTATTATCCAAAAATGAAAAACCACACATAATACACAACACACACCAAGGGCAATGGAAAAAGTTTCACACATGGGCCAGCAACAGAACTAGTCCTCTAAACCGTCCACCACATAAAAATAAACACTAATATAAACATGGGTCAAACCTAGGAGATTGTAAAAAATCAAGAACGTACTATACATCGGACTCATCCTGAAGGCACGCCCTAACTCGATGACGTCATAACACCCTAACACCCGGCATAGCCCTGCATGGACTAACCGAGGGGCCCAATCCCCATAGCAGCAATAAATCAGTATTCCCCTGCTATGGGGCCACTAGCCAGTGCGTAATCTAAACTAGTGCAACAATCGTTCTTAGAAGATTCACTCACTATGCCAGGTTCCCATGTCAACACAAGCAAAAAAAGGGGTGCGTCCAAAATGTAAATCAGTCAGCCACGATGCACAAATATCTCACACAATTCCCGCAATCAACGCACACCAAAGAACACCCCTTACTAACCCCAAAGTGAGTTTTTCAAAAATAATTTATTTTATTAAAGCGCCATACGGGCCTTCACCAACTTTAAAGAAAAACCTCATTTCTCAAGAAAACCTGAATCATTTTTTCAGAAGAAATCATTTATCTATAAAACCAAAACCACATTTTAAATTCTGTAAATTATGTTGAAAGGCCAAACTGGCATTCTTTCACTACTGGGTGTCCTCTCACCATGAAAATATTTCAAGAGTTCAGTATAAAATAAACGGATCTTTTTTTCAACAAATAATCATTTAAAAATTAATTATCTTATATTATTTTCTATTTATTAAAATTAATAAAACATCAAGAAATTAATAAATTCTAAATTTAAAGGTGAGTGTTGTGGGGGACCTACCTCAAGACCCAGGCATGATGACGGTGCAAGCTTGGAAACCAGGCGCGTTGACATCGCTCACTTGGAAATAGGCGCGACAACGACGCTCACTCAGAAACAAGAGCGACGAGGACGCTCACACGGAAATAGGTGCGGCGACGACGCTCACTCGAAAACAAGCACGATGACGATGCAACCTAAAAAACAAAGCGCGGCGATGGCGCTCACTCAGAAACGCCCCGCGCGGGTCCTGGAATGTCAAGAAGACCCAAATAAAAATTAATTATTAACAACTCTAATAAACCCAAGGCATATGTGTATATATGTATATCAAATATAAATATCAAATTTGAATAAAATAATAGGGGTACCAACAGGGAGGGTCGTGACAGAAAACGAACTGCCAGAGGGCGTCTCGCTGGAACAGAAGAAGGTGTCCGCGCGGCTGGACACTATCCGACCAGGGGGTGTGGTGAGGGCCGCCGAATAGCAGAAAGCAGCGTGTCGGTAGCACACATGTGAGAGGGACAAGAGACAGGGTGTCGGGAAGCTGCGGTGCAAGGCGTCACTACAAAGGGGGAGGGCTGCTGGATTCCGCGATAGGAGGAGACGAAAGTGGGAGCAATGACGTGCAAAGAGTGTCGGAGCTACTGGGTGGAGGCACTACCGGAGGAGGACGCGGCTGTTGATCGGGTAGCAGGAGGCAGGATCCATCTACGGGAGGAAGTTGTGCATGTGGAGGAGGCTGGGACGGCGAGCTGCGGTCGGCACGGCTGGTGGGAGACCGGGGCAGCGAGGCTGGCGGAGGACGGGGTGCTGTGTGTGGCGGTGGACTAAGCACGCGGTGAGTAGGAACGGATCCAGTGGGGTTGTCGGTTGATGTTGTGTGAAGAATAGAGGAGGGAGCAGGGGGATTCCACAGGGGAAACTGCATGGGGAAGCCAGGGTGCACTACAAGGAGCGGGAGCAGGAGCGATGGAGGGCCGCATGCACTGCTGGTGTGCGGTGGAAATAGGAGAGGAAGGAAGGGTGCCTCGCACCGGATGAAGGATGGCTGGGCAGCGGGGCTTGCGGCACGGAAAGAAGAGCAGGAGGAGGGTTGAGGGACTCGGCGAGGCCTGGACGCGGAAAGACAGCACGGCTGGCTATCAGGTAGCTAGCATGCTGGACAAGGACAACAAGTAGGAGTAGGGGCCCGCGCGGGCTGCCGTGCAAGGAGCAGGAGGGTGGCACGGCGCTAGCGGGGTGCTGGGAGCAGGTGGATGGGGTGCGGCTCAATAGGGGGGCGTGTCGGAGCAGGGCGCGGTGCAGGGCTTCTGGGCGGAGGATGGATGCGGGCGGGCTGGGAGGAGAGGAGCCGAGCTGAGGCGTCGGGTAGCAGCGGCCAAGGAGGGCGATCGGTGGGCGACGGGCTGCTGCAGCGGAAGGGCGACGGGGCTAATGCTGGTGCGCGAGTTGAATAAGGAGGGGCGCGCTAGGCAGGGGAGAAGGCTAGGTAGGTGCACTACGGAAGGGTGAACATAAGGGGGGAGCAGCGTGCAGGGATATGAAATGGAGTATGGGTCGCTGCGCAGGGGACACCTGTGTGGAAGGAGGGAAAAGAAAGAAGAAATAGAGAAAGGAGGAGAAATAAAAAAACGGGGGAAAGAAAGCTGGGAAAAAAAGATAAAAAAATAAAATGGAAAGTAAATAATAAATTAAAAGATAAAAAAATAATAATACTAAACTAATAATTATAATAATAATCTTAATAAGAATAATAATAATCTTAATAAGAATAATAATAATAATCTTAATAATAACAATATTATAAATTATTATTATTATTATTATTGAAAATTTTATAAAATTATTTTAAATTTATTTTATTCATTAAATTTTATTATTTATCTAAATAGTTGGGCAACTGCGCACTCACCAGGTCTGAACACATGATCGGACCGAATGCGTGGTGACCGTGCACCACCACGGACCGAATGCGCAGCGACTGCTAGTAGTGCAGTGACTGTGCACTAGCCCAAAACCCACCGAAAACATCAACGCTTCAACAAAAATTCAGACCTGGACCCAAAGCAACTCTGCCCAAAGTCACGGGGCTGAGAAAATAGTAAAAACATGGGCATTTGTGGTTGGGGTGTGACAATTTGGTTCTGCACCTATTATGCACTTTGTCTTCTTAATAAATCAAGAAAATAAATAAAAACACATATTCCCCATTGGGAAAGACTGAAATATAAAAATTAAGTCAATGATTATAATTAATGGTTAAAAGAAATGAACAAATCAAATTTTTTCTACTGATTCATACCTATAGTATGAATCTACCGATGATGGATCTAGAAGATTCTCAATTTAATTTCCATTATCTTCTATATAATCACTTTGAGAAATTAGTGACTCGTATGAAAGGATAAAAAATCATCGTATTTTAAAGGGTTAATAAGAATATGGATTGAAAATAATATAATTTAAGATGTATTACATAAATGTGAAAATTAATCAAATTTATAGAAAATTGTGAGAATATTTATTGATTTTTAAAATTAAACTAAACGATATATAAAAGTAAATTCAATGGACAAATAAAATTGTAAAACTAAATAATAGAGATAAATAAGATACTTAATGTACAAGATAAACACTGTGTGATGATTACCCTGTAGAAGTGAACTACAATTATGCTCAAGATAAATATAATGTCTATTAGGTTTAGTTCTTCAATTTGTTTGAGTGAGATCTGATAAGTTACACTAAATGAAAATTTTGAATATATGAGGTATCCTTAATTGAATCCACGAGACGCAGGTTCAAAACCATATAGAGGCATACATTCGGCTGCACTGTAGCAGTACTATAGCAGGTATTATACAATGTAGCAGGTACTTTACACTTTGAGGTACTGTAGTAGAATTGTACACTATGACGTACTGTAGCAGATTGTACACTGTGTGGGTACTATATCAGTTACTGTTTGATATTGTAGATGCTGGAAAAATTATCCTTCGGTCATAGGTTTGTTCTTGGAGTCCTTAAGGCTTTTGGGCCACCCAGGACTTCGGGTCAGTAGGGCTTTCGGGCCACCTTTAAGGCCTTCGAGCCACCTCAAGGGCTTTGTGCCATATGCAGTTTCCCCATACATACTCTACAAAAAAAGGAGCAGCCCCAGAAGAGGATTCAGTGCAAGTTCACTCACCAGATTAAAGCCAACTAGATTTTCATAATGAGAGGGTATGGCTATTCCATTGAGACCAACATTTTCTTGCACTAGTATCCTAGACCGACAGTCATGCGAAGGTGGAGAGCTACTATCATGATGCTGATGATAGGGAGGGATATTTCTTGTATAGTTTAACGTCATGCAGGGGGGACCGACGTGAAGTGGTTGGGACCTATGTGTGTTGGGCTTGAAATTTAGGGAGGCATCAGGTGTACCTTGCCTTTACAAGGATCAAATTCCACATAGTTCAGGTGGGTGTTTGGTGAACCGACGTGAAGAGGGTTAGAACCAATAGATTGTGGGCTTGAACCTCAGGGAGACTACCTACGTGCCTTTCCTTGGCAAGGATAAAGTCCATGTAGTTTAAGAAGAGTGGTAACCAATGTGAAGTTTGTCGGAACCAACAGGTTTTGGGCTTGAACCTCAAGGAGGCTTCCTACTTACCTTGCCTTGACAAGGGTCAAAGACCTCATATTTCAGGAAGGGGGTGGGAACCAGTGTGAAGATTTTCAGCTGCAATGGGTAGTGGGCTTGAACCTCAGGGAGGCATCCTACGTACCTTACCTCGAAAGGGATCAAATACCATGTAGTTTAGGAATGTGTGGGGCATACACTCTAGGATGAAGAAAGAGGATTTCATGGTCGATGACAACAACTCTAATCCCACGTGAGTCCTGCTTGGTGTGAGAAAAACGTGGCAGAAAAGACCTAACTATGATGGTGCAACATTGCTTCCGTGTAGGGTGGTGAATGGTTCTTTCGCAAGGATGTTTCCCGGGTGCCTCTATAGAGATGAAATAAATAATGGGTCTTACACAAGGAAGTTGCCCGGGTACCACAATGGAGCGAGAATGATAGACGAGGCTTATCCAAAGAAGATGCCCAGGTGCCGCAATGGTGAATGGGGATTACGTAAAGAAGCTATCCAGGTGCCGCTATAGAGCGGCTATGGTGGAGAGGCCTTATGCAAGGAAGTTGCCCTGGTGCCGCTATAGAGCAGACATGGTTAATGAGGATTACAAAAGGAAGTTTCTCAGGTGCTTCTATAGAGTGGAAATGGCAGATGGGGATTACACACGGAAGATTCATGGGTGTTTCTATGGAGGTAAAATGGTGAATGGGGCTTATGCAATGAATTTTCCTAGGTGTCTCCATAGTGTGGAAATGCTGGGTGTGCCTTTCGAAAAAAACCTTCCCGGGAACCGCTATAGAGAGACAATAGTGAATGGGGCTTACGCAAGGAAGCATCCTGTAATGTCTTCCTTATGTCTTTTCATGAGGGAATGCCAACTCACTGGTGAGTTGAGGCATATGATTGAGTCCTACAACTATGCACTAGTGCAGAAGCGGGATAACGCTAAGGGAGATGGAATCAGTCCGAACAAAGGGGAACGAAAAGTGTGAATCACATTCCCGACATTCGGAACGCGGTGAGAGCAGCGTGATGATGAAGGATAACTGTTGACCATGTTTGAATCACAACATCCATATTGTGTTATCCCGAAATGGGGACAAACAATTGAGGGATGACTATTGACTGTGTTCGAAAAAGAGGACCTAACTCAAAGCGTCGTCCAAAGTCATTCAGGGTGTTGGCCTAGGATGGTAGGTGAGCCGATGTGGCATGGGACCAGGTTATTTGGAGGTCCCTTTATACATGCAAGAGGATCATGATCCGAATTAAGGACACACAATTCGTGAGGTGGAGTGATGGAATTTTTTAGTGGATTCTAATGATCTTGAAGTTGTGCCACTGTGATCATAGCATAATGCATCTTATACTTGGAAAATAAGGAATCTTTTATTTGGAACAAGAGGAATCATATTATTGAATGATAGGGATTTCTAGATTTTATAGTCATGTAGAGAGGAATGTTGGCATCTTATACATGGATCATAACAAAACTATCATTTAGGGAAAGAGGAATCATATTTTTGACACATAAGGAGTACTAATGTTTACAGTCATGTAGAGAGGAATATTGGATTGTTATGCTGGGAGCCTAAGGAATATCTTTTTTAGAGCAAGAGGCATCCTATATTTGTTATATACGGTCCACTTCAGTTTATAGTCTTGTAGATAAGACTATTAGCATCTCAAGCTTGGAGCATAAGGGATCTCTTATTTAGAACAAGAGTAATCCTATTATTGAATAACAGGGTGTACTTTAGTTTATAGTCATATAGGAAGGACTATTGGAATCTCATTAATGGAACATAAGGAATCACTTTTTTGGAGCAAGAGGCAACCTATGTTTTGAACATAGGTTTCATTACAGTTTATAGTCATGTAGAGAGGACTGTTGGACATGTGGCGCTAAGAAATAGTTGGTGTTGGGACTTATGCAAGGGTGGCCTTTCTAGTTCAACCTAGTATAGAGGCCATGTGATAGGGTGTGGATGAGTTACATGAGTAATGGTTCAACATAAGGTATACACGGGGATTGATGATGAGAATCTCAACTAACAACATGGGAAATAGACATTGAGAAATGTGCTGACTCATGGTGTTCCATGGTATGTGGATGACTATCTCAAATCATGGTATTCCATAGGTGGATGAAGGTTGTGCATAAGGGCGCAATAAAAATTGATGACACGCCGGCCAGAAAAGTTCGTAGTGTGACTCTATTGGGGTGTTGGGGCGCAACCCCTATGGTGTGGACCCCCAAGATCCTCCATGTATACTATTTCAAGTAAGATGGGCTACATGTAGGATGGGATGCATGCAATATTGGACTGTGCGGCATAGATGCATGCAAAATTCAGCACCATGGTACTTTTGCACGCAATATTGAAATCTAGTGTGCATGATTTTTTATTTCACGCATGGTTGGATGTTTTTTGAACACGCACAGAATCATGCACGTAAGATTGGAAGTTTTTTGCGCAAGTGTGAAATCTTGTGTGCACATGACTTAGGAAGAAAATATTTCAGGCGAGAATCAAACCAATGTGGGGCCGTTGAAAACGAAACCATATGGGACCAATCGCGCAAGATCTCACATGGAGAATTCCATTTTTCCATGTGGGAATGGAAGATGTGGTCTTACGCGCCACAGCGTGGTGGCCAACCTCTGGAGTGCTCCCCCGAGGGGTGGGGGCTTCCCTTGTATTTATCAGCAAACCTGAGAGCAGTTAAACATAATATTCCACACACATAAGTTGGTTTCCACGCGATTTTGTGAGCATAAACTTCCATGTGACCTACATCGGGCGCACATTCAAAGGGATATTTGACGTCTCTTTTGACGCGGATGAAGCTTACGAGTGGATGCTCCTCTTATGCACACATCAAAAACTTGTGCGCAACTTCCTTAGACGTTTTTTAGGTATCCTGGGCAGAAGATGACATCTCATTGGTCACATAAATGGTTTGCGCGAGATGTTTTATGCACGTTTTACAATAGCGCATGAGATTCCATACTTTCTCAAAAAACATCATTCTTGCTTGAAAGATTTAACTTCTTGCATGCAAAACTGTCATTCTTCAGCGCAAGAATTCACTTCTTGAGCACAAAACTGTACTTTTCCCCAAAATCATCTTGGGTGGCCATTTCAAGCAACCTAACATCGAACATGCATAACTTTTGATCTGTAACTCCGTTCGGGATCCATGACCAGTCAAATCGAAGCTTGCGGAATGAGATATGTTTTGGGATCATTCATGGAAGCATTTGGTAAATTAAATGGATGCGTTTTCAGGTGCCAATAGTATCCCATGTTCTTTTTTCTAAGAAAGCATATTTTTCACTTTCATTATGTGTAATCAATCAAAATTTATACTTGGTAAGGATTAAGAATAAGTATTATTTTCATAATTTAGATGATTTTTTGACCAATTAAAGTGTAAATATCCTTTTAAATGTTCCATATTCTATTGCATTATCATCAAATCAATATTTAGATATACTGAAGAATGGTTTTAGTAGAAGGTATTTCCATTTTGAATATATTTTGATGTCTTTTAGGTCGAATATTTCTAATATAGTTTTCCTTACATTGATTAATTGTAAATTCCAAGAGTATCTTAACACTTTTTTTGGTTTTTTAGGTTTATATTTTTGATTATTCAAGATCCATGTACACAAACGTGATCTGTTTGAGTTTGGTTATGGAAGTCCTAAGGAGACACAGTTTGTATTGAAATCCTTCGAAATGAAATTTTATTGTTCTATAAAGGGATTTTCATTGCGGAAATTACTTCAAATCCTAGATTATATATTGATCTAGAGACGGTGAAGGATATCATATAATGGGAAGACCCGTTGAACATCCATTACATTCAATTTTTCCTTGTTCTTGTTATGTGTAACCTATAATTCTACCAGGATTTGTCAAGGTTGGTGTCATCAATGACTAGACTTACTAGGAAATTGGTGTAATTTTTATCGGATATATAGTTACAATAATTATTATATGAGATAAAACAAATTATAATGTATTATTTTATTCTGATCTTACGTGATCCTATTAAGGTGTATGGGGTTTTGTGTTATTATTCTATTGCTGGTATAGGTTGAATGCTTATTCATGATGATGATGTATTGACATACATATCTCACAAGTGTCAGCTAGATCAATAGAAATTCCCCACTCCTAATTTATATTTTTTTGGTTATTCATGTTCTAAAATTCAAGTGGCACTATGTTTTTCGGAGATGTTGTTATTCCAATAGTGACATAGATTCCATGTGGATGGGGGAGTCATGGTAAGAATATTATTTTCAAAATAATTCTTTCCCCACTAGATATTGATCTATATATAATATGTATAACATCATTTTATCTTTAATGTTTATGTTTTTCATATACATTACATATTTATCTTATCATAATGAAAATAAATTAGATCATGAAAGTAAGAACAACGATACACTAATTTCTACATGGTTAAGCACTATGGTCTACTTCAAGGAGCATGCATCCAAAAGTGTATTAGTGCACCAAATTCCCTAATATTTTTACTTGTTGGTTTAGGTTACATCAATTGTTATCGGGTTCCCTACCCTTAAAATGTTCAAAGTGGACTTATTATCCCTCTATTTTTTACAACCATTGAAAATTTTAAAGCTAATTACTCTCTCAAAAATGTTTACTCACCACTTCATCGGATGAATATTATTTTTATCACTTAATTTAATCTTTTCAAACCTTATTTAGTGCATCATTTAGTTCCACGTTCATCTAATTTATAAATCCAACATTAACAAATATTTAATAGGAAATCCCATGTGGTTCAGATGATTTTTTTGAGAAACCCCCTTACCAACCTTCGTGAAACTGCCCCATTCTTCACATGAATGTCCTTTATTCATGATACACATAAATTAAAAAATTCTAAAAAAAAATTAAATCTTAAACTTTTGTGAAGATCAACAATTTCGGAAATCTCACTACTTTATTGAATCTCATTAATTTCATGATGCTCACTCCTTTCACTAATAATATATGTTATGCACATTAGTTACAACTTTTTCAAGGATCAAAACATTCACAAAGATTACATAGCCTTCAAAACACCCCTTATCTCAATGAAATGGATGATCTGCTGAAAACCTTCATGAAACAAAAATCCATCGAGAACTACCTTTATGAATTCAGAGCCTTTGGATTTTTTTGAAGTATTTAACTTTTCACATAAAGGTGGGGGACCTATAATTTATTATTTTCTTCTCCCATTCATGATGATTTCAATATCACTAAGGATTTTTTCAAATATTTCCATTCTTTGTCACAAACCTCCATGAATTTATGAAGAATCAGGGACATGTTTTCATTTATAAGGCATCTCAAAATGGCGGAACGTACCATATTTCCATCACGGATTATCTATCATTCACAAATATCCACACCATCATGAAACACTGAAAAAAGAAAATATTGTTGAACAATTTATTTATTATAAGTTAAATATATTCCTAAAAAAATTAAACAAGTTTATTTATATAATATTTTGGATTATATAATTACTTTATAAATTTGATGAAAATTCATATTTTTTTCTTTTATGTGAACTATAACATTCAATTGATAAATATTTTATCAGTGAATTATTTGAACATAAAATTTTATAACTAAGTAGATAACATAATTGGATAAAAAGTCCAATCATAACATATGAATAAATCATGCATTGGATTAGAGTAGATGGGACATGAAGTCAAAGTTGGGATAGAATCACTAGACTGGACGCCAATATGATATTTGGGCCATAACATTATAATCAGAGATTAGATTGGGATCAAATATGGAGAGAATGTAGTGTAGCGAATTTAGAACAATTAATACTTGTAGAAACAAAGCTAACTCATGCCTTTTTTGGTCAAAAATACGATGTAGTTTGGATTAATTTATTGGGCATAATTTCCCCATTCACACTTGAAACCTCTTTAGACCTATCTTCCCCAAAACATTATAAATTGGGTTTTTTCTCATTTTGAGGGGATTCAGATAGAATTATGAGATTAAAGGTAATAGAGAATTGGTTTATCCCAATTTATATATGAATTTATATTTTTATATCTCTTGAGGGTAGGATCCATTCTCTTAAGACTACTTATGCTTCTCCACATTGCAATGTTTTTATTCAGGATAATTTTTTTAGAGATCATATTATATTTATTACAATTTCTTATATATTTATATTTTTTTTATTATTTAATAATATTATTTGGGATGTAAATACTTAGTATAATCATGATTGGGTTATACCCTTTCCACGACCAATTAGAATTCAAAAAGTTTATACGATGACTACATCACCAAATGAAGAGTAGTTAATTAGTAATTGATCTATCACTTACATTATTTATTAATTTATTTTGAATCAATGAGATACTATAATTATATTAATTTTATTTGTGTTTCATTATTTTCAATTAAATTAAGCCTGAAATTAATCAATTAACACAAAACACATGTGGTCAATATTTGTGTGAATTGTGAGAGTGTAATCATAATCGTTAAAACAAAACCACAATGTATAAATTAGTAGTGTTCAAATATAATTAAAAAAATTATTTTATCCTTATTTACAAAATGGATATATTTCCAAGTTTATAACTGACCATTAAATAGCATTATAATGGAAATCAAAGCAGGGTTCTTCCATTGCGTGCTCAAAGGAAATCCTATGGTTTAATTCACTTCATAAATGTGATAAAGTTAATTATCATCAGGTTTGGTGGTTAAAAAATACAGAGATAAAAATTATGGGGATATTAATATAAATGATAATTATTAATAAGTAATTTATGAAGTAATTTTTTATTAGTACATTTTTTAAAAATAGTTTTCTAAAAAACCAACTTCTCATTGTGTCTATTTAATCAAATTTCATTTCAAAAAAAAATTATTCCAAAATAATTATTCTTTGTATTTCATTAAAATCATAAAACACCCAACCCTTCTAAGATATTTATTTATTTTATGTATATTTCCATAATTACATTATGAATTTTTAATAATTACTTCCACTTTGAGAGACGACATTAGTCACCCACTCAGCTACACATAAGTACCCAAAAACCACAAATCATGTGTGAGAACCTTTGAAAAAACTTTTATTTTTTCCATTTACCATATTGAAAGTATTTTTTTTAAACCAATTTGAGGTATATATTTTATTTTACATTTCATTCCCTTGTTTCTAATTTCATTTTTCTTCCCCATTTCTCACTTTTTCCAGTTTAACTTATTGTTTTGGACCATCAACTGAAGATTATTATCTTTTTATTTTGGATAAATTTTATTCATGTCATTTTTCTTTTATTTATGACATGAAATAATCTCTTGGATCTCTTAGATCATTACAATTATATTGAATGCAGACTTTGGGATCTAATGAAACCAAAAAAAACCTAGATTGATACATCTTCTACTATAAAATCAGGATCTGTATGGTGAGGATAGGGACAAAATTAAAATAATTTAATATGGTTTTCCCAACCCTAAAACCCTGAAAATTCTCTAAATATCAAATAAAACAAAGTGAATTCCCATTAATACTTGATGGAACATCATATTATTAGATGTATTTTTTACAACATGAAGATGTAAATTGTGGGAATTATTTGAAATGTATTTTATTGCAGATATTTTTCCTGTAACTATGGACCCATCTATTATAAAATTGTTTTAAGGAATCAAACAAGACTACATGAATTCAATGTATTAGTACTTAGATATATTGAATATGTTTTGTAAATGATACCCACATCACAAAATTTGTGAGAAACTAAACTTCCAGGACATATATTAAGGACTCAATCCAATGAATAAGATCATAGAGGATGTTGTAGTTTGAGAAGTATTTGTTAAAAAAACACTTGTAGTGACGCTAGTGTTAATTGAAAAGATTGTATGAAACTCCCAAAAATTTTGAGATCAAGTTACACAACATGTTAAATTAGTACATCAGGTATGTACATCTACTCTTGAAAATCATTTAATTGATACTATGTTGGATGATTTTACCACTATGGTTAGGTACATTGATTTGTCAAATAAATAAATCCCATCTCACCCCATGAGGCATTGTGACATTTTCACTGAAATAGTCCTAGAAACTTATTATTTCCCCTAACTACAAGGGATATAAAATTGTGTTGTAGTATTCCCTAAGAGACCATATCATCAACAAAAAGAACATATCCCCAAAAGATATATGATTCCATTTCACCAATATACAACCAAGGGTTTAAGGATCAACTAGAAATGAGGTATGGATTTAGAAAACAACAAATTCCCCATTTTCTACGAAAATTCTAGAAACATGTACCTTACAAATAGGGTTTCAAGAAACCCAAAAGGATGCATGAAGATCAAGCATCAACAAGAACACAATAAGGTAATTATAAACCAAAGGTATATAATACCACTTAGTATCTATTGAAAAAAATTATTCTTAATCAATTTAATGATATAGATATCCAAGGTTATATGTTTTGGGAGGGGAAGATATAAATGACCCTAAATTCAACCACCCTCTATTATTTGGAATGTAATAACATCTTAATTATTCCATCATAAACTACTATTAATCCCTAGGGGAATGTAATTTCCATTACATTGATTATTTTGAATAAAATAACTAATACATCATCACATATCATTCCATCGAGATTCACCTTGACCCTAGGGTAGATCCGTACAATACCAACTGATGAACAACCCAAGGATAAAGATGAAGGAATGAAGAATATTTATTTTATTCCTCCTAACCCCCTTCCAAATAAAGTTGTATAAACCAAGAATATGGATGAAGATGAAATGAAAATATAGGTTTTTCTTACATTCAAGAATTTTAGATCAACACCCAGTACTAGAAGCAATTAACAAAATACTGTGGTATGTAAAATTTTCAAAAGTACATTATGCCAATAGAAAAGTGATAAAGGGAAATGAGAGGATAAATCCTGGAAAGAATGTGCCACCACTAATTATACTAACTCAAGCAATGCCAAAAAAAATTCAAGGAACTAGAGACAATCACCATATCATGCACCATAAAAGAGTTACACTTTTTGAAGCACATTGTGATTTTGGAGCTTGCATAAATGTGATGGATTAATCTATATTCTCATAATTATAGTTTGTTGAGTTGATTCCATGAAGAGAGAGTTAGAGAATAGAGACAAAAAATATACAGTTGGAGTCCTCTAGGGTTGAAATTTTCATATAAGTGTACTAATATATACACAATAATTTTATATGCTTAACATAGAGGATTGTAAATTAAATTTTTATGCACTCATTATCTTATGTAGTACCTTAAATGAAATAATAAAAATTATCATAAATGTTAATTAGGGTAATCATTCCGTGGAGTTTTGGGATGATGTTGTGGTATTCAATGTTATAGATTCCATGAAGTACACCTTACAGGACCATTATGATTTTTTATCTCTCATTTTGAACCACCGTATAAAAACACCATTTATTTTTATTTTCCTATGAATTGATTGATTATTATAATTGGTCCTATATTTATGTCTAAAAGATCTTCAACACTAGTTTCTAATTCAAAAACCTCTATTGAATTTTATTTTTAAGTGGAATCATATTTTTATTTTAAAAATGTTAACTCATATTATGACTTTAATGTTCAGTATGTTAATATATTTTATGTATTATTATATGATTTTGAGTATTTATATTCTGATAATGATGTTCACTATGCACATATTTTAGTTCCATCAGTGTCAATATCTATACTACACCCCTTCATTGGAACTGAAGACATTTCCCAAAAATCATGAATACTCATACTTGATTAGTGGATAGATATTACCTATTATGATTTCTAACAACCCATGTTTTTAACGTTATTAATATCATATAAATAATTTTAGAAAGAACATTCATGAAATATTGTGGACCGTTGATGACATATCTGGTATTGTCCCTTCAATTTTCATGCATCTGATTTTTTTGGAGGATAGGGAAAAACAATTTAAGAAACCCCAAAAGAGACTGAATCAATCTCTTTTGGAAGTTATCAACAAATAAGTTGAACAATTGATCCACGGATGTATTATTTAACTTATTACATATTCCTAGTGGGAAATTCCTATTCAGGTTTCGCCTATGAAAGTTTTTGTTACTATTTTTATAAATGAGAGAGGAGTTATTTCCAATGGTAGTACAAAAAAGATGGTTCTTGTGTATTTATTATAGGAAAATAAATCAATAAGCTCATTAGGACAATTTCACCTCCCAGTTATTTATCAATTTTTTGAGGCACTAGTCGGGAAGAAACACTATTGTTTAATAGATATATTTTCTAGGTATTTGCAGTTTCCTATAGCTCAATAGGATTGGTAGAAGACATCCATCACTTGTCCATTCAGGACATTTTCCTACTTAAGGGTTCCCTTTGGACGTTGAAATTACTTAAATACCATACAAATATGCATGGTTTGTATATTTTTATTTTTCATTAAGACATTCATGGAGGTATTTTGGGTTGATTTTACTGTGTATTGATCTTAATTTGGTGAATGTATCTTCAGTTTGGGAAAGTTGATGAGCCATTGTATTGGAAAAAATAAGGTCTTTGACTTTGAAAAGTTTCATTTCATGGTAGATAATGGAATTTTATTATGTAATTTAATGTCAAAACATGCAATAGAGATTGATTAATCTATGGTAGATATTATTTTATCCTTCACAAATCCATCATGTTTGTGAGATGATAGATCATTCCAAGGGAATTCATTATTTTATCTATGATTCATCAAATATTGTAATAATATCGATCAACTATTATATTCATTACTTGAAAAAGGCAATGACTTAATTCTTGATGATTCGTTTAGGGTATAATTTGATGAGAAATATAAGCATATGTACACTCCACTGATCATACAATCCCCATGATGGGAAAATCCATTTTAGATTATTTGTGATGCTTCAGTCATCATAGTTAGAGATTCTTTATCTTAGAGGGTAGACGTTCATTCCCATGTGATTGATTATCTCTAGAGTACATTGCATTCTTCCCAATAAAACTATAAAATGCTGAAAAATAAGTTTCTTACCATCATATTAGATTTCAATAGATTTTGGTCATATTTAGTGGGTTCTAAAGATGTTTTTTATTCTAATCATACAATTTTGAGGTACCTATTGATGAATCCAAAAACGAAGACCACACTTCTCTGATGGATGGTCCTTCTTCAATATTTAAATATTGAGATAATGGGAAATAATTGGTCAAAAATCTTGGTGGAATACAACATGAGTATGATTACTCACACACTAGAGGCTAAGAATTTTTATTGTTTAACAATTCGAAACACTTTTCTTGATGAAAATATTTATGAAATCTCAAGTACAGATCATTGATACAAATATTTAGTGAACTACCTTGTTTCCACTTAATTACATATAAATTTAATGTAATCACAATGTGTAAAATTTAAAATGTGGTTCTAGTTTTTTTGTTTGAGTTGATTCCTACCTTTGGCGTAGGTGTAGTGATTAGGTTATTTGGTTGTGTGTTTCTAATCATGAGTTTGAGTATTATTTTCATTTATACCATAAAATATCATGGGGAGGACAATTTGGACCCCTAAAGATAAAAAGTAATGACTTAGACTCTGTAATATACTAGCCTAAATTATTATATGATGCTAATGTGTTTTATAAGTCATTATCATATTGCCAACACACTGGAAAGATATCTAAGAGACCCGATTTTCCCCAACAACCCATTTTTACCATGAAATTTATGATATGTGGGGAATTGATTTTATGGATCATTTTACGATTTCATTTGTCTTATTTTATATTTTGGGTTCTGTTGATTATGTTATAAAATGGCTGTTGTCCAAGGCTTCGGGTCTGATGGTTCTCATGTTGTAGTATATTTTGTCAAGGATCATATTTTATGTAGGTTTAGAGAACCTAAGAGAAACAATAAATACCAAGGTACACAATATTTCAAAATAAATTTAGCTTTACTCATTTGAATGTATGGGGTGACATGGAAAAAAATTAACACCATACCATCACCATATAAATGTTCAGGATGATGATTTAAATTTGAGTTGAATCAAATCTTAGAGAAAATAAAGTAATCGAATAGAATGGATTAGAGCTATTTCTTGGATGATGTTGTGTGGGATTATAGGATAACATAAAATAATCCCAAATTTATTTCCCTATTTCATATTCTTTTTAGGAAAGCCTATCATCTCCAACTAGAGGTCGAGAATTGGGAATATTGGGATACAAAAAAATGAAACATTGATTTTTTTGATGATGGAATTCAAATGATGTTTGAAAATTTAAGAACATGAGTAGATTTAATTGTAATAATATGAGAACTCAAGTCTCTACAAGGAATGATTAAAAGCCTCTACCGATTTAATAATCCAAAAAGGGAGTTTTATGTCAGAGTTGAATTCCTTCTATATATGTTACGATTGAAACTGATACCCGGTAACATTCATTCTACACGTTAAGGTCCCTATGTAGTATCTAATGTTCTTATATATTGTGTAGTGATGATAAAATATGAGGTCAAATGGAAGAGATTTATAGTCAATGGTTAATGTTTTATGAAATACATTGAGATAATTCATACCTTTTTAGTTGATTTTAGTGCACTATATGATCCCATCATCAATTGAAAATATTAGGCAATTCTTAACCCTTCTTCTTATATATTACTCATCATAGTTAAAATTATATATTTCATATTCACATATCATATCATTGGTTTTCATTGAAGATAATTATATGGTTTAAGTGTGCGAGAGAGGAATAAACTTTTGGGTAGATATTTAGGATTCTCATTTGTGTGTTTTTTGTATTTTTCTTTAGGTTTTGTCTTAAATTTATGAAAAAAATAATCATAAAATAAAAATAAAAATCATATCCTGTAATCATTTACACATGGAACATATATAGAATTCACATTTTCAAAATTTATTATTGGCATGAAAAAAATGATTAAGATTTCGTCATGGAGGGTTGATTTTTATAAAATTGGATGTCGTTGGTGATATGATTAGTTGTGTCAATATGAAATCCTTTATATATTAAAAATGTTTTTGTGTTAATTTCTAAAGGTAAATTGTGTCATTGATTTCTCCATTAAACATTTCACACAATCGTGACTTGTGAATGATTCCCACTCAATTGAATGTATAACAATGTTAGGAAAAAAATTATTCCTATATCAATGGTTAGTCCCTATGTTAATTTATCTTTAGATTAATTTCATACTGTACCAAATTAAACATTACCTATGTAGATGATATTTGATACTTTCAAACACAAAATAATAATAATAAATAAACAAAAAAATAAAAAATTAATAAATTAGGGATTTTTGAAATGTAAAACACATTGTGATATCAAGGTAGAGAGAATAAGGTTTGAATTTCATGATTTCATAAGTGAGTGGTTCATGAATTTTTTTTACAAAGGAAAGTAGAAAAGTTTCTCTAAATTAAACTAAATATGATGAAGTTTTTTTACTACTGTCATGACCCATCCTCGGGGCCCGTGTCGTGACTACCCCAGGCACGCCTTCCATTGGTTAGGGGAGGACGACTAGCACCAAAGGTGTAAATCCCGATAAAAAGGGAAGGCATGGACTTTATAGAAGTAAAAAAACACAACAGAGTACGCAACATAAGTAAGCACTAAGTAATACTGAATACAAAATTAAGTGCAGAAGGACAGGGGCCGGAAGTACAAGCCCAATAGTAAGTACAATACAACTAAAAAAGCTAGTACAACTGTAGTAAAATAAAACAGCAACCACTGAGTCGTCCTACGGGTTTCCCACTTGAATGTTGGATATAGATGGCCTCCTTAGCACCTCGGTTCTGTCTGACTGCTCCATGTACATCTCTCCGAGTGGTGCACCTACGATTACAGTCCATCTCTACAAATATCTAACTCGATCAGTGTGGTCTATCACATGCATCCAACACAATGTAGTGCGGGCATAGCCTGTTAAGGGGTGAGTATATGATACTCAACAGGGATCCGAAGACCCCGGACGGTATCCCAGAATCCATGAAGGATAAACCATAGAAGAGAGATATAATGCGATGAATCAACCAACCCTACTTAGGTATATGCCCATACATATACATATGTTATCAACCACAGTTCGACCCCAACTCTCGAGCCCAAGAACCACCCAGTCCACCCACGAAAGTAAGTCAATCAAATCAATGATAATGATTGTAAGTCAAGACTCAGCTCACATAGGTATACATATTTTGTATGGTGATAGAGATGATCAGATGTAGGCATTGATTCATCTAATCTAATGAACCCACATAAGATAATAGACCAGCTAAGCTGTTGGACCCACTCAGGATACAAGAATAGCTACTCTATTAGACCCAATCATGATAAAAGTATAGAAGTCATCGCTATTGATCCCATGGAGGATCCCAGAACAGAAGTCGTCATCGTCGAACCCACGGAGGATTCTAGTACGGTAGTCGTCATCGTCAAACCCACGGAGGATCCTAGTACGGTAGTTGTCGTCATCGATCCCACGGAGGATTATAGTACGAAAGTATTCGTCATCGAACCCACGAAGGATCCGTGTACTGAAGTCATCATCGTCAAACCCATGGAGGATCTTAGTATGGATGTCATCGCCGTTGAACCCACGGAAGATTCCAGTACGGTAGACGTCGTCGTCGAACCCACGGAGGATCCTAGTATGGTTGTCATTGAAGTCGCATCCAGCTCTAGGATTCCCACACATAGCACGCTCGATTTTGGGAGGCCCCTCCGCTCGAGCTAAAGGGTCGATACATCAATTATAACACCCCAACATTTCATAGTAGGTTATTTCTTCAACGTAATTCAATAACTTCACTACAGACAACACCGAGTTCAAGCGCATCACGACTTACCAAACTAGCCGTTCAAAAGTGGTAATGAATTTTATTAACTAAAATTTTAATTTTATATAATCATTTTAATTTTAGACTCCATATTATGAGTTTCTTAGACATAATATAAGAACAAATACATTTATTTCAGTGAAAAGAAGTATTTTTAATAAAACTGCAATTTCACCACCTTTTAATGGAGAACCTTCATAAAAAAAATATTTGACACTTTTATATATTCAATTTTGAAAAATAAACTTCTTTTTTAGAATCAGGACATAATAATTTAGTTTCGAAGAATTTTTGATGTTTTTCTGATATCTTTCGTATTTGGGTGAATAGTGAAAAATAATAAATCTTAACTAAAAACAACTTTTTTAATAAAAATAATTTATAGAGATAAATTATACATTTGGATGGTTTTAAAGTATAATTATATTATATCTTTACAATTTAATTAAATATTGTTAATGGGGAGTAATTTCAATTTGAAATTGCACATAAACAAGTGTCAATATTTTTATAGTTATTATTTCTTAGAAACCCGCTTTCTTGTTTTGACAATGAGAATTAAATTTTAAATTAATTAATGCAACATCTATTTTTTGAATTTGGTAAAATAGATATCATTTTTGGATTCGGAATATCAAAATTTTCATAGGGTGAATTTTTTGTATTTTTATGAAAACTTTAAATATTTGATGAATAGTGAAAAACACTAAGTTATTGGTTAAAACTGATTTTTTTAAATAATTATTTATTTTATTTAAATTTATTTTACATCAAAATAGATAAATAATACCTATATAAGTTCAATTTAATTCATTGGAGTCATTTTATATTAATTTTATATATGCAAAATTTTATTGAACATTTTACCGTCTTTTACCCACCTCCTAGGAGCTTTTGCAAATTCACATAAAGCCTAATTTTACCACTTCTGTGAGTGGAATTTTGAAAATCCAAGAGACATGGTTAATATTAAGGAATAAAATGTGGTTCAATAAGATAAGAATAATTTTTGTTGAATAGTAACTTTTTACTTTCATTTACCACGATTAAAAGTAAATAGGGTAATTAAGGGTAAAAATGATATTATTATTACTCTAACAAGTCTCCTAATTCTATTGGATTAGTAAATTAGACCAAAAAAACCTTAGGAATAAAATATTAACCTTTTTGGTCCACTTGGATTAGATTATGACATTTATTATTATTTAATTCAAAGAAGAGTTAAAAGATATAAAATCAATGTTAATTAATGAAAACATTTTTAATATAGGGTTAAGCACAATATAAAGTCGATTATAAATATTCCTTAGAAATATAAAATGATTTCCTACCTCATGGTATTTTATTTTTAATTTTTAGACAATAAATAAATAGACTTATTTATAACACAATGATGATGCAGTAATTACATTAATCATGAAATAATCAAATAAATGGTATTATAAATTTTAAAATAAATATAATTTCAAATTTTTTATGACATCCACGAATTTTCTAGGTAAATATCACATGTTAGTATTTATTCAATGTATTTTTTTTGAAGTAATCATTTTATTATTATTTTAACAAAAAACAAATACAAAATAGAGTAAAAATTGAAAAAAATAGTTTTTGAAATAGATATTATATTATTAATTTATATAATGGTCCCAAAATCTAAGTTCCAGCCAAAAGATTTATATAATAATTTATATGAAATTAATGAACCAATTGGGGATCGATTGGTAGTTTATAGTAAGTTTATTAACCATATAGTATAATAATACAAGAAGACATGGTGAAAGTTAAATTATTTAACTTAGAGTTAAATCTAAATGATACAGATAAAATAGTAACCTAAAATTGTCTAAAACCTATGGGTTGAGATTATTTTGACCCATCCCTAACCTAGCCTCGAAACTAGTCATCCTGGAGTCATTATAATCCGAAAATTATATTCTTATAAAATAATATTTTATGTTTTTCCTAAGGTGCCCCTCACCCCTATTATAAAAGGGAACTCCCACATCACTATAATTCACTCCTTCAAATCCATTTTTCTCATCCAAACGCTTCCCAAATACCATCTCAAATATCCTCCCTTCATCCTAGAGGCTTTCTTTTATTCATAAAGCCAATATATGGAGCCATTTTGATCAAATCAAAAGGAAGAACCCAAAGAAGAGGTAATAATTTCACCACCCTCTTTCAAGTTATTTTCTTCTTACACTACTTATTTCTTTGTTATTTACATTCAAAAATAATAACTAAAGTATATTATATATACTGTGATATTAATATAAAAATTGAACATATATATTCATTATTCTATCCATCTTATGAATGATAATGTAACCATGCATGCGTACGTACGGCTTACCGTCTCCACGCCGTGGTGAAATTTGTTATCCAACAATATGTTATTTGGATGGATATAATGATGAGTAATATATATATAAATAATAAAAATAACATTATAATGTATTTTTAAAATTAATATACCATCCTATTCCACACCTTTAATGAAATGATATTGTCGCTTGTGCGTACGTACAAATTACCGTCTCCACGACGTGATGAGATTCATTTCCACGTTCACCATTCATCAACAATTATAAAAATATTTCTGACTAATAATTATGTTATATATGTCATAATAATGCTATTGGATATATATATATATATATACTTACATATATCTTATTTACTAAGTTCCATTCAATATGATATGAAAACAGAAACAACATTTATGCGTACGTATGGACTACCATCTCCATAAACGGGGTTTTTCATTTCATATATATGTCTATTATACATATTTATATTCTAAATATATAATATATATAAATAATTTTTTATATTCTGGAAGTATTTAAATCTTGGTTAAATTGAAACAATCAATAGTAACAAGTTAAAACACATATGATTAAAAAAAGGTTAATTACCCAAAATGCTAATTTAACATTGAATTTATTATTAAATGGGTATTAGATAGTCCAAAATAAATCATGTATGGTATTATAAATATTAAAATGGTTCTGGTATAATTTAATAACATACTATAATCTTCATACAGGAGGTTAAACGTACCCTCTACTAAAGGAAACTGCAAGGTAAGGAGTTTTCATCTCACTTTTTATTCCCGTGAGATTCATGCCATATTGCCACTATTACCTTTTGTGTGGTGTGTGTACTGCCCATAATTGTATTCTTTGTGTCATACACATTAATTTATGTGTATTTACATATTAATTGTATGATACCTCTTTCATGGGGTGTATGTTTTATAAGATACAAAATTGGTAAGGGTTAATTTCACAATCTTTTTATTATCTGAAGTTGTTTATATGTAAGTATTTACTGGGACAAATTTATTATCCATGTAAATGTTTCAAGAAAGAGTTTTAAATGGGATTCTTATAAGATTCCTTATTACAAAAACATCATTTCAAATGTTTTAAATATATATTCTCTTGAATCTTTCTCATTAATATTTATGTCTTTAAAATGGGTTTTAAAGATTTATTTATATGGACATATATTTTTTTAAAATGTTAATTCGTTTCAAAAGTTTCAAAGTGGTATGGGACACTTTAATTCAAAAATTTCTTTAAAATTATTCATTTATAAATTTTGTGACTTTTAAATGTTTTCATAAAAACGAGAAATTTCTCTCAAAGAGTTTTACAAATAATTTTCATCTATGTCAACATCATTTGATTGATTTTAAGCTTATTTGATGTTCATTTCTTATGATACAAATCTTCCTTATAGTATTGAAGGTTTTGTGATATTTTTTACTGTTGATGTGTTATTTTCACGGTTTATGGATATTGTATTTTCATTTCATATGATAGTTTTAATATGAATGTTTATGTAATGTTTAAAACTATTCACATGAGGAATGAGTTGGAATTAGGATGTGACGGGTGGAGCCCGTTGTAGCTCCTTGATGCATCGGTAGGTCTCATGAGACAAACTAGTTTCTTGGAGCAAGGCCTTGAAAAAATCATATTTTTAGTCTTAGAAAAAGGCCTTGACTATGTGGTTATGATAGTCTGGCATTATGCATTCCATCATTATGAAAGTGGTTATTGATATTGCATTTGATTATTCTACTAGTAGTGTATCCATGTGAGTAAGTAAATGGAATTATTTTGATTTATATTTTCCATATTATGAAGAAGTTTATTTTTAAAAGGATTTTTTTTAGTTTTATACATTTTGTTAAATTTTTATTCTTATTTATGAAAGTTTCCGCTGTATTTATTAACCTTACTGAGCATTTGAGATCACCCCTTTCTATGTTTTCGTTTTCTTAGGATTCCATGATGTTTATTGTGATTGATATGTAGGGTTAAGCCGAGGGAATAATGACATTCATAAAGGATTATTTATGTTTTTTTGTATGTTATAAAGTGTAATGTAACATTCATTTATGTAATCTATTTTCCAAGACTGCTAAACCGATCAGTCCTTTGGGACTTGATTCCTTGTAATCATGCCAATGTATAAAAATAATTCACCGACTTTGGGTAACTGGGGTCGGGGCATTACAGTTTGTATCAGAGGATGTTTAGCAATAACCTGGGAAACTAGATTTAGATAAACTTGGATTATATCACACAGCCCTAAGATAGACTTTGAGGATTAGTATAGAAGAACTTCATAGAATTTTGGTAATGTTGATATTTTGTGAGTTCTCCAAGAAAATACATCCTTTTCTGGATACGAGCAGTTAGAGGCGGCTCTGGCAGAGATATACCTAGGGTTAAAACATGAAAACAACACTTTGAGCTAGACTCAAATGGGAATTGGTGCACGATAATGGGCCTTGTTTCACTCTTGGTTACGACACTCCATGGGATATGCTATAGATAATTCTCATTTTCTTTACAAATCATTATGAATTATATACTAATATATAACATTCCAAGAAAATATTTTTATGGATTATATCCATAAATAGTTCTATTTATGTTAGGTATTTTACAGGTTTGTAATTATTCATTGCAACTCATAAACTGGCCTAGTGTATGCCATTGTATAGAAATGGCACCCAGTAGAAGGAATGTGAACTCTAGTAATACGTATGATCCAAAGATTAAGAAGGATCATATAATTCACGATATTAAGCCTACATTAAGAAGGGAAATAGTCTCCCATGCATTCTCAACATATGAATAAATAGTATCATGTGTTAATAAGATCAGTAAAGAATATTCTGAATCCTATGGCTTTGAAGGGAAGCCAGATAAGAAAAGGATGGTAGAAATAAATATGGATAATGGATATAAGGGAAAGAAGTATTTTCTAATATGTGATAATTTTGGAATGAATCACCACGGTAAATGCTTGAAGGGAATGGGAGGTTTTTATAAGTGTGGAGAAAAAGCACATCAAGTACGTGATGAAAAGGGTAAGCAAAAGGATTCAAATGTACAATGCTTCATCTTCAAGGATTTGGGACACCACACTAACCAATTTCCAAATAATAAGAGTATACCACAAATGATGTTATGGGATTATAATCATGTTATAATACTACCTCAGTTGAAGTGGAATGACTACTGTTATTATAACGACCCAAACTTTACATAAATTTTTAATACATCAAAATTGAAGTACACTTATTACAACATATAACAAAACCATGAAAGGACCGTATAGGTATAGTGTCTTTTGAAACTGGGAAACATAAATAACTGGTTCATAAAGTATCTACACTCTCTCCCATTTATTTCATCATATCTATATTCCCGTTTTGGAATATCATACTGAATACCCTTCTTCCTGACCTGGGAAAAGAAAACATACAAAAGGGTGAGCTCAAATGCTCAGTTTAGGTAAAAAAAAGAAATATCAATCACACCATATCATAAGAACATAACATTTTGGAAATCATAACCTGCAATAGAGATCATAATTTCATAACATGGGATAAATCATAGTAGTGATATGTAATCCCAATAATCATAACATGAAACATGAAACATTGTGTCATACCCACATAATCATAGAGAATCATTTCTTAGTAGTCAAGACTAATTTCCAAGACCATCTTAGTGGACAAAGTCCATTTCTGAACAGAGTTCACTCCTCGTTTCAGTCCTGTTTCACTGAACCGGTTTAACCGGCCGTTCCATCCATGTCTATCTCATGCGATATAAATCATTACCCAATGAATTGGTGGTAGATATAGGTCCCACCCATCTCATAATGATACCATTCTTATGTGTTCTACAAAATCATAAATCATACATCATTGCATAACCCATGTAATAAAATTGGGATTCTTAAACATCATGACATCATAAAATAGTTCATATAAGATAAAGGAATTCATAAAAATAATTCCATCACAACATAATCAAATCAATTTAATAATAGGTATAGAAACAGAACCCTATATTATCTTAGATGGAAAATAATTTTGATAAAACACTTGAACTCCATTCTTGAGGAAAATATCATTTCTACTTTAAAAACATTTTCCTTTCTTAACATGTCATAAAATTTTCAACTAAAGGAAGTTGATTAAAAATAAACATGAAAAATTGTAAAGGAAGCTTCTTGGAAATAATGTTTTAAAAATCCATTCATGCCGTATAAGTTAAAAAAACATTCTTATCGTACTTTTTTCAAAATAGTCAAAAAGTACCTCGTACGAAAAACGACAAAAGATTCCTTTCATATATTTTACTAAAACTCACTGAAGGGTAAAATTGGATTTAAAAAATTTTAGGTGGATGGAGATAATATTACATATTTAGGAAACATGGATGTGGATGATAAAATACACCCCAGTAAATACCAAAGTATAAAAAATCTCGGATAAAAATGATATTGTGATATTTTCCCTTACCTTAGGTCTGATTTGCTTTGTAAGTGTCCGAAACTCCTATATAATGATTTAAATAATGTTATTGACTTATTCCAGAATCATACTTATTGTTATGATATCATATATGGTCATATTATTAGCTTATTATTAGTTATATTTCATTACTACTTGTTATTCGGGTGTTTATTACTTTTTGTTCTTATGCGTGTTTTGTCGAATAAATTCTTATTCTTATCTTTGGGTTATAGATACCTCATTTACATAATTGTATTTGTGTAATATATATCATATTCATTCAATAAATTCATTTATATAATCATTATGCAATGAAGATCATGTAGAACGAATCACATCACATCGTGAAGACGGTATTCCGTACGTACGCACGAGCGATGATATCATTCCCATGATCGTGGAATTGTGTTGGAGTGTTTTTATAATATTTCATAATCAATACCACTTTACAATAATCACATATAGTTATTACTTACACCATTATTCCCATCCAAGTAAGGTGGTGGTGGAAAATAGATTACAACACGGCGTGGAGACGGTATTCTGTACGTACGCACGCGCGGTGATTTCATTTTCCGTAGGATGGATAGATGGTGAAATAGGGTTGTTTCATACCTATTATAACATATCATTATATGAGTGATACTGATGTTCTTACTTCATAATGAAACAATTAAATAAGAAGAAGTGGATGAAGAAATAAAGATGAAAGTATCAGTAACAAACATTACCTCTTCTTTGAAGTGCTTCTTTGAGACATCCTTTTAGGGCACTAAAATTGGTCTTTGAATAAGAACAAGACCACTAGGATGTTTCTAGGGAAGTGAAGAGGATAAATTTGCAGGGTTTGGCAGATATTTAAGGCTCAAATTTGTGTGAGGAGGAGAGTGAGGAGGTTCCATTTTATAAGGGAGGAGAGGGGCACCATTGGAATAACTAAATATATTATTTTATTATAAAGTCAAATTCGTTTTTTTATAGCTCCAAATTGATATATTTCTATGATAAGGTGGGGATGGGTAGACATCAACTCATCCAATAGAATTTAGACAATTTTAGGTCATTATATTAACCTTATCTTTTAGTTTTAACTCTTAGTTAATTAGATTGACATTTACCATGTAACATTGTATTTTTATATTATATAGATAATGAACATACCATATACATCCAAGAGACCCCCAAGTGGTCCAGAAATGATACACATATCATGATATAAGTATCGTGGCCGAACCATATATTTTTAGGAATAAAATATCAATCAATAATATAATATTTGTTTTAAAAACTATTTTATGTCAATTTTGACACTATTTAGTAATTAATTTTTGTAAAAATCATAACAGATTGATTTGTTCGAAAAAAGTAAATTAAATTAATAATAACATGTCATATTAACCTATAAAATTAGTGTAATTCATAAAAAGTCTCAAATTACATTTATTTGGGTATTTATAACATCAATTATGTCAAAATTTCATTAATAATATAATTACTGCATCATCTTTGTGTCATAAATAAATTAAATTATTTAATCTATAAAAATGACAAATAAAATACAATTATGTAGGAAATATTTTTAGGTTTATAATTAATATTTATAGTCTAATTTATCTTATGTATAACCCTATATTAAATTTTTTTTACTTATTAAACTTTGATTATAACTATTTTAACCCTTCTTTAAATAAATTAATAATAAATGTCCTAATATAATCTATGTGGGCCTAAATGGTCATATTTTATTCCTACGGTTTTTTTTGGTCGAATTAAACTTATCAAATAGAATTAGGACATGTGTTAGGGTAATAATAATATCATTTTACCCTTAATTACCCTATTTACTTTTAACCGTGGTAAATAAAAGTAAAAAGTTACTATTCACCAAAATTTATTTTCATCTCATTGAACCATATTTTACTTACTGGCATCAACCATGTCTCTTGGATTTTTGAAATTCCACTCACAAAAGCGGTAAAATTAGGTTTTATGTAAATTTGCAAATTCTTCTAGGAGGTGGGTGAAAGACTGTGAAAAGTTCAATAAAATTTATATATATTTAAATTTATTATAAAATTACTCCAATGAATTACATTGAACATATATAGGTATTATGTATCAATTTTGACCTAAAATAAATTTATATAAAATAAATAATTATTTAAATAAAAAAGTTGGTTTTTAAATAGTAACCCAGTGTTTTCACTATTCATCAAAAATTGAAAGTTTCTAGAAAAATACCAAAATTTCACCCTAGGCTAATTTCGATATTCCGAATCCAAAAATGAAGTCTATTTTGAAAAATAAAATTTACAAAATTTCAAAAATTGGTTATTACTATTCATAATGGCTATTTTTAATAATATTTTAATAGCATATCGTAGTTTACTGAAACTCGGTATTTCGTACGATGCAAGCTATCGAGGAAGGTCGCGATTACGTGTAAAGCAAGCCATGCTAGTGTTGTGTGTAGTGAAATATTCCTTTGAGGATTTATATAACATAAAAACAAAATAATTCTGATAAAAGTCTCAGGTGTTACATTCTACCCCCCTTAAAATGAATTTCGCCCTCGAAATTCGTTACTTCATTACAAACAGATGAGGATACATCTCCCTCATCATATCCTCAAGTTCCCATGTAGCTTCCTCTAATTGGTGGTTCCTCCATTAATCTTTCACCAGGCGAGTGGTCTTGTTTCGTAGGACTTTTTTGCTACGATCCCGAATCTCTATCGGTTGTTCTTCATAAGAAAGAACTTGATTTAGTGGTATAACTTCTAAGATGAGTACATGTAAAGGATCAGGTATATACATTCTCAGGAGAGATACATGGAACACATCGTGAACATAAGAGACATTTTGTGGAATCTCCAATCGGTAAGTTACCTTTCCAACACAATATAGCATTTCGAAAGGACAGATATATCTATGTCTCAACATCCCCTTCTTTCGAAATCTCATGACCCTCTTCCAGGGAGATATTCGTAAGAACACTTTATCACTCACTTCAAACTCTATGTATTTTCTTAGTTTTTCGGCATAACTTCTCTGTCGACTCTGAGCTGCTCTTATGTGTTTTTGAATAGATCTTACCTTTTCTGCCATTTCATCAACAAGATCAGGACAAAATAGATTTCGTTCCCCAACTTCATCCCAGCAAGTTGGAGTCCTGCATTTCTTTCCATAGAGAGCTTTATAAGGAGCCATCTGAATACTGTAGTGAAAGATATTATTATAATAAAATTCCACAAAAGGTAGGTGTTGATCTCAAACACCTTTGAAGTCTATAGAGAAAACTCTCAACATATCTTCTAGAGTTTGAATTGTCCTCTCAGACTGACCGTCTATCTGAGGATGATAAGTAGTGTTGAAACTCAACTCTGTATCCAGAGTATGCTAAAGACTTCACCAGAACATTGAGGTAAACCTCAGATCCCGATCAGATATAATAGAAAGTGGTACTCCATGCAATCTTACCACTTCCTTTACATATAACCTGGCAAGGTCATCTAGAGATAAATCCTATCTAATAGCAATGAAGTGTGCAAACATTGTAAGACGATCAACTATGACCCAGATAGCATTATTGCGTTTGAATTTTTTAGGAAGTCCGGTGACAACGTTCATAGTGATGATTTCCCATTTCTCTTTAGGTATGGGTAATGGTTATAACATCCCCTTAGACTTCTGTCTCTCATCTTTAACATGCTGACAAACCAAGCATCGATAGACATATTCAACAACATCTCTTTTCATGCCATCCCACCAGAAGTACTCTTTCAGATCCCTATACATCTTTGTGCTTCCCGGATGAATAGATAATGAAGAACTATGAGCCTCATCCAGCATCACCTTCTTTAATTCTGGGATGGGAGGAACACAAACCTGATTCCTGAACTTTATTATCCCATCACAATCAACGTTGAATTCAGGAACATTTCTCACCATCTTTTGTAACTAGACATCTTCTTTTTGCACCTCTTTAATCTTCACATGTATAGATGGTTGAACATTCATTTGAGAAAGATACGATTTTCCCCTTCCATTAGAATTCCAAGATCCATCCTTTGTAAATCCATAAATATTGGATCTTTTGTGATCCTCATCATGGATAATCTAGCATGGTCTTGTCGACTTAATGCATATACCACCTTGTTTTCTTTCCCAGGGTGGTAATGAATTGAGCAGTCGTAATCCTTAATCAGCTCCAAAAATCTTCTTTGGCGAATATTCAGCTCCTTTTGTGTGAAAACATACTTTAATGTTTTATGATCAGTATAAATATCACACCTTTCACCATAAATATAATGCCTCCAAATCTTTAATGAAAAAATTACCGCAGTTAACTCCAAATCATGAGTTGGGTAATTTTTCTCATGTATTTTCAATTGTCATGAGGCATAAGCTATCACCATATCATTTTTCATAAGAACACACCCCAATCCCTTCTTGGATGCATCACTGTAGATCACAAACCTTTATACACTACAAGGCAGTGTGAGCACAGGTGCACTGGATAACCTTCTTTTCAACTCCTTGAAATTCTCTTCACATTCCTCCACCCAAAAACATGACTCTCCAAGTCAACCTGGTGAGTGGATTAGATAATCGTGAAAAATCATTCACAAAACGTCGATAATATCTATCCAAACCATGAAATATTTGGATCTCAGTTACTGTTGTTGGCCTCGACCATCTTTCACCGAGCTCTGTTTTTGCTGGATCCACAGATATCCCCTCTTGTGAGATTATGTGACCCAAAAATGAAACTTTTTGAAGCCAAAATTCACCCTTGGTAAATTTGGCATAAAGCTTCTCCTTTCTCAGGGTCTTCAATAGAATTCTCAAGTGATCTTCATGTTCTTCCTTTCTCTTTGAATATACAAGAATATCGTCTATAAAGACTACCAAAAACTGATCAATATAGTCTCCAAAGACTCTATTAATCAGATCCATGTAGATAGTAGGGTAATTAGTAAGACCAAACAACATCACTATAAATTCATAGTGTCCACACCTTGTACGGAAAGCTGTCTTTGGTATATCCTTCCTTTTGACCCTTAATTGATGATACCATGAATGAAGATCAATCTTGGAAAAGTATTTAGCTCCTCGTAGTTGGTCAAATAAGTAATCAATACATGGGAGAGGATATCTGTTCTTGATAGTGATCTTGTTAAGTTCTCGATAATCAATGATGAGTCTCATTGATCCATATTTCTTCTTAACAAACAGAACAGGTGCTCTCCAAGGTGACGTACTAGGGAGTATTAACCCCTTATCAATATTCTCTTTGAGTTTCTTCCTCAATTCCTGAAACTCAATTGGGGCCATTCTAAAAGGTGTATTTGAAATAAGCAAAGCACCCGGTATGAGTTCTATTGAAAACTCAACTTCTTGATTTGGTGGAAGACCTAGAAATTCCCCTGGAAAGACAACATCAAACTCCCGTACAACGGGTATATTCTTAATCGTGAGTTCTTCTCCAGACAATTGAAATAAATAACCTTTATTTAGTGGAATTAAGACCCATAAGATGGAAGAAATTTCCACTGGAAGGTTATGTTCATCCTTGTATCTATTGACGATCAAAGATTGACCAGGAATATGAAATGTGACTTCCCTTCTTTGGAAATTGATATGAGCTCCATATAAAGAAATCCAATCCATGCCAAGAATCAAATCAAATTCCACTATAGGAAGGATCACATGATTTTCAGGAAGCACTTCCCCACAAACTTCAATCGGGGAAGAATTATAAACTTTTGATGCGACTATTGTGCCATTAGGGGTTGCCACAACTATCTCAACATCTAATTGTTGAGTTAATATGGTGAAACTATTAGAAAATTCTTCAGAAATAAAAGAGTGGGTGGATCCAGAACCAAATAAAACATTTTCTACTTTAGAGTGGATGGTAAGTGTACCTTTCACCACATCGTTATCATACTCCACATCCATGATATAAATTCCATGTGAATTTTCTTTGTCTTTAGCCTTAAGAGTTGGTTGACGTCGATCATCATCATCAACCTTTGGATTTGGTCATTGATTGGCATAATGCCCCATCTCCTTGCACTTGAAAAATTAAAGTGTAGTAGGTTCATTCTGTGTATCCCTTCCTTTGTTTGCATCATTAGACATCTTCTTCCCATCATTGTGGCATTCAAATACCCAATGACCGTCCTTTCCACATTTGAAACATTTACTTGTCCCTTTAAGACAACTCCCTCCATGTTTCTTTCCACGCTTTGAGCATAAGGGAAAGCTTATCTTTTTTTCAGTGTGCTCTTTTGATTTTCCTTTGAATTCCATTTTCCTCTCCTTATCAAACCCATATAACTGATGGTTTACTCCAATGTCCATCTCAAATTTGAGATCACATCGAACTATTTCCCTGTAGCTATTGAATTCCCTTATGGCTAAGGCACTTAGAAGACTTGGGTTTAAGCCACTAATGAATCAATCGATCTTACTCTCTGGTTGGATAATAATACCAGAAGCGTACCTTAAAAGTCTTGTAAAAATTGCTTCATAGGCACCAACAGATTCATCATCCTTATCTTCAGTTCAAGAAACTCTTTCTCCATCATTGTTAAGAGAATACGAGTGAAGTAATTTTTAAAAAATAAGTTCTTGAACTCGTCCCATTCCATGGACTCAATTTCATCCCTTTTCCTCGTATTCTTAATAAGATTACACCATTGATCAACATATCATTCCAAACAAAACACTACTAGGATGACTTTATCATGTTCATAGAATTGAAGAACTGAAAATATCTTTTCAGTAGTACTAATCCATTGTTCAGAAACTACTGGATCAGTAGACCCGCTGAATGAAGGTGGACGCTGCCTCATGAAGTATTCAACAGAATTTTTCTCCTTCCTTTGCTCGTTTGGAATTCCTGCATGATTCATAGCTTAAGAAAGTTGTGTGACCATGGTTAGAAGATTTTTCATTCCAGCCCCCATAACGTTTGGTTGCTCAGGGGGACAATCATTGCATTGCCCGTCGCATTCCGCATTAACACGGTTCCTTCGGATTCCAGCCATCGACTAAAACCAAGATTAATAGTGTGAGAAACAGTAATTATAATAGGAAAACCTCATAATCAAGAATAAAATTTTACACTTAAGGTCTTATCCTATGTTATTAATGGCCATTTCTAAAACACTAAGATTGTGTTCTATTCTTAGACTTATCTTTAGGGTTCTTACTAAGGCTTTCACATCCTAGTTTCCAAATGTTGACTATACCTTTCCTCTGATACCAACTATAACGACCCATAATTTACATACATTGTAAATACATCAAATAATGAAGTTCACTTATTACAACATATAACAAAACCACGAAAGGACCGTATAGGTATAGTGTCTTTAAAAACTGGTAAACATAAACAACTGGTTCATAAAGCATCTACACTGTATCCCATTTATTTCATCATATATATAGTATCTTTTCGGAATATCATACTTAATACCCTTCTTCCTGACATGGGGAAAGAAAAAATACAAAAGGGTGATCTCAAATGCTCAGTAAGGGTAAACAAAAGAAATATCAATCACATCATATTCATAAGAACATAACATTTTGGAAATCTTAGCATGCAAAAGAGATCATCATTTCATAACATGGGATAAATCATAGTAATGAAATGTAATCCCAATAATCATAACTTGAAACATGAAACTTTGTGGAATACACAAATAATCATAGAGAATCATTTATTAGTAGTCAAGACTCATTTCCAAGACCATCTTAGCAGACAAATTCCATTTCTGAGCCGAGTTCACTCTTCGTTTCAGTACTGTTTCACTGAACCGGTTTAACCTGCCGTTCCAGCCATGTCTATCTCATGAGATATAAATTTTTAAACAATGAATTGGAGGAAGATATAGGTACCAACCATATCATAATGATACCATTCTTATGTGTGCCACAAAATCATAAATCATACATCATTACATAACCCATGTAATAAAAATGGGATTCATAAACATCATGACATCATAAAACAATTCATATAAGATAAAAGAATTCATAAAAATAATTCCATCACAACATAATCAAATAAATGTAATAATAAGGATAGAAACAGAAACCTATAATATCCTAGATGGAAAATAATTTTGATAAAACACTTGAACTCCATTCTTGAGGAAAATATCTTTTCTACTTCAAAAACATTTTCCTTTCTTAACATGTCTGAAAATTTTAAACTAAAATATGTTGATTAAAAATAAAATTGAAAACATGGAAATGACGCTTCTTGGAAATAATGTTTTAAAAACCCATTCATGTCGTATAAGTTAAAAAACACATTTTTCTCGTACTTTTTTCGGAAGAGGAAAAAAGTACCTCGTATGAAAAACGACAAAATATTCCTTTCATATATTTTACTAAAACTCACCAAAGGGTAAAATTGGATTTAAAAAATTGTAGGTGGATGTAAATAATATTAAATATTGAGGAAACATGGATGTGGATGATAAAATACACCCCAGTAAATACCAAAGTATAAACAATGTCGGATAAAAATGAGATTGTGACATTATCCCTTACCTTAGGTCCGATATGCTTCGTAAGTGTCCAAACCTCCTGTATAATGATTTAAATAATGTTATTGACTTATTCCAGAGTCATACATATTGTTATGAAATCAAATATGGTCATATTCTTATCTTCAAATTAGTAATATTTAATTACTACTTGTTATTCGGGTGTTTATTACTTTTTGTTCTTATGCGTGTTTTCTCGAATAAAGTATTAATCTTATCTTTAGGTTATAGATACCTCATTTCCATAATGTTATTAGTGTAATATATATGATATTAATTAATTTAATTCATTTATATAATCATTATGCAATGAAGATAATGTAGAACGAATCACATCACATCGTGGAGACGGTATTTCGTACGTACGCACGAGCGATGATATCGTTCCCATGATCGTGGAATTGTATTGGAGTGTATGTATAATATTTCAGAATCAATAACACTTTACAATAATCACATATAGTTATTATTTACACCATTATTCCCATCCAAGTATGGTGGTGGTGGAAAATAGATTACAACACTGCGTGGAGACGGTATTCTGTACGTACGCACGCGCGGTGATTTCATTTTCCGTAGGATGGATAGATGGTGAAATAGGGTTGTTTAATACTTATAATAACATATCAGTATATGAGTGATACTGATGTTATTACTTCATATTGAAACAACTAAAGAAGATATAGTGGAAGAAGAAATAAAGATGAATGAATTGGTAACAAACATTACCTCTTCTTTGAAGCGCTTCTTTATGACCTCCTTTTAGGGAACTAAAATTGATCTTTGAAGAAGACCAGGACCTCTAGGATGTTTCTAGGGAAGTGGATAGGAGAAATTGGTAGGCTTTGTCCAAGATTGAAGTCTCAAATTGGTGTGAGGAGGAGAGGGAGGAGGTACCCTTTTATAAGGGAGGAGAGGGGCACCTTTGGAATAACTAAAAATATTATTTTATTATAAAGTCAAATTCAGTTTTTAATAGCTCCAAATTGATATATTTAAAATATAAGGTAAGTATGGGTCTAAATAATCTCAGCCAATATAATTTATACAAGTTTAGGTCATTATATTAACCTTATCTTTTAGTTTTAACTCTTAGTTAATTAGATTGACATTTACCATTTCACTTTGTATTTTTACATTATATAGTTAATAAACATACCATATACGTCCAAGAGACCCCCAAGTGGTCCATTAATGACACAACTATCATGATATAAGTATCTTGGCCGAACCTTATATTTTTAGGAATACAATAATAATCAATAATATAATATTTGTTTTAAAAACTATTTTATGTCAATTTTGACCCTATTTAGTAATTGATTTTTGTGAAAATCATAACAGAATGATTAGTTAGAAAAAAGTTAATTATATAAATACTAGCATGTCATATTATCCTATAAAATTATTTTAATTTATAAAAACTCTCAAATTACATTTATTTGGGTATTTATAACATCAATTATGTCAATATTTCATTAATAAGATAATTACTGCATCATATTTGTGTCATAAATAAATTAAATTATTTAATGTCTAAAAATAACAAATTAAATACCATTATGTAGGAAATCTATTTATATTTCTAATGATTTTTTATAGTCTAATTTATCTTGTGTATAACCCTATATAAAAAATTATTTACTTATTAAACTTTTATTTTTACTATTTTATCCCTTCTTTAAATAATTTAATAATAAATGTCCTAATCTCATCCAAGTGGGCCTAAATGGTCATATTTTATTCCTAAGGTTGTTTTTGGTCGAATTACCCTTATCCAATAGAATTAGGACATGTTTTAGAGTAATAATAATATCATTTTTACCCTTAATTACCCTATTTACTTTTAACCATGGTAAATAAAAGTAAAAAGTTACTATTCACCAAAAATTATTTTCATCTCATTGAACCACATTTTACTTACTGACATCAACTGGGTCTCTCGGATTTTTTAAATTCCATTCACAAAAGCGGTAATATTATGTTTTTTGTAAATTTGAAAATTCTCCTAGGAGGTGGGTAAAAGACGGTGAAAAGTTCAGTAAAATTTGTATATATCTAAAATTATTATAAAATTACTCCAATGAATTACATTGAACTTATATAGGTATTATGTATCAATTTTGACCTAAAATAAATTTAAATAAAATAAATAATTATTTAAATAAAAAGTTGGTTTTTAAATAGTAACCCAGTGTGTTCACTATTTATCAAAAATTGAAAGTTTCCAGAAAAAATACCAAAATTTTACCCTATGCTAATTTCGATATTCCGAATCAAAAAATGAAGTCCATTTTGAAAAATAAAATTTTCAAAATTTCAAAAAGTGGTTATTACTATTCATAACGGCTATTTTTTAAAAAAATTTAATTGTATATCATTGTTTAGTGAAACTCGGTATTGCGTACGATGCAAGCTATCGAGGAAGGTCGTGATTGCGTGTAAAACAAGCCTAGCTAGTGTTGTGTGTAGTGAAAGATTCTTTTGAGGATTTATATAACATAAAAACAAAATATTTCTCATAAAATTCTCGGGTGTTACAGTTCTTATGTTATTATTTCATTTGTGTTTTGTATCAACAGTATACTGGTTACATGAATTATGTAAATAAATAAGGATTGTACTGTAGTACTAATATATTAAGGATTTGAGATTATATGGTTCTAAAAAAAGAGACTTAATATTAAGCTAAACTTTTTGGAAAATACATGGTTGAAGGAAAGGTAATCTTTACTATGGTCCTGATAATGAGGTAGTGTTTTTGGAATTAGAGATGGTTGATTTTGGTAATTCAGGATGTTGCGGTGTTGTAAAAGAATAAATGGTGAAGGTGTTCTCATGTTATTACCTGGAAAAACGGTCCTCATTATGTTTAACTTCATTATAAATTTTGGATGGAGTGTTTGGAAATAAGTATTTCAGATAATTATAAAGACTGGAATGGATTAAGTTTGAAATTGGATACTATTGTTAAGGTTATTTTTGGATTTCCATAAAAAGGACAACCTGGAGGTTGGGCGGCAACCCGTCGCGTCCGGCAAGGCCGCGAGACGTGAACCCACAACCGAAGGGATAAAATGGTGTATCACCTATTACTGACTCACGTGATGTATTGGATTGAATAATGTTGGTTTTTAAAGGGTCTGGAAGATTAATTATAAACTAATTTTTTAGGAACCCTATACGAATAGGATAAATAAAAAAAATTTTAAGTTGTATTATCTTTTAGAGTGAAAGATGTGTTTGTGGTAGAAATTATTTAAAGGATGGAACTCTACTTAACAAGTATACATTTTTTTCTTCTCTTATTCTATGAAAATTGAATTTTTAAAATTTAGGTAAGGCATCTTAAAACCAATAATGTGTTATCCTATTACCTTACGTTTGGTTGGACCGATGGTATTTTAAATCATCATAGATTGGTGGCTTTGAGGCCAACAATTATAAAATTGTTTGTGATTGATGTCCTCAATGATTCCCTATAAATATTTACATTTTTCCTCCAATTATGTGTCTCTAATTGCCACCAATTTTCTCCTAATCGAGATCATAATTTGGTGGTCAATTTTCCATTCTCCTTTTCCTCTTATTAAGAATAAATTTTATAAACCCAATTTATGATGTGGGTTTTCCCACAATGGTATTTTATATTATCAAAATTTTATTTTCAATGATCAATTTCAAATTGCGAGGACTAGTTTTATTTAAGGATGGGAGAAAGTAACACCCCAACATTTCATAGTATGTTATTTCTTCAATGTAATTCAATAACTTCCACTACACGCAACACTGAGTTAAAGCGCATCACGACTTACCAAACTAGTAGCTCAAAAGTGTTTATGAATTTTATTAAATAAATTTTTAATTTTATATGATTATTATAATTTTAGATTACATATTATGAGTTTTTTAGACAAAATATAAGAACAGATTCATTTTTTCAGATAAAAGAAGTATTTTTCAAAAAAATCATTTTTACAACCTTTTAATAGGGAACCGTTTTAAAATCAGTTATTTGACAATTTTATATATTCTATTTGAAAAAATAAACTTCTTTTTTATAATCAAGACATATAAATTTTGTTTCGATGAATTTTTGATGTTTTTCGGATAACTTTAATATTTGGGTGAATTGTGAAAAATAATAAATTTTGACTAAAAACAACTTTTTTAATCAAAATCATTTATATTGATATATTATAAATTTTAGTGGTGTTAAAGTATAATTAGATTATATTTTTACCATTTAATTAAATATTGTAAATTGGGAGTAATTTCACTTTGAAATTTCACATAAACAAGTGTGAATCTTTTGAAAGTTATTATTTCTTAAAAACCCGCTTTTTGTTTTTGAAAATAGGAAGTAAATTTTAAATTAATTAATGAAACTTCCATGTTTTGAATTTGGTAAAATAGATATCATTTTTGTATTCGGAATATCAAAATTATCTTTTGGTGAATTTTTGGTATTTTTCTGAAAACATTGAATTTTTTATTAATAGTGAAAAACACTGAGTTATTGGTTAAAACTGACTTTTTATTTAAATAAATATTTATTTTATTTAAATTTATTTTAGTTAAAAATAGATACATAGTACCTATATAAGTTTAATTTAACTCATTGGAGTCATTTTATATTAATTTTAGATATACAAAATTTTATTGAACTTTTTACCGTCTTTTACCCACCTCCTAGGAGCTTTGGAAAATTCATATAAAACTTAATTTTACCACTTCTGTGAGTGTAATTTAAAAAATCCGAGAGGCAAAGTTAATATCAAGGATTAAAATGTGGTTCAATAAGATAAAAATAATTTTTGGTGAATATTATCTTTTTTACTTTCATTTAACATGATTAAAAGAAAATAGGGTAATTAAGGGTAAAAATGATGTTTTTATTATCCTAAAACATGTCCTAATTCTATTGGATAAGTTAAATTAGACAAAAAAACCTTAGTAATAAAATATGAACCTCTTGGGTCAACATGGATTATATTAGGACATTTATTATTATTTACTTCAAAGAAGAGTTAAAAGATATAAAATCAAAGTCAAATAACCAAAACATTTTTAATATAAAATTATACATAAGATAAATTCGATTATAAATATTAATTAGAAATATAAAATTATTTCCTACATCATGTTATTTTATTTATAATTTTTAGACAATAAATAAATAAAATTATATATGATACAATGATGATGTTGTAATTACATTATTCATGAAAGAATCAAATAAATTGTATTATAAATATTGAAATAAATATAATTCCAATGTTTCTATGACATCCACGAATTTTCTTGGTGAATATGACATGTTATTATTGATTCAATGAATTTTTTTTGAAGTAATCATTCTGTTATTATTTTTACAAAAAACAAATACCAAATAGTTTCAAAATTGACAAAAAATAGTTTTTAAAATAGATATTATATTATTAATTGATAGAATGGTATAAAATATAGAATGATCTTCCAAATAACTTATAGAATATTATATATGACATTAATGAACCAATTGGGGCTCGACTGACAGTTTATAGTAATTTTATTAACTATATAGTGTAAGAATACAGGAAGACATGGTAAAAGTTAAATTATTTAACATAGAGTTAAATCTAAATGATAAGGTTAAAATGGTAACCTAAAATTGTCTAAAACCTATTGGTTGAGAGGCTTTCCACACATACCCACCCGAGCTTCGAAATAATTCATTTTTGAGTAATTAAAAACCGAAAATAATTTTATTATAAAATAATATTTTAAGTTTTTCCTAAGGTGCCCCTCACCCCTCTTATAAATGAGCACTCTCCCTTCACTCTAATTCACTCTTTCAAAGTCATTTGGATCGGCCAAACTCTGCCCAAATACCCTCCCAAATATACTAACTTCATTCTAGAGGTCTTCATTTAGTCCGAAAGCCAACCTATGGAGCCCTTTTGATCAAATCAAAAGGAATAACCCGAAGAAGAAGTAATAATTTCACCACCAGCTTTCAAGTTCCTTCTTCTTCCACTTCTACATTCTTTGTTAATTCCATTATAAAACAATAACACAAGAATCTTCTTGAAATTTTAATGTTATTATAAATATTTCACATCTATATTAATTATTATATCCAACATATGAATGATAATGTCACCATGTCTGCATACGTACGGCTTACCGTCTCCACGTCGTGGTGTAATTTGTTATTCAACACTATTTTATTTGGATGGAAATATTGATGAGTAATATGTATATAAATAAAGAAAATAACATGATAATGTCTCTGTAAAATTAATATACCATCCAATTCCACACCTTTAAGGTAATTATATTGTCATTTGTTCGTACGTACGGATTACATTCTCCACAACACGATGAGATAATTTTCCACGTTCACCATTCATCGACAATTATATAAATATATCTTACTAATAAGTATGTAATATATGACATAATAATGATACTGGAGATATATATATATATATCTATATATCTATATATATGTACTTACATATATCTTATTCACTTTGTTCCGTTCAATACGATATGAAAACAGAAACAACGTTTATACATACGTACGGACTACCATCTTCATAAACGGTGTTTCTCATTTCATATATATATTTATATTATGCATATTTATATTCTAAATATATATGATATATAAATCATGATTTATATCATGGAAGTATTTGAATCTTGGTCTAAGTGATACAATCAATAGTAACGAGTTAAAACACGTACGATAAAGAAAGCGATTATTACCCGAAATGTTAATTGAACATGGAAATTATTATTAAATGGGTTGTAGAAATTCCAAAATGAATCATGCATGATATCATAAATATTAATATGGTTCTGGTATAATTTAATAACATACTATGATCTTCATACATGAGGTTAAACATACCCTCTACTAAAGGAAAGTGCAAGGTAAGGGGTTTTCAACTCACTCCTTATTCCTGTGATATTTGTGCCATATTGACTCAATTACCTTTTGTGTGGTGTGTGTACTGCCCATAATTGTATTATTTGTGTAATACACTTTAATTTATGTGTATTTACATATTCATTGTATTATACCTCTTTCATGGGTTGCATGATTCGTAAGATACCAAATTGGTAAAGGTTAATTTAACAATATCTTTATTATCCAAGGTTGTTTGTATGTAAGTATCCACTTGGACAGATTTATTGTCCATGTCCATATTTCAGGAAAGAGTTTTAAAAGGTATTCTTATAAGGTAATTTTTTACTAAAACATCATTTCAAATGTTTTAAATATTTATTCTTCTAATTCATTCTCATCAATGTCAAGGTCTTCAAAATGGGTTTTAAGGATTTATTAATATGGAAATGAATGATTTTAAAATGTTAATTCCTTTAAAAAGATTCAAAGTGGTATGGGACACATTGATCCAAAAATTTATTTAAATTTCATCCTTTATAAGTTGTCTTACTTTTAAATGTTTTCATAAAAAAGGGATATTTCTCTCAAAGAGTTTTACAAATCATTTTCATCTTTTTCAACATACATTGAATGTTTTTTATCTTATTTGAAGTTGATTTATTATGAAACAAAAATTCCATATAGTATTAGAGGTTTTGTGATATTTTTTATTTTGGATGTGTTATTTTAATGGTTTATGGATAAAGTATTGACATTTCATATGAAAGTTTGAATATGAATATTTATGTTATGTTTAAACATATTCATATGATGAATGAATTGGACTTAGTAAGTGACAGGTGTAGCCCTCTATAGCTCCACGATGCATCAGTAGGTCTCATTAGACAAACTAGTGTCTTCGCACAAGGCCTTGACAAAAGATTATTTGCAGTCTTGGCAGAAGGCCTTTACTATGTGGTTATGATAGTCTCGAATTATACATTCCATTATTATGAAAGTGGCTATTGATATTGAATGTGATTATTCGACTAGTAGAGTATCCATGTGAGTAAGTAAATGGAATTATATTGATTTATATTTGAAATATTATGATGAATTTTTTGTCGAAAAGGATTTTGGTTTTGTTTTATAAATTTCCTTAAATGTTTATTTTATTTATGAAGGTTTCTACTGTATTGCTTACCCTTACTGAGAGTTTGAGCTCACCCCTTTCTATGTTTTATTTTTCCCAGGATTCCAAGAAGTTTATTGTGATTGATATTCAGAGTTAATCCAAGGGAATAATGGTGTTCATAAATTATTATTTATGTTGTTTTCTTGTTATAAAGTGTAATGTAACATTCATGTATGTAATCTATTTTCCAAAACTGCTAAACCGATCAGTCTTTCGGGACATTATTCCTTATAATCATGCCAATGTATTGAAATAATGCACCGACATTGGGTAACTGTGGTTGGGGTATTACATCTACTATCTCGAAGACCTTATTTGAGGTATTTCGAAGTTATGTCTCATCAAATGTAACCCAACGCAATAGACAGAACGTCAATCAGATGACCAGTCTGAGAGTTATTGGATTTTTTGTTCCAGAGGCCCGGTTTGAATTATGTTCGTTCCAAACCCATCAATTTTCAAAATATTCCCAAAACTAACTTAGAGTATCGCAAAAGGACCGCCTCGTCGCAAGGGTCCCAGGGCCACAGAAGATGCGTCGATCGGACGCATGACCAAGAAGTATTTTTTCATTTAAGTGAAACAGGTCACGCCCCTCAAGCCTAGTGGGCTGGCAGATCAGCCCGTCCCAGCCCGACGGGTCCGACCCGGCTAAGGGATCGGCCCGACCCGGCGGGTCGAGTCTCGGCCCGACGGCGCGCGGCCCGTCCTGGGCGGCGGGCTGCCCGGCCATCGCAAGGCTACCCGGTCCATGCCGCTGGCGGCTCGGCATGGTGACAAGTTGCGGCTTGCCCAGATGGCCGAGCGGAGTGGGGGTGCGGCCCCCAGTTCTTTGTCACGGCGGTGCTGAGCTGCGCCGTGCCTCCTTCTCGGCCAGTTGAAGCAGGCATGATTTTCTGTCATGAGCGGCGTGCCCGGGCGGGCCACTGTCCTCCGCACGCGGCGCCACACCCTTCAACCTGGACGGTAGGCGGCCAGCCTGTTCGCCGCCGAAGCGGCCCGCAGTCCTCCTATCCGGCCAGCTACGACCGCCAGGTTCTTCTTCGGCCTAGCGGCCCGATTGTGGGCCGCAGTCTTCCCCTCTCTACACGGCATCCGGTGCCGTGGTCCTCTAACGGGCCGTTGTAGGGCCGACGTTTCCACCATTGCCTCAGTCATTTCCGCCTCTTCCATCTCCGCCTCCATCTTGAATATTAACAAGGATTAACAGAGGGTTGTTGGGATGTGTTCTTTTGGCCCGCGCCCTCCACGGTATGCGGTAACAGATGGCCGATGTTATTCCAAGAAATTCAATGAATAAAAGTTTAAAATTTATTCACATAAAAATTATACAAAACCCCTACCTTGTAATTGACCTCGCACATCGATGAGCAGTGGAAGATGAGCATCGCGGTAGTTGGGCGTCGCGCAAGACGACGTCACGGAGAACATTGTCGTCCCATCAACTTTGGAGGAATTGTCATTTTCATGACGCATGAAGAGAATTCTAAGACGACATATTTTCCTTGACATCAGGGTGCGTCCGAGGTGAAAGCATCATTGGAAGATGTCCTTCGCGTTCTTCATCGGGGATGTTCTTCATTGAAGAATGGTGTTCTTCATCGAGAAAAGGAAGTTCCACCAAGAGTTTTTCTACCCTATGTTTTCCCATGAATATTTTCCAAGACAATATTAAAACAAGGCTCCACAAATTTTAATAGAATTTCCATGCACTACAAATTGATTCAAATAAAAGGTTCCAATAAATTAATGAAGACATTAATTAGATGGGTTGGCATAATTAAGAGAGAAGGGATGTGAAAAGTTTAAAATTCAAAGGGAGGAGGTGGAGAGTTTTAAGAGTTAATAAGCCAGGTTTCATGGGAGTTTAAGGGGTATTTGAGGGGTTAGGCTTTCTTGTGGGCCCCACCACACATTATCCTTAGATGGTAGGTTTTTTGGGTGTCGGCCCCACCTCTAACGTTCCCTTGTATTAAATAACCACCACTTAATAAATTAGATAAAATTGTTTACACTTAATGTAACACCAAAATTTTATTTTAATTTGTTACGAATCCCCAAATTAAAACTTCTACTCTCGATAATACGAAATTGTGGTAATGGTCCCCTTAAGAGTATATCGGAGTTACGAGTTCATCATTGCCCTCCTATTTTAATTCCGAGCACCCGTTCAAAAGAAAGAAAACCCTGCATGTACTTTTACTGAACGTTCCCGAAAAAAACTTCTGAAGTTGATTCCGGGCACACCGGGCCTCGGAATCAAGTCCCGTTAAAAACCACAGACTCGTAAAATTCTAGGTTATTTATGAAAAATAATTACGTGAAATTTCCAAGTCTTTACATTACCCCTCCCTTAGGGCTTTACATCCCCGTAAAGCTATAACACACACTAGGGGAACAAATGGGGGTACTGAGCATGCATCTGAGCCTCCCGCACCCATGTTCTCTACTGAAGGTTCTCATAATGCCAGTGAATGCGCAGTAGAGGAATCGACCATCCACATAGTACCCGCTCTTATCGATCCTCGATCTCCAACGGAACCTCTATGATTTTCTCCCCGTCATCGATGTCCAGCTCTCCATGGTTGATGATGTGGGACGGATCGTGAACATATCTCCTCAGCTAAGATATGTGAAAGACATCGAGCACCCGATTCAACGGAGGTTGAAGGGCCAGGTGGTAATCCACCTTGCCTAATCATCTGAGAACCTGGAATGGCCGGATAAAGCATGGAGATTACTTTCCGCTTCGTCCAAATCTACGTAGACCTCGTCGAGGTGAGACCCATAAGAGAACGTGGTCTCTATCCTTAAACTCCAATGGTCTATGCCTCCTATCAGCATAGGACTTCTGTCTGCTTTGTGTAGTCTTCATCTGCCCCTGGATGGTCTCCAACTTCTACATAATAGCCTACAACATCTCTGGTCCTACAAGTGCTTACTCCCCTGGGTCAGTCCATCAGAGAGGTGATCTGCAAGGTCGGTCGTATAGTGCCTCGTAAGGTGCCATCCCGATGGTGGAGTGGTAGATGTTGTTGTACGCAAACTCCACTAAGGGTATGTGATCCTCCCAGATGTGACCAATATAAAGGACACATGCACAGAGCATTTCCTCAACAATCTTGATGGTCCTCCTAGTCTTGTCATCCGTTTGAGGATGAACGGCGGTGCTCAGACATAGCTGCATCCTGAATGCCTCCTGCAACCCCTTCCAATGCTGGGAAGTAAAGTGTGTGTCTTGATCAGAGATAATATTTGATGGTAAACCATGAATCCATACGATATATTTTACATAGAGGCTTCCCATTCTTTCTACTGAACCTTATCTCTGATCGGTAGGATGTGGGCCAACATGGTGAGTTCTTTGAAGATCACCCAGATAGTTTCATGTCCTCTGGATGTACGTGGAATAACCGTCATGAAAACTATGGATATCCCATCCCACTTCTACTCGAGGACCTTTATGGGATGTACCAATCCTATTGTTACATGGTGTTTTTCCTTCACCTACTGAAAAGTGAGGAATCGTGAGACAAACTCTGCTACAATCTTCTTCATACCCAGCCACCAGTGTTGTTGTTTGATTTCCTGATACATCTTCGCCACTCCTGTATGTACCGCTGTAGGTGAAGTATGAAATTCTCCTAGCACTTCATCCTGTAGTGCAACTGGTACCATGGGATGTCCTCTAAAGAGGATGACGTGCTCCCCATATTCAGAAAACCCATCAGCTGCCTGCCTTGAGGATATCTGAGCACATCACGCCTCACAGTCTACTTCCAGATGATGCGCATCTCTGTCTCACTGAAGTAGTGGAGGAGGTACTGTGTGGGACTACATAAAGTGTTCCTCCATCCCTATCCACAAAGGATATCTTCAACACGGCCAACTTCTCTATTGATTCTCCTAGCAGCTGAATGCCTGATCTCATACTTAGAGCATATTCTACAATGTCCCCCTTCCCAAGAGTATAGTCTATATCAAAGTCATAGTCTCGGAGGAACACAATCCAACGTCACCATCTCATGTCCAGGTGCTTCTATGTGATGAAACACTTGAGATATTTGAGATTATATTAAACCATTCTCTCAATGAACTATGGTTGTTACTATCCATTTGTAAAGAACTCGACTGCACCTTTTTTTGTTTTCATCCTACAAGAGCTTCTATGATTTCTCCATTGCTGAAAAGAGAAATCTGGTCTTATCCCCTGGATGAAACACGTTCTTTGCCTAATACAGTCAATACTAACATGAATGATACAATTTCATGACAGGGAAGACGTCGTAATGCCTCGACGCTACTACCATGAGATCCAATTGTTACTCTTGCCTCCGTGGGTCGATTCACACTGTCGGCAGCAGTGTGTGGTCACTTGGTCTCGTCATGTAAGAATATCGAATGTGAGGGTAAATTCAACGATTTTAAATGAAACCTATCAGTATCAACCATTCAAAAAAGTAAAAAGAAATCATCAGAAGGACATGTGTCTTTAATTACAATAGCTCAAAGTATAATGACACAATGAAACAACAAACAACGACATCAAAAAAGTTAGAAGCATCATGAACAAAAGTCTCCATGCCTTGAGCTAGTCCCAATCATGTACACCTTCCCCAGAGCACTATGGTTTTAGGCCTCAGCTGCCTAATGCTGAGCTCTCCCATGTCCACACATTCCCTACGGTCGGGGTGGACCTCCTGGTGGTGAAGGTGGTATGGGCCTAGAAACGTCATCCACCACCTACTGCTCGGCCAGCTCCTCTGCCATGTCTCCCTGCTCCTAGTGGTCCACCATGGTAGAACCTCTGCCTCTACCTGGGAGGTCCCTCTACTGTATGCTGCTCATCTGTAGGGCGGGTCGGAGAGTCTCGAGCCATGTGTCCCTGCTTGTCGTATGCATAACATTGTCTGCTCCTCATATGGCTGGCACTGTTTCGTGTTCACCGTACAACCAAACCTTTATCATGAGGTCGGCCACCTGATGGCCTGGTCCGCTTGGACCTCTACTTCAACTATATACGACCGGCTGTAGAAGACTCATCTACGTGTCGTCCAATGGAGAGTCTCGCCACTGGTGACTGCTCAGTGAGAAAACTCTCCACTAGAAGGGCTCTCTACAGCTCCCCCGCCTCTGTCCGGATGTTGAGGGAGATCATAGAAGCCCTGATCTCAAGCCTAAGTCCCTACTCAAAGGTTTGGGCCTTGATAAACCGTTCTTGTACCATATCTGTGGAGTAGCGTGAGAGGTCAATGTACCTCACTGAGTATTGAGCTACTGTTATACTACGCTATTGCATATGAAGTAACTCCTGAATCCACACCGCACGAAGGGTGGCTGGTACAAACTCTGCCCGGAATAGTCTCTTATAGTCTGTCCAGAATAGTGATGCATCTTCATGCACCTAGAGCATCAGACTCCACCATCTGCCTGCCACTGCATGCAGGATACTCGCAGCAAGGATCACCGTGAGGTCGACTGGTGTCCCTACCAATATGAAAACTCCGACGATACCCTCCAGCCAATCCTCAGCTTCCTAGGGGTCCGTCTCTCCCTGGAACCTGGGTGGCCTCTGTCGCTGGAAGACATGCAATGCACTCAAGAGGCGTGCACTCTCTACTGCTGGAGTTGGTGGTATATGTGGCCCAATGGGTAGTGGTATCGCTGGTGCCTCCGCTGTGATGGGGCCCTACAATGAGGCCTCGTCACTCGGTGGGCTACCATCTCATACGTAACTCGGAACCCTAGCTGGCAGCCTTCGTGGGGCCATCCTGAAAATGAACAGGTGTTTCATGGTTTAAAAAGTATACGTGGTGATCTGACACAAAGTAATCATGAAGAAAACTTTTTCAAAGTACACACACACACAATAAGTGTTTTCATGCACTATGTTGGAATTCAGAGATCATGGTCCTGGTGTATGGATACGTCGGCTGCCACACCAACACTAGACTCCATGGACTGAAAACCACACTTAATACTCTTAACACTATTGGTTCACAGAAAAGAATGACCAAAGTCCGGAGTTCTACGGTTGAACCGACTCCTCTGATACTAATTTTTCAGGGCCCTTCTTTAGGGCATGTGTCGTGACTACCCGAATCCCACCTTCCATAGGCCAGGGGCTTGCGACTAGCGCCAAAGGCATAAATCCCGATAAAAAGGGAAGGCATTGCCTTTATAAAAGTAAACAAACACAATAGAGTACGCAAAAGAAATAAGAACAAAGTAATACTGAATACAAAAGTATGTTCTGAAGGAAAGGGGCCGGAAATAAAAGTACCACAGTAAGTGCAGTACAATTGAAAAAGCTAGTACAACTACAATAAAATAAAACGGAAACCACTTAGTCATCCTCTGGGTTTCCCACCTAAAGGGTGGGTACATATGGACTCTTCAGCACCTCGGATCCTTCTAAATGCTCCATGAACATCTCTCCAAGTGGTCCACCTCCAGGTACCATCCATCTCTAACATTCTCTACCTCGATCAGTGTTTTAATAATCTGTATCCAACACAATGTAGTGCGGGCATTGACCGTGCATGGTAGAGTATACGATACTCAGTAAGGACCCCGAGACCCCTGAAGGTCTCCCAGAATCCATGAAGGATAAACCACAGAAGAGAGATACAACCACGAAGTATCAATCAACCCTACATAGGTATATTACCATACATATATCTATGTTATCAACCATAGTTCGACTCCAACTCTCGACCCCATGCACAACCCATCCCACACAAGAATGTAAGTCAATCCCATCGATGATAATGATTATTAGTCAAGACTCAGCTCACATAGGTATACATATTTCGTATGGTGATAGAGATGATCTAATGTAGTCACTAATTCTTTTATGTTGACAGACCCACATAGGATACTAGACCAGCTAAGCTATCGGACCCAGTAGGATACAAGACCATCTACTCTTTCAATCCCACTTAGGATACATGTACCGAAGTCATCGTTGTGAAACCCACGGAGGATCCTAGTACAGAAGTCATCGCCATAGAACCCATGTAGGATTCAAGTATGGTAGACTTCGTCGTCGATCCCATAGAGAATCCTAGTATGGAAGTCGTCGTTGTCGAACCAACAGAGGATCCTAGTATGGAAGTCCTCGTCGTCAAACCCACGGAGGATCCTAGTACGGATGCCATCACCATCGAACCCATGAATGATCATAGTACAGATTTCATTTTCGTTGAACCCACTGAGGATTCTAGTATGGTAGACATCGTTAACGAACCCATGGAGGAACCCAGTACGGTAGTCATCGTAGTCGCAACTAGCTCTAGGTTTACCACACACAACATGCTCGATTCTGGGATGGTCTTCTCCACGAGCCAAGGGGTTGTTACAATAACTATCTCAATGTCCTGATTTGATGTATCAAGAAATTATGTCTCATCAAAAGGAACCCAACGCAATAGACGGCGCGTCAATAGGATGCCCGGTCTGGGAGTTATTGGCTTTTCCGTTCTAGGACCCAGTTGGAATTACAGTCCTTCAAAACCCATCCGTTTTCAAATGTTTTCAAAAACTCACTTAGAGTATCACAAAAGGACTTCCTCCTCGCAAGGTCCCTATTTCCATAGATGGCGTGTCGATCGGACGCACATTTAAGAAGTTATTCGCATTTAAGGGAAACGGGACCGGACCGTCAAGCCCAGTGGGCTGGCAGGTCAGCCCTTCCTGGCTTAGCTGGTCTGACCCGGCTAAGGGATCGGCCCGGACCGGTGGCGCACCGCCCGCCCCTGGTGGCAGGCTGCCCAGCCCTCGCAAGGTAGGCCGGCCTGGTGGCTAGCCACGGCTCAGCGAGATGGCCGAGCTGAGCGGGGGCGTGGCCCCCGGTTCTTCGTCAAGACGGCGCCCCCCTCTTTCCCGGCCGGTTGATGTCGGGCAATTTTTTTGGCACGAACGACCTGCTCGGGCGGGCCGCGGTCCTCTGCACGCAGCCCTAGGCGGTGCTGTGACCTTCAACCCGGCTGGCAGGCAGCCTACTTGTTCGCCGCCAAGCGGCCCGCATAGCACATGTCGTGGTCCTCTAAAGCGCGTCACCACATGGCGTTACGGTCCTCCTATCTGCCGGCTATGACCGACCGGTTCTTCTTCGGCCTAGTGGACCTATTATGGGCTGCGTTCTTCCCCACTCTGCTCGGCATCCAGTGTCACGGTTCTCTAACGGGCTGGGGCATGGCCACCGTTGCCACCGCCGCCTTGGCAGTCACCGCATCTTCCTTCTCTACCTCCATCGTGAATATGAAAAAGGATTAACAGAGGGTTGTCAGGCCATGTTAGTTCGGCATGCACCCTCCGTGTTAGGCGTTAATAGATGGCTGATGATAATCCATGAAATTCAATGAATAACAGGGTACTATTTATTCACTTGAAAATTATAAAAAACCCTACTCATAATTGATATCGCACGTCGTCAATCCATGGAAGGCGAGTGTCGTGGTATTCGGGTATCACCGAAGGCAGCGTCGTGGAGAACGGTGTCGTCCCATCAATGTTGGAGAAAGAGTCATTGTCGTGACACAAGAAGAGAATCCAAAGACGACGTGGTTTCCTTGACTTCAGGGTGTGTCTGAGGAGGAAGCGTCGTTGGAAGATGTCGTTCACGTTCTTCATCGGGGATGTTATTTGTTGAAGAACGATCTTCTTAGTCGAGAAAAGGAAGTTCCACCAAGAGTTTTTCTCCCCAATGTTTTCCCACGAATATTTTCCAAGAAAATATTATCATATGGCTCCCCCAATTTTAATAGAATTTCCATGCAATTCAAATTGATTCAAATAAGTGGTTTCAATTAATTAATGAATACATTAATTAGATGGGTTTTCATAATTAAGTGAGAAGGGAGGTGTAATGTTTAATATTCCAAGAGAGGAGGTGAAGAATTTTAAGAGTTAATAAGGGGGTTTTAGAGGAGTTTAAAGGGGAGTTGAGGGGTTAGGCACTCGTGTGGTCCCCACCACACATTATCCTCACATGGGAGGTTTTGTGGGTGTGGGCCCCACCTATAACTTCCCGTCGTATGAAATAAGCACCACTTAATAAATTAGATTAAATTGTGTACACTTAATGTACCACCACAATTTAATTTTAATTTTTTACGAATCCCCAAATAAAAAAATCTACTCTAGACCAAACACAACTGCAGTAAAAGTCCCCTTAAGAGAATACTGGTGCTGCGAGATCATCGGTGCCCTCAAATTTCAATTCCAAGCCCCGGTTCAAATGATAGAAATACCCGCATGTACGTGTACTGAACGTACCTGATCAAAACTTTAGAAATTGATTCCGGACACATCAGGCCTCAGAATCAAGTGCTGTCAGAATCCGTGGACTCATAAAATTCCAAAGTATTTAAGAATATATTTTCCTTGAAATTTCAAAGTCTTTACAAATAGACTTTAATATGATTAATTAAGGTTGGATGTATGATTTTTAAATGGCTGGAACACACACACACATGTGGGGAATTAATCACACTATGGACATATAACTTGTTTCACTATGATAAGTGTCGTTAATCCAAATAAATTTTATTATGATATAGTTTAGGAGACAATGAATTACAAATTTATTGATATTTACCCTTTATGTAATTATTACTTTGGATATATTTCTATTATGGATTGAGGAATATGAACATGCATATTTTTCATATATTTTTTGGAATACATGAGATGAGGTTATTCCCATTAGTTCAAAAGGGTAAGTGTAGGGGAGATGATAAAAAATATCTTATTTAATATTTTATTGATAATAATTGACATAATTTATTCACATTTGGTTAAATATGTATATTTGGAAATTATTTTGGATTATATCATTCATTTGAAAATATGATGAATATTCTAATTTTTTATTTTAAAATGAACTATATTATTTTGAGAATAAATATTTATATGTGAAGTATTTGCACATAGTATTTTGTATCTATGTTTTTGAATTAATTGTATAAACAATTAATTCTAGGTATATGCGCTAAATCATTTATTTGATTGGAATAAATGGTCCATGAAATCAAAGATGGGAGGAAGTCATTGGATTTGACACCAGATTAGTATTTCAGATATAACTTATTAATCTATGCTTTGATTGTACCCCAATATGGAGTGATGATTGAGAATGAATGTTTTATCAAATAATCCTTAAGTAAATAGAGTTTTTTCATGTATTTTTTTTCAAATAGGTAGTTCAATTTGGATGAAATTGTTTTGATGAATTTCCCCATTCACACATAAATCCTCTTTAATCATGGACTACCCTTCAAACAAATAAATTATTGTTTTTCTCATTTGGAAGGGGTTTTTGGGGAACTAAATAATTTAATGAAGAGGATAATTAGTTTCACTCCATTTATCTGGGAATTTCCATATGGTTATCTCTTGATGGTAGGATCCCTTCATCGATGCATTCTTCTTCTTCTTCTTCTTCTTCACATTGTAATCTTTTTTATGCAATTATATTTTTTATTTCTTATTCTATTTCATTTATTTTATTCTTTTGTATTCATTTATACATATCCTATTATGGATGTAATTCAATAGTATAAACACGATTTCATTATACCCATTCCATGACCATTGTTAAAGAAAATAATTTCAATGATTACTACATTTCCCATGAATAATTTGTTTTTTAGTAATAAATCTACCTCATACCATCTCAATTTATTTATTTTAAATCAATGAGAAAATTTAATACAAATTATATTATTCATGAAATTTGTTTGTAATTTTACTTAGACTATGAAGGAAATTTATCAAATAACATAAAATACATGAGGTCGATATTTGTGTGACTTACGAGAGAACAATCATAAATGATAAATCAAAACTACATTGGACAAATTTATAGTGTTTAAATATAATATCTAAACTAAATTAATCCTTATTTATATGAATTATATATTCCCCAATTTACCAATTACCATAATCTAGCCTTAGAATGACAAAAAAATCATTGTGTTGTGATTTCATGTTTCGAAGATTGCCCCGGGGTAAATTCACTTCACCATTGTGGTAAAGTTAATTCTCCTTTGGTTCATGGGTTAAAATTTTTTGGGATAATAATTAAGTGGATATTAATTTGAATGATAATTATTAATAATTATTTTAGTATTTATAGTTTGATTGGCTATACATTCTTAAAATATATTTCTTGAAAAATCCATTCCTCATTGTGTCATATTAAAAAAAATTATTTTTAAGCCAAAAAAAATTGTGCAATCTTCTTTCCACATAATTCTTATTCTTCTATTATATAATTCAATAACGCCCACATCCTCCTAAGTTATTTATTTATTTATTCATTATTTTCATTATTATATTATGATGTTTCATTAATTACATACTATTTGAGTGATGAAATTGGTCAGTCACTATGGTGCACCTAGTTACCCAAAAACCACAAATCATTTGATAGTAATCATGACTATTCCCTTCAAATGATAAAAATTAAGGAATTACCCGACCTTATTGAAACAAAAAACCTTCAATTTTTTTTATTTTTCCAAATTTTTTAAGGTTTTCATAAAAATAAAACATTGACGAATCTTGATTCTGCCTCCAAATTCAAGACCCCAAAAATTTGGGAAAATGTAGAAATGACTCCCCCTTGTATATAGAATTTAATATACCACATCTATAGAACCCATTTCATCATCTTGAATATTTATGAATTTTCATTTTAAAAAATCTCCCATGAAATCCAGAAATAACCCTAGAAACCCACATTTTCAACAAACATAATCAACCCAAAACACTACAATGTGACCTTGAGGGAGGTTTTACCAATCTATGTTCATGGGATTTCCATACCAATGAGTCTTAGATCTATCGTTTCTCAAAATTAAATGAATTATCAAATAGAAGAAGTGGGTGGACTATCTAGGAACATATGATTTCAACATCACAGAAACCCCAATGAAGTGGACTTTTTTAGATTATAATATATTGAAAGTGCAATTATAGGTTGTTCTTGAATCAATGGAGGAGTGACCCCTTATGAGGCTCTTGACTCAGTATCACTTGGACACAAATGAGAAAATATCAGGTGTGTATAAAATCATTTTGTAGTATTAATAATCTCTTCTCAAGTTTATTCTTCAACATTAGTAGTAGGATGATGAGTTCATGGGAATTATAGAATCCATATGTGTTGGGGTGACAATTCTTGGATGGTCCCCTAGTTTTGATGGAATTCTCCATTTTTTTTCATTTTATCATCCCAACATGTGTGAAGAGATTAGTTTTGATTGAATATCATAGTTCATCATGGGCCATTCATCTAGGAACTATGAAGATATATTATGACATGAGATGTCAATTCGAGTGGTCGTAGATGATCATGGACATTGCATATTACGTTTCTCATTGTTACGCATATCAACAAGTAAAGACTTATCATCTGAATCGTTCTGGGTTTCTCTAGCGTGTTCAATCATTGATTTTTAAATGGGATGATGTGTACATCAACATATTTTATGTATTAATATGGAATCAATAAAGAAGGAACGCTATCTGGGGTTTATTGATCTCTCAAAAAAGATGGATCACATCATTCCAATCAAGCACACCACTAAGGTGGAAGAACTGGGAAGGTTTTATGTACAAGTGGTTCTCATAGTACATAGTGTTCCCTATTACATTTAATTTGATATGGATCCTAGGATGAAATCATTTTTTGGATGTGTCTCTATTATGTAATGGGGCCTCATGTCTGGTTGAAGAGGACATACTATACAATGAAAAATGTCCAGATGAAACATGATACTCAAATTCTGGAGGATATTATTTATGCCTATGATTTGGATTTTGGGGGATCATGAGATAGAAATTTTAGGATGGTTTATTTATTTATAAAAACATTTATTATTCATAAAAAATAATGGTTCCATTTAAATATTTTTATGCTCTCTTTTGAATGAAATGTCTTTGTTGGGAAGAGGTGGAAGATGCCTCTTTTGTAAGATCATGTATTGTTCAAGAAAACATAGTCTGAATTTATAGTATAAATAAATATATGGTTACTAATTAGAGTCATAATAATTAATATAATGATCATTGACATCATCCAATGATGATTTTTTTGGAGAGGTTTTCTTCAATGTTTATCCTTGGTCATGTCATCATTTTTTGGGAAAATAGACAATGATGGTTGAGAGATAAGTTAGACCATTTGAATTTATTCACTGGATTGGGAATGTAACATATTGGATGGAGTTTATAAGTTATTTTATAGGTATTTAAGATTTTTTCTAAATATCTCCTCATAGGATGTACCATTCTGATATATCTTGTAATGAACTGACCCGAATAACTTCTCAAAATAGTCCCCAGCCCAAACTGCTACAAACCCAAAGGGCGTTCTCGATCCCCACGGGCTGTCGATTAGAATATCGGAATGAAAAAAAACTAGATGGATTGATTTATTCCTACCTAATGTAATTAATTAGAACATTTATACATAATATTGAGAAAAAAATGAAGATAAATATATTTCATAACAATAACCAAATAGTAGAAACCAACAAACTCATTAGTAAAAATGATCTCCACGTAAAATTATAACAAAAAAGTACAACCAAATTAGGAATTAAAAATACCCAATGTGATAGTGTGGTACATATCTTACCATCTCACCACCAACTACCCATCCTAGATGAGTGAAAACCTCACCACCACACTCTGGCGCCTTGTATATCCTTTCATTGAAAGATATCACCAGGTAAACACACCATCGAATAGGTGTGTAGGGTGTGAGAGAATAGGCATAGGAGGGTTCCACCCTCATGTTCTATATCATGTTTTTGAATGATAATCAAATGTTGAAAAAATTTAAATAAAAAATAGGCATGATAAAATTTAATAGTTTTTATATCAAAATCATGGAAAAAAGATTAATCTCCCCATTTTATACAATTAAAAATAGAGCAGGTAAACCGATCCCAAAGAAATTCATATCCAAACATCTCATTGTACATTTCAAGTCAAAACCAATATTTGATCACATGTCATATCAAAAAGCATAGATGTTCATCCAAATTATACAAACTAAAAGTAATTTATATCTACCAAGAAGAATGGGTAACAAAATGAAAAATATAAAAAATAGATAGGATATCTTCAAAACTCAATCCTAACTTATAAAATGGCATAAACATAAATAAAATAGACATACACATCAATTATAATGTGTAGAGGAAACCCCAAAAAGTTAACCTCCAACATGTCGAACAGGTTTTTAGAACATGAGGCCTAGATAGAAGATGTTTTTCCTATGAAAAAATCCCATGATTGGAGACATGACATATTACTACACCTTAAAACAATGAATTCAAGGCTTATTGGGATCTCTATTTTATAAATAATTTCACCATCAAATTTTCATTATTCCATGATTTGAAAAAAAAATAGAAATATTTGAAAACCTGTTTCATTTACCAAAATAATGAAATAATCTTTTCCAAAAACCCAGTTCAACACACACAAATAAAACAAATCATATCATGTTAATAAATTTCATAAAATAGTTTATCATTGATATAGGAATGTATTTCAATAATACATGATAGAAACAGAATCACTTACCTTGAAAAATGGGGTCAAACACACCCAAAAATGATCCAACAATAAGAATAATGAAATAATGAAAAATAAATCCCTAGAATAAATCTACACATGTTATAATTAATCATATTTAACTAATGTTTTGTCAGAAGATAACATAAAATAGAAACCTTAAGAAAAAAACCCATTACACAACAATTGAAAAAAGGAACAACAGACAAAACAAGATCTCACCTAAGATATCGAAGGAGACAATAAGGAACATCACAAAGGGTCCAAATATCCGATTACAAAACACATAAACACTATCAAGGTAAAATAAATGATGTATTAGAAAGGAATAGATACCAAAGAGAGCAAAGGAAACCAAAATGGAGATTAATCATTGAAAAAATAAATTCTGATCAAATGGTGACTCCAAAAATCCTAGGAGAATCCATTAAGGTTTTGATCAAATGGAGCTATAGAATAATGAAATAAAAATTTGTCACATGCAGCATCCTATATGTCTTTTCTAAAACATTTATACAACATGTAATCCCTCTACACACCATGTAATATCTAGGAATCTAATTATCCAGAAAACCAATCACCTTTGTAATAAAAATAATTCTTTTAATATTATATGCAATATAAAATTTAAATTGTGTGGTCTCAAATGACCTTGTGAATAGGGTTCATTGTATATACCCTATAGAAATCACATGAATTGTTCTCCCATTACAAGAAGTGTATTTCTCATAAAAACAGTGAAAATTTCGGATTCTTAATCAAAAACAAAAAAACTAACTTGGGTGCTCTCCAAACATAGGTAGATCCTAAAAATGTTATTAAACCATTTATACAAAGACTCCCTTAATTAAATCAAAAATACAACCTTGATCATTAATTATTTTTCCCAAACAAATTCTCTCTACCCTCAGGAGTCCCATGATACACCCATCAAAGAGGAAAATAAGTAGAATGAAGGGGATTACCTGAATTTTGGTAATGATATGTTACAATATCCCCACCATAAGGCGTTTAATCCATGAGAAGTCATCTGGAATAATGAAATCTAGAAAAGAGGTGTGGCCATTGCACCCCTATCGATGACTAGTTCTACCATGTATCAAAAGAATATGTTCCATTCCACCAAAATAAATTGAACAATATAATAGAAATCCCATGGAAGACTTTAACATTAGCTTCCATGATATATAATGGGTACTCCAGCGTGTAAACATCTAAATATATCTCACGTTATTCCATACATAGAACATGGAAGTGGTTGGGATGATATTTCTTGAGATGTGATACAGGGAAAAAATCTATTTTTTCAACTAAATAAACAATTCCAATCGATAAGAATCCTTCGTAAGGAACTCAATGACCTCAAATGATCCAATGTATCTTGGAGAAAACTTTCCATATTTTGAAATCCTATGGTGACCCAAATGAAGATAAATGTTTCTTAAATATCGGTAACTTATGTAAAACTCCAAAGTATGATTCCATTGATCCACATATGATTTTCTTCTAACTCTGCACAGTATAAAAATTCTAAAATATATCCTAAATCTTTAAAGTCATCTATTGAACCAATCTTGGTCCCACCAAAGTAGCATTTAACACCTTTGTCCAACTAGAAGGTGACCTGCACAGGTGATTGTACCATGCATTTAAAGGATTATTTATAATTGATGACTGATAACTATTGTTATAATCAAACTCAATCAGTCCGAGATGGATATCCCAAGATTTTCCAAGGTCCAATACTTAGTCCCAATGAATAACATCCAGAACCTAAATAATATGCTCCGTTTATCTCTCCCTATGTGGATGGTAACCTGTTCCAAATCATATTGGATCCCCCATCACCTGTTGTAGAAATCTCAAAATCATTGAATTAATACTAGGATACCTATTTGAAAAAATAGATGAAGGAAACCCATGTAATCTCAGAATTTATTGCACATACATCATACCTAGATCTCTAACTTGTACAATGTCTTTGATCGGAATAAAATGAGGTGACTATTTTAACTAATCAATTACAACCCATATATTATTCCTCCATTGAGGATTATATATAAACATCACAAAAAAATCATGGATACCACTTACCATTTCTAAAATGGCACTAGAAGTGGATAAACAAACTGTAATGTTAAAATTCTCCACCTTGATCTCTTTCTAGGTAGAATAATGAGACACAGAATCACTAATGTCATAAATCAAACAAAAACACTAGAACTCCATTATGATATCATAATATATCATTATAGTTTTGAAATGAATTTCCCATGGAGAAATAAATCTATAAAATAACTAAACTCCTCATATATACATGGATTTCAAACAATCCTTAAAACGTTGAATACCATTTTGAAAGAGAGAGAAAGAAAAACCAGAAACAGTTTCTCCCATACGTTTCATGAATTCCAATGAATTCATCATCATAATATTGATTGTTTATGATAAACTGAAAGAAAGATGATGATAATAGAACACTGGTCCAAACCAAACATTTAAAATCCTTATTGGTTTCCATATTCAACTAATGGAAATGAACCCTATGGTTCCTCTCTTCATTCAATTCCTAAATAGATTGTGATTGAAAATTAGAAGTAATTGTGTCTACAATGACATTTCCCTTCCCCAAGGAGTAGTAAATATCAAATTCAAACATCTATAGAAAATAATCCCATAATCTATATTTGAGATTCAAATATATTTGTGAAATGATATATCATAAACTCTTATGTCCATAAAGGACTATAATCATTTTCGAAAAAATACAATACTGGCAACACATAAGAACATTCATAAATGAAGAATGATGTAGATCAAGATTAGGGTAATTCATATAATGTGGTTAATGATAATGAGAATTGTATTCCAAGACAAGATTATCTTACATGTAAAGAAAACCAAAAACAACACTTGAAAAATTAATGAAATCCACATACCCCTTATTGAATTTTGGTCAGATCATAATATGAGATGATTTCAGATATAATTTTAGATCATTAGAATAAGAATGAAATATTGAATCCCATATAAATTTCACACCATTACCTATATGAGTAGTGAAATATGATTTCAACATTGATAATTCATTGATTAAATTTCAGTGGAATCCACTAAGATGAAGGATGTTTCAAATTTCAAAAACATTCCATGGATCCTCCCATGATAAAAAGCCTTTACATTCTCCAGTTCAACTTATAACCCAATATTATATATCACATACACCATTAATTTCATATATTGAATCTATATGGATCATTTGGAAGGATTTTTATACATACTATTACATCTATGGATATCCAAAACCAAACGTTGATGGTAACGATGCTCAAAATAAGATTTTAAATAAACCAAAATATCATCAATAAACACTACCAAAAAAGTGTTGAGATTCTAATGGAATATTAAATTCATCAACACCATGAAAAAATAAAGGTGTGTTAGTTAGACAAAATGACATCACAAGAAATTTTTAATTTTTGTAGCTTCTCCTGAATAACATCTTCTGTATATCACACTCTTATACTCTATGAGGATGATAACTAGATTGAATATAGATATTCAAAAATAATTTCCCTCACAATAAATGATCAAAACATTCATCCACATTTGGAAAAATGAATTTGTTCTTAAACCATACCTGATTAAACATTCAACTGTCTACAAACAAATAGAGTGAACTGTTTACCTTCTTAGTAATGATCAGTGGGGTTTATTTTGGAAAACAATAAGTAGAAAAAACCCGTTTCCACTACATCATTCAATTGAATCCATATCTCGTACTAATATGCTGGTTCCATTTGAAAAGAAGGTATTGATGTCATTTATGTCCCATACATAAGGTAAATTGAAAAATCTATCTCCCTTTATAGATGAATTTTTGAAAATTAATTAGGGAAAACATTAGGAAATCCAGGAACAATGGTGAGAAGATCAAAAATTAAGAAAAAAATCATTGGGATCAACTAAAACCACAGATAAAACTATTATGAGATCTCGGTGGGATGTTCCTACACTACAAGACGTCAGATATCTTTTTATCTAAAAAACCGATGATATAAAATATACCACAATAAATATGAAACACTAATAAAAATAATAAACCTTATCATGATGAGAAAAAAGAACATCAATCCCGACGATAATGTTGAACGAATCCAAATTAAGAATGAGAAAATCTTGGACTCTCTCCATCTCAGCTATCGATAGTAAATATGGACACTAGAACCCCTATTATTCATTATCCCCAAGAGGTTTGTCAATCTTCCTAATAATGGACATGAGCACTCATGGAAGGATAAGAATATCTGTAAAATTAATAGATATAAATTAGTGGAAGGTACAAGTATTAAATAAATAAATCACCATTGAGGATGAAATAATGATGGTACCACTCACTATCATAGGTCCAACATTTAACTTTACTAGAAAATCACATTCAATGTAAAGGTTCTTTACTCTGAAGGCCTTTGGATGGGGACCTATAGTATTTGAAGCAAGTGAATATGCCACCATAACCATTGGCCATAACTATTTTGAGGAGTAGAAATAGACTGAGAATATTATGTAGATAACAATAACAACCCAAACTATTAAACATATTTTATGATTAATAATATTATATTTTTTCTCTAAATATTCATGATGATAGAAATTCATAGGTTTACTAGTAACTTCAAATATAGGTGATGAATTGTCCTATGGATGATAACCATATTAACTACTCCTTTGATAATCCCACCACTTTATGTTTTTCCATGGGGCACCATTGAAGCAACAAATAGGTGGAAGAGAAGTTATAAAAAATCCAAAATTACTAGAAAAATCAATTCCATCCATCATATCCTTGTCCACTATCTCCACAGAGGTTTAAATATTCATAAGTAATACTAATAATATTATATCAGATCACAAAACCTATAGGTACTTCGGATATTTCAGCTGGTAATTATTTGGAACCCTCGGTGCAAAATGAACCAACTCAACAAAAAGATTGGTGTATGCTAACATCACCTAATATCACTTCTACAAATGGAGGAACCCTAGATACTTTGCTATCATCTGCAACATTTGACAAAACTACTAAAAGAATACATTCTTGAAACCCTTCATATCCAAGACTACATTCTTATCAACCTATACCATGGATACCCAACATCTATTATAAGGACACTCCAATCCAAAAAAGACACACATCACCATGATACTATTAGCTGCATCCATGAATTCAAAGTCCTGATCCATATTACCCAACTTTTCCTCTACCTATTTAAGTTCATTTATATCATTAAAGAACAATTTCATCTCACACAAGAACTCTTTCAATCAATACATATCTCATCCTGCTCCTGGATATGCCCCAACAATTCCATTCATAACATCTGTTAAATTATGATCGACAATGGGAACTACTCGAACAATAGATTTGATGATGTTTTGATCCATGGGAAGATTTTCTATGGGCATCAACTGCACCCTCTTAATGAACTCTCAGAACAATTCTTAGAGGCATACTTTCTAATAAAAAAAAGAAATGATCCGAGCATTGAACTATCTCAGTTCAAACTAGAAAAAACATTACAAAAAATTGATATTAGAAACCAGAACTCAAAATAGTAAACATGTATCCCATTATACCACAGTAACATGAGTCTCATCATTGAACGAGATGGGTACACACATCCCATACTCTACCTCCTAAGTTACAATAACTCTATATTGAGTCTATAAACATTTGCAAGACAAGGGATAACCCAAAAAACAATACCTTTGATACCAAAAATTAATGAACCAACTCAAATATCCTCTAATACTAGTGCACGACACAAACCATAACATACCTGAAGGGTATTCTTGATCCCCATGGGTTGGTGACTAGAACCTGGGCATGAAACAGTAATAAGAGGGAATGATTTTCCCCAACTTCAATCAATGTAACCACATATGTATACAAAATAGATTGAAAATGTGTAAGATAAATATATTCCATAATTGAAACCAAATAGTGGGAAAAAAATAAAGAGTATAAATTATCTATAAACACAATTCCAACCACAAAGTATAACTAAGACATGAAAATAATATTCTATGTGATAGTATGGGAAGACTCCAACCATCTCAACACTAGCTACCCATCCCAGCTAATAGAAAACCTTGCCACCTCACTACTGTGTCTTTCCTTTCCCTACCTCTAAAGACATAACCAAATATACTCACCACTACTGAGGTATCAAATGTGTGAGATAAAAGGATCATTAAGTTCTCACCTCGGTGTTCTATATGTAGTGTCTAAATAATAATCCAAACATTCTCAACAATAATAGAAAATAAGGAATTGTAACAGTTAAGAGTATTTATAACAAAGCTTTAAAAAGTATTTAATTTCCACCTTTTCTCATTTTAAACGTTATGTAGGTAAATTGGTTTCATTGAAATTCATATAGAAATATCTTTGGATATATACCAAGTCAAAATAAATCATGAATCAAATGTGATATCAAAATAAGTGGAAGTATGAAAAAATAACACAAACCAATGTAGCCCAAATTGACCAATAAGCATAGGTAAAACCACACCAAGGATCACACCAAATCAGGATATCTAGGATACTCATAGGTAACATAGAAAATCACATACACATCAAGACATTAGATATATTCATTGGGTCTATAGGGAAGATGAACAACCAAAAAAGTGATCCTCCAATTGATCTATTAGTTCCCTAGATTAATATTCTAGGAGAGGAAAGATATGACCCATGATAATATAATCCAATACTTGATGAGAAATATTAAAATAACTTCCTCCTATCTATCCAATGATTTCAATTTCATCGATTTTTAAAATAATGTAATCAATCCATTTTTATAATTTCATGATTTCATAATTGTTTCACAATGATTAGAAAACTATTTTTATTTACCCAAACTAGGGGAAAACATATTTCATAAAAACCACGTTCCTCACAAAAAAAGTCAATTAAATAATGTAATTATTTTTCATTTAATAAAATAGTTTATCAAAATAATTGAAATGTAGTTCACCAACACATGTTAGAGTCAAAACCACCTACCTCAATCCATGGGGTAAAAAATTACGAAAAAGGATCCACCCACAAGTGGAAGGAAAAAATTAAAAAAGATGACCTATATTGAATATGAAAATCCTATGATTGATTAAATTTATGTAAAGGGTTAAAAGGATATGAAAAAGAATATACCTCAAGAACACACACCCATCGCACCATGACCAACAATGGAACAACCCCAAGCATAAGTTTAAAGCATAGATATTGAAGGGAATAAATAATAAATAACAACGTGGTCCAATGAATCAGATAACAAAATGCAAAAGTGCAATCATGGGAAAAGGAAAAAATAGACAAAAATGGTTACTTTAATATAGATATAATAAAAAAACTCAGATAGTGATCAATATCCAAACAAATTAATCCAATTCTAATGGAGACTCTAAAAATCATCGAAGAAGATCTCTAGTTTGAGAACCAAATTGATTTTCCAAAGGAAAAAGTAAAAATTCAACCCACGCTATGCCCTAATATTCTTTTCTATGAAATTTACATGATTTATCCTCATATTACAGATTTTCTAATACTAAAGTGTCATATAAACTTAAAATACCATCACCTTTTTAATAATATTGTTCTTTTATTATTACATAGTTTGTAACCAATTCACGTTGTGCATCAGGTTCATGGTATATTCCCTTAATAAAATACACAACATGTACTCCCATTTATTGATGTTTATTTATCAAGAAGACAACAAAATCCGAATTTCATACATGAAAGATAAAACAAACTTGGTTTTTATCTACTCTTCGGGATGACCCCATAAATCTATTCAACCATATATACCCATACATCATTAATTAAAAAGAACCACTATCTCTAAAATTTAATTCATTTCCACCCAAGTATTATCTCCATCATTGGGTGTACCATGACACACTAAAAAAATAAAATAATTAAATATAATGGATTTATCTGAAATCAGGTAATGTGATGTTTCACCTCTCACACTCTTATTTTGGATGAAATTTACATGGATTCAAAAATTTCTATCATAGAGAATCTAACAGAGATCATTAAATATCAGGTGAAATTCATTCATGGGAAGTCAATTATATTTATTAAATTATTATAGAGGCATGGATAAAATTTCCATGAGATGTAGGAGCATGAGTCATCAATGAGGGGGAACTGTCCTCACCTCTTTTTATACACCATTATTCCACATGACTTCTTGAGGATTAAAAGACTTATGGTGGGGATTTTATAACAAAACACCTTCATCTAGGTATTTCTCATCTCTCATTTCATTTCACTATTTTCGTAGGTGTATTTTGGGGATTCAAATTATAGAGATCATTTACTAGTGAATATGAGCTAATTTTCATGGATGTATATTTGTTGGAATTAATTGAGAATGAGTTTAAATGTGAAATGGGTTTAAGAGGGATTACATTGGGTTTCAAGTTGACTAAATGGATTTTCAAAAATGTTTATACATAATCTTTATTCTCAGAATTTTCACCTCATGAATTTGATGTATGATGTCAAACCTTCATCTAACTAATGCTGTGATTTGTTACAAAGTGTTGAAAGTTTACATTTTATGAAACTAGTTCATGTCATGAAAAGTTCTATCTATGTTTTTTAAACAAAGTGATTACTTTTGATATAAACACCTTTCATGGATTTAACAAATTGAACCTAGGATTCACATAATGAAATGTATGATAACTATAGAATTCTGGGTGTTTCACACGTAATTATTTATCAATCAACAAGAAGGATCCTCACTCAAAACCATGGATCTCTCTAATGTTATTTTGAGGATCTTCTCTCCTTCTATATAATTTTTTTAGTGATTAATGTTCATTGTGGTTTCTCTACATCTATATGGGTATGAGAAATTTCTTCTTCTTAATTTCTATTATTCATAGAAGTGACGTTGCACTTTGTTTTTAGATCTGTTAGTCTTTCGGTCTTTATAATTATTGATCATTCCTATACCCTTCATGCGATCTACCTATTTAGGGATACCATTAAGATGGTTGTGGAGTAGTATGTGAGTATTTCATGGTACATGTTGTTTTATCTTCTCTATCAACCATTTATCCTATAATTTTTTTTGAGATATAAGGATTGATTCTAGGGAATCTATTATTCACTTTGTGTTCTTCCGTATTAGTGGATGGCATTGCGGGGGTATGCGACCCGAGTTTTAGGCAGGTGGTTTCATCTCTAGCCAAAGTCAGATGAACAATTATTATATAGTTTCATAAATATTTTCATAAATTAATTAGCATGACTAAACTGTGTGTGTTGAAATGATGTTTTGATAAAATCTGGGTTCCCCCATGTTTTTTTAAAAGAATATGTATATTAAATGAACAGTGGAATTGTTTTATGAAGTGGTTTTCAATTAATGGTTTTGTTGAATTGGTTTGGAAAATGTATTGCATGGGAAACATTGGGTATATAGGTAGATTATAGGTAAATAGTTCTTGTCCATTGATACTATCAGGGGGTTCAGTTAGGGGGTGTTCCTCATCTCCCTAGGCGCATCAATTTTTGGACTTGTTAGACCTTTTGAGTGTTTCACTTATTGGGGTGATCCTCTTATATAATGATTTGATGAATATTTCGAGGTACATGATGAGCTTGATTGTATACCTTTAGGTGTGAGTTTTACAGTTGACATGACCTATTGTGATACTTGGTATGATTTTCATATGTTTTTTGTATTTACTATTTATATTAGATTTACTACTTTGATATTTGTGATATTATTTTATGCCTGTTTACTTATATTGATTAGGAAGATGGGAAATGGGGAAATATTTTACCATGATTTGGATATAATAACTATTTAACTAATTATCATGCCCTGTTTTTTTAATTTTGAGAATATTCATAATATTTCTTAGAGACTAGATATGGAACACTTTGGTGGGATCCAACTGATCCTATGTAGCTTAGACCATGGACACCACATCAATGGGGGATGGAACATGTCATTCACTTTTATTTGTGGAAGGTAAAGACACCATAGTGAGGTGATGTGGTTTCTATCTTCTTTGTATGGGTAGCTAAAAGGAAGTTTGTAGAGATATTCCATGTTATCACATGGATTGTGTGACAACCCTAGTAATTATTATACATTAATTCATGATTTATTACATAAGAAAAATCATATTACAACTCATAAGATAATGAATTCAAGTGTATTTGGGTAATTAGTTATGTTAAATTAAAACATAAAAATAAGTTGTACATCAGCATAATTTAAATCTTTATTAAATTGCTCATGACATTTCATCATTCTTAAAACTACATGGGATAATCTGGGGACATACATAAAAAGGGGTGAGAAATAAATCCCAATATGGGAATTAACATATAATAACTTGAAGAAATTATTACATGTTATTCAATAAGAATTTAAATGGGATATAAAAGCGGTTATAATATTAAACATTAAAAATGATACACGATATTGAATGATAACATAAATAACAACATGGAACAGTAGAAGTAACATTAAAAATTAAATCATAAACACAGGTTATGGATAATTAGAAGGCAGTCATAATATGGTGGGAAATACAATAATGTATTAGGATCACTCTATAATTCAATAAAATATGTCTCACGAGACTTAAAAATAACCAATACATCAGAGCTTTATATAATTCTAGGAACACCCATCACTTTCATATCATGTACATGAATATGTGTTCCACATAGATAATAAAGAAAAGAATGCATTTCATCACATTTAACCAAATGATAAAGGAGTGTGGGTTAAATACATGGATGTAACCAGTCAATTAAGAATAGGTACATCTAGGTGAAAAACTTTTAGAATAAGTGAGGTTTTATATAATTGACACAATAATTTGGCATGAAAATTCGTAGTGAAATTTCAGTTGCATAACTACAATAAATAAAGATTCATAAAAATTATATATATGAGTTAAATGGGTCTATCATTATATTTCAGTATAAATAAATGTATATGGGAAGGGAAAAAACATCCCAATGTTGGTACTAGGAAATATAAGTCCTAAAATGATGAAGATGCACAGATAATGTGAAGGAAAAGATCCCTTACCTTGAGAGCATGATTCCAATAGATTAGGAGGAGATTCTTTGGAGATTGGGGGAACATTGGGAGGGATGTAGTGAGGGGTCAGAGTTCTGATATGATCCAAGGATTTTTAATGAAGAGAAAGGGGAGCTTGGGATGGTTTATATTGAAATATAGAGATGGAGTTAGGTATTATTTTTCAAACATTGGTTTTGGACACTGTATAAAAAAGTAATAAAAAACAAAAACATCACATAATTTTTAACCATGCTTTCTTTCAAATAGTATTCAGTTCCATTATTTTATAATACCTTGGTCTGAACATAATCAAATATTATACTAGATGATGTTGAAGTGAGTCATGTTCATATGAAAATTATTTGTTTTAGAGGATTCATTATGACTTTATAAAATAAAAAAATTACATCAAAATAATTATTTTAAAGTAGAAACATATATTTTGTCATTGATACCATTCATTTTGTTAATTTCATCAGTTATGGTTCATTATTACGTCATCAATACACCATATATTCATACCTAATTTAATTTTTAGTAAAAGTTTTGACTTTTATAGAAAATTATGAAAATTTAATTTTCGTTAATTTCAACATTTTCATTTAAAAAATAAAATTTATATAAAAATTAAAATTTTCAAAGAATGTGAATATTTACTTTTAAAACGTTAATAATCATTAATTGAGAAATTCTAGTTTTTACATAATAAATAATTTTAGAGTCATATAAAAATTTTACATGATCTCATACATATTATATTATCATTTATATTTAATTAAAATTTTCTTAATTATTTTATTCAAATATTAATAGTTTTTAATATTCATGAATTTATCAAAAATGAATTTCTTAACAATTGAAATTTTATATTACCTAAAAATACAATTTGGGTTTTATCGTATCAAAATCAAGATCATTTATAATGTTAAAAAAATAAGATGTAAATATAACCCTTATTCTAATCGAAATATAATATATATATTATTATTACTTAGGTCTTGATATATATATATATATATATATCCATTTATAATAGCAGAAAACACAGAAAGGGTAAGGTGAAAGGTGGTGAGGTTTTCATGGGGAGGTTCAACATATATTGTACGATCCATGATCTCAATGAGCTTGACCATCTTCTGTAAATGGTTTCTCTTCTTCGTTAATTATTGGATTTAAAATCAATCAAGGAAAAGGGAAAATACATGTGATTCTATCTATTAATAATTCTATGATAAATGTGATTTATAGGGTATCATCCAATTGGTCTAGGCCATCACTTCCTATGTCATGTTAGTTGGATTTATGAAAATCCAATATTTATACAAATATTATGATAACTATTACACAGATGTATTATCAATGGTTATGATGATTAATGGTCTTTTAAATATGATATGATATAATGAAACAAAATTAGTTTGTGTTTTTTCTATGACTATAATACATAATAGGTAATTTAATTCAATCATAAAAAGAATTTTATTTATAAAAATTTTAGTCATTACAATATTCCCCCCGTAGAAAATTTTCTTTCAAAATTTTCATTTCAAACAGAAAATAAGATGGGGGTAATTTTGTTTCATTGCCCACTCCAATTCCCCATTCACTTACTCAAACATTTGGTTTTTCAATATAACTTTTAATTGGTTCATTGTATAATTTAATATAACATTGTATCTACGATCTAAGCTCTTAGCCAACTACTATTTATATGAATGAGTAATATCCAAAATAATCACCAATATATTAGAAACCTATAAGGGGTCTAGTTTATTCTCCCTCAAGAGGGATACATGGAACACATAATGTACTTGAGATATGATATGTGGGAGTTTACGTCAATTGGACACAACTCCTATGCGATCAAGGATCTCAATGAGACCTATATATCATGGACTATGTCTACCTTATTCCAAAATCACATTACTTTTATCCATAGAGATATATAGAGGAATACCTTATCTTCCACCTCAAATTAAATGTCTCATTAATGAATGTCAGTATAACACTTTGGTCAACACTGAGTAGACTTAACATTCTACAAAATGGTCTTGATTTTTTCCATTGTTTACTTAACCATTTTTGGACATAGTAATTTGTGCTCACCAAAATCATCATAGAATGAAGATGTTATTCACCTCTACCTATAAGGACATTATGAATATCCATTTGTATGATTGAGTTAGACTATTATAGTATGAAAACTCAACCTAATATTGTGGTTGACCCCATCCTAAATTGAATTCCATTGATCATTCGATCAACATTTCCTCGAGTGTTTGGATAGTTCACTTAGATTTTAAACATTTTTTTGGGGGATAATGTATTCTGATGTTAAACTAAGTATTTAGAGAATGTTATAGAATCTTCAAGGACATTGAGGAAAATCATAGATCTTGATCTTATAAAATTTATAGTGGTGTTCCATGGAGCCTCAAAAATTTTCTAATAAATATCCTCTCAGTATTATCAATTTATAAGGCCTATTGAATTTTAATTATGCGAGAAGAATTTTTAAGATGATCAAACACGAAACCATATATAATTGTTTCCCCGTGATGTATTTGTAAGACTACTGAAAAATTACTTGGTTTTATTTTCCCATTTTGATGTATGTATGGGTAATGGATGCGTCATACCTTGGATTTTATCATTTAATTCATCACTTTCCAACATATAAGACTTCTTGATGTATATTACAATATGTCCTTCTTCATATTGTCCAACCAATAATGATCTTAGAGTTCTCGATACAACATATTTCTTCCTGGATGAATTGATTAGTTAAGGCTATGTGAAATATCAAATTTTTTACTTCTTTAAATCAGGTTTTATGGTACACAAATTCGTGATCCAAATGATACAGTTCATCCAATAATTTTGAACTTTGAGGATTTCATTATTCTTATATCCTTCACATACTTCTCAATTTCAAAATCATATCTTGGATAATCCTTTATATTCTTTATAAGGGATGGTTGATAAATTATTTATGAATGGATTGATGATGTATTTTTCCTTTATGATTCCCATGTCCTTAATTTTCCTATCTAAGAGGATCATATCCTTTTCAATTATCATTAATGATTAAATTTCTAGGTCAGTTCTACATAGATCATCTACCAAATTGTTTTAATTCCTAGGATGATAGTAGATTGAGTAGTCATAGTACATAATAATATCTAATCATATTCACTAGTGCATATTTATATCTTTCTGTTTGAACATATAATTGAGGCTCTTATGATATGAATATGTTTAAAACTTCAACCCAAAGAGATAATGTAACTATATTTTCAAATAAAATATTATTGTTCCCAACTAAAAACAATTAATTGGGTAGTTTTGTTCATTGTATATTAATTCTTTGATGTATAGGTTATCAAATTAACATTATAAATTAGTACACTAACCAATCTATTATTTTATGAATCTCTATATACCTTGTATAGATGACCACTTTTTGGTAGTGTAAGTATATGTGCAATGATATGCCTCTTTTTAAAATCCTTGAATCTCACTTCACATTCATTATTCCAAATAAAAATGACTAATGTATATATTAGTTTTCCAAGAGGGGTTTACATTCATGATAATTTTCTAAAAAATTAATGTTAAAACCTATGTATACCAAGAAAAACTATGGATGTCAATCAAAAATGTTATCCTCACCCATCCTTTAATTAATTGTGTCCTTAATGAATCCAAAAAATACCCAATTATTATGAAAATGTCCTAAATAATGAGAAATTATTTAACTACAGTTAACATTTTCTATACTTTTCAATGACATTATTTTTTCCTAAGGTCCTTTTATCATTTCTCAGATGCTCCTCATGCTCTTAATTTCATCTAGAGTATATTAAATTATCATCAATAAACCTACCACATATTTTTTGAGATAATATCTAAAGACTATACTGATCATGTCCATGGATATTTCTAGAGAATTATTGAGTCTTAATTTCCTTTCAGTGAACCCATCATTCCAATACCTTATACAAAATTAATTATTTGGGATTTCCTCATTCTTCACCCTTACTCGATAGTACCAAGATCAAATATATAGATTTGATATGTATTGTGATACATCTTTATAATTAAACATGACATCAATACAAGAAACAAGATACTTCTTATCTATCATGATCTTGTTTATCTCATTATAATCAATTAAAAGGTTCATTTAACCATATTTATTATAGAGTAAGAGGACAATGTCACCCCATGGTGATTCACTTGGGTGCGTGAACCCTTTATTAAAATTCTATTGTACTTATTTCTTCATATTCACATGTTCCATGATAGAAATTCTATTTCCAGTCATGGATGTTGGAAACGCACTATGTATAAGATGAATTTAATATTTGTCATCTCAGCTAGGAAAGAAACCATTCAATTCGATAGGAAACACTTCAGTGTATTCACTCACAATGGGAATGTCTCCAATGATGATATTTTCTATTGCATCAACATTTTGAGCTAGATACTCTGTCTTATTGGGGAATTATATCCATCCTTGAGAAGTTACTATATCAGAAGATTCATCTTACTCCTCTCACTTATATAGAATTAGAGGATGATTTGTAATATGGTAATTCATTTCATTATGATAAAAAATTATGTTAGATCTCTCTATGTAAATCCAATCCATACCAATAATTTCATAAAATTCAACTAATGAGAGTATCAACAGATTCAATGGGAATATTATTTCACAAATATTGATAGGGGAGGAGTTATATACATGGATTGAAATAAATGACCATTTTTTATTTTCATGGATAGTACTTCATCCATGAATTGTGGGGGAGTCTGATTAGTTTTACTAAACATTTGTGAAATAAAGGAATATGTAGAAGGAAAATAAAAATGTATTATTAGTATTATTGAATGAATTACTAGTGTACTTATCAAGAATTAATTTATGGGATCAATATTAGTGGTTGTGGTGGAATAATCTCATCCTTCCTGCCTTGAAGGTTGTTGGTGGTGATTATCTTTAACCACCCTTGGATTAGTTCATTGGTTTGAAAATTAACCATATTCCTTGTAGTTGAAAAATTGAAAAATAGGATGAGGGTTTACTCGATGATTCCTCTATTAAATTATGTTGTTGGGTTTCTCCCGTTGGTAATAACTATCTAGGTTTTCTTATTTCCCAAACCTAAATCATTTCCCTATATCATTTAAGAAATTTATGGGTTGCTTCTTTTGACACTTTGGTCAAGTGGGATATTTAAATTTCTTATAAAAATTATTTTTCTCCATCGCACGACTATAATTAGTTTATACTTTTCATTTTGTATCCACATGAGAACCTTGAGATTCAATGATCTATATTTATACTTTTATGAATCTTTATAAAACAATATGGTAGATATCAAATTATTGGATCACTATGTATTTTCAAAGACTCGGTTTTAGATGATGAAATAAGTGGGGAACTTTTAATTCAATTTTTATGAAAAATCTTGGTGAATTCAATAAAATTACTGTGGATATATCTTCATAGGAAAATATGGATTCATATTATTTTTTTACATAAGGGAATGGAAATCCATTTCTATTTTTAGTCATAGAGTAAGTGGAAGATATTTTCTGAAAATAAATTTCCTGGAATTCCTTCGACCAAATATCATTGTTCCCTTCCAAATGATTCATATTGTTGATCAATGCACACCACTAATTATATTCTTTCTATATATAATAAAAAACAATAATAACATTTTTCTAGCACGGAAATATTATGGATTGAGAAGATCTTATCAATATATTTGATCCATTATTCCTTGAATATGGGATTAGATGGCCCATTGAAAGTAAGAGGCCTTTTAATATGAAGTTCTCAATTGTAGATTATTCTTTCAAGGGTGATTTGGGAGTTCCTAAAAATTTAGGTTTATATTTATAGTATATTTCTATTTATAGAGTATCATCACAAAGTTTTCAATTCCCTCTCCCATCAGGTTATGTATTATGTTTGGGAAACCATCACATTTCCAATCACATTGGGTTTTTACGCAATTCCTCAAATTTCCAAACATTTTTATAATAATGGTAAAATTATTGCTGGATAATTTGGAAATATTAAACCCATAAATACGTGTCCAATAACATAAAAGGGATAATTTATAAATGATATGTATTTCATTAACATTTGAAATTATGGGATTTAATCTATGTTATCTATGATCTAATTGCTAATATATAATCCTTTGTTGAGTTTTTATTCCCTTAATAATGGTTCCTAATGAGCATGTGAATTTGAAAAAGCATATCCCCTGAGAGAATCACACCTGGTGTGAAGTACAAACTATTGTATTCAAATAGTTTCAGATTGATTCATCCTCAATACGATGTTTTTGGGGTTACTCTAAGTTATATATGATCTAGAGCAACATCAACTTGTAGTATCCAGAGAAGAATTTATTTTCAAGGAAACCACTTCCTCCATACATTAGGAAAATTTAGGGATGTATTATTATACTTAGTCTTGTACATAATACATTCACTAGAGTTATGTAATCATAAAAAACTGATCATTTATTAGATACCAACTATGAAAACCCTTGTCTTTATGACACATTAATTCATAATCTATTACATAATATCACACTTATTACAAACCATTACGTTGAAATTTTTTGTGTAATTGGGTAATTAGGTATATCAAATTATAGATTAAAAATTGTTTGCATATTTTCATTATTTAAAACTTCCTAAACAGGATCATAATATTCTATCATTATTAAAACATTATGGGATAAATTGGGTTCATACATAATAAAGGTTTCAAGTTAAAAACTAATTTATTGGGATTAACGTGGGATGCCATGAAGAAAGTATTACATGTTAGAAAATATTAATTTAAATGGGATATAAAATGGATGAAAATCATAAACATAAAAAAAGATGAAAGATATATCATGATAACATAAAGACAATAGTGGTATGTGAAAAAAAAATTGAATATGAAATCATAAACATAAGACATGGATAACTACCAAGACATCATAACATGGTGGAAAAAGGACGATAATGGATTATTTTTACTCTATAATCCCATAAATTTCATCGCATGAGACAAAAACACTAACCATTCCCTTGGAGAACTATAAAATTCCCGGAGAACCCACCATTTTCATATCATACACATGCACAAGTTTTCCATTATGATCATACAAAAATTATTATCATTAAAAATATTAAACATATGATATATGAGTTTTTATTACATAAATGGATGTACCCAATAAAGGAAATATAAACATATCAAGGTGAATAAACTTAATTTTAAATGGGGTTGAATATTCACCACTCAATAATTTTGCATGAAAATCCTAGAGAAATTTTAAAATCATAACGACAGTACATAAAATAATAATAATACTGGTTTATATGGGGAAAATGGTATATAATCATTTGTATGTAAAGTGGATAACAATTGGGATGTCTAAAAACACAAACAAATATTGGGAATTAGAAATAAGTCATGAAGTGAATATGAATCTTGAATAAAGATGAGAAGGAAAGAATACCTTACATTTGGAGAGTGATTCTAAAAGAATTGGCGGATCTTATTAATAGATTGGGGGATCCTTGGGAAGTATCCAAAAAGGGTAAGGAAGATTAAGTATTCTCCCCATGGTTTTTTGGTGAAGATGAAGGGGATATTAGTTGGTTTATTGTATGAAAATATAGGGGAAATATTTATTATTTCTCAAACATAGGTTTTGGATTTAATGTAAAATAGTAATCAAAATAACTAAATTACCCATTGGTTTCCCATGGTTTTTGAAAAAAATGAGTGATTCCCTTTCTTTTATAATGATAAGGATCGAACGCGTCGACATATTTCCCTTGGTGATGTAGAAGGGAGTGAGGATCATAATTAAATTATTTGAAAATCATAAAATATAATATAGGTTTTGGAGAATACAGAAAGGATTAATATAGTTAATAAAATGATCTCACAATCAAATTATTTTAAATGGGAAACACATATTTCGACTGAGATACCTTTTATAAATTGCATTGAATTAATTTTTTTCCATTATGAAAGGACAATACAAACCATATATTTATACCATATTTAATTTTAACAAAAAATTCCAATGTATAAAAAAAATTATGAAAAAATCAATATTGTATAATTCTAATTTGATAATGCCAAAAAATATTTTTTATTTCTTCTATGTAAATCTTTAAAAACATAAATTTTAACTTTTAATATATGAATCAATATATATTGATAAATATATGGTTTTTTTATAAAATTTTTTTTAAACACTTCTTAAAATTGCGTTTGACTTTCTGAAAAAATATTAATATCATTTAAATTCGATAAAACTTATTTAATTGTATTATTTTATTAAAACGTATATTTTTTAAATATTTATGAATTCTAAAAAAATAAACGACTTAATTAAAATCTTATATTACAAAAAAGACATTTTTTATCATATCAAAATCAGAAACATTTATAAAGTAACAACAACAATAAGTAAATACAGTCATTATTTTATTGAAAATAAAAAAAGTAATAATAATATTATTAGGGTTTTGATACTTATCACTTTATTAAAACATGAATATCTATATGAGTAAGGTGTGTGATAGAGATATTTTCATGTGGTGGTTCACTGTACAAGTATAGTGTCGTGATTTCGATGATCTTGAACTTATCTTACAAACAGTTTTTCACATAGTTTAGTTATTTTCCCTGGACATAATATTTGTAAATGTAAAATATGACTAATTATATCTCTATTATAATTTTTTTATAAATGGTATTCATATGGTACAATCCTACTGGTTGAGGCCATCACTTCCTTTATCTATGAAGATTCGATATATCATAACCATATATTACTACTAACATTATAAACACTATTAGATGGATATATTAACAATGGTTATGAGGGTCAATGGTCTTTTAAATATGGTATGATATAATAAAATTAAATAAGTGGTTGTTTTTCTATAACTATAGAACAAAATAGGGTATTTAATTCAACCACAAATGGAATTTTATTTATGAATTCATGGGTCATTGTAAATTTATTTGTTTGTTTTTGGTTATCCATTTTTTGTTGGAATTGTATCTTAAAGATTATTTAACAACATTATATTTGTATCACTTCTGTTGTATCTTTGTTTCTATGAAATATATGTCTTCTTATACTCATAATTTTTTTTATCATCTATAGGTAGGTCATTTTATCAGCTTCATGTTTGCAGAAATCATTCACTCTAAATTTTGTAGATGCCCGGGATCTTGTCGCCATCTCAGGGGGATCAAGAATTTCTTTCGTGTATTTCACGAATCACATTGAATACCTATTTTTGAGGGTATTATGGTGACAATAATTATATATAATCTCATTGATCAAATATAATATTAAAAATAATAAAAAAAGGAAAGGATTATATTTTTCAGAATTAAAACTCAGACATAAATTTTTTTAGAAATATTAATTAGATAAAATAATACAAAAAAATCATTAATTTACTGAGATGATGCAGAAGATATTGATTGATAGATTATAGTTGTATCTAATATGTAATATATATCATTAAAGGAAGAAATAGTATGATTTATAGTCAAAACTATAGTAGATATACATTGGTAAAATCCATGTTCTTCTAAATTAGTTTGGACAATATTGGCATATGAAACATTTTTCATTGATTATAATTCCTCACAACAACATGATTCTTTGGATATTTAGTTGATAATTATGTTCAATTAATGATATAGTCATAATTTATAATCTTTAAAAATATTACTTAAAAAATACTCATGTTATAATAATATTAATGTAAAGTGTACATTGATGTTTAAAACAAGTATATATATTTTTAATTTGACTCTATATGGGAGACATCTATTTTATAAATAATATTGGTTTGGATTCTATTTTTTCTTCCTTCGATACCACACCAATGAAATAATAACCAATTATAAAGTTATCCACACATATATCATCTCATTAGTGGTGGATGAGGATAGAAAACTAGTATTTAGAAGTATTTATATTTTTGAAATAAAGGATCATTTTATTTTAATTTATGTGTATTATAGATGTTTTAATATCAGAGAATATAAAAAAAGATAAAATATTCTTGTCATTAATAATTAGGATGTGATACTTTAGGACCCTGACCTTTTTGAGAATATTTGTTTCCTGCTCTTATAAGACTCTAAAAATACATTTTGAACTGAAAATGGGAATCCATGAAGAGGAATTTCAAGGGATTAAAATTTATTTGATTCTAGGATAATAAGGCAGGTTAATTACCCCTTTATATGGTAATAGATATTGGGATCCATTCATTTATAAAATATGTTGTAGTGGGTTAGATATTATTACCAGTTTATCTTCTATTGACCACTTCCTAGAAATATAATTTGATAATATTAATAGTAATTATTTCAGCGTCACTTTATGTGTTCTATATATGTGGTTGGTTGATGTTTTATTTAGTAGGCATGCAATAAATATTGAAAAAAATTCTTCATAAGAGGAAAATCTAAATCTTTTACAAAACAATATTTTTTTAAAAAATGTGATTCAATGGGATACTGATGGAAGAAGAAAACACAACTTACACAGTTTTCGAAAAGGTGCACTAGTAATGTGATTATATCATATGAAAATACCAAAATATAGATCATAGATAAATGAAGGATCTTCCATAGGATGTATTCAAGTGTAGCACAAATGGGTCACACTCAAATGGTTGTATATGTGGTAGTGAAACCATTCGCAATGCATATGGGAAGACAGTCATTTATTTTAATGATTTCAATAGAAATAATAATCCACTCTTGTCTAGGATCATTTAGTTCTTGACGACTTATTTATCTATACATAAAATCATATTCCATTATCACATATATATAGAGAGTAAATATAAACTATATTTAAAGAATATAGATTTCCCCTCATATTAATAGATTATTTTATTTAAAATAAATTAATATTATTACCCCTCAATGAAATATAATCTCATTCATCATATCAAGTCTAATGGTAACAAGGTATTATACAGTCTTTCGAAGCAGAAAGAGGATACCTTTCTAAGTATTGGGGCCTTCCAATTTTTTTATTTTATTACTCCAAATCATGAGGTAATGTTTATAACCATTTATCTGGTTATTTAATGCTTCAAACCCCATGATAGTTTGATATTATATCCATATTTAAAGGATTTTATTTTAAAAACCCTCTTTTGAATCAAGGCATGTGATTGAATTTTTTTTGTTAAACCTGGTTTGGTGATTCCAATAAATATATTCCAACAGGAATGAAATTATAATAGTTCATTAGATGAATCTATTAATGTTGTTTTACACCAAATTTCCCATGAGCTAATATGATACAACTCAAATAATTTTAAACCAAAATTATCTTGATTTTCCAAGATGATCTTATCCATGTTATTTCATCCAAAAATATGGAGTATAACAATTTTTTTCTAATGATAATTTAATGAATTTGGGTAATAACTTGAGATAAATCATAAAATAATACTTTCTATGGGAAAAAGATTATATTCATAATTTATGATAAAATTAGAGGATTTTTCTTAATGAATTGAAATTTATATAATATTATTATAATAATTTAGTAAAATAGTTATTTGATATAAATATTTGGATATAATTATATAGATAATTTTTTCGGCCAGTCATACAGAATTATTAAAATAATAGAGAATTTTACCCCTACGAATTAAGTTATTTGTCTATGGAATCAAGAGTAGGAAAATAAAGTGAATATGTAGAGACAAGTTTTTTTATTTAAAGGGTTGTTTAAAAATTAAATATAGGAGTATCATATAAAGAAATAGTGAAATAATTATTAGATGCAGGTGGATATAGTTTATAAATGTTATATTTGATACAATCTGTTTTTGAGGAACCTTTTCTATATATTCTCTTAAAATTATATCTTTAAATAATTAAATAATGATAGATAGTGTATAATTTTTTAATTTATTACTGATAAATATGGAATATTATAAAAAACATATAATAAAAAGCATTTTTTCCTATACTTTTTAGTCATTTAATATTTTATGATATTTTTATACGGTCATCCCACATATTAGATTTTTTTTATTTCTATTTTCTATTTTTATTTAATTAAATAATGAGTAACATAGGGAAATGTTATATATCATGGGTGACATTTTGGGGTAATTCATGTACTACAATCTTGGGAGTCAGATGGGCGTTATTCCAAAATTACACAAGCTCCTCCAACTAAACATATATGCTCCTCTATGTGTTTTCATCCATCTGATACTTCTTTTAGTAGATATATATGAATATTTAAAAATTAATTATTGTTTATTAAACTACATTAATTATCACGTTCAAATATATACTCTATGAAGATAAATAAATTGTGCACTAGTTGAATTTAATTAAAGCCCATCTATATATATGGATCAAATGAATTATTATCCAACGATAGTGTAAATTTTTATTATTTATCAATATTTATTTAGTTATAATTTTTATTTGATTTATTTTATATCATTATATATGTGTTTTGAATCATTATTTTATAATAAATGATTTATATTAAAATGAAAATTTTGATATCTATAAATTTTTTTTAAAGGATTAGGCATTTTAGTAAATAATAAGGAAATGATTTTTCATGATGTAATTCAAAAACGATTTACCATGTTTTGTTTTTTTTATTTAATTATGATTTTTAAAAAATATATTTTCAACAAATTTATAACTAAAAAAGTGAGTTTTTAGTTTTTATTTAATAATATTATTTTTTTATTTATCATTATAAACATGAGAGTATAATTAAAGTTATGTTTTTTTTATTATTAGAAAAAATATGAATGATGTTATTTTTTTCATAAAAATGTTATGGGGGGTGTGGTATGACAAGAATCTATTATATTCTTTTGTTTGGGAAGTGTTTGAGGGTGACTTTGTGAATGTTTAATGATTATATATTTATATTGGAGAATTAATCTTCCATTTTTTGAATTCAATTTCTATAAAGTATGTTTATAAATTTTATTTAATAATGGAGATGAAAAATTGGGGTGATATGGGATGATTAAATATCTTGACCAACATAGAAATTATAATTATATATATTATTTTACTATTTTTAAAACTGGGTACCATTAGTTTTGGAATATGAAAAATTTATTTATTTTTCATATGAGGATGTTTTTACTGATAATATGTTAATGAATAGAAAAAAATCACTATTTTTCATATTATAGATTTATGTTTATGACAAGAGGGTTGAATGTTTTTATTAAAACACTGTGGGTTATAAACAATCTTGTTTTGAATAGAAAGTTGAATTTTATCTTCATTCCTATTTGACTAAGGAAATATTTTTAGAATTTTGTTTTATTAAACTATTTAAAATTAATTTTTATTAAAATTTACATAAAAATTTCATGTTTGGATCACTCAAAAATTTTAATTTATGAGATTAATTATGGAAAAACTACTATTGATATACTCACCACAAAATCTACAACCTAGTAGACATGTATAAGAAATTGGTTATAACTGAAGAAAATGGATGAAGTCCTTCTTTTTAAAAGATCATTTATTGTTACTATTATGGATATATAGAAATTAATTGAGGTTAATTACATGATAAGAGGGTATAATAATTTTTTTTCATTTATATGGTATTTTCAACCATGTTTTTCATGTTGTAACATTTAATTATAAGTTTATAATAAATTTTTTTTTAAAATATTATATTAAAATTTCATGTATCATGTATAATGGGGATTCTTTTAAGAAGGAAAAAATTCCCCAAGTGTTATATTTTTTAATTTCACAACACTAGTATCCAACATATAGCTATTTTGGTACACACTTGAAACCTAGTTGTGATCTCACTTGGGTCTCAAGTTAGGATTACTTAGTTCAGTTTATTAAAATATAGGTTTTCTATATGTTTTATGAGTTGAGTAATTGAAATTAATGATTTTCCTAGAGGATTGGATTTTTAAAACACAAAATATTACTATATGAATGTTTATTTAATCTAACTTTGAATAATTTTGAGTTACATGGATGTCTCAGAAAATGGAGATGTCGTTGATGAGCCAATAAGATGTTTTTACTAATTCAATCACAATCACTAGTGGGTTGGAACACGAAAGAGTTCCTAAATCCTAATAGGTATATAAGTAATTGGTAACATGAATATTTTTAGAAATAATGTATTTACCAAAAATGTTATTGAATTATTTTCTATTAATGTTTTATTATTTTCATCATTTTTGAAATAGTTTTTTCAAAAACATGACGAATCATTATTTAATTTAATGATTAAAAATTAAGATATAGTGGTATCTGTTTGTATCATGAAACACATAGTTTTATATCTTATATTAAATGTAAATAAATATATATTGAACAATCAATGCATCATAGATGAGTTCTAGGTAAATTAGGTTTAGAAGTATAAAATTTACAAATGGATACTATTATTTTGAATAAGATTTTAAATCATCTATATGTAATTATAAGGTAATGTAACATGAAAAGGATGAGAGAGGTGGACTGGTCCATATCATTTTATAAATAGATTTGACTATAAATTTTGAGGTGGTCTTATACCCATGTATGTTAAATAATTATTGAAAAATATCTTCCTATATTTTATTTTTTTGGAATAAAAAAGTATAAAATGTTGACTTTTTGTCTCATTTATAAGAAGGCATATGTTTTAAATGATTATAGTTGATGAAAGAAGTGTATGTATATAATGATTAAGACAAAACAGATTTTCCAAATATATTTAGTGATGAATTTCAAATCATCGAGTCAAACTGGATAAATATTAATAAAATTCAATATTTTAGAAATGGTAATCTCCTCATGATAGAATATACTTTAATTTTTGATAAGTTTGTGTGATATGATCTATAGTGGGTAAAAATGAAAATTATCAAGGAGTAAATATTAAATACACAGATTTGACTAAATACAAAATCAATAATTGCCTTATTTAATTTATTTTCTATTATGAAGGTGGTTAAAATAGCATCTACAACAGAAGTAGACATAGTAGAAATTTATAGTGTGATATATTTGGTTTCATATCCCAGTATACAAATGGGTTCATTTAGTGACTATAATACAAAATTGAAGCAATTAGAAAATAAATCCATGGAGTATTCGTTTTGTTTATTTTAATGTAGGACATTCTTATATTCTGTCAAAATAGGGGAAATACTTGTGTAATGTTTCATTATGCGATGAAAACCATACATCATCATTAATTTAATGAGGTAATTCATGTTAAAAAATTTATAAGATTTTCTTCTTTGTGAGAATGAAGTAAAATGTAGTATAATAGAAGGATTATGGATTTTTGTCGACATAAGTAACGAACTATTGGCTAAGAATTAAATGTAGGGTATACATTACTTATAATGAACATGAACAAATCGATGTAGCTGAGTATGTGGTTGAGAAATTTTAAAATATGGTCGGGATAACCACAGTTTGAGGTACTATTAAAATTTAGTAATTTTTTTTATTCAATAATATTATATCATCTCATTTATTTATATATTTTATATTATCTACCATTTATTGATTTCAGGATAAATTAATTCTTTATTCTACAAAAATGAAAATTTCATTTATCAAATAAATGGACAAGAAATCATAATTTCAACATGTACCATCATTTTAGGATATGTATAAATATAATTATATTTTCTTATCCTTAATATAAAAACATATGGATTTATAAATGAAATTTATTTTATTAACCCAAAAAGGATAATACTTATCTATATTGTAAAATATTTCAATTTTCACTATATATAGTTGTACATTAATTTAATATATAAAAGGTTTTTAATGTATGTATTGGTTTTTTTTAATACATTGTATTCTTATCTTGTAAATTATATGTTTTAGATCTTGATTCCATGGAGATGGATTTCTGACCAAAAAATCATATGGTATTTGATAGGTAACCTTGTGTATTTTCAAATAATTTCTTGCAATTACCAATTAAAAAAGATTTTTAAATATTAATTGATCATTTTCCTCTTTAAAATCAAATTTCATAGCATTATTACTACATGAAACTGATTGAAATGTGAAAATTGAAGATTGGGTTGATGTTATTTTAGAACGAATAATTTATTGACCACCTAATTTCACCATTGCAGACATCAATGTTATTTCTTAAGAGGTGTTATAGTAGTTTGTAAATATTTTATAGCTTCTTAAAATAGGATCATGTGATGATAAGAATTAGTTTCATCTCCCCATATAAATGATATATTTTAATAGAGTAATGAAATTGATGTTTCCAAAAAATGACATATAGTATGGACATCATAAATTAAGGGTAACAGATAAAGATATAATAAAGACATATTTTTGATGTAGTTATGTAATTTAAGTATTTTTTGGGTTTCTTTTTAGTTTTACTGAAATATCACATATAGTAATTCATTTAATGATATAAGTCTTTTATAAGTATTCCAATAACATTTTCATACAATTTTTTGCATGATATATTGATTTATTTTTGGAGTAAAGGTGGTTATTGATGGAAATATTGATGTTTTTTCAAGAATATTATGCCAGTATAATATGTATGAAATATTCAAAAAATGTAACATTATATTTTCAAGGTGAGGATAATTTGGAATGTTGTATTAGATAAATTAATTTTAATAATCCTTGATAGTGTAATGGTAGTGAGTTTTTTTAGATTTCTTAAAAAACTTTTAAAATCAATAGATTTCATGGATATATAGGGATTGCTGAAGGTTATTATAAATCATTCAAAATTTGGTATTTAAAAATATATATTAAACCCAAAATGGAAAAAAATATGAATTGGTGATTTGTGTTATGAAATATTTAGAGAATAAATTAAAAGACATACTTTAGTACTAGTTCTTTTCTTTTTAGAATGGTGTGATGATATCTAGGGATTTTTTTAATATATCTCGAGTAGGTTTGGCGAATTTAATTGCATAAGGAGGTCAATTTATACAATTCGTATGAAGGTAACTAAATAGTGTCTAGAATTAGTAACTTATATTTCATTTGTAGTTATCTATGATGGTTTATGGATTGTAAATCTAGAGGAAATATTTGTTTGGTAACATGTTTATACTTTTCACAAATCGTTATATTTTAAAGTGCATTTTTTCATAGTGGGATTACAACTTGCTAATGTGATGGTGGATAGAATAAATTTAATACATTTATATTAAACTATTTTTAATTGTAGTAAAGGTAAATTTTGTTGTTAATATTTTAGTGAGAATAATTTTACTAAAGTTGTTATGAATGTTTTCGGGTAGTGTTTATTGATGGGTATAATAGGCAAAAACTATTTGGGGATAGATGAACTGAGAATGGTATATCTCATTATTGTTATAAAATGAATTCTATATTTTTAGAAAAAATAAAAGAGTTAGAATAGTTTTATAAAGAATCTAAGGGAATGTGAGATAATATTTAGAAGTAATTGACTACTAATCTGTAGAACATATCTCTCAAATTAACTCTATATTTATTGGACTAATATTTTATATATGGAATTTGTATTGAAAACGTTATCATTATATTTCATCATTAATGTTAGGTTCTACATCCTAGGTTACAAATATATTCCATGAAATTAAATTCCTGTTTTAGTGAATAAACGTTAATAATATGAATAATTATTATTTTTTCATATTTTCGTTTTTTTAGATGAAGGTGGTTTATCATTGGTGATATAGGTTGGATACACCTTTACCTTAATTAAATGGAACTGAGAATATTTTTATATAGAAATTGTGATGGACTTTCATAGGTCAACTGAACGCATGATACTATTTATGAGGTGAAATATTAGATCAATAATATGGCCTACATATTACTTGTATAGGGAATATGATTTGGTTAGAAACTTAGTGGATTATATGTCAAGATATCTGTTAAAATCAAAGGTATTATACTGTAAATGTTTTTATATAGATCCTTATTATATATATATATATATTATGAAATGGGATTTAAAATTCTATTGGTACATATTTAAGGTTGATATATTCTATCATTCCCGCATTGATGGGAAAATGGTGGTAATTATATAGATTTCTAATGATATACATTGAAAATGTGTGATTGATTTTAGAAGATGTCAGAAAGATCATTTATCATTGATTGAATTCATATAACAAAAATTATTTATCATTAATTTTTATGAATATCATTAATTTGTTACATGAAATTCCCTATTTATCACCATTCTGTTGTTTAAGAATTGATGAGAAAAACGTTATAAACTATATTTAGTACATGTGATGATGAACTGAATTATTTATTTCAAAAATGAATTAAAATAAAAAAACTTCAAATAATTCATATATTGGTCGATGGTGAGGACTGACTTTTCTTAGTGTTGGAGACATTGTCTTTTTGTAGGATTTTCCTTCTATAAAAAACAAATGACATGAAAAAATGGAAATTACATCCACTATTTGAATGCTCTTTTTAATATTTTGGATTGTTTTGGTGATGCCACTTATTAGATTAAGTTACATCCTTAATACTAAAATGGTCATAATTTTTTTAGTTTATATAAATTCAGAATATTTTTATTAGATCCATATAAAATTCTTGAATAAATGTTGGTGGAATAGTAACATGATGTGATTTTCTTTATGGAACTGTAAAAAAATTCAATACTGAGATGAAAAGGATTGAAGAATAATATATAGATCCATTCCTTTTACAGATATTGTTAAATGATATTTAACATAAATATCCAATAAATACCACCCAAATATCACGAGGCCTACTGTATTTAGAAGAATAAGTCTATAATACTTGAAAATGAAACTATAAAACAATAACATTATTTTAATATCCATAATGATCTCTTAAATACATTTGACATCATAATACTGTATTGGATTCCATGTAGAGTAAGTAAAAATAAAGGGCTGATCTATATATCCAAGAAAGAGAAGAAACATGTTAACGAAACCTAATATGTGAGTCAAAAAGCATAACAAGATATCATAAAAGAGATGGCTCATGAGTAATAGCATGTGAGAAAAATATAAATTGAATCGAATAAAAAGATCATGGAAACATACAAAAGTATATGGAACATATATCATGACAAAAAACAAAATTCTAGGCTAACCACCAAGGCAATGTCACCTGATGGGAAAAGTCATATAATGGATTATGTTCAGTCCTTAGACACATATATAATATCTCATGAGAAAACAAATTACATAATTCATTATAGAATTATCTAGGAAAACCCATGATAGCAATTAAATTGTTATGTTTTTTAAAAAATGGAACCAATCATTGGAAATAATAATAATAATTACCCATGTATAGAAATGGGTTGCATAATATTTCCAAGTGTGATATATAAAGGATATTTCACAAGGAATTCATCTGAGAAATGAAATAATGAATGTATTAACCCATAAATGTAATGGATTATATGTTGGAAATTTATTTTATAGAAATTTATAATTAATTTATAAGCATTCAATAACATAATAGAGAGATATAATTTGAGTTCGAGAGAGATATGACATAACCCTAGAAAAGAATTGGTTGAGAGAGACCCCAAACTTTATATTATAGAATAATTTTTTACATGATATTAATATACTAAATAATCAAATTAAATTAATTACTCTATTTATAACCTTCTGGATCTATGTTATATTTAATAAATTTTTATCATGTTCATTTATTACCATTTTTTCAGGATACAAATTCCTATTTCATTATTTTAAGAGCATTCCTTCCATGGTTCCTTGTTTGGATCACCTGTGGTAAATTATATAAGCTCATATAAAATAGGAATAAAAATGTAGATGTTAAATGAAATGGTCTTTATGTACTTACTAAAATTTAAATGGTCTAAAATACTCAAATGAGTTCTGACATAGGGAAAATTCATTTAGTAAACGTGTTAACTATATACGGTTATTTCAATTAGGAGGTTTTACCGACCATCATGAACTAGTTTTTTATTTTCGATTACAATTATATATTAATTATATAATATTAAATAATTTATCATAAAAAAATTTAACCATAATAATATTTTTATGACCATCCTTGAAGTTGGTATAGAGAAATGATGTATTTTGTTCATGTAGGTGGTGAAACAACCATATTGTAAAAAAAATCTTTTTTTAAGATTAAAATAAAGGTAACATAGAAGATGGATATTACACCATTATAATAACATATTTGAATATTTATGAAATTTGAGTTTACTTTCCCTAGTGTATGGAAAACATAATGTGGTTTTATAACAATAATACTGTTGAAATAGAGTAGTCGAGAATCTTATCACTTCGAGTGGTTGTCTCCTCTTAGGATACCCCTTAAAGATCATCTACATAGTATTTGGGTGAAAAAAATTATGAGAACTTGGGGGGAGAGTATTGAAAATTGTTTTTTGTAGAAATATGGAAATCTCCAAGAATTTTAATTTTCTAGGAGAACGGGTTTTGAGGGTGGTATTCATAAAGAGGTGAATCGTTTTTAATACTATATTCATTAGTTTATTATTTTTGGCTTAATATTATCAATAATTTTTTATTTTTTACTATATATAGTAAATGGTGCATTATTTTTTCGAAATAATCAGTGTTTTTATCATCCATAACTAAAATATTAATATAATTATCTTATTGTTAATAATTGTATTTTACCAAATTTATCTATTTATAAAAATAAAAATATTTTATAAAAATTTCAAAAACTCACTGAAAACAATTTTAAATTAATAGATTAAAAAATTGAAACTAATTTTATGGATATAATGTTCAGAATATGATAAATTTAATTTTATGTAAAATCCTCATTTATTTGAATAATACAAATTTTATTTTTATGATCAATTTCATTCCCTTTTGAGAAATTATGTAGGTATTATATAATTATGTTATCTATATAATATATCATAATATTAATTTATAATCACTTTTATGAAAATTTAATTTCTTCTAAATCATTATACTAATTATATAAATGAAAATAAAACATAAATGTTTTACCAAAAATATAATAATTTTTAATCATTGTCAAATAATTTATTTACATGTATCATTGTATAGATATATCGTATTTGAATTTTATAAGATACCAGTATTTTATTTCACACATCTATATGTAAGGATACTATTCTAACATTCATGATGCTATTCTAAATCGTTAGATTATTATTCCAAAAATCATGATAATATTCCAACGTTCAGATTATTTATCCAACGATCAAATTTGTAATGGTCATATGAGATCCCTTAATTAGAGAAATACATCATATTTAATTCATTATTCATTATATTCAAATTTTTTTCACGGTTAATTATATTTTCATATTCATATTTCATTAATTATAATCAGTTTTCTTTATAAAGTGTGCTTCACAAGTGTGATTTGTAGAGTTAATAAGGTTTCCTTATGAATTTTCCATTCCTTCATGTTTTGAAAATCACAAACACTATATCTTAAGGAAAATTTCATTTTCCCTAAAATTTGTCTTAAAGAAGAAAATTTTCCTTCCCCAAGGAAAATTTATCCTTACCTGTTTTTCATTGTTCATATTTTAGTCTCTCTAAATATAACTATATTTATTCCTATGTGAAAAATTAGATTTCACATCTAAAACCTTGGAATTCTTTAAATACATAGATATAGTGTATTCTATATTCACGTTCCGAATTCATGTTCTGAAATCTCTGAAATTCAGAATCCAAATTCCATGAAATTCCGTATCCAATTTCTCTGAAATTCAGAATCCCAGTTTTATAGAATTCAGGCTATGAATTTGTCAAAATTCACATTCTGAATTCCTCAAAATTATAATAATGAATTCCTTAGAATTTAGACTCTGAATTCCTTAGAATTCATACTCTGAAATCCTCAAAACTCAGACTCTGAAATCTATAGAATTATGATTCCAAATTCCTTGAAAAACAGAATCTGTATATCCTAGTAACACAGACTCCAATGGTTTACTCGCTTAGTTTCTGAATTATATTTTTCCTTAGTCTTTGAAAAATTGAATTCGTCTGAGCAACCATATTTTACATACTCTTGTTTTAGTTATAAAACAATTTCTTGCAATCTGTTACTAACTATCCATTTTTGAGTGACACATATACAGGTCCCTTTAAAAATTCAAGGAAAAACATGACCATTGGATGAGGGAACCGACCATTGATGATGTGCCTATAAATAGGATCTCTTTTGAATGAGCTCACCAAAACTGAAACACATTGATCAATCTTGAGATTACATTCTACTGAAGTGATTTATTGAGAGAGAGACTTTAATTATTTGGGAAAACTGAACAACTCGTTCATAATTACTTCGTGCAACTCAAAATGTTGTTGTGTACATTCAAGGGATCCTGAGGATATGAAGACAATGTTTTTGACTACCTTGAAGTTTGATGGATTGTGGGGATATCAAGATAGACTCCGATATTCATATCCATGGATTACCCTGGTATGGGAAAGATAGAATTTCTTGAATGTATAAATCAAGGGACATTTATTCAAGGTTGTTGTATACCCAACCCTTTGTGTTAAAATATTTCTTACTTGTTACATCTATTGATTCAAGATTGTTTTCCACTAAATTTGGATTAATAAAGAATTTATAACTATCTTATACTTTCTTGTACTCATATACTCTGATTAGTAAGATTTTATAAACCTTATGGTAGAATCTTTTTCCTTGTAAACTTTTCTTAAGATTAATTTCCGGAACCATATTTCTAGAATTAAGTATGTTTTTAGAACTACGAGGTCTTTTGAATTTACCTTGTTTAACATTGTTAATAATTACCATCTTTAAAACTTACAATGTAATTTTTTAAAGTCTATAATTCACCCCCACCCTTGTTTGTTTATTGAGAATCTACATCATTATTTTGATCCTACAATTGGTATCAAATGAGGTCTCTAAAATACTTATATTTTCATATATATTTTCCTGGTTATTTTTCCTTGTTCTATATTTTCCTCGCATAGGATATATTTAATTCTTGTTAAACAACTTTTATTACTAACTAGTTTGTGTGGAATGATATTTTCATTGAGATGGCAGGAATGAATGTAGGTTCAATTAACAATAATAATCCTAATCGACCACCTATATTTAATGGGAATGATTATGAATATTCGAGAGATCATATGAAGACTTTTGTTATTAACATTGGAGTGGACAACATTATTATGCTGACTAGAGATTACAAGATTTTTTATAAAGAAGTCAGAACTTCTACGAATCATGAAAAGTCAGAATATCAAATAAACTATAAGGTACAAAATTCATTGTTGTGTTTCATGACCCGGAATATATATAGCCATATTTCTTCTTGTGAAGATGCAAATTTTATTTGGAAGAAGCGTGAAGTTATTAATTTTGGTACATCCAATGTTATTGAAACTAGAAGAGTTATGCTTAGAGTGGAGTATCATGGTTTCTTTTCCTCATGGAGAACCTATATGTAAGTTACAATATGGATTCATGACTATTGTCAACAACATACAATCCATGGGTCAAAAGGTTTAGATGATGAGGCACTTGTGGATAAGGATTTAGACATCATGCCTAAAGAGTGTGAATCAAAGAGAACAATTCTTGATAGTTATAGGAATGTCTCACATATTACTCTTGATGGGATTTTGGGAACACTTCTTCAACAATAGACTAGAAAGAAAAGAGATACTAAAAATGGTATGAAGAATAATGGGAATGGAAGTGTTGCTTTTACAACTCTCTCTAATCATATGAAATCCAAGAATCTTGATAGAGTTACATGATCTAAATAGAAGAAGGTCATAGTATTATCTGAATCAAGTGAAAGTGACCATTTTGAGAATGAACTAGCTAATCTTTCTCGTAGGATGAACAAGATAGTTGGGAAGAATGACTTTAAGTATAGATATATGAATAAAGAAAGGATAATAAGGACACTGTTGTTACTTGTTATGAATGCAAAAGAGCAAGGAATATATGGCCAGATTGTCCTATGGATATGAAAAAAAATAGAAAGGAAAATAATTCTGAGAGGAATAGAAAGAAGTAACACAACGATAATGCTAATATATTTTTGAAAGCCAATGACTCCTGGTGTTCAAGTGGTGGAGACTTTTTTGATGAATCCTCATATTATGAATCTTCTGGACAGAAGAATCTTGGATTACATGCCATGTTACCAATTAAAAAGATTTATTAATGGAAAAGGTACAAAATGATGAATCCATAACCAATGTATCCTTGAATTCATATTATTGTGATAGTAATTATTATTAATATCTGGATGAAGAACATTCTTCTAATGAAGATAATACTCTACCTACCTATATAAAAGTTTCTTGGTTTTCTAAACTCCTTGATAATGGAAATTTTAATGTCAAGAAAAATATTGATAAGGAAAATTCTTTGATTTATATTCATACTAAGGAAATATCATATCTTTTTAATGATCTTGATAAAAACCCAACTTATTTTGAAAGCATTTCATAAAATTCAGAGGAAGTTAATTCTGAGAAGGATAAACTTTCCAAGGATATAGAAAATGAATTCTCTAATAAAAATGTTTTAGAGACTAACTCTAGGGAAAAAACTAATGTTTTTTTGGATAAAAACATAGTTATTAGACTTAATTGATTAATATTTTCCTTGAACAAGTGTTTTTCAAACATTACCATAGGTAAGGAAAATTTGGATAAGAGATATTCTCAAATTCGTCCTCAAAGACGATTTTTAGTAACAATTATTTAGTTCCTCAAAGTGCTTCATTGTGTACTAAGCATCAATGTGGTGGGAATTGGGAAACTTTTTTTCCTTAAACAAAACTCAGTCATTAGTTTTTCATAAATCCTATTTTTCTATGAAAATGTGGCTTCATAAAATTTGTCTTTATGAAGATTTTAGATCCAAGAAAGTTTGGGTTCTGAATGTCTAACACTATTATTTTCAAGAGAGAAAATATAGTGCCGACAACAATTCATGGTACATGGATTGTAGATGTTCCCAGCACATGAAAGGTAACAAAAACTTCTTTGAAAAGTTTATCAAGAAAAATGGGGGGAAAGTAACATTCGTAGATAATACTTAGGGAGAAATTATTGGTATAGGTAACATTGTATTTCTTAGAAAATCATTGATTTCAAATGTTTTATTTATTAAAGGTATTTAGGAAAAACTCATTCTCATAAGACAATTATGTAATGAAGGTTACCTTATGGATTTTAAGAATGAAGTGAGCTTAGTACACAATTTCATGGAAGATTTTATTCTTTTATCCAATAGGAATGAGAATGTATACACACTAAACATAAATGTCCTTAGAAGTAAAGATCGACCTTGTATTTGTTCAATGGATGATCATTCATGGTTATGGCATATAAGGCTAGGACACTGTAACCATTGGAACCTATGAAAAATCTCTATGAAAAGACTAGTTAATGATCTACCAGAGCTTAGATTTAATTTTTCAAAAGTTTGTGATCCTTGTCAATATGTAAAGTCATATAAATCATGTTTTAAATCGGTAGATGAAGTCTCAACTACTGATGCATTATAGTTGGTGCATATGGATCCTTTTGGTCCAACACAAACTGGAAGCATTTAAGGCAAATATTTTGTACTTTTTATAGTTGATTATTATACTAAATTTATGTGGCCCTATTTTAAAGCAAATAAATCTAAATCTTTTTCTTATTTAAAATTTTTAGATCCCAAGTAAAAAATTAGAAAAACATTCCCTTAATAAATATTCTGAGTGATCAAGGTAGAGAATTTCAATATTCTGATTTTGAAATTTTTTGTAGTAGAAAAGGCATTACTCATAACCTCTCAGCACCAAAAAAAACCACAACAAATTGGTGTTGTTGAAAAAAAAATATAATTCTTCAACAGATAACAAGTACAATGTTGAGTGAATATTCAGTAGCCAATCATTTTTGGGATGAAGTAGTAAGTATTGCTTGCTATACTATAAATTGTGTTTTGATTAACCCTTTTCTTAATAAAACTCTTTATGAGTTATGAAATGGTAGAAAACCTAGACTTTTCTACTTCAAGGTTATTGGTTGTAAGGTATTAATTTGGAATACTAATGATAATCTACAAAAATTCAAACAAAAATCTGATGAAGGAATTTTCTTAGGCTACTCCACAACTTCTATGGCTTATAGAGTTTTCAATAAAAATACTTGTACTATTGAAGAAACAGTACACATAAAATTTGATGGAACCAATACTTTTGTTCTTAAACAACCTCAACCTATATCCTCAGATGTGTTTTCAAAAACATATTATCAATCCTTTATAGAAGATCAGTCTGTTAAGGAAAATGTTCAAGAAAATATTTCTGAAGCATTCACCTCAGAAGATTTCCAACCCTATGTTGATGAACAGGTTTTACAGAACCCAAATCAGATGTTTCTTAAGAATCATACCAGTGATAGAATCATTGGTGATGTAAATAAAATTGTAAAGACTAGAAGTTCCTTATGAAATGAAGTAGAACATATATCATTACATTCCTAATTACAACAGAAAAGAACTGATGTGGCTTTAGGTGATGTTGATTGGATAAAAGCAATGAAAGATGAGATAAATGAATTTAAATGGAATAAAGTCTAGACCATAGTGAATGACCTAAGCAAACTTCTGTTATTAGAGTAAAATGGGGCTTCATAAATAAGTGTGATAAAAATTGAATCATAGTAATAAATAAAGATAGATTGTTTTCTAAAGAAAATAACCAACAAGAAGGAATAGACTAGGAAGAAACCTATGATCCAGTAGCTAGACTTGAATCTATCCGTATTATACGTTCCATTGAAAAATTATTCAATTTCAAAATATTTCAATTTGGATGTTAAATGTGATTTCCTTAATTTATATTTTCATGAGGATGTTTTTCTTGAATAACCTTCTGGTTTTGAAGATACAAAACATCCTGAACATGTTTTTAAACATAACAATTCTTTATATGGATTCAAACAAGCCCCAAGATCCAGGTATGATAGACTTACAGAATTTTTGATTCAAAATAATTACGTTAAGGGAAATGATGATCCCAATATTTTTATAAAGAAAGATATGAATATTTATTTTGATTGTTCAAATTTGTGTTGATGATAATGTATTTTGTTTAAATCAAAAATATTTAACTTATTCTTTAGTGGATATAATGAAATATGTGTTCAAAATGAGTGTGATGGGTGAGATAAAATTTTTCCTTGGTTTTTATATTTCTCAAAAACTAGAAGGAATCTATATATACCAACATAAGTATATTAAAGATATTCTTAAAAATTATGGATATGAAAACACTGATAGTATATGTACTCCTATTGGCACCTCAAATTCACTTTATCAAGATGAATATGGGAAACCAGTAGATCAAACATCTTTTAGGTGTATGATAGGAAGTCTAATTTACCTAAAAGATAGTTATCCAGACTTAATGTTTTTAGTATTCATATTGAAAGATATCTGTCTATTCCTATGGAATCTCATTTAAAGGTGGTGAAAATGATTTTTTACTACATAAAGGGAACCATGGATCTAGGACAGTTTTATACATCTGGAAATGAGTTTGTTTTAAAAAAATCAGATTCCGACTCTGGTGGATGTAGAATGGATATGAAAAGTTCATATCGAATATGTCATTTTTTACGAGATTCATTAGTTTATTGGTTGTGAAAAAAGCAACACTCAATAGAACTTTCCACTACTGAAGAATAATATATAGCAGCTGGTAGTTGTTGTTCTCAAATGTTGTGGATGAAACACACACTCACAGACTATGGTAGGATTATTACCAAAACAAAAATAATTTTTGATAATAATAGTTCCATTGCAATAAGTAAAAAACCCTACACATCACTCTCATGCAAAACACATAGATATTAGGAATTTTTTTCTTAGGGTCACACTCAAAAAAAAGATATCATTATTCAATTTATCAGAATGCAAGATCAATTTGCTGATATTTTCACCAAATCATTATCATATATTTGATTTGAATATATAAAACAAAAGTTATTAATGATAACTGTAAGGTAATATTCTTTATTTACTTCTTTTTGAATCATATCTCCTTATAGTAAGAAACTCATTTTCATAAGGGGATTCCATTTTCTTATTAGCTGAAATTTTATTTTCGTAGTTAAAATTTTAATCGTCCAAAATTTTGTAGTTAATATATTCCTAGTAAAAATATTTATAGTAAAAATGTTCATAGTTAAAATTTTCGTAGTTAAAATTTTTTAGTCAATATTTTCATAGTTAAAATTTTGTTACTTAAAATTTTTGAAGTCAAAATTTTCATAGATTAAATTTTTGTGATTAAAATTTTAATAGTTAAAATTTTCTTAGTTAAAATATTCATAGTTAAAATTTTCATAGTCAAAATTTTCATAATTAAAATTTTTCCGTAATGAAACTTTCAGAATCTAGTGTTCTCCAATAAGTTTTTTCTCATTACGAATAAAATTCCTAGTAATCTAAAAGGTATGTTTCCCTTACTATGTTTTTTTAATCATTTATTTTCTTACTGGTATTTTGTTTTTGTTTTAACTTTTTTAGATTCACTTTTCCTTAAATCTGAATGTATTATCTTAAAAACATCAAAAGATCAGAATTTATCAAAACCCATCTTCGGCTATCATCTCAAATGTCATATCACTTCACGATTCTTTCAACCATTGGAGCAATCTAGGAAACTGAACTGTCACTTCGATTTCCTATATAATGGACCCTGCAATAGTTGTCCCAAATCGAAACTCAAGCCTTCACATGCTAATGCTCTTCCTCTGTTTTTAAAAGTTGTTCCAGATCATCAATGATTTATTACATCTGAATTATTACTGAAGCCTCTTCACAGAAAGAGATTTAAAGTGTTAAGGAAATCCTTGAGTGGAATATCTACCATGAAAGGTTAGTCAATCTTATGTTTTATTCTAAGTATGATTCTATTATGTCTAACAATATCAAGCATAATATTTTGGAGAGTTTTTGTGTATTGAAACCAAGAGCACAAGATCCGGTGTATCTGGAATTGATGGTTGAATTCTATGAGACATTTAGCCTTTTCAATTATAGAGAAAGAGAAAAATTCTCATTCAAGAGCTATGGAAAGACATATTACCTTTCCTATAACCTGTCAGCAAATCTGATAGGAATTCCTTATGAGGGGGAAGCTGATTTTTTCTCTCACAAGCTACCTAATTTAATAGGATCCTTTGATAAAAAAAAGGCTCTAGCTTTTCTTGGTCTTAAGGATGTGAAGAATCTGAAAAGTATTCATCTCCCTACAAATTTTCAGATTCTTCTACTATGGGTTCAACGTTTTCAAATTATGAGAAAAGGGGACAAGGATACCCTAAAAAATAGTTATATTTATATTTTGTATTTTTTGGTGAACCTAAGAAAGATAAACCTGGTTAGGCATATCTTTGTTATGATTGACAATATAAATAATGGAAATCTGAGGTCTCAAATTATTATGTATCCAGCCATTCTATCAAAGATCATTGTTCTTTTTCTTTAGACTTAAAATATTCTTATTAGTTCTAAGTGGATGAATTGTAAGGTTATAATTTTGAGTGATGATACTCTAAGGAGGATGCATATTGGCTTTAATAGTCAATCTGGAGAATTTCAAGATTTGTTAGAAGCAGAATTTGAAGCTCTCTCAAATAATCCAGAAGAGGCTGAAACATCAATTAAGGGTCGATGAAAGAGGAAGGTGAAGGAACCATAAGAGAAGAAAAAACCCCAGTGGCTAAGGAAAACTCAATCCGCACCTCCAAATCCAAATAATCAAAAAGCATATCCTGATGAAGTAGTGTCTAAGTGGAGAGAAGATATGAAGAATAGGAAGGAATGTGAGCCTATTTTTGGACTAGGCCCTACCGAGGAAAAAACAATGAATGATAAGACTACTGAAAATCTAGAAAAGGAAGAAAAATAAAAGAAGCAAGGGAAGAAATTGTCTGAGGCTGAGATAATGCAATCCCTTCTGAAGGTTTCTTGGAAAGCCACCAAGAATATTCCGGTACCAGAATTATTTTTGATAAAATCTTTTCTAGATACTCTGGGAATGAATTTAGTGAATCTAGAAAAATCTCAAGTCCAAGAAATAGTGCGAGAAGAAGACGTAGAAGAAGAAGAGAATAAAGGGACTGTTGATACCAAAGATATCATTAAAGAGGTGGAATATTATCATAAAAAGTTGAGTCCATCTAAGAAATTAGCTATCTGAACTTCTAAAGTCGAGTCTTCAAAACGTCATACCCATAGAAAAGAGGATAAGGGTGAGTAGGAAGTGAGAAAGTTGTTAAAAAATCATAGTAGCAATCATGATTTCATTCACCCAGAGGATGTTGAGGCTAGAGCTGAGAAAGAAGAAGTTGATGAAGATAAATTTGTTCAGCTATCTGATAGTGAACATGAATCTCCTTTTCATGAAGAAGTAATTATGAATGATGAAAAGTGAAAACATGTGGTTGTGGATACACCATGAAAAGCATTGGTAAATAAGAAAGAAGTTGGTGGTTCATCGAAGAGGAAGGCCGTTGAATATGAAAAGGAATCCTCACCAACCAATGTCTCAAATTTAGAGTCATCCTATCTTAGAAAAGACATTATAGTTTATTCTTTTTAAAAGCATATTTGGAAAATTCCAACATTTACTACTATAGACATGAGATTATAGATTCGTCAGTATTCATTAAATCAAAAAACGAGTTCAGTGTCGATGGTGATGGATAACTGTGTCAAAATCGTGGCAGACATCAACACATTTCTCATTAGCAATGAGGCTCATAAAAGATCATGCAAAAAGATGACAAGATATTCATGGATGAAAATATAAGGGATGAGAATATTTTATGAATTTCAAGATAGTTTCAAGGATTCTTTTGACACCAAAGATGTGATGATCATGGATCTCATTAATAGTTTTGAGGAAAAGCTAACACTTTTACATATTTCTTAGAATCATTAAGTGAATGATCTGAATTGGAAATCGAATTCCATTGCTCAGAGTTGGAAGAGAGAAATGGATCTCATAATTGAGATTAAAGAGAAGATTACTAAGCTAGAATAAGTTCTGATGAACCAGGAAGAATCTCATAATGATCTGGAAGAAAAATTAAAGCCTTAGAGAAGAAAATAGAAGATCAGGATCAGTTGCTAAAGCGTGCAAAAGAGGATCACAATGTGCTTAAGAAGTTAAAAACAATAGTGAAGAAGTTGACGCCAAAGGATAAGGAAGGATAATATTTTCCAAGTCCAATCTTTTGTTGTATTTTCCATTCTTACTTGTTCATTCAATCATAATAAAATTTTAGTTTCTCTTCATATTTTGGTTATTTAGTACTAATATTTTAGGTACTATATTTCCTTTCCATTCCTTGTACTTCATTTTGAATATCACTAAATATGAGAAAGCAATGTCAAAAAAAGAATACATAGTAATGAATAAATTTCCCTATGTAAGGGGGAGTTCATCTATGGGGGTGATTTAATCATGATGATTTTTGAATGCAAGAAAATAAAAAATCTCATTCAGGAAATTCAGAATACGAGCCTTAGTATTTCCGAAGCCTAAGTGGGGGGGGGGGGGTTCTTCATATTCAAATTGATCCTTAAGTAAAGGTAGATAGGTTTTTATTTATAAGCCCATAAAATTTTTTAAGTCCTTATATTCTATTTTGTAAGGATGTTTTTGCATTCTAAAAAGGTGGAGATTGTTGAGTCAATAATGCTCACTTATGGATTTTCCATTACATCATGTTTTGAAAATTACAAACACTCTATCTTAAGGAAAATTTTATTTTCCCTAAGATTTTTCTTAATGAGACAAATTATCCTTCCCCACGGAAAATTTATCCTTACCTGTTTTTCATTGTTCATATTTTAGTCTCTCTAAATATAACTATTTTTATTCCTCATAAAAAAATTCAGTTTCACATCTAAAACCTAGGAATTCTATAAATACATAGATATAGAGTATTCAGTTTTTAGGATCCGAATTAAGGTTCCGAATTCTCTGAAATTCATTATATGAATTCTCTAAAATTTGGAATCTGAATTCTCTGAAATTATGAATCTGAATTCCATAGAATTCAGACACTGAATTCCGCATAATTCAAACACTTAATTCCTCTGAATTTAGGTTCTGAACTCCTCAGAATTCAGACTCCGAATTCCTCATAATTCACACTCCGAATTCCTCAGAATTTAGACTCTGAATTTCTCACAATTCAAACTCTTAAATCGATATAATTCTATTTCCAAATTCCTTAAAAAACAAGATCCGTATATCCTTGTAACATAGAATCTGAAGGTTTAGCAGCATAAACTTTGAATTCTATTTTTCCTTTGACTCAAAAAATTTGAATTTGGTTGAGAATATATATTTTACTTACCCTTGTTTTAGTTATGAAAATATTTCATGAATTATATTAGTAACTAAATATTTTTTGAGTGAAACTGGTACAAATCCCTCTAAAATTCAATGAAAAATATGACCGTCTGAGGAGGGAGTTGACCGTTGATGAAGTCCATATAAATAAGAGCATATTTGAATGAGCTCAAAACAATTGAAACACGTTGATCAATCTTGATATTATATGCTACTGAAGAGATGAGAGAGAGAGACATTAATGCTTTGTGTGTACCGAACATCTTGTTCAGAATCGCTTTATGTGACTCTGAATGTTGTTGAGTATATTCGAGGGCTTCCGGGGATAGGAAGAAAGAGGTGCCGACTACCTTTATGTTCAAGGGCTTGCGAGGATAGCAAGGCAGACTCTGATATTCGTATAAAGGGCTTACCCTATTGTGGGTAAGACAAAATTTCTATAATTTATAAATCAAGGGACCTTTATCCAAGGTTTTTGGATACCCTACTCTTTGGGTTAAAAGATTTATTACTTGTTACATGTATTATTTCATGTTTGTTTTCTGCTGCAATTTGATAAATATGGAAAGTATTACTATCTTATTCTTTCCTGTATTTGTATACTCTGATTAATAATATTCTATATACTTTATGGTAGAATATTTTTCGTTGTAATATTTTCTTATGTTTTTTTTCTGGAACCATATTTCTGAAATCGAGCATATTTGTAGAACTAAGAGGTCTTGTGAATTTACCTTGTTTATCTTTGATAAACATTATCATCTTTAAAATTTCAAAATAAATTTTTTAAGGTATACAATTCACCCCCCTATTGTATATTGAGAATCAACATCATTATTTCGGTTATAGATGATTATACCAGGGGTTCGATTGTATCAAAAATCTCTTATTATTTATATTACCTTATTTTATATATTTCTTTTGAAATAATTTTAACTATTATGACAAAATATATTTTCTAAATTTATTGTTCAAATTAAAATAATAAAATTTAGTGGGTTTTATCTTCTGATGTGTGTGCATTATATAATATTATATGAAACAATTATATATTTATAAATTAAATTCTATATATAAAATAATTGGTGGTTACATTATTTCACTATTATGAAATTTCACCAATAAAATTTTATTTTATATGCTAATGTGAAGATTGGGGAGGGGGATTTTTCTTCATTTATTTCACTGGTTCCCATGTCTCATCATCATTCTTATTGTTTTACCATATTACATTGATTAGGTGAGTTGAATCGTTTAATAGATGTTTAAATTTACATTCCAAGAACTACATTAGTATTTAATCATATGAGGTCATTTTTCATCTATAAAACCTCTGAATTTAGTACAAGCACGAGATCTAGTATGAACATCCTAAACAGGGATACATGGAATACATCATCTACTTATGAAAGATATGGTGGGAATTCTAGTAAATCATCTTGAACTCTGATGCTATTGAGAATCTTAATGGGGATGATGTACATGGGACATTGATTACCCTTCATCCAAATAATTCCTAGTTACATTATTTTCAGGTATGTCTTAGTCATTGCATTTGGTTTCCTTTTTTTATTGTATTGTTTTGATGACCTCAAATTGTAATGATTCCTGTAATGGCAATGTCATAGATTTATTGTAATTTTTTTCCTTTTCCCTAGACTATCTACTATTGGTTGGATAGTAAAAAAGCATATAATGGGAATACATGATATATAATGACTACTGTAAATATTTTTGTGATATGTATTACACAATTATAGAATGTTACAAGCCTTTTATGGATTACAATTTGTTTAAGGTTTGAAATTGTATTTTTAATCCATGAAGATTCATTTTTCAGAGTGACATAAATTAAAACGTTTTCATGTTGTTTAATAGTTTCACATTATATGGAATTTATTAAGTATCAGTTTTTAGGGTGTTGTGAGGGTGTTTCAGGATTCATTCTCTTTTGCAGCCTTCTCCTCTTTCCCAAATATCCTTCCCTAGGAAAATTTGGATGACCTCATTCATTCGAGATCAATTTTTTCTGTGACTGATTGACATTGGTGTCCTATTGTCTTATCGAGTTATGTTTTACACATGGTTCATCATAGTTTTGGGTTGAAATTATATTTATGCTTTGGTTTTGTGATTATATATAGTTTTCTATAAATCCTCATTAGTTTATTAGTGTTCTATTCTCTATAAAGGAAGTTCTATTAGGATCTATGTCGACATTTTCAATGGCGATTAGGTTTTATACATTATTAAGGTAGTTGGATCTTTTCAAGTGGTCTAATTTATTGAAAATATTATTGTTCTTATTAATACATTAAGATTTGATATGTAATTACATTTTTTTATTTGAAAAGTGAATTGGTTCACATTTAAAAAGGGGATATTGAATTGAAAATGGAATTGAAATTTTTTAAAATTGAAAAAAATATTTCCAATCATTGAGGAAGTATGGATTTGATTTGAAATGGTTTTTCAAAAATGTAAGTAATGTTTTAAAATAAAAACATAGAAACATTGAACATCGGGAACCATGGGTGCGTCAAGAAAGAGACACAAGTAAACTTATTGTGGGTTACACCACTACGGGAAATCACTTGTTTGTCAATGTTCTATAGATGGACTCTATGTTAGATGGATCCAACCTTATTCCTTGTATTGATTTGGAGTTTCAACTATGTTTCTTCCAATAGGCGAGATCCCAACTGGTAGGTACACTGTAGTTTCTTATTGTTTAATTCATGGTAGTTTATTTTATAGATGTTACCTCATATGTTTATTTATATTTTGTACATTTATCTACCTTTATTCAATCTTTGGAAACATTTTTGTCATTTTTTGAAAACTCAAGGATTATTTGAAAAATGAATTCAAATTATTTAATTTATAAATTTTTTCTATTACTATAATTTTTTAAAGCATGAACAGGTGTATTAATGTTATTATCGCTTGTATTTATTTTTTCTGGAATCGTACTGGGATCTATATATGACACCCTATATGGGCATGTGGTAGGATGTAGATCATTTTTCATAGGATATAGCTAATTTTAAGAACACTCCATGGCATGCATTAATCAATTTTTTTTCCAATTCTGTTATAGATTTGACATTTGGTTACATGGAGAATATATATTTTTTAGTTTGACATAATTTCTGTTTTTCCATATTTGGATTATTTGTATCTATCTTTTATTATTCTTCATACACTGGTTGTATGCCTTGTTATTGTTTTATACAATACTTGTTTTGTTTTCTTTTTTTTCACACACTGTGATGGGCAGAATTCGGTGATTAGATTGGGTCACATGTGATGGCCTATTAAAATTTGGTATCATAGGGGTTACTGAACCAGAATTGTTTTAGCACTGCTTGTGCTACATTTCTGTCATTTGTATACTAGAGTAGGATCATAAAAATATAGAAAGTAGGTTTGGAAAAGGTTTTGATCCATCTCAGTCTTGTTATTGAATCTGAGTTTCCATGGGTGGATAAAATATATATGTGTTGACCAAGACATAGTATTTAGGGTTTTTAAATAAATTTTTCCATAATGTCATTTAAATTAAAAAATCTACAATGTTTGGGGACCTGGTGTGTCTTCGGATTTTTGAATAAACTATTTGGGGTTAGTTTATTTAAAAGGAATTGTTCTTTTCAAAATGTGTTACCCTTTAGTGGTTGAATTCATAACTTGATTAAATTCTTATTGTTTTATAGATTTTAATGTATTTTGGTTTTTGGTTCAATGGTTTTGGAGTTTCTCATGGCTGATAGATAATTGTATTATTTTTAATAGATAATACCTCCTAGAAGAGATCGTCCATATAAAAAGGGGAAGCTGATTGGTGGGTTCCATCGATGGATCCTCACGTGGAGTCTTGTTTGGTAGAGGTGGAAATCCATACCATTTAGAATCTGGGGTATGTGGGAGTAATGAACCCAAAAAGAGTAGTGGATCATGGGTGTGAATTTACCAAGTAATATCCACTTATATTAAATGGTGACAAAGTACCACAATAGTAAGAAGAGTGTATTGAATGGATTGAGAGGATTATTAATTTATTGTAGAATCTGGATGCTTTTTAGGTGGTGTTTTTCACATATACGGTCAATTTAACATGATGAAGATGGTGGGGTTATATAGTGGAAGTTATGTTTCATGAAGGTTTTACTTGGGGTTATTTAAAGAAGATATTTAATCAGCATTTTTAATCTAATAAATTATGTGAGGAAATGACCATGGAGTATATGAACATGGAGAAAAGGTATCATATAGTTATAGAGTTCTCCACCCATTTTTTTGAGTTTATGAACTAGGAATCATGGCATGTCTCCAATTGTTACATGATTGCTCAGAGGTGGGAGATGAGTTTGATAAAAAATGTTTTTTTGATGCTATTTATTTTGTTCCTTCTAAAATTTTTTGTAGGTATTGGATATAACATCATTGGATACAGAGAGATTCAAGGAATGACATGTTTTGGAAGAGCATCAAAAAGTGTTTTAGTTTCCCCGAGTGATTCTTTTAGTCCGAAAAGTAAGCACAAGAGTGGACAGATTTCTACAAGACCAGTTTGATGGTCTAAATTAGGGTATAAAAATTTTATTTTATACTACTGTGGGATCCTAGGAAATTCTAGTCCCCATTTCCTAGAGGATCCTAGGAATTTTCATCTTTATGGTTGATCTGTCCATATAAAATTTTTATATGATAATATGATCCAAGATAGTAAAGAGGGATCCAAATTCACAATGGGGTTGCAGGTTTAGTTTGAACCATCAAAGGGTGGTGGTTCACTCTCTGGAAAAAGTGGATGTCTTGGTGAGAATGTTCAGATGACATTATGTAGTATAGTGTGCACCAGAAGAATACAAAGTACGGATAGCTATGGTTATATGTACGGTGTTTATTTCATCTTATATTGTACAATATTTGTTTGATGTAGGTGGAAACCATTCTTTTATACCATCAGAGTTGGTTTATGTGATGGGATATTATTTGGATCTTATGGCATTCTTGATGGATCATTCCATGCCATTGGGAAATGCAGTCTGTACAATGTTTTAGGTGTCTCGAGTGTTGAGTAATGTTATGTGAATTTACGGTGGTTCGGGGCTTCCTAATGATTGATCTCGATATATTCAACATAATTATCAGTAATTATTATAAGATTAGTGTAAAGTTATAGATAGACTATGATAATTTTTAGGTATAGTTCTTATCAATCTACGGGGGCACTCATGTTTTATAGGGTGAGTGGGACTTTAGACTGTGAACGTAATGGACTTTTGTTCCTTATGTTATTACGATATCCTATTAGTTTTCAAAAATGTTTCATGATGCGGTTGACTTTTTCTCTAGAAATCTTCTACCTTTTGATGTGTGTGTGTTCTTAGAGGTTGTTTTAGATTATTTTTCTAGATTACTACCATATTCATTATTCACTTTTTCAATTGACATTCTCCTTAGAATGATTCCCATTTCAATGCCATCGTATCGAATGGCACCTGCTAGGGTGGTAGAATATAAGGACTTGATTGAGGACCTAAAGGTGGGAGGACTTATTTTTCCTATCATTTCATCATGGGATTCACCACTACTCTTTTCAAATAAGGAAGACAAGAGCCATATAGTTTGTATTGAAAATATGAAGATAGATCTGGTGTTATTATAAACAAAAATCATTTACACATATTTGATTCTATCTTTGATCAACTACCAAGATGTCATTTTTTTATGATTGACATGCAGTTGGGTACCACTAGTTGAGTTTTCGAGAAGAGGATATACACAAACCAACATTTTAGAGTCTACATGGGATGTCTGGGTTTTTGGTTTTTCCATTCATTCTCACTAATGATACTATGGTGTTTATGGATTTGATGAAATGAATCATTAATTGGTCAGTATACTCATCAGTTGTGGTGTTCATGGATGATATGTTGGTGTACTGAAATATAGAGTATGAGTTCACATATCATTTGGATACCATTTTTCAATCTTTGAGGGAACATCGTCTATTTGGTTGTCCTTCAAAGTGTGATTTTTGGATCATGGAAGTGATGTTTATGTGGAACATGATATCATAGAGGGGAATCTCAGCAGAGCCAAAAATGGTATAGGAATTTATTTTTTAGGAAAAGCCCATAAATTTGTTTGATATTTAAATAAATGTATGTTAATCAGGTAACTACTGAAAGTTTTTTCAGATTTTATGCAGTATCGCATATTTAATGACATATTTAATATGTAAGGTTATAAATTATGAATGGAATGATTTGTGTCAGTTATTTTTTGTGGATTTGATGACGAGGTTGACTTAAAAACATGTTTTATTATTCTGAAACTTGGATCGGATCCTTAATTTTTTTATGATGCTTTAGGTACAGGTGTGGGTTGTGTCTTGATACAAGGGAAACGAGTTTGGGATTTTGTCTTACAACAATTATTTCTTCATGAGAATAACTGTAATGACCCGACCCAAAGGGGCTCGAGCCTCAACTCCACATTCCCACCTCCAATAGGCCAGGGGCTGGTGACTAGCACCGAGTAGGCTATCACACACATGGGAGGAATTATCCTAAGGTATGCACCCACAAACACATCCATGAAACAGTGTAGAGATATATATATATATATATATAATAACTGAAAAGAAATGCATGCATACATCTACCCCAAAACTAGAGTACAACAAAAGTACAAGAGGAAATCTATAGAGCCCACCAAAAGTAAACTAAAAAAGCATAAAACCTTCTCAGAATGAGGGGATCACTATCAAAGTACATGATATTAATCTCCTCGACATGACTCCAGTAAACACCCCGGTCAATCTAGCTCACTATGCTTCATCTGCCCGAGGTCCTACTGAGAGTCCGTCGAAAGACCTATGGTCTGAAAAAGACACAGACATGTGCGAGCAAAGCCCTTGTATGGGGGTGTATAAAAATACTCAATAGGCACCCCAAAAAACCAAAATTAAAGTGAGATACTGAAAGGAAAACGTCAGCTCATCCCAGGTAGAGGGAACCCAAACGAGAGAGAAACTCCATCACGAGACCATCCTCAACTAAACATGACTAGTTAGATCAGCTCAGGTGTATTCCCATACAAAACCCATGAAAATTTTCTCAGCTATATGCCCATACATATACCATGAAAAACCACATATACTCATTCCACGCACTAATCCTCATGTGGTTCCAAGACATGAGATTTGTCTTCCCAATTGACACTCATCCGATAGATACACACACATCATATATCGCCACTAATCTGGTATCTCGAAGATCTCAAAGATAGGGGATCACTCCCAGGATCCACTGGGGGATACCACAACCCGATCCAAAATTCCACAGTACACATCACTACTGGAATTAATCTTTTCCCAACGGCAGTATACCAACGGTTTTCTTAAACCGTTGGTATAGTGAGCCTTTGCCAACGGTTTAAGAAAACCGTTGGCAAAGAGAATTTCGGTGGACCCTTTCCCAATGATTCAGTGGAACCGTTGGGAAAACTCACACCTTTCCCAACGGTTCATTGGAACCGTTGGGAAAGGGGTGCTAAACTGACACATTTCCCAACGGTTCCAGTGAACCGTTGGGAAATGTGTGCCTTTCCCAACGATTTTTATAAACCGTTGGCAAAGGTTTCCCCCAAATTGCAGATCGCGATCTCCTCTCCCCATTCGGACAGAGCCCTAATCTATTCGTTCAGGTGCTCTCGCGAACCCCATCCGACTCCACTGCTCTCGCGAATCCGAACACCAGAACCCCCCATCCAAACAGGTACACCCAATACGAATAGGTAAAATTTGATCTCAACCATATTGTTGTAGTTGTTTTAATGAATAAATTTTGTCCAGGTGTTGGTGGTTTAATTGATTATTGAAATTAATATCTAAATAGGATATTGTTTGTGTTTGTGAAGACTTCTTTAATGTTATTGTATTCTATGTTTGGAAGGAGAGTGTTCAAAACATGTAAATCAGAGTTGGGACGTTTACATGTTTTGGATAATGGATTGTGGGAATTATGGATTGTGTTAAAACCAATTTGATATGTTTTGGATAATGGATTTTGGGGGTAGGGGGTGTCCACCGGGGTGGGTGGGTTGTCCACGGGGGTGTCCACGGGGGTGGGAAAGGCTATCCACGGGGTGGGCGGTGCTGTCTAGGGGGTGTGGGCTGTCCTGGGGGTTTGGGTGGGGTGTCCAGGTGGGGGAGGGGTGTGTGGGGTGTCCAGGGGGGGTGGTATGTCTAGGTGGTGGTGGTGGGGTTGCAGGGGAGGGGGTGTGGGCTGTTTGGGAGGGTGGGCGGGGCTATCCACGGGGGGTACGGGGTGTCCAGGGGGCTACGGGGGTGGGTGGGTTGTCCACAAGGGTGGACGGGCTGTCCACAGGGGTGGTCGGGCTGTCAAGGAGGGGTGGGCGGGCTGTCCAGGGGGGGTGGGTGGGCTGGCCACGGGGGGGTAGGGGTGTCTAGGGGGTGGGCAGGATATCCAAGGGGGTGGGGGGCTGTCCATAGGGAGAAGGGGTGTCGAGGGGGGTGGGTGGGCTGTCCACGGGGGTGGTTGGGCTGTCTAGGGGGTAGGGGTGTCCACGGGGGTGGGCGGGGCTTGTCCAGGGGGTGTGGGCTGTCCTGGGGGTCTGGGTGGGGTGTCCTGGTGGGGGAGGGGTGTGTGGGGTGTCCAGGTGGGGTGGTATGTCTAGGTGGTGGTGGTGGGGTTGCAGGGAAAGAGGGTGTGGGCTGTTTGGGAGGGTGGGCGGGGCTATCCAGGGGGGGTACGGGGGGTGGGCGGGCTGTCCACAAGGGTGGACGGGCTGTCCACGGGGGTGGCCGGGCTGTCAAGGAGGCGTGGGCGGGCTGTCCAGGGGGGGTGGGTGGGCTGGCCACAGGGGGTAGGGGTGTCCAGGGGGGTGGGCGGACTATCCAAGGGGGTGGGGGGTTGTCCATAGGGAGAAGGGGTGTCGAGGGGGGGGGGGGGGTGGGTGGGCTGTCCACGGGGGTGGTTGGGCTGTCTAGGGGGTAGGGGGCATCCACGGGGGTGGGTGGGTTGTCAACTGGGGTGGGCGGGGCTGTCCACGGGGGTGGGAAAGGCTGTCCACGAGGGTGGGTGGGGTTGTCCAGGGGGTGTGGGCTGTCTTGGGGGTCTGGGTGTGGTGTCCTGGTGGGGGAGGGGTGTGTGGGGTGTCCAGGGGGGTTGGTATGTCTAGGTGGTGGTGGTGGGGTTGCAGGGGAGGGGGGTGTGGGCTGTTTGAAAGGGTGGGTGGGGCTATCCCGGGGGGGTACGGGCTGTCCAGGGGGGTGGTTGGGCTGGCCACAGGGGGTGGCCGTGCTCTCGCGAACCCCCCTTCTGAACATCATCGACCCCCATGGACAACCCACCTTTTATCCCAAATTCAATAGATTTATACATTATTTTATTATATTATGTCTCAAATTATCTAAAATATGTGTTTGATGTTCTTCACGTGACCTACCATAATTCCTTCCCATAATCTATAGTGATCATGGGAAGATCCCATGCATGATTCATGATCACTCAAATTATTCGGCAGATCATACATAATGGAAGCCTTACAGGATGTGAGATGATTATATATATGAAATATACTCAGGTACCTGGTGAGGAAGTGCATATTAATTCAAAAAGTTAAATCGCATATGAGGATACCCTACTAATATGGTTATGGGATGAGGCATGCTCTGATGTGATAACACATTAAGTTCTTGTTGGTTTTACATTTTTTCAATAACACATTAGTATGTTTTTTTCACATGTGTAGTTGATACCATGATTATTTTCTTCCTTTATCGTTTACTTAAATGTATTATCTATTAAAGTTCAATCCTATTGAATTGTTTATGAAAAAATGACTTATATGAATTCTTTTTACAGAATGGACAGAAGTTGGATGTATGAAACCGATCGTATCTCAAGCGATTTTCAAAACAATTTGGAGAGCTTTATAGATTTTGCATTTCACAATGCTTCAGATAGTGGTCGCATACACTGGCCATGTTGAAATTGTGTTGGTAGACCTTGATTGAGTCATTAAGATGTCAGCTACCACATAACCAAAAATTGTTTTCAAGCAAACTACTTTGTGTGGTATCACAATGGGGAGAAAATGAAATCTCAAATTGGTGATGATCGAAATGAAAGGACTGGAATGGAGAATTTGTTAGATGATCGGTTTCCATTTATTCGTCATCGTGAAAAAGAAAGTATTTCGACTCAAGAAGACGTCAATATGAGGAAAACTGATGCATCTAGTGAAAATGATGATATTGATAGGGTGAAAAAATTGAATGATGTTTCCACGACTCCAGTATATCCACAATGCGATAAAATGAAAAAGCTAGAATTTTTAATCCGATTGTTTCATGGAAAAACTATGTATGGGATTTCTAATACAGCAATCGATTACATTCTTACCCTCTTGAAGGATTTACTTCTAGATGATGCAGATATTCCCTCAAACCACTATATGGCAAGGAAGTTAGTTGAAGAACTTGGATTTTCCAGAAACAAAATTCATGCTTGCCCGAAAGATTGCAGTTTATTCTGGGAAGAAACCGCTGAACGAAATGAATGTATAAAATGTGGCACATCCCGCTGGAAGTCAAAATCTGATGGAACACCATCCCGCGTTCCACAGAAAGTAATGTGGCACTTTCCATTGATCCCCAGACTCCAGAATCTTTTTATGTCTGATGACATATCAATAAAAATGAGATGGCATGATACCGAGAAAAAGAAGACTAATGATGAGTTGGTTCATCCTACAAATGGATTTGCATGGAAGAGATTTTATGATCGACATCCTGGTTTTGCAGCTAGCGTGCGTAATGTGAGGCCGGGTCTTTCATGCGACGGTCTTAATCCGTTTGGGCAGATGCTTACTTCGCACAACACATGGCCAGTTTTTATACACATTTATAATCTTCCCCCATGGTTGTGTCTGAAAAAATCTTTCACTTTCATGAGTATACTCATATCTGGTCCTTCTGATCCCAGCATTGATATTGATGTATACATGCAACCTTTAATAAAAGAGTTGAAACTTCTTTGGGATGTGGGTGTGCGCACATACGATTCATGTTCGGAAGACACATTTCAGATGCGTGTTGCGCTTATGTGGACGATCAATGATTTTCCGGCTTATGCAATGATGTCTGGATGGAGCACGAAGGGAAAACTGTCATGTCCAGTTTGTATAGAGAATACACGATCCAGAAGACTGAAACATCATTGTAGTTTCAGTTTTATGGGACAACGATGATTTTTTCCAAAGGATCATCCATATAGAATGAATCGTCGAAGATTTGATAATACTATAGAGACCGATGATCCACCTCAGCGTATGTCTAGAACTGATGTGCTTAATGAATTGAAATATTTCAGTTTTTCGTTCGGGAAGGTTCAAATGAAATCTGGAAAGAGAAAGAATGTTTCCACAGAAACCTGTTACAATTGGAGGAAGAGGAGTATCTTTTTTGATTTTCCTTATTGGTCAACAAATTTGCTAAATCATTGCTTAGACGTAATGCATATTGAAAATAATATATGTGATATGTTGCATTCAGTTATTATAAATTTCAAGGGGAAGAAAAAAGATGATTTACGATCTCGACGTGACTTGGTGGATTGGGGAATCAGACCAGAATTGCATCATGTGCGTATCAGTGAAAATAAATGGCAACTTCCATGTGGTTCTTATGTGATGACACCTACTGAAAAAAAAACAATTTTTAGAAGTATTAGAGACTATTAGAGTTCTTGATGGCTATTCAAGCAACATATCTAAATGGGTCAATAGAAGAGAGTTGAAGCTAAAATCTTTGAAGACTCGTGATTATCACGTTCTACTGCATGAGTTGCTTCCAATAGCAATTTGTCATCTTTTGTCCAATAATATAAGGGTGGGTGTTATTCGGTTGTGACATTTGTTTAGAGATCTTTGTGCTAAGAAGTTGTCCAAGTCTTTCTTGCAAAAAATGTTGACATATGCCCCATTAATTTTGTGTGAGTTGGAGAAAATATTTCCCCCATCATTTTTCACATGCATGCTGCATCTGACTGTCCATATTCAAACTGAAATACTTCTCGGAGGACCTGTTTCTTTTCATTGGATGTATCCAACTAAAAGAAATATGTTCACATTAAAGTCTTATGTTCGAAACAAGAATCATCCCGAAGGTTCTATCGTGAACGGTTACTTAGCTCAAGAATGTATGGATTTCTGTTCAATGTATTTTTATGATCTTACTACAAGAATGAACAGACCAATGAGAAATGAAGAAGAACAATATGAGGATATTGAACCCAGTTTTCCATCACATCCTCAAACAAGAGGAATTCCTGGATCATATACATTGAAGACATTAAGCCTTGAAGAGCGGGAGATGGCACATCACATAGTTTTGTTCAACTGTGATTTGTTCGATGACTATATCAGGTAACAAAATTGAATATGTATATCTTACATATATATCTGTTAAACTATTCATATTTTTTTATCTACAGGGAACATAAAACAATGATAAATAAGAAGCATCGTTCTTTATCTTTGAGAAGGAGAGAGACTTTCCATAGCAAAGAGTTTTCTGCATGGTTAAAATTGAAGGTAAAAATATTACTATTTAAATTAATTATTTCAATATTTACTTAAGTTTAACTGTCATTTATATTGTAGGTATTGAGTTTGTCTGCTGACTCTGTCTCTGAGGAAATAAGAGCTTTGTATTTTGGTCCAAATATTGGGGTTCGTGACTGTAAATCAATTGTTATCAATGGGTACAGATTTATTGTCACTGAACGAGCCAAAAACATGAGAACACAACATGATGGTATTATGGTTACTGCCACAACAGATTTTTATGCCAGTGCATCAGATAGTAGACCGTGACTTGAAAATGTGGGTTATTATGGAGTCGTTGAGAAAATAATAATATTGGATTATTACTCTCATGGACGAGTCACAATGATGAAATGCCATTGGTTTGATTCGATGACGAGACATGGCACATTTATTGATGATTGTGGATTTCGAGTAATTAATATGGCCCACACTCTTGCAACCGAAGAACCATATGTGTTGGCATCAATGGCTAAACAAGTTTTTTATGTCAAAGATCAACTTCAACATGAATTTGGTGTCATAGTTGAAGTAATTTCAAGAAATATTTTTGATGATGCTGATGATGGAATTGAAACTGTCCCTATTTCCATTGGAACCAATCCATTTATTTATTTTGAGGACTCCAATAGATCAATTGTCAGAGTTGATTGTGAACCTGAAGTTGTGGTTGGAAATATATAGAATCATTCATCCATGTTCTCAATTCTTTTAGTTTACCTCGAGTTGGGTTGTTAAGGTTGGTAACATTCATATTTATTTAGTATTGATCACAAATATGTTTTAGCAGACTTGACCGTTATGTGAATTTTCAATGTTTATTGGTTGCTATTTTATTTGAATTTCATTTTCTAATTTGGAATTGAACTGTATTCAAACCAAATCAAACAATATTTCTAACATGGTGAACATTACTGTTGTACCCCTCTCTCTTGGATTTTAATGATCACAATCACTCTCATCATGTTCTAACTTGTTTTCAAGTGTTTTGATGCTAGGAAAAAGGTTGCCCAGGAGTTGGCCCATGAAGGCTGATAGTGGACTCTCTGAGTCCACCGGCCGGCCGGTGGTCTCTGGCAGATGCATTGCTTTCTGCCAGATCCACCGGTCAGCCGGTGCTAGCGCACCGGCCAGCCGGTTCTTGCCCACCGGCCCGCCGGAGGACCCAGGCAGTAGGCTTGCCCACTGCCTGGTGCCACCGGCCAACCGGTGGATGACCACCGGCCAGCCGATGGAACCCAGACAGAAAGCCTGCTCTGTCTGGACCACCGGCCAGCCGGGAGCTCAGCACCGGCCAGCCGGTGGACCACCAGCCAGCCGGGAGCTCAGCACCGGCCGCCCGGTGGACCACCAGCCAGATGGTGAGACACCACCGGCCGGCCGGTGTATCCAGTCAAACTAGCCGTTGGGCTTTGACCAGACTTGTACTTTTGACCCCCAACGGCTCCGGAAGCCCTCCAACGGCCATATTTAAGTGTTTATGGGTATTGATACTATAAATAAGAAACCATGGATGCCGGGAACATAACAAAAAATATATTTTGATGTCTTGACGCTCTAACGACAAATCTCCAAGGCCTCTTGAGATCCATTGCCATCCTTGAAGCTTGAGCTCCCTCTCCATCAGATGCTCTCACACTTTTGGCGCTCAAGGATTCCGTGTGTTTGTATTATTTTATTTGTTTAGTTCTTCATTGGGTTTGGATTAAAACAAACCTCTCATTTCCATTATTTGTTTCAATTGGGTTTCTTGCTACAACCATAATAAAAAAGAAAGTTGTACGAAGGTGTTCTAGCCTACCTTAAAACGACTAGTGGGTTTCTTTCTACAACCATTAAAAAGCAAGCTGACGTATTAATCTCTCAACGGTTCTTGTTGGGAGTGGAGACGTAGGCTTGGGAATTAAGCCGAACTTCATTATCAAATTGTGTCTTGCCTTTTTTTATTTCCGCTGCATTGATAATTGTTTCAAATTGTTAATTATTTTTGAAAAGGCAATTCACCCCCCTCTTGCAATCCTCTACGACCCAACAATTACAACTTGTATGTTTTATTAAATTCATTCAATCTCTTCTAAAACAATTGATATCTAAATTACCAATAAATCCCCTAATTCCCTCATATATTTAGTTTTTTGGTTTACACATTAATTTTCTTTTTCTAATTAATTACATATTTGTTTTCAAATGCAGGAAATGCAGCCAATTAAAGAGAGACGGAGAAAAAAAATGGCGGAGAACAATCGTCGGATGGAGGAGATGGGCATTCCACCATTAGTGCCTACAGTGAGTACTTTATTTCAAATATATATATATATATATATTTATATATATATTTATAGAATATATAATTTCATGTGATTAATTTTTTTTGTAAACTTTTTTGTAGGATCCACCATTACGTCCACAGTTATTCGATGAGGAGCCTAGTACTGGTCTTAGTACTCAGGCCGGTGGTACGAGGAGGGTTCGTACCAAAGGTGGACGTAGAGCTGCGCGTGCCCGACTAGACCCTGCCCCTCCCACTGACATTTCAGCCTTCCCACATTCTGATCCCAGTGTGTCGTTAGGGACACACGGGGTATTTAGGCCTCCCATGTTTTCGCTACCTTCTGCATCATCTGCCCCATCATTTTCATATCCCATGATGATTCCCACTCCCCAGTCAACATCAGGTCATACAGCTGTTCCATCTTCTTTTCCTTCTACTTCTGTCTCTCCGAGATTTTATATTCCATCGTCTTCGACTCCTGTTCCACCAGAGGCTGTTCCATCAGGTTCTGTGGATCCGGAGCCACTCATTGATCAGACTAGCGCAGGTATATTTATAAAACCCTAACAAATTTTTATAGCAATATTTATTTTCATTATAACATTTTTTGATAAAATATTTGTTTTTCTTTCATGACAGATACATCTACTAACAGGAGGCGGGGGCGGGGTCGTACACGCATGCGTTCGGTGTGGAACCATCGCACATAGGTTATAGTGGAATATAATGAAGACAATCAGATGGTTGTGAAAACAGGGCAGCAATGTCGGAGTTTTCTAGCGACGCTTGCCAAATACTCTGACATCATTCCCGTCAGCCCGCTGTCGTGGAGACATTTGCCACATGAGCTCAAAGATAGAGCTTGGGCAAAGATATGGGTAAAAAAATATGTTTTATTTAATGCCATGAATTATTTTTGAATTTATATGAATTAATATTTTGATTTCTGCTTCGATTTAATTTTCTTGATGGTGAGAGTGCACGACTGGAACGTCTAAAGGATTTAGGCGAGCTTTGGAGAGCCTACAAGCATGAGTTGTATATTGGCTGGTGTGCTAGAGATGGAACTGAGTTAGAGGCGGTACCAGTCATGGATGATTGTCCTATAGAGCAGTATCGTCAGATGATTACTCATTGGACGAGTACCCAGTTTAAGGTATGAATTACATTTGAGGTATTTAAATAAAAACTTTCAAGTTTTGCATTAATATTATCCTTTGCATTATCGAATTTTATTTAGGAATCATCTGGAAAAAATAAAAAAAAAACATTGATGCAAAAAAATACCTCCATACACTACGACGCACGACGATGCCAGATCATGAGAGGCAGCAGGTATGACAATTGTTTATAAGTTTTCTATACGACTTACATTTTCTTTTGTTTCCTCAATTATTTAATCATTTGATAAAGTTTTTATATAACTTTTGTTTTCAATGTCATTGTAGAGGCAAGTACAAAATATTGAAGGGCGTGTGCCTCGAGCAAAACTGTTTTGCTCGAGTAGACGAAAAATGGATGGAAGTGCTGTCAACGAAGCGACTCAGCAGCAGATTGTAAGTTTTAATATGTTGATTTTATATTTTAATATCTATTTCGTAACTTAATAATATATTTATATTTGTAACAAGATGCTTTAGAGGCCCTAGATGCCCAAGAAGCAGACAATTTTGGGCCATCTGATCACTTACATCAGGTGTTGGGAGAGGATCATTCTGGCAGAGTATGCTGCCGACCTAGGATAGCCTCGACGAGGTATTGGCCTGCCTCAGGTACGAGTTATAGTGCCACCGAGCTGCAGCAAGTTAGGGCACATGCAGAACAGGCTGAGAAAAGGGCCACAGAGACGGCAGAATAGTATGCTAGGGCAAACAATGCATTTATGAAATTTATTGAAGTTCTACGTCCAACACTTCCAGCAGAGGCCAGCCCAGCGATTGATGAATACATGTCGTTGATACATTCTATATATGGTGCACCAGGTGGCAGTTCCAGTGGTGGTCAGGCCGATGTCCAGCTTGAAGATGATGATGGCGAGGAGTCTGATGCGGAAGAGGAGGGAGATGAGGAGGGCGAAGGCGAGGAGGAAGGCGCTGTGGAGGGTGAGGACGATGAGGAGGACGATGACGAGGGTGATGATGATGATGGTGATGGTGATGGTGATGCTGATGTGGGACATATTGATCCGTTACATTTTTGACTTATATTACTGAGATTTGATGTTTAATCTATTCTAGTTGTTGGTTTTATCTAGACTCGTAATATAGTATTGGAGTTGAGTTATATTTATATATTGTCTATTTTTATGGATGTTGTTGTCTTTTAGTGGTTGTGTGTTTGTGAACTCCCTGGACAACCCCCCTCATTCTTGGACCCTGGACAACCCCCATCCCCCTTGGACCCCGAACACCCCCCAAACACCCCCCGGACAGCCCCGCGGACAGCCCCGCGGACAGCCCCCCATACATCCCCCAACCCTCCACCCTGGACCACGGATAGCCCCCCGGACATCCCCTCGGACAACCCCCCCCCACCCTCCCCCTTGGACCCCGGACAACCCCCCAAACACCCCCGAGACAGCCCCCTGAACAACCCCTGAACAACCCCTGAACAACCCCATGAACAACCCCCGGACAGCCCCTTGAACAACCCCAGACAACCCCATGAAGAACCCCCAAACACCCCTCGGACAGACCCCGCACAGCCCCCCCACCCTCCTCCTTGGTCCCCGGATAGCCCCCCGGACACCCACCAGACAGCCCCCCCGGACAGCCCCTGCGGACAGCCCCCTGGACAGCCCCCGTACAGCCCCAAACCCTCCACCCTGGACCCCGGATAGCCCCCGGATAGCCCCCCCGGACAGCCCCCGAGGTCGTCCGCTGTGAATTTGACCGTTGGACGCCCGTTTTGGCCGTTTATGACACCAGAACTGCGTTTTCGGTCACCGCGGGCCCACGACACGTCCGATTGATGTGTCGTCTGCTCGACCACTTCATAAATCACTCACCCGTATTTTTCGTCTGATTTCAGACCATTTCGAAATCGTTCAGCCCATTTGGACCACCCTCACGCGCGTTTACGAAGCGCGCGCATCACTTAAAACATGAATATTGAGCCGTACCGCGCAAACCGCACGTCCGATTGATGTTCCATCTACGCGTACACGTCACAAATAATAATAGGAATGTTTCACGGTGGTTTCAGCTCAATCCAAGGTCGTTCGCTATGAATTTGACCGTTTGACGCCCGTTTTGGCCGTTTATGACACCAGAACTGCGTTGTCGGTCACCGCGGGCACACGGCACGTCCGATTGACGTGTTTTCTACTCGACCACTTCATAAATCACTCACCCGTATTTTTCGTCTGATTTCAGGCCATTCCGACTTCGTTTGGCCCGTTTGGACCCCCCTCAAGCGCATTTACGAAGCGCGCGCATCACTTAAAATATGAATATTGAGTTGTACCGCGCAAACCGCACATCCGATTGATGTGCCGTCTGCGCATACACGTAATGAAAAATAATTAGAATGTTTGACGGTGGTTTCAGCTCAATCCGAGGTCGTCCGCTATGAATTTGACCGTTTGACGCCCGTTTTGGCCGTTTATGACACCAGAACTGCGTTGTCGGTCACCGCGGGCACACGGCACGTCCGATTGACGTGTCGTCTGCTCGACCACTTCAGAAATCACTCACCCGTATTTTCCGTCTGATTTCAGGCCATTCCGACTTCGTTCAGCCCGTTTGGACCCCCCTCACGCGCGTTTACGAAGCGCGCGCATCACTTAAAACACGAATATTGAGCCGTACCGCGCAAACCGCACGTCCGATTGGCATGCCGTCTGCGCGTATACATCACGAATAATAATTATAATGTTGCACGGTGTTTTCAATACAATCCGAGGTAGTCCGCTATGAATTTGACCGTTTGACGCCCGTTTTGGCCGTTTATGACACCAGAACTGCGTTGTCGGTCAACGCGGGCACACGGTACATCCGATTGACGTGTCGTCTGCTCAACCACTTCATAAATCACTCACTCATATTTTTCGTCTGATTTCAGGCCATTCTGAAATCGTTCGGCCTGTTTGGACCACCCTCACGCGCGTTTATGAAGCGCGCACATCACTTAAAACACGAATATTGAGCCGTACCGCGCAAACCGCACGTCCGATTGACGTGCCGTCTGCGCGTACATGTCATGAATAATAATGATAATGTTTCACGGTGGTTTCAGCTCAATCCAAGGTTGTCCGCTATGAAATTGACCGTTTGACGCCCGTTTTGGCCGTTTATGGCACCAGAACTGCGTTGTCGGTCACCGCGGGCACATGGCACGTCCAATTGACGTGCCGTCTGCTCGACCACTTCAGAAATCACTCAACCGTATTTTTCGTCTGATTTCAGGCCATTCCGACTTTGTTTGGCCCATTTGGACCCCCCTCACGCGCGTTTACGAAGCGTGCACATCACTTAAAATACGAATATTGAGCCGTACCGCGCAAACCGCACGTCCGATTGACGTGCCGTCTACGCGTACACGTCACGAATAATAATTAGAATGTTTCATAGTGGTTTCAGCTCAATCTGAGGTCGTCCGCTATGAATTTGACCGTTGGACGCCCGTTTTGGCCGTTTATGACACCAGAACTGTGTTGTCGGTCACCACAGGCACACGGAATGTCCGATTGACGTGCCGTCTACTCGACCACTTCATAAATCACTCTCCCGTATTTGTCGTCTGATTTCAGGCCATTCTGACTTCGTTCGGAATGTTTGGATTCCCCCCCCCCACCCCCCACACGCGTTTACGAAGCACGCGCATCACTTAAAACACGAATATTGAGTCGTACTGCGCAAACCGCACATCCGATTGATGTGCCGTCTGCGCGTACACGTCACGAATAATAATTAGAATGTTCCACGGTGGTTTCATCTCAATCTAGAGACGTGGTGTGGCCGGCACCACTCAAAGTGTCCGTCTTTTGTTTCAAAAGGACGTCATTTTAAGTGAAAAACATCAACTGACATACGGAAAACCGACCAAACGCATTCTGAATCTGTTGATAATTTATCCCAACAATCCATGGGACATATGTGACGTGTACGAGCCTACCCGGGTTGAATCTGAGTCGCGGTGTGGCCAGGATAAGTCTAAGTGACTCTCTTTTGTTTAAAATGGACACCATTTTAAGTACATACGGAAAGACGACCAAACGGATTCGGTTTCCGTTGAAACATTAGGAGAACGATCCATGGGTCTTATGTGACGTGTACGAATCATCCCCGCTTCAATCCGACATGCGGTGCGGCTGACACAACTCAAAGTGTCCATCTTTTGTTTCAAAAGGACGTCATTTTAAGTGAAAGGCATCAACTGACATACGGAAGAACGACCAAATGCATTCAGATTATATCGATACGTTAGCACAACGATCCATGAGTCATATGTGACGTGTACAAGTCAACCCCGTCTTAATCCGAGACGCGGTGTGGACGACACCGCTCTAACTCTGTCTCTTTTGTTTAAAATGGACCTGATTATAAATGAAAAGAACAACTGGCATACGCAAAACCGACCAAACGCATTCGTAATCTTTTGATAATTTATCACAACGATCCATGGGTCATATGTGACATGTACAAGCCAACCCGGGATGAATCTGAGTCGAGGTGTGGTCAAGATTAGTCTAAGTGTCACTCTTTTTTTTAAAATGGACAACATTTTAAGTACATATGGAAAACCGACCAAACACATTCGGTTTCCATTTAAACTTTAGGAGAATGATCCATGGGTCATATGTGATGTGTACGAATCAACCCCGCCTCAATTGGAGACGCGGTGTGGTCGGCACCACTCATAGTGTCCGTCTTTTGTTTCAAAAGAACGTCATTTTAAGTGAAAAACATCAACCGGCATACGGAAAACCGACCAAACGTATTCTGATTGTGTCGATACTTTAGCACAACGATCCATGGGTCAAATGTGACGTGTACGAGTCAACACCACCTCAGTATGAGGTGCGGTGTGGCCGATATCACTTCAGGTGTAAGTATTTTGTTTAAAATGGACATCATTTGAGGTAAAAATATATGGTATAGAAAAAACCGATCAAATTATGAATTGAATTTCGGATTCCACATATAATTGTCATCTAAATTTTAAAATGAATTCTAAATGAATTATGTATTTTTATAATTATGTTATGAATTCTACTTTAATTATGGATGTGTATATTTTCAGGATGCATTATATGTGTCGGTTGGTTGGGTTTCATTATTAGTATGTGTTGGTTTGTTCTCCATATGTATGCATTATATGTGTTACAGGTACAATAATTGGATTGAAAAATTAATTGAAAACGAGGGAATAATTGGATTGAAAATTGAAATGAAAATGCCCAAAAACCAGACCTGTTGTGCAAATTGCAGGTTGCTGTGCAATTTGCACAGCAAAGCATATGCCAACGGTTTGAAAACCGTTGGCATAGACTCTATGGAGCTGTTTTACCAACGGTTCAAGGAACCGTTGGTAAAAACACCCTATCCCAACGGTTTGAAACCGTTGGGATACCCTGTTGCAAGGTTGTTTTTACCAACGGTTTGTAAACCGTTGGGAAAGAAAATTGTCTGTTGATTTCCCAACGGGCCAAACCGTTGGGATAGGTTGATTTTTTCTGACCTATCCCAACAGTTCTGTGTAAACCGTTGGGAAAAGTCTTTCCCAACGGCTTACTTCCCCACGGTTTTCAGAACCGTTGGTATAACATATACCAACGGTTCTGCAGCCTTTCCCAACGGTTCTAAACCGTTGGGAAATGTTGGATTTCCAGTAGTGCATCAATCAGATAGAGGATCGTCGCCCGTGGAGATGGTCACGACGATGCCGGAAACCTCATCTGGTATAACTCACAATGTCGGGGATCGAACTGACAATGCACCAACACTACCAAATCCATGTGATGAGAAAAGGATTGTATAACCAACAATTTGGAAACCCTACTAAAACCACACACTGAGTAGGGGATTGTATACACGACGATGTCACAAACCTACTAGAAACCACATGCTGAGTAGGGGATCAGGTAACCGACGATGCCACAACCCTACTATCCATGGCCCACTATGTAGAGGATCATATTATTGATGATTCCTTAAACCCTTTGGGGTAATCCTATTTGATAGGGGATCGCCGACCATGGATAAGCGGTCACAGTGATACTAAGAACCCAATATATGGAAGTAAAGAGAGAGGATCTCACCCCGAACCCACCGGAGGGATGCCACGCCTCTAACAAAAATTTATTCTATCGAGGGGATCACAAACCTATACTAAGGATTTAAGGCCACATGATATCTCTGAGGAATGAACCAAGGGAGTACACTCATCCACTGCTGGTCTGAATGTCTCTAACCCAAGCTACCCCCAACATCACCACACTACACACCTCCTAGGCCAAAATACTGAGGCCAGCATCATGATTTACGTAGAAAAACATGCATGATAGGCTACTCATCCGTTCAAAACGGAAAACCGGTGAAAAAGGTACTATTCAACATAGTGATGCCAGTTGGGGCCCATACCTCGATTCTGAAACTCATCAGGAATATAGCACCATTGTCGTCCCCTAAAAACGGACGAGATTGGAAACTCGTTCATCCAAAACGGAAACCTGATGAAAAGGTCACGTTTCTCTTTATATTCCGCAAAGAAAACTCATGGGGACCAAATCCTTTTCTCCATCCTAGAACCCAAAAACTATCCTAAAATGTCCTCTTTACTCTTAGGATCACAACATCACTAAGGGAACGTCAATCAGACGATCCTTGTAAAAGTTACGGCGGGTCGAATTTGAAAATAATAAAATATTATTATTATTTCGTCTTTTCACAGCCTTGGGCCACGAAAACAACTCATTACATTCTCAAAGAGTATTGAAATGGTCAGTTTTGATACCAAAAAGGTATTTCCGCAAATGGATTGCAAATCAGAGGTACGGTTTGCAAGTTATGGGGGTTTAAAACACCTCTAGAAAATCCGTGCCAGACCAATGCTAGCCTCATCGTAAACCATCGTGGCGCAACAGGAAACTGCCGTGCCCAGGACAGAATATGCCATGCTGCCGCCACGCTACCACCTCCACACTCCTTCCACCATCACCAGAATCCCCCATAGCCTTCGCCAGAAATCGGGTTTTTCGCCTGAAAACTTCTGGGAGCCACCAGGTGCACCCCGGTGCTCCAAATTCAGATCTGAAACATGTTTAAAAAAGTTCGAGACCTGAACTACACAACTGTTATGAAAATTTGAAGTAAAAAAAATCCATAAACAGGATCTGGGATTTTAAAACTCTACATCCTACCTTGCGGGAAAAACACCGAAGCTTCATATGCAGAACGATGCACGCAACGCGCTGAAGCTTGATCGGCTAACGATCGTTACCAAAATCAGACGTCCGCAACACCTTGATTCGTTAAAGGAGGTGGATGGAGTGTGGTTCTCCGTACACACTAAGGAGGAAGTAAGGGGGAGAGAGAAAATTATCAGGAATATTCTGTTCTTATTTTTTATAAAAACATCATTTTAACTCCCCGCCAACACGCCTCCGACCAGGCAACCAGTGGCGGCTAAAATTATGTCACGACTATAGTAAACGCTGTGTTCTGAACTCAACCGTGATAACTGAATTTTTATTTGATACCCTGTTCAAGAGTAATTTTATTCGATGCTCATAAATAAACTTTTCCATTTATTAATGAAAACTCCCCTTGTGGTTTCTTCCACTGTAGACCTGCACCCACAAAGTTTACACCCCACCTAGGGTAAACGACACGCTCCGAACACAAAAGTGCCCCCAGATTTATGATATGAGATAAAATTTAGGAAAAAACAAAACCCATCCACGTGCATTGTATAAACATACTTAATATTTTTATAAACATAATATTGGGGCACACCGGGCCTCGGAATCGCAGACCGTCTTCGCCCCTAGCTGTAGAAATATTTGTAAAAATATTTCAAAGTCTGACATGCACAAAACCTGAGTCACAAAATCCTCCCCCCCCATAGATCTTTTCATCCCTAAAAAATCATAAGCATAAAGAAATCAACGGAGCTCTCAACTAGGTCTCCCATTACATCGAGTTCGAAGCACACATAACAACACCCACATATGGTCTTACCAACTCCCTGAACAAAACTCAAGCATGAAATGGAATGGAATGAGTACTGCAAACTAGTGTCTATTAAAACTAATGCAGAAAGTATAAATGTCAGAAGGCATACCTCTATCCATCTGCGGAGCCTCTGGGACAACAGACTCTAAGACCTTTAGTTGTCCTCTCCCTCACCCTCCATCTCCCTAAGCTTGACGTGGACCACCTGGGGGTGGTGGTGGTGGCATCTGATATCACCTACCACCTACCACTATTTCACCAGCCTCGTCGCCACATCAACCTACATGTGGTCCTACTAACTCATGAAGTTTCCACTGCCAAGGCGGCTTGTCTACCGTCTCCCTCTTAACAGCACGATGGGTCATACAATCTCTAGGATGATTTCCCTGACCATCATAAGTGTAACACCGCCTCTACTGCGGCTAACCAAAACTAGACTATGAGCCCTGTGAGCCCTGAGCCTCAGATCCCTTATCCTAGGGTCACCTCCTAAAACATCATCCATGTCCAGACCCCTACGCCTGCCGCCGACTACCAGCTGGCGACGTCTCTGCTGCCACGTTCCCAACCCTGACAGGCTGAATCCACTCAGCTAGAAAACTATTCACTACCAAGGCTCACTCTAGCACTCCAACATAGGTTGGTATGAACAAGGAAAACACACCTTCCATAATGTCCCTACATTTCCCATTATCGAAGGCCCTATCCCTATAGAATGAGTCTCGAACAATATATAGGGAGTTTTACAACATGTTTTAAACCTCGCTGAGTGATCCAACACAGTCATTCCCTCCTATCGAAGTTGTAGAAGCTACAAGATCAGTACTGAACACTATCTCACCAGATAGAACTCTTCCATAAAGAGCCACTCAAACTATACCGACATAAGCCTCTCCTCACCATTGGACTGCGTCACAAATATCCACCATCGTCTGGGTGAACCATGCAGAAGGTTCTCCACTAGGACCACCATATGATCTGGAGGTGTCCCCACTAGGAAGAAAAGTCGGGTGAATGCTTCGAGCCAGTAATCAGCTGCCAGAGGTTCTAGATTACCCTGAATCCTCATAGATCGCTAACTCTTGAACTTGTGCAGCGCATCCATCATGCGTGCCTCATCATCCTGCAATACCAGCACAACCAGCTGCTCAACAGGTGGGGGCTCAACTAGCTGACCACATGGAGGTCCAGCTTGAGAATGTGTGCCCTACTCCATAGCCTCTACATGGAGAATATTGTCACCCAAATCCTATTGTTGAACCTGCTCTAGCTATCGTTGTGGAAGCATCCTCAAATATAATCAAATTTCACCACATTCAAAGAGTATATATGGGGAGTTGACTTAAGAAGAACAAGGAAAACACAAAACCCAGTCCTATATGATGCATGTAGCATTGTGCCCCTATGAATAGTTTCCTAATGTCCCAAGTCGAAATATAGGTTATCATATTCTTGGTGAATGGATACCACGATCGTCGGACCAACACTAGAGTCCCTGACCTGAAAGTAGAAATCAATACATCATAACACTGCCACGACGCAACCCAGACCAACCTCATAGCTAGAGCACTTCACTAAGAGATCCCAAAGGTGGAACCTCTTTTGATACCACTCTATCATGACTTGGCCCAATGGGGCTCGATCCGCGAATCCCCAATCTTGCCTCCAATAAGTTAGGGGCTGGGGTCTAGCGTCGAGCATGCTATCACACACATGGGAGACATTAGCCTAAGTTACCTCTACACACGCACCCACAAACACCTCCTTGCAACAGTGAAGATATATATATATAAATTAAAAAGAAATGCATGCATACATCTAACCCATAACCAGAATACAAAAAAAAAGATAAAATTGGAAAATACAGGGCCCACGAAAAGTAAACTGCAAAAGCATCCAACCTGCTCAGAAGGATGGGATTACTATCAAAAGTACCCGCCAATGTGCTCCTCGACCCAACTCCATTAAACACCCTGGTCAGTATTGCTCACTAATATTCATTTTACCCTAGTCCTCCTGAGACTCTGTCGAAAGGCCTGTAAAATGTACAAGACACAAACATGTGTGGGTAAAGTCCTTGTTGGGGTGAGTATAAAAATACTCAGCAGGAATACCAAAAACCCCAAAATAAAATAGAGAAACTAAAAGGCAACAGTCAACTCATCCCACACAGATGGAACCCAAACGAGAGAGAAACTCTATCTTGAGACCATCCTCAGCTAAACATGACTAATCAGCTCAACCCAGGTGTATTACTATATAGACACCATGAATATTTTCTTCGGAAGAATCCCATACATATACCATGAACAACAAGATATACTCATTCCACGCCCCATGACTCGTGTGGGTCCAATCCATGATCTTTGTCATCCCAAATGACACTCGTATGAGAGATCCATGATCATCGGATATCACCACTCGTTCGGTATCTCAATGATCTCACATATAGTGGATCACTCCCAGGATCCGATGGGGGATACCACAACCTGATCTGACATTCCACAGTTCACATCACTCCGATAGAGGATCGTCGCCCATGGAGATGGTTACAAAAATTCCGGAAACCCCATCTGGTATAACTCGCGATGTAGGGGATCAAATCGATGATGCACCAACCATACAGAAACCATGCGATTAGATGGGGATCGTATAACCAATGTTTCCACAACCCTACTGAAACCACACACTGAGTAGGGGATTGTATACCAGACGATGTTGAAACCATAATAGAAACCACATTCCTAGTAGGGGATCATGTATCCAATGATTCCACAACCATAATATACATATCCCACTGCATATGGGATCATATTCCTGATGATGCCTCAAACCCTACGGGGTTAACCTGCCAGATAGGAGATCGCCGCCTGTGGATAAGAGGTCACAACGATACCAAGAACCTGATCCAGGGAAGTGACGCTAGAAGATCTCACCAAGAACCCATTAGAGGGATGCTACAACTCAAACAGAAATTCATCCTATCAAGGGGATAACAAACATATAAACTATTTGTAATTCAACACTAAATCTCATAGGAACAAACAAAAGGAGTACGCTCAACCGAAACTGGTCCGAACATCACTAACCTGATCTATCCACAACATCACTACACTATGCACCTCTTAGGAAAAAAATATTGAGGCCACTATCAGGATCTACGCAGAAAAACACACAGGATAGGGTACTCATATGCCCGAAACAGACAATTGATGAAAAAGGTAATATTCACCATAGCAAGCCCAGGTGGGGCTCACACCTTGTTCCCGAAACACATCAAATGGACAACACCATTATGATCCCCTTGAAAAAACACACGAGATCAACTAAATGTTCATCCAAAACGGACACCCGAAGAAAAAGTCACGTTTCTCCGTAAACGACACAAAGCATCCTCATGGGGCCCACATCATCATCTCCATCCCAGCACCCGAAAACTATCCTGAAAATTAATCTTCACTCTAAATATCACAATGTCACTAACGTCACATCAATTGGACGCTCCATGTATATGTTACGGTGTGTGGAAGTTGAAAATAAACATATATTATTAATATTTCAATGTATCATAGACTTGGGCCATGAGCATGACTCATAAAATCCTGATATATAGTTTTAAAGGTCCTTCTCGATGCAAGGAATGTGTTGCGGCAAATGGCTTGCAAATCGGAGTTACAGTTTGCGAGTTATGGGGGTTTAAAGAACCCCCGGAGAATCCTGACAGGACCACCGTTTGCCTCGCCGAAAACCACTGAGACGCCGCCCGAAACCACCACGCCGGAGAGGGAATCCACCGCGCTGCCGCCACACCACCGCCTCCCTAACTGAAATATTCCATAGCCACCACTGGAAACAAGTTTTTTCACCGTAAAACATCTAGGATCACCTTGATGCTACCAATTCAGATCTGAAACAGGTTTCGGAAATCTCGGGACATGAACTACACAAAAATTATGATGATTTGAAGAAAAACAATGTATAAATGGGATCTGGGGTTTTAAAACTCAATTGCCTACCTCACTGGTGAAACACTGATGCTTCAAGTGCAGAACGATGCCCACAATGCAATGAAGCTCGATCTGATAACGATCAGTGCCAAAATGGGACGCCCACAACACCATGATTCGTTGAAGGATGAGGGTGGAGGGTGTTTCGTCGTATGCACCGAGGAGGATGGATGGGTGGGGGAAAATTAGATTTATAATTTTCATTTTCTTTTTTATAAAAACTTCATTTTAACTCCCCGCAAACACGCCACTGACCCAACACCAAACGTTGATTAAAATTATTCCGCGCCTTGGTAAAACACGGTGTTCTGAACTTAATCATGATCTCAAAATTTTTATATGAGACTCCGTTCAGGAGTTATTTTAGTCGACGATAATAAATAATAATTTCCATTTATTTACGAAAACTCCCATGGTGTGTTCTTCAACAGTAGACCCGCGACCACAATGTTTACATCTCTCCAAGGGTAAAAAACCCGCTCTGGACACAACCATGCCCTCTGATTTCGGATACGAGAAACCATTTAGAAATAAACACAACCCCGCCATGTGCATAGTATAAAAATGCTTTATATTTTTATAATATTAATTCTGGGCACACATGGCCTCGGAATGGAAGCCTGTCTTTGTGTCTAGCTCATGAAATATCTTGTTCGTATATTCCAATGTCTGACATGGCCAAAACCTGAGTCGCAACATCATCCCCACCTTATAACTTTTTGTCCCCAAAAATCTATATTCATAAGGAAAGAAACTGAACTCTCAACTAGGTCTCCCATGCCATCGAGTTTGAAGCACACTGAACAACACCCACAAAGGGTGTTACTAATTCCTTGAACAAAACTCAACCATGAAACAGAATGAAAAGAGTACTGCTTAATAGTTCCTATTAAAACTACTACAGAAAGTAGAAAAAACAAAAGGCATACCTCTATCCATCCACGGAGCCTCTGGGTCCACAGCCTCTAAGGCCTACAGTTTTCCTCACCCTCGCCCTCCTCATCCCTGAGCTCGGCAGGGACCACCTGGGGGTGGTGGTGGTGGCAGAATCTGATACCGCCTACTACCTCCCACTACTGCACCGCCTCTTCCACAACGTCCGCTACCCTGAGATCCTCTAAACTCAAGACGTTGCCACTGCCAATGTTGCATGTTTACCAGCTCCCTCTCACCAGCATAATGGGTTAGGCGATCTCTAGTAAGATGTTCCCGACCATCACAAGAGTAACACTGCCTCTCTTGAGGCTGAGCAAAATTGGTATGCGAGCCATGGGATCCCTAAGGGTTAGATCGTATATCTTGGGGTCGCCTCCTGAAATGTTGTCCACGTCCAGACCCATGTGCCTACCGCCAGCTACCAACTACCAATGTCTCACCTTCCATGAGCCCAACACTGACGGGCTAAATCTGGTCTACTAGAAATCAGTCCACCACCAAGGCTCGCTCTAGCACTCCAGCATAGGTGGATAGGCACAAGGAAACTACACCTTCCTGAATGTACCTACGTAGCCACTTCTTGAAGGTCCATGCTCTAAATAATGGGTCTCGAACCATATCCAAGGATAGCGGGACTTGTCTGTAAACCTTGATGAGTACATCGACATAGTCATGTCCTTATGTTGATGTTTCAGAAGCTCCTGGATCCGTAATGACCTGTATTTCACCGATTAAAAATCATCCCAAAAGCACCTCTCAAACTCTACCTACATGAGCCTCTCCTCTTCATTGGATGAAGTCACCAAAATCCACCATCGCCCGGTTGAACCATTTAGATGGCTTGATGCTAGGACCACCATCTAATATGAAGGTGTCCTTACTAGGCGGAAAAGTCAGGTGACTTTTTCGAGCCTCTCATTAGCTTCTCGAGGATCTGGATTACCCCCAAAACCTCAGGGGTCGCTGCCTCTTGAACTCGTGCATCGCACCCATCCTACATGCATCCTCATCCTGCACCACCAGCATAACTAGTTGCTGTAAAGGTGGTTGACCAACTGGAGGACCACCTGGTGGTCTAGCCTCAAAACCTGCGCCATAGTTCATAGCGTCTACATGGGGCAGATTGTCACCAAAATCCCAATGTGGAACCCTCTCAAGATTTCATCGTGTATACATCATCAAATATAATCACGACGCACCACAGTCAAAGAGTATATCTGGGGAGTTTTCTCAAGAAGAACATGGGAAACAAACCCAGTCCTATATGATGCATGTACCATTTTTTCCCTACGACAAGTGTCATAATGTCCTGAGTCAAAATTTGGCTTATCAATGTCCTAGTGAATGGATACATCGGCCAACACACCATCACTTGAGTCCTTGACCTGAAAGCCGAACTCAAAACATCCTAACACTACTGCGATGAAAACCTAACCAAACTCAGAGCTAGAACACCTATAATCAGAGATCCCAAACATGGAACCTCCTCTGATACCTCTATGTCATGACCCGACCCAATGGGGCTCAAGTAGTGACTCCCAAAGCTTGCCTCCAATAGGCTATGTACTGGAGACTAGTGCCGAGTAGGATATCACACACATTGGAGGCATTAGCATAAGGTACCTATACACACACACACCCACAAACACCTCCATGCAATAGTGCATATGTATATATATAAACTGAAAATAAATGCATCCATACATCTATCCCACAATCAGAGTACAAAAAAATAACAAAAGGGAAAAGAAAGGGCCCACCAAAATTAAACTGAAAAAGCACCTAACCTACTTAGAAGCAGGGGGCCACTATCGAAAGTACCTGACGATAAGATCCTCAACAATCCTCTAGAAAACACCCTGGTCAGTCTCGCCCACGAAGCTTCATCTTCCCTAGGTCCTCCTGAGACTCCATAGAAATGCATCTGGTCAACAGAAGAAACAAACATGTGCGGGCAAAGCCTGTGATAGGTTTAGTATAAAAATATTCAGTAGGATCCCCAAAATCCCCAAAATAAAAGGGAGGAACTGAAAGGAAACAGTCTGTTCATCCTAGCTAGAGGGAACCCATACGAGAAAGAAACTACATCTAGAGACCATCCTCAGCTAAACACGACTAGTTAGATCAGCTCAGGTGTGTTCCCATACATAAACCATGAACATCTGCTCAGGTATATTCCCATACATCTACCATGAACAACCATATATACTCATTCCACACACCAAGCCTCATCTGGTACCAATACACAAGCACTTTCAAACCAAATGACACTCTTCTGAGAGATACATGCTCATCAGATATTGCCACTCGTCCAGTATCACGATGATCCCATAGATAGGTGATCACTCCTGGGATTTTCTGGGGGATACCGAAACCCGATCTGACATTCCCCACTTGACATCACTCAGATAAAGGATCGTCTCCCGTATAGATGGTCACGATGATGTTGGAAACCATATCTGGTATAACTTGTGATGTATGGGATCAAACTGATGATGCACATATGCTACCGAAACCATGCGATGAGTAGGGGATCATATAACCAACGATTCTGCAACCCTGATGAAACCACACGCTGAGTAGGGGATCGTATACCCGACGATGTCACTACCCTTATATAAACCACATGCTGAGTAGAGTATTGTGTAACCAACGATGCCACAACCATACTGTGCACGGCCCACTACGCGGGGGATCATATTTCTGATGATGCCTCAAACCCTACGAAGTTATCCAGCCAGAAAGGGGTCAACACCCATGGATATGCGGTCACAACGATACAAAGAACCCGATCAATGGAAGAGAATCTAGAGGATCACACTCTAAACCCACCGGAGGGATGCCACAACTATAAGAGAAATTAATCCTATCGAGGGGATCACAAACCTATAGTAATGTTGTAATGCCAAACGAACCCTCATAGGAATGAACCAAGGGAGTACACTCAACCACTACTGGTCCGAACGTCAGTAACTCGGGTTACCCACAACAACGCCACATTGCGCACCACCAAGGGAAAAATACCGAGGCCACCACCGCAATCTATGCAGAAAAACACGTAGGATAGTCTACTCATCCACCCAAAACAGATATACAATGAAATGGGTACTATTCACCATAGCACACCAGGGTGGGGCCCACACCTCAATCCTGAAACTAATCAAGCGGACAACATCATTGCGATCCCTTTGAAAAAAGACACGAGATCAACTACTTTTTCGTCCAAAATAGATGCCCGACAAAAAAAATCACATTTCTCCATAAACGCCCCAAAGCAGCCTTGTGGGACCCATATCTTGATCTCTATCCCAGCACCCAGAAACTATCCTAAAAATTCCGCCTTACCCTCAGCATCACAGCATCACTAATGACAGGTTAATCAAATGCTCCGTGTAAATGTAACGGCGGGTCGAATTTGAAAATAATAAAATATTATTATTATTTCAATGTTTCGTAGCCCTTGTCCATGAAACCGTCAAATAAAATTCTCAAAGTGAGTTCAAAATTTCTGTCTTGATGCTAGGAATGTGTCACCGCAAATGGATCGCAAATCGGAGTTACAGTTTGTGAGTAATGGGGGTTTAAAGTATCCCTGGAAAATCATGGCCGGACCACCGCCTACCTCACTGGAAACCACCACGACGCCAATGGAAACCACCACCCCAGAGATGGAATCACTTGTGCAGCTACCGGACCACTACTTTCCTTGCTATAATCCGCTATAGCCACCTCCAAAAGTCGGGTTTTTCACTAGAAAACATCTGGGATCCACCGTGCAACCCGATGCTCCAAATTCAAATCTGAAACAAGTTTTGGAAATCTCAGGACCCGAACTACAAAACCCTTATGAAGATTTGAAGAAAAACAACACATAAACTTGATCAAGAAATTTAAAACTAAACTCCCTCCCTCGTAGGAAAAATTCAGAGTCTTTAGGTGAATAATGAATCCCACAATGCGCTGAAGCTCGATCTGCTAATGATATGCGCCAAAACTGGGCGCCCGCAACACCTTGATTCCTTGAAGGTTGAAGGTCAAGGGATGTTCACAGTATGCACAGAGGATTAAGGAAGGGGGAGAGAAAATTAGATGGATTATTTTGTTTTTCTTTTTTATAAAATCTTCATTTTAACTCCCCGCCTACACACTTCCAACTCGGAACCCATCACCGACTAAATTTCTACCGCGCCTAGGGTAAACAAGGTGTTCCAAAATCAACTGTGATCTCAGAATTTTGATCGAATACTCTTTTTAGGAGTTATTTGATCCTACACTCGTAAATAAACATTCCATTTATTTACGAAAATTCCCCTAGAGGATTCTTCCACAGTAGACCCGTGCCCACAATATTTACTCCCCGCATAGGGTAAACAACTTTCCCTAGACACAACTGTGCCCTTAGATTTCTGATCCGAGATACAATTAATGAGAAAAAACAACCACATAATCTGCACTGTACAAAAATACTTAATATTATTGTCAAATTATTTCCAGCCACACCGGGCCTCGGAATCACACCCAGTCTTCGTGCCTAGCTCTAGAAATATTTGTCGGAATATTCCAAAGTCTGACAGGGCCAAAACACGTGTCACTACCAGAACAATCCTACAAATGATCTTGTGTTGGAGTCTATTATTCATGGGTAGAAAATGTTGCATTGATATCTCATTGTAGAATATTTTAAGGTATATTCAGATCATAAGTGTAACAACTCGAGTTTTTCAGGACCATTTATTGAATAAATTAAATTTTAATTAGGTATTGCAATAAACTATGTTAAAGAAAACATTCACATGGTAAAAACATGGCCTATATTACAAGAAACGTGAAATTTTTGTATGTTACACAAAACATTGACTTGGAATTCTTTACACAGAACATGGACTTGGCATACGTTACACGCAACACCAATTTTTTTGTATTACAACATTTTATTATTATAATTATTTAGATGAGATAATTATAATATAGTTTTCAAACGTAATAATTTAAAAATTAAAAACTATTTTTCAAATATTGTTTATATTTATTTTATATAATGAAAAAAATTGATAATGAAATATATGATTTGTGGTAAGGCCCTTATATGTTTGAAAATAATGTTTTCGAGAATGAACAGATTTTAATGTCCTTTTGTGAAAAATAAAAACAAATTAGGCACATTTATAAATAGAGTATGACTATATAAACTTCATATTGTAATTTATAATGTCAAAATTATATTATGTAATGTTTTTTGGATTTTTTTGCGAACCTTCATTTTTGTATGAATAATGAAAAATAGATGATTTTAACTCCAAAATTAATTCTAATCTAATTTCTTGTATATGTAAAGATTATTTTAATTTTAGTTAAAGTTTTAATTAGATAATATTTTTATAATTTAATCAAATTTGGTTAATTAGACTCAATTTTACATCGATGTTGGATATAAAAATTAGCAATCATTTGATCATTTTTACTTTAAAAACCTGAATGGTCAAACCAACTACTAGAGTATTTTCAAATTAGCTTCAACATCATAAGAGATTGGAATTTTTGAAAATGGATAGAATATTTGAAATCATGATAATTTATAAGTTATAGTAGTTTCAACCTAGTTTTCACCCGAAATATTAGTGAATGTAATTACAATTATTTAAATAGATTAAGGTAAAATTAAACCTAAATAAGGATTAGACCATAAATTTAAGACCTAAAATGACATAAAAAACTCTCCAAAAGGAATTGAATGGACATATTTATAACATATAATCCATTTTATACAATTTTTATCATTATTGTATCCAATTAAAACATGAAAATAATTGGTGGAATTCTCTCTTCAAATATTTAATAGAGTGGCAGTCCTCTACCAATATAAAAGGGATCCCTTTATCCTGCTTCGTCAAAACTCTAAAGAAATTTTAATTAAACAATATAAACCCAAATAGCTACCAAAATTACTTATCTTCCTAATTGAACCCTCCCTTTTCAAATAATTTCTTCCAAGGAATCGATTGGGTACAAACTAACAGGAGTTCCATGATTAAGAGGCAACGCCTTCTCTCAAGCCCCTTTATTTTATTTTCCTTCTCCACCCCCTCTACTATATTTATGTCATAATTGTATAATAGAACCAGTATATCAAATATACTAGTTTTTTTTATTATATATGTTAATGATATATTTACACACGCATCTATCTAATGTGTAATGAAGATAATGTTTATGTCTACGACGAACTACCACCACACAAAATGATGATCAATCATTTATCTTTTACCAACAGTCTTGTTGGGAAATATGATGGAAAATATGTTTATATATGTTATATATAATATTTATTATGTATTTAAGCTTATTTATTCTTTTTGACACAAATATCATTTTTTACAATCTATTTGGTGTAAATATAATAACTTTGTTTGAGGAAGTGTGCACTACTGTCCCTTCAAAACGATGAGATTCATTAAATACTACATGGAAGTTATTAAGAATGAGTTTAGTGAAATTTTATGATATATATATTATTTTAATTATATTTAAATTATATTATATACATATATACATATATTCCATTTTCCATAATACATTAAATATGGTAATAAAAATAGAAAGATCATTTAGGCGTATGTATGACTTACTTTCTTCATGAATGGTGTATTCCATTTTATAATTATATATTATATAACTTATTATAATAAAAATATAATGAATTGAAATTATATTTTTATATTTTTATACCTTCTATAATAATGTTATAATTATAAGAACTAAATATATTACAAATAAAGTCACATACGAGGAACAAAACACGAATTATCCAAAGTGAAACCTTAACATATGATGGTTAACATGTGGGTAATATAAGGTTATAATAAAAAAAAATATGGTATGAGATATAAAAATTTGGTTATGTAAAATATTTTTATTTAATTTATATTTTTTATATAGGTGGTTTTAATGAGTATGGTGAGATTCAAGACAGATGGTAAGATGTTTTCATCTCACTTTTTATTATCATGAGATACATTCTTTATTCACCACCCATTACCTTTTTAATGTGTATGTACTGCCCATGAATGTAATTTTGGTCTATTATACTTAAATTTATTCTTATTAAAATATCCTTTTTATGATATTTATTGTAAGGGGTTATGTTTCAAATGTTTCAAAATCAGTAAAATAGTTTTTTATCAATTATTCTTCTCTGAGACTGATGTTTTGTTATGCACCAAATTTTTTTTACAAGGTGTATATAATACCATTTTACATGTTATATCATGAAATTTTTTATTTTCGAGATATTATAAGAATCCTTTAATTTTCTTTACTTACCAAGAGTGTATGATCCAATGTTAAAATTTTGTAAGAGTTTTTTGACACAATGTCACCATTTTTGGAGATTATTTCTATTTATGATTACTGTAATGAAATATTTTGATCCATACAGCAGTAAAACTAATGAGTTTCCTTTTACTTTGTTTATTTAAGATATATCCTTGGATTTGTTTCATTTTTCCACTCTTTGGTACTTATGATAACATTTTATGTAAAAAATGACCAACTCTGTCTCTGGTCTAGAAATCTATTGTATTCAGAACCACATTTTCAAAAATGTTTTCAAATATATTTTAAGCCCATTTTGATAGAAATATGAATTTAAACACTTTTTTTGGTTTTTAATTCATACATTATAGGTTTTCAATTTTATTTTTAATGAAATCGGCTTTAAAAATTATTTATGACATAAAAATCATTTTTCAATACAGGACGTATATTTTATTCAATGATTTTTTTAATGATCATTCAAAATTATTTCCCATAAAAGATAACATCCATTTATTTTACTCATTCCTTTAAGTGGAAATAATTCATGGTTTAAATTAACATTCTTTCTTTAAATAGATTATGTTTCGATGACATGATGTTTATGGAACCCATTTCTCATTCCTGTGTTATAATATTTCTAAACCCGCTTCTTTTCATCACCTATGTTTATCATGAAATGATTATAATCCATGTCTATTTCTATAGGTTATGATATGATTACATGTTTATAATACGCAGTTACTTTCATGGGTTATGATATGATTATTTACGATTGCATGGAACATGTATATATGATTTTACTATGAGATTGGTGGTACTTATATCTCCCTCCAATTAATTGGGTATGGATTTATATCTCATGATATGGACTAAGATAGTTTTGGGTATGATCCTTGACTACTAAGATGTACATGTGAGTAAACCATGACTACCAAGATGGTATGTGGAGTTAACTCATGATACCAATATGTCCATGGGATTGGACCATGACAACCAATATTGAATGGGGAGTGAAAACACACTATAATAATGGTCATGGAAGGAATTCCTTGGCTACTATGGAAATCATACCATATACATATGCTTTTGGTACACTTCCATGTCTTATTCCTATGTTATTCTTTCATGTATTACGTTATTTATATCGTGATGATTATTTTCTTATGAATATCCAAAACTTATTCCCTGATTCATGTATATTATCATTGATATGAAGGGTATGATCTCCTTTTTCCATGATCATGTTCTCACACACTTATTCTCATGATTATGCATACATATCTCCCCGGTTTACCCTTACTAAGCATATGAGCTCACCGGTTTTTATGTTTCCATCCCCATATTATAAATATATTTATTTTGTTTAATTTTTCTAGTAAGGGTTCTAGTCAAGTAGAACCTTGTGGGAGATAATTTATATCCCATATATATCAGTGTTTATGTTTATATGTTTCAAATGGCACAAGACTAGTATAGTCTTTGAGCACATGTTTGTATAATGTTTTAAATATTCAAAAAATGTAAACTAACATTATTTTATGAGAATATAGTGTCCCAATAGTTGGTATCATATAAATTATTTAGTTAACATTTGGAAACTAGGATGATCAATCCATAGTGAGAAACATGAGGACAAGTCTTGGGATAAGTCTATGGACAATGAAAAGAACATGGAAATGTCCAGTAATTTTAGTAAATGATAGAGTGAATGGGTTCCTAGAAAAACTCCCATTTATGAATATTACAAGTGGATGTGGCTCTATCAAAAATGTTACTGGGATTAACATCTTGGATAAGATGTTTTGAGCTTGACTCATGGTAATCTGGTACACAATAATGGGCCTCACTGTACTCCTGGTCCAACACTCCCAAGGGATATACCTTCAGAATTCACAAACTCTACATGAACCATCATGAATGATTTAAAAATATATTGGAAATTAATTACAAAGGATAAGCCTAATGTGTCCTTGATTAATAAATGTGACATAACCTAGACATCTTATATATGGATTTTCATGATTATATGGTTCCTCAATTAAATAAATATTTATTACTCTATGATTTTTGTTCTAGTTAATGGCTAGAACATGAAGGAACAAAATTAATAGTGATTTTAAAAGATAATGTAGTGATTTTTCTCCTACGATATTTAATTACATGGCATATAGAATAAAAAACCTCATTGATATGCTCACACAACTTTCTTAAGATATGAATCATAGTTGAATTTCCAATGAGAAAAGGAGCGAACAAAGTTTTGTTAAGTAAACAATAAGGAAACATCATCCTTTTTAAGAGTGTATTAGGATCCAATTGTTTCTCATAAATGGATCAGAACTACTAAATATATTCTCCATTTTTTAATGTTTAGATCATGAGAATTTCATCTAGCTATTTATCAGTTAGAATGTAAATCAGATCAGTGGTGGACTCAAATCATGAATACAAGGCAATAAGGTGAGATGTAATCCATTAATAAAGACAAGTTCAGGACATTATTTTTCTATAATACATTCCATATATTCTTCATAAAATGATAGAGAAAGAGTTCTGTGTGTTAAAATTGAGGGATGATGTATCTGTTGGAACCTAGGAGGCCAATTTCACAAGACTTTCAAGGAACTCTTTTTTATTTATCATCCAAACCAAATGTCAATTTGATAGGTTCTTTTATGGATTAATGAAAAGTATTAGATTCGAACTGACTGTAATATATTTTAGTATATATGATGTGATTATGTGATCTTCAATAATGGTTGAAATTGAGATTGGATAGATATATCAATATCGTCGTTTTGATTAGAATGGGAAGATGGATTTTAATGGAAAATATATAAACCATGAAGAGAGAAAGATGAGATTCCATTTATGCTCTATGTGTGGGATGAAGAATGAAGAAAACTTATTGAGGGTGTCTAATAATTGTTTGACATGTGTATGATAATGAAATATTTCCTTTTATTAATAATGAAATGGGAATATGTTATCTAACATTGTGAATGGGGAAATATAATCATAGAATGTACATCCCACAATTCGGTACTAAATGTTTAGGGAGGATAGAAATTATAATAATCACTACCCAAACCTAAGGGTTGGTGATGATGATCGACATCATCAACCTCTTATGCTAATGTACAATGGGATATCTCTTGCTATCACTATTTATGATGAGGAGTACAATTACAATGTGGTGAAAAGTAGACGTACTATCCACTCTTTAGATGTTGATTGTATATTTGATTTTTGGATCTACCTACAATTTGATATCTATTGAATTTTTTAAGGGTTCTAAAATTCAAAAAAAACATTTAGATGTTTAATTAGTAGTGAAAATCCCCATTTCCTTGGCCATATTTTTTAATTCCTTGATTAGTTCGATGTTATCTTTCGGTTATTCATTTTTCATTTATTTCTAGGTGTTCCGGGTTTATAATTTTGGAATCTTTGGTGTTCTTGATCTATGACCATTGTCTTGGGGATATTGTATTTTAATTTTCCTACTCATTATTCAAAGGGATTCTGTGAGGTTGTTGTGTTTTGGAGTTGGATTAGTGACACTCTTAGTGGCACCACTTGTGGGCTTTGTTGTTGATGTGGTTTTTACCCTTGATTTTTATGTGTTTTGGGATTAATATGATAGTTTATTTAGGTATTTTTCTACCCTATACATGGCCTATCCTCCCCCCTTGGTATCCCCCTTGGACCCACCTTACATTGAATGAAATTTTATTGTTTTTGGGTGGCCGGAATAGCCAGTATGGTTAGGTCGTACGGTTTACTAAACCGTGAAAGAAAACCATGGAAGGGAGTCCAAATCATTAAATTCTTTTTTCAATTCCCATTTTTTCATCCCATAAATGAATCTAATTCACTCCATTCATCCCCAATTTAACCCCAACAGTAATGTGAGGCCCCTAAGATACCTCAAGTTCCCATGGAACTCATATTTGATGGGGTTTTGTGTGGGGAATCAGCAAGATTCCTTCAAGTAAGGGTTTCTCTCTTCATCTCCTTCCTTCTTCTTTGGGTTTCATCCATATTTTGTGAAGTTATAAAATTTCCGGAAGATAAGGTTTAAACCTATGGTTTTATTTTCTGTCTTTTTGATCAAATATTGTGGATTTAGGTTGGATTTTTCTTCCTTGAGGCGCGGTGGTGGTGTGGTTGATGTTTCACACCACGTTTTGAGGGTATCGAAACATTCATTAGGTGACTCCATGTGTAATCATTTCATGATGAGTTATCTTTCTGGATTTACTCATTTTTTATGTTCCTTTTATATTTTGTGAGGTTAGAAAACCCTGTTTTGTAGCATTATTAATGAATTTATAGTTATAGTAACATTCTTCCTTGAAGTTGTGTATTTTCCAAATGTAACTCATGTGATATCTTTTGTGGTAGTTTTATAAAATGTGAAAGTTATTTTTTGTTTAATGATAGGGGATGAAGATTATTTTTTGGTAATGATTTTTTATCATGTGGTCCTAAAAATGGGGGTTTGGAATGGGTTTTAAATGTAAAACCTTGTTATACATCTTGAATGTGTTTTATGAAAATGTTTGTTTCCATGTGTATCTTTTTTCATTATTTATTGTAATTTTATAAAACATAAAATTGGTTTAGTAAATAATCAATGGTTTTCCAATTTTGTTTGGGAGTGGTATTGGTGTGATTTAGGAATTGATGGAGGGTTTTGAAATGGGTTCTGTGTGCAAAACATTGTTATACCCCTTGGGATAGTTTTGTGAAAAATTGTAAATGTTTTATTTTGATTAAAAAGTTGTAATAGGGTGTTTATTTACTTTTTGGGAGATTTTGTTCAACTAATTTGAGGTTTTGGATGGTGAAGTTGTGATTTAAGATATTATTCATTTTTAGAATGTTTTTCTAAATTGATAAAATGTTTTACTAAATTGTGATTTGTGTGCGAGACATGTTTTTGGACTGTTTGTGTTTGTTTGATGATAAAATGAATTTTAAAGGTGAGAAAGGTATTATGTAATATTTTTGTGGGATGTTATGATATTTTGAATATATTGGAAAAGATTTATAAAATTGTTTAAAGTAATTTTGGATGTTTTAGTGAAATGTGAATGGTGTAGCGGGCTATTTTGGTGTGGGTATGATTTTAAAATGCATTTGAATAAAATAGTGGATTATGTGACTTTTCTGATATACATGGGGTATATTTGGTCAATGCCTATTATGGATGTAGTTTTTTCATGTGATAATTATCTTTCATTTATTTTTGATCTTGTTTGAGCACAACAGGGTAACAAGAGTATCTAGGTGGGTGGACGTTTACTTGTATGCTTGTGATCCTGTGGGGTTTGGACTCAATTTTACATAACAAGATTGACGATGAAAAAACACCCTAATAAAATATTATTGTGATGATTGGGGACCACTAGGTTATGGTTATGTTCCCTACTAGTGGATCATGTACGAGAACATATATTGTTATGGATACTCTCATCGAGATACGAGGTACCTATGACTCATTGTGAGCATGTGCCTAGAGGTTATTTTCCAGTTTCTTGTGATCATTAGTTCCTTTGTGAATTCCATCGGTATACAGTATGGTTGGTTAGAAAATTTAGTAACATTGAAATTATTTTTAAATGTGATTTTTCTTTAATATAGCCCATTTGGAAAGTACTTTTATTTATATTGCATCTTTAGAAATTGTTACAAGCATTTCATGTCTTGAAAACATGCATGATTTTCAACATTGAATGATTATCACATGGAATCTATTATTGTGGGTATCTTACTAGGATTTTACTCACACCATACTTACAACATTGAGAGTATGTAGGCTTGGTTATTTTTTTCACAGGCCCAGGTACAACATATGTGCCAAAGGTTCAGGTTTTTAGCGGTCCTTCATGATGCTGTCTTGTGAAGATGGCTTGAGGGTGGTGCCTTTTGACAGTTGTAGGTTCTTCAGCTATCATTCATTGGTTTCTTACCTTTTTAAAGGTCTACAAAAACTTGTTTAAATTGTTTAATTCATTTCTTAATTTCAGAAAAAGATGCTTTGGATTGAAAAATCCAGATTTGGGTTATTGGGTTCATTTTTTGTTTTAGGTTTATAAATTCAGGTAAATCATTCCCACCATTCATTTAATGATAGCCGAGAACCTTTTCCATCCAAAAGGTATTGAGAAAACCCTTAGGGACTTGTCAAAGGCTGGGTCGGGTGCCAGTTTGATGGTGGCATGGTTCGGTTTGGTACAAAATGGTATCAGAGGAGGTTCTCATTAACTATTTGGGTCCTGTTATTTACGGAATTGTTGGGATAGTCTAGTGTTGGGATTGTCAGGACTTGTAATTATGGCTATAGGTAGTGTGACTGATCAACACACCTCATGATGAGATTCAAGTTTCTAGTGGATGTAGTGATCTATCTGAGTCCCTTGGATTTCATGGTTTTATAATGATTAGGGAAAATCAAAATAGTGTTGGGTTAATAGTCTCAGTGAGCTCGTAAGGCCTGGAAAGCCATGTCGAGCTCAGGATATTTCCCTAGAACACTCTATGTGACGGTGATGTTATTGACATATGATCACCAACCATATGTCAAATCCACCCACCGAAACTAGTTTCCACTAGCATTGTATCATGACCTTTAGTTTTGAAATCTTGGAAGTTCAGTTTTAAAGAAAAAATGATGTGGTTTTAATAAGAATATATTTTTTATGAAAGATTTTCAAATAAATATGGAATGGTTAGATTTACCAATTTATAGAATTAAACATTCAGAATGGTTTTGGAATTGGTAATGGTGTTTTTCACCTCTTTTTAATGTAGGAAATTATGTTAATGTTGGTTTTGAAAATAATTTTCCCAATATGGTATTCTAAATAGTTGAATGGTTTTTAATGGGATGCGTTGTTTTGAAATTATTATTAATACCTTGAAAGTGAGTTCTTATATGAAAGGTTGTGACATAATGAAGTGTTTTGTATGATGTAAACTGGGATTTTGATATCATGGTTAGCTGTCTTGAGAAGAAGGATATATTGGTTGGTTGTTTTGGTTTTGAAAATTGGAACAAATTTTTTTTATCAATTGGTATTTCCATGATCGACCACATGCATAAGGTTATAAGGGATTAGGGGTGGTTCATGGCATGGATGGATGAGTGATGGGTTATATATTAGGAGAGTGCCTAGTGTGGAAAGAAAAGATGCACGTGTGAGGCCCATGGGGTATCATTAGTGGATACGCATATAGTAGAACCATTTGATTTCAATGAAATGATATTAAAGGGAAACATGTTGTCTTGATGACTGGTTTGGGATTGTGTGTATTTTTTTTTTGAAAACGATGATGTTGTGGGATGTTTTGAGTCCAAGAACCCCTCCTGTTTGAATGGTTTTTTTGGGTGTGTGTTCAGTCGGTAAGATCGATTAAAGGGATGGATAGTCGTATCTTTTAAGAAATTTTTGGGAATCCATTAAAATGGTTACCCTAATGTATTTGGATCTAGTTTGTGGAACATTTGGACTAATTCAATAGCTTTGTTGGGTCATTGGGTTCTCCCATTTGATAATGTACGCCCCCATTAAGGGTTAGTGCAGGAATGAAGTACAACACAGACTGTTTCACCAATATAAAATCTTCTAGTTGATCAATATAAGGAAACATTTTCTCTAGATTTGGATATTTAGTTCACAGCATTTACATTCATTGATTTATAGATCCTCTTGTACCGGGAGAGTGATTGTGGATGGTTAAAATAAAGATTTATTTCTTATGTTACTAGATTTGCCGAAGGTGAAAGATTTATGGGGTTGTTAGTGTGGATGAGTTTCTAGATGATGTACAAGAGGGAATTTTTGTCCATCATAGTCTCTATTAAGTAGTTGTTCACGTTAAACCACCAGTTCCATAAATCAGGTCATGAGAGGATGTTATGGACACTTTCTGAAATCCTATGATGTATGGGGATGTTGTATAAGGCCCCCTTCCAAATATTGTTCATATCAATTGCATTGGTCAGGTTCGGTGACACCTTGTTAGGTTGAGTTCCCATTTCATTGTAATGGTGAAGGTCATGAAATACTCTAAGAGTCTCTGTAATGTTGGGAGTATGCCTCCCTCGAAAAAACATCAAAATCCTCTGTTTTAGAGGAGGGAATTATATATTTCCCTTCAGTCTGTTGATTCTCACCAGAAGAAATTGGGTGTGATGTGTGAGAATCTTCTAAGCACCTATTTCAATTTATTGTCCTATTTGTGTAAAGTGATTTTGGAATGTTTTATGTTTTGGAAAACTTATCATGGATTTTGGTGTACTTATTTTAATCATCGAAAGAAGAAGTTATGTTTAGGGGTTTCCAAAGCCTAAATCCGTGGCTGAATATGCTTTAATCCCTTGAGCTCCAGCCATAGGTCCTAGAGAGATGCTGGAACATAGTCAGGAGAAATCCCAGGGTCATTTAAACCCATTGGAAAATTCAATCCTAAGAAAGAATGATGGGGATAGTTAAAACCGATCATGTTTTCATCTTTCTTATATTGTTCATGTTCAATGGAAAGAGGTAGAGGGACTTGTTCCCATGTTATCGACCAATGTCAATCTTTTATTCTTTGATTTACATTGTGTTTTTGGAGTATGGTTGAGATTTTGGATAGACAGGTTGAGTGCATGGTTTGCGCATGGTTAGTAGTAATCATTCCCCATAAAACCATTAAAATAGAAGGATACACATATTTAATGCACAATTTACCAAATTGTGCAGATTAATTATGAAATTGTCTCAACTATTTTAATTTGGGTTCTTCCTGTGTCGGCCCAAGCTAGTCAGTTACGATTGTTGGTTCTTATGGAGGGGATACCCACAATGATTTTTAGGTATGGTCCTTCGGGTAGTTTTAATAGGAGTCTACCACTTGTATAGGGGATTTCTTTCGAGCCTCCCTTGTTAGTTTCCCGATCCTATCTCGAAAAATTAGATTTGTATATTATGGATGGGATCCCATTTGTGTCTTCTAATACTAGTAACTCAGATTTTTCATTGGTCTTGGAATTGCGGTAGGTAGTCTTGTTCAGATTTATCTATCTACCAACACTTCCTTGGGTAAACTCTGGTATTAATGAATGCCCAACGGGTTGGTTAAAGAAATGTGAGTTTCACATTGTATGTTGTTGTTGTTTAATTGGGTAAATTTCTATAGTATTGTTCATATAGTGTTAGAACAATTTTTATTTTGGATAAAATCTGAACGTTCTTGATCATTATAGGGAAGTGATGTATGTTTTTGTTGTGATATTGTTCCATCCTTAATTGATCACCAGAGGTGTTTTCGCCTTTCGGGGGTAAAACGATCATGATAAATGTGTACATTTTTAGTCTATCTATTGGGTTTGGTTTTTTTATTTTCCTTTCTATGGATTTACAAGGGAATAAATCTTTATTGTGGGGAAAATTTCCAGGCCTAGATTTTAAATTTCATTATTTGTTCGATGTTCCCTTTTGGTTCCCAGTATTTCCTTGGTTTCCTAGTGTTCCAGGTTTGGAATTTTGGAATCTCTATTGTTCTTGATCTATGAACCTGGTATTGGGGGTATTATATGGTAATTGGCCTTCAATTTTATTAAATGGATGGTGTTAGTTTGTGGTGTTTTGTAGTTGGATTATTGACATTCCTAGTGGAAAAACTTCTGGGGTAAGTTGTTGAGGTGGTTTATACAATTGAGTAGGATGAGTTTTGGGGTTAAATGGATGGTTTTGTTGGGATTTTCCCCCAATCCTTGGCTTATCATTCCATTGGTTTCCCCCTTTCCCCCATCAAATTGGAGGAGAATGGATGGATTTTGGGTGTCCAGAACAAGCTGCACAGATAAGTTGTACGATTTAGTAAACCGTGTAGTAAAACCATGCAATGGTGTCCAGGTCGTTAATTTTTTTGTTTGTAATTCCAATTTTCCCTCGTGAAAATAAATCTAATCTGCTACATGCTTCCCCCATTCAACCCCATTATCCATGGGAGTCATCCAAGCTACCCTAATCTCCCATGGATCCCATCATTGAATGTTTTTTTTATGGGTAACACTAGTAGAAAATTGGGCAGTCATGGAGGACGTATTCGGGCGACTGCCATTTGGCGGTCGCTATTGACACCATTAGCGACTGCCAAATGGCAGCCGCTACATTTTTTACTCTCCCACACTAAAATTACTTTCCTGCTCCCTCCTTTTCATTCACCCTACCCTGGCGACCATGCGACCCCACTGCCCCATGAACCCGACCCTGATGTCCCTCTGACGTCCTTCATCTCCCCACCTCGGAACGCTTTCGGCCTGCCACACCCCACTATATTTTTTTTCACCCTTCTGCATGCAACCCCCAAGACCTCACTTCTATATCCTCTATCATGCCTTTGTCAGACCCTTCCGACTACATCTCCCCCCACCACTGAGTTCTCCCAACTTCTTCGAGCCTCCCACCCCTATAAGCTATATTTTCGAGCTCTCCCACACATGTTGTTGAGCCCCAGTGTCAAAGACTCCCACTCCATGTTCATGTGTGATCTATTTCATTCCTATATTTCCAATTATATGAATTCCATAATTCTTTTCCATAAAAATTTTCTTCTCATTGATTCAAATGTTTTATGTTGTCGATTGATCTTGATATTGTCAGGTGTTTTTCCTTTTATCATATGCTATAGTTTTCTTTCTGCCTTGTTATTTAATGGGATATATAAACCAAATGGGAATTGGAATGGCTATGTGCGATGTAGCATATAAATATATATAATAAGACAATAAAAAATTAAATTTCTAAAATATGGTGCATGAAATCCTTTTACATATGTCATCAAAACCACTTTCTAAGAAACCATTCTTCTGATAACTATTAATAGAGTGCCTTATCTAAGTCCCATTCTTGGTGTTGATCCTATTCAAATCTTCAGCTAACACCATGTTACCCACTTCCACTACCTAATTCATTCTATGATGCCAAAGGATGTATAATTGTGTTTCTTTATGTATACAAATCTTGATAATATTTTTCATTTATTTATACAACATGGTTGCAGTGAAATACCCACAATATCCAATGCTTGGTCATCATTGCATTGCACATGGGAAGTTATAATCACATTTTATGTGGCCAAATGCCTTCTTTAAACATTAATTGACCGTAATATAATTCTTTTGATTGTTTTATATCTTGTTAAATATATATGGTTAAGATACAAAGAAGTTTATGATTTAGTAATGAATGTTTTGAAATCCATCCAGAGCTGTGAGCTCAATATAGTATGTAAAAAACAAAAAATGTTCCCATTTGTTTCTGGCTTTTGGTAATGATTAAATTTATATATGTTTTTACTAATTGGTTATTTATAAGGAGGGTGTTGTGGAATTTAAGGTTTTAACTACCCAGACTGCATTATTAGCATAGAGGCATGCTTAAGTGTTAGACTCATGGTCCATACTGAGTCTTATTGCATGAAATATTTTGTAGTCTTATGAAGGCATTCAATGCTCATGGACTATATTTTGTTCCTCTCTATGAATAATTATATATTATTTATTATTATTGTTATTATGACTTTTATTTCTTTCAACTTATTTCATTCACAATATAAGTTTTCATAATTTACTAACAACCCGTCTAGTTTCATTTCAAACAGAACTGTTAATGGGAAATGGTACTACGTTAGGTTAGTTTAGAGGAATAAATGATACATTCTTCCACCACTTGGTTAGATGAATAGTAAATTTTATGGATATATGGTTCCAAAAAAAATTAATATTTAATGACACCTCAAGGGGTGTTTGTATGGTTGCCTCGGTATTATAAGGGAAATAAAAAGAAAATTATTCCCCTTTCATTTTTTATTTTAACAAAGGGATATATTTTTATTTAAAAAGTATCATTTGTAAAGTAACAAAATAAACTGTTATTATTTACTCATTCCATTCAATTCCCTTTCTTTCCATTCAATTACATTTTATTCCATTCCACCTCATTCGAACTTCACTTCATTTCATTCCATTCTCAATCATTCTATAAACCAAACATAGAATTCATTTGGATGATTTAATATTTTATTTTAGGTGTTGATGCAGTACAATTCATCATATTCCATGTAGAGGTCTCTATTGAATTTGTGGAGGAGAAAAATATTCTTGAGGTACATTAATGAGCAAAAAGTGATCTGTTTACTTTACTCTTTATAATTATTTTTTAATGTTGTGAAGTTCTTTGTCATCGCATTCCATCCCTTTCCGTACTCTGAAGACATTACCTAAGACAAAAAATTTTTTTAAAGGTTTGTGTAACTTTTTACTTGTGGTGCCAATACGTGTGGTTGTTGGTAGCCTTTATGCTATGATTTGTGCAGAAAGATTCATATTTGGATGGGTTATGCTAGAGGAAAGGGGAGTGGTTTGATTTTTTTTTTTTGACTATAAATTCATGGGATGATTTTCAACAACTGGTAGGGTACATTTCTTCACAATCTAGTCCACACACATGAAACTTAACGTTGAAAAAATTGACATGATTAATTAATTGATTTCTCTAATTAGACATGTATTTATTATAATTTTTTCATTTCTTCTTACATGAATACAGAACTAAACTATGGGCTCGTCAAGGTTATTATCCAAACTGGTAACTTCTTATGGATTTTATGTTACTTCATTTGTGCATGTTTGAGTTGTCTTCATTTGATGATTTCTGATAAAACAACTCAAACGAACTAACGTTGAATGTTTGACGTCCTTTTAAGAGGTGCATTCTGGGGGGTCAAAACCAACCAAACAACCTCTGAATGAGTTGAAACCATACAAATACAACCATAAAGTGAATTGGGAGATGGCTAAGCTGACAGATCATCAATCACATATGTCATTTTCCCTTATGACTGAAAATACACTTTTAGTATTAGGGAACACTAAAATGTGTGTTTAATGGTCAATTAAATATAAAAAACATTGGAATGACCTGAAAAATTATGAATACCACCTTATTATTATTCATGTTGTGTACGATCATACAAAATGTCAATCGGACGTGCAGTCTGCCTAGAACGATCGAATATGAGGAATTTAGAGGTCTGACGCCCTTTAAAAGCATGTAGGGGGGGTCAAAAGTAGCTGAACAACCACCGAATGTGGTGAAATAATATAAAAAAAAACCATAGAGTGTATTTTTATAGGATAGATCAGATGGTATGTCAATCAGAGTTATCGTTTTTTCAGTCTGATAGAAAACACAATTTTAGTATCATAGAACATAAAAACATGCATTTAACATTCAGATATACAATAAATGACTTTTTAATTACTTAAAATCATATTAAAATAATATCATTATTATTCTTGATTTTTATGAGCAGACGAGACATCAATCAGATGTGTGGTTCGCACAGAATTACAGAATATGCGATCTTTAAAGGTTTGACATCCTTTAAAAAGGTGTGTTCGGGTGTCTAAACCAACCAAACGACCACTAAATATGCTGAAAATTAGAAAAAAAACCATATAGTGTATTGTGATATGTTTGAGTAGAAAAAATTCCAATCGAAGAATTAATTTTCCCAGGATGACCGAAAACACAGTTTTAGTGTCTTCAAACACCAAAATGTGCGTTTAACGGTCAATTCAATATTAAAAGACCGAAGAATGGCCTGTAAATTTAGGAAGACCATATTATTTTTATTTATGTTGTGTATGAGTAGATATAACATCAATTAGATGTGCGGTCTTCCTAGAATGACCCAATATGCAGTATTTAAAGGTTCAACGCCCTTTAAAAAGGTGCATCAGGTGGTCAAAACCAACCGAACGAACTCAGAATTCCATGAAATCAGAACACGACAACTATGGAGTGAATTGTAAAATGGTCAAATAGACGGTACACCAATTGGAGGTGTGGTGTGAACATAATGACCAAATATGAAGCATTTAAAGGATCAACACCCTTTAAAAAGGTGCGTCGGGTGGTCAAAACCAACCGAACGAACTCAAAATGTGATGAAATCAGACCACAACAACCAAGGAGTGAATTGTGAAATGGTAAAACAGACGGTATTTCAATCAGAGGTGTTGTTTGACCCTAATGATGGAAAACACATGTTTAGTGTCATAAAACACAAAAATAAACATTTAACGGTCAGATTCATAGAGAACGTGCTCAAAATGACTTGAAATCCTAGAATAATTATCTAATTATTATTCATGGTGTGTACGAGGATATTGTGTGTCTATTGGATGTACGTTATGCACGGTACGGTTGAATATGTGGCTTTTAATTTTTTGGAACGCTTCAAAAAGGTTCGTCGGGGTGGGGGGGGCAGAACCATGTGAACGACCTTGCAATTCCCTGAAATCAGAAGATAACAACCGGTGAGTGAATTGTGAAATGTTTTGGCTAACGGTAGGTCAATTGGAAATGCAATGTGATATTGGTGATGGGAAATTCAAATCTGGTGACATAAAACACCAAAAGGAACGTTTAACGGTTAGACGTATAGAAAATGTGCTCAAAATGACTCAAACTAAAAGGGAAACATTATAATTATTATTCGTGACATGTACGAGGAGAAGATATGTCAATAAAACATGCAGCCTGCACGGTACGACTGAATATGTGGTTTTTATGTGTTTGGTGTGCTTCAAAAATGTGCATCGGGTGGTCAAAATAGCCTAATGACCTCCCAATTCCATGAAATCAGATGACAATGACCAGTGAGTTAATCGTGAAATGGTTGGGTAGAGGGTATTTCAATCGGCGGTGTTGTGTGACCGCGGTGAAGGAAAACGCCAATCCGGTATCATAAAACACCAAAAAAAACACATTTAATGGCCATATGAACCGAAAACGTGCTCATAATGACTTTATATCATAGGGAAACAATCTAATTACTATTCGTGATGTGTATAAGGAGAGAAAAAGTTAATCGGAAGCACATTTTTAACGGTACAACTGAATGTGTGGTATTTAAGTGTTTGTCGCGCTTCAAAATGGTGCGTCAGGTGATCCAAAGTGGCCTATGACCTCCGAATTCCATGAAATCAGACGAGAACAACCTTTGAGTGAATATTAAAATGTTTGGGCAGACGACACCTCAATCAGATGTGGCGTGTGACCGTGGTGATAGAAAACATAGTTCTGGTGCCATAAACGACAAAAACAGTCATTTAACGGTCAAATGCATACCGAATGACATCAATATGACATGAAATAAGAGGAAATTTTTTTAATTATTTTTCATGATATGTATGGTCATACAACACATCAATCAGATATGCAGTTTACATGGTACGACTGTATATGTGTTTTTTAAGCGTTTGACATGCTTGAGAAAGGTGCACGATGTGGTCAAAACCGCGAAAATGACCTCAGAATGGCATGAAATCCGACGAAAACAACCAGAACGTTAATTGTAAAATGGTTGCATAGAAGACACGTCAATCGGAGGTTTGTGTGACCGTAGTGACTAAAAACGCACTTCCAGTTCCAATAATGACCAAAACAAGAGTTTTACGGTCAAATGCATACCAAATGACATCATAATTACATGAAATCACAAAAACCAGTATAAATATTATTCATGACATGTACCAGGAGACGACACGTCAATCGGCCATGCGGTTTGTGCGGTATGGCTAAATATGTGTTTTTTAAGCGTTTGATGCACTTTAGAAAGGTGTAGGGGTGGTTAAAACCGTCCGAACGACCTCAGAATGCCATAAAATCAAAAAACAACAATCAGTGAGTGAATTTTAAAACAGTCAGGTAGATGACATGTCAATCTGAGGTGGCATGTGACAGTAGTGACTGAAAATGCACTTCTGGTGCCATAAATGACCAAAGCACGTTTATAATGATCAAATACATACCGAACGAAATCAGAATGACTTGAAATCACAAGGAAACATTATTATTATTATTCATGATTTTCATGAGAATATGACATGTTAATAGGATGTGCGGTTTGTGCGGTATGACAACATATGGTCTTTTTAGGTGTTTGGCGCACTTGAGAAAGGTGCATGGGGTGGTCAAAACTAGTCGAACGTCCTTTTAATGACATGAAATTAGATGAAAACAAACATCGAGTGAATTGTGAAATGGTCGGGAAAACGACAAGTGAATCTGGGGTGTCGTGTGAATGCGGTGGTCGAAAATGCACTTCTGGTGCCATAGACGACCAAAACAGGTGAGTAATGATCAAATTAAAACCAAAATTCATCGGAATGACTTTAAATCACAGTAAAATTTCTAAATATTTTTTCATGATGTGTACGCAGAGACAGCACATCAATCGGACATGCGGTTTGTGTGTTACAGCCGAATATGTGTTTTTTAAGTGTTTGGCGCGCTTCAGAATGGTGGGAAGGGTAGTCAAAACTGGCCGAATGACCTGGTAATGCCATGAAATCAGTCAAAAACAACCGGTTAGTGAATTCTATAATGGTCGGGCAGAACACCCATCAATCGTAGGTGTTTTGTGACCGCGGTGACTGCAAACGCATTTTCGGTGCCATAAACGACCAAAACAGTTGCTTAATGGTCCAATTCATTCCAAAAATCATCGGAATGACTTTAAATCATAGGAAAAAAATCTAATTATTATTTTTAACATGTACACGGTGATGTCACATCAATCGGAAAAGCGGTTTGCATGGTACAACTGAATATGTGTGTTTTCAGAGTTTGATTCGCTTGAAAAATGTGTGTGGGGTTGTCAAACCCAGCCGAACAACCTCGGAATTCCATGAAATCCAACAACAACAACAACCATCGAGTGAATTTTGAAATGTTAGGGTAGACGACAAGTGAATCGGAGGTGTCGTGTGACTACGGTGACCGAAAACGCACTTCAAGTGCCATAAATGACCAAAACTGGCGTGTAATGATCAAATTCAATCCAAACGACATCGGAATGACATGAAATCACATGAATACATTTATTTATTTTTCCGTGATGTGTATGTGGAGATGTAACATCAATCAGAAGTGAGGTTTGTGCGGTATGGCCGAATATTTGTTTTTTCGGTGTGTGGTGCGCTTGAGAAAGGTGGGTGGGGTGGTCAAAAAATGGATGAACGATCTCGGAATTCCATGAAATATGATTACAAAAAACGGAGAGTATATTGTGAAATAGTTGGGTAAACCACACATCCATTTGAGGTGTCATGTGACCGCGGTGACCGAAAATGCACTTATGGTGACATAAATGACCAAAACAGGCATCTAACAGTCAAATTCATTCTGTACAACATTGGACTGACTTAAAATAAAAAGAAAACATTATAATTATTATTTTAGACATGTACGCAAAGATAGAACATCAATCAGATGCGTGGAATGCGTGGTACGGATGATTCTGTGTGTTTTCGGAGTTTGGAGTGATTGAAAAATGTGCGTGGGGTGGTCAAAATCATCGAACATCCTCAAAATTTTGTGAAATCAGACGACAGAAACCGGTGAGTCAATTGTGAAATGGTCGGGTAGAAGATAAGTTAATCAGAGGTGTCTTGTGACTGCGGTGACCGAAAACGCACTTCCAGTGCCATAAACGACCAAAATAGCCATGTAACAGTCAAATGCAAACCGAACGACATTGGAATGACATGAAATCACATGACAATTTGTAAATATTTATGTGTGACAGGTACACGGAGATGACACCTCACTAGGATGTGTGGTTTCCTTGGTACAACCGAATATGTGTTTTTTCGGTGTGTTGTGTGCTTGAGAAAGGTGTGTGGGGTGGTCAAAAATGGTTAACGACCTCATAATGCCATGAAATCAGATGTCAAAAACCGTCCTGTGAATTGTCAGATGGTCAGGCAGACCACACATCAATAAGAGGTGTCGTGTGACTATAATGACCAAAAACACACTTCTGGTGCCCTAAATGACCTAAACATGCTTCTAAAGGACAAATTCATACCGTCTGAAATCATAATGTCTTGAAATCATAGAAAAATTTCAAATTATTTTTTTGTGACATGTACCCAGAGATGGCATGTTAATCGGATGTGCGGTTAGCATGTTATGACCGAACATGTGTTTTTTCAGTGTGTAGCGCACTTGATAAAGGTGGGTGGGGTGTTCAAAACTGGCCAAACAACCATGGAATGACATGAAATCAGACGACAACAACCGACGAGTGAATTGTAAAATGGTCGGGTAGACCACACAACAATCGGAGGTGTTGTGTGACCATAGTGACTGAAAACGCTGTTCTCTTGCCAAAAACGACCAAAATAGGCATCTAATAGTCAAATTCATTCAAAATGACATCGTAATGACTTGAAATCAAGGTAAAACATTATAATGATTATTCTTGACATGCACGTGGAGACGTAACGTCAATCAGACATGCAGTTTGCCTAGTATGACTAAATATGTGTGTTTTTGGAGTTTGGGGTATTTCAAAAAGGGGCACGGGGTGGTTAAAATCGAACGAACAACCTCAGAATGACATGAAATCAGAAGATGAAAAAACCATTGAGTGAATTGTGAAACAGTTGGGTAAACGACAAGTGAATCAGAGGTGTCGTGTTACCGCGGTGTTCGAAAACGCACTTTGGGTGCCAAAAACGAAAAAAACCGGTATGTAACGGTCAAATGCAAAAGGAACGTCATCGGAATGAATTGAAATAACAATAAAGCATCTAATTATTATTGTGTGACATGTACGCAGATACGGAACGTCAATTGGAATTGTGGTTTCCGCGGTACGGCCGAACATGTGGTATTTTGGTGTGTGGTGGGTTTGAGAAAGGTGTGTGGGGTGGTTAAAACCGGCTGAACGACCTCGGAATTCCATGAATTCATATGTAAACAACTGGTGAGTGAATTTTGAAATGGTCAGGCAAACCACACATCAATCGAAGGTATCGTGTGACCGCATGGACCGAAAACACACATCTGGTGCAATAAACGACCAAAACAGGTGTCTTACTTTCAAATTCATACCTAACGACATCCAAATGGCTTGAACTCACAAAAAAATTTCTAATTACTTTTACGTGAGGTCTACGCAGAGACGGTACGTTAATCGGACGTCTGGTTTGCGCGTTATGGTCGAAAATGTGTTTTTTCAGTGTGTGGCGTGCTTGAGAAAGGTGGGTGGTGTTGTCAAAACTAGCTGAATGACCTCAAAATTCAATGAAAATAGACAAAAAAAAAACGACCAGTGAATTGTAAAATGGCTGGGCAGACTACACGTCAATCGAAGTTGTCATGTGACCACGGTGACAGAAAACACAATTCTAGTGCCATAAACGACCAAATTAGGCGTCTAACGGTAAAATGAATTTCTAACGACATTGGATTGACTTTAAATCATAGTAAAAAAATCTAATTATTTTTCATGATTTTTACGTGGAGACGTCACGCCAATCGAACAAGCGTTTTGCACGGTACGACCGAATATATGTGTTTTCTGAGATTGGCGCACTTGATAAAAGGTGTGTGGGGTGGTCGATACTGACCAAACGACCTCAAAATGCCATGAAATTAGATTACGACAAACGTACAGTGAATTGTGAAATGGCCGGGTAGAGTACAAGTTAATCGGAGGTGTCATGTGACCACATTGACCGAAAATGCACTTATGATGCCATAAACGATGAAAACAGTTGTATAACGGTCAAATGCATACTGAAAGACATTGTAATGGCTTGAAATCATAGAAAAACATTCTAATTATTATCTGTGATGTATAAACAGAGACAGAACATCAATTAGATGTGCAACTTGCTCGTTACGGCCGAAGATGTGTTTTTAAGAGTTCGGTGCCTTTGAGAAATGTGGGCGGGGTGGTCAAAACCGGCCGAACAACCTCAGAATGCCATGAAATCAAAAGACAACAATTGATGACAGAATTCTGAAATGGTCGGGTAGATCACACATTAATTGGAGGTTTCGTGTGACCGTGGTGACCGAAAACACAGTTCGAGTGCCATAAAAGACCAAAACATGCATCTAATTGTCAAATGCATTCCTGATAACATTGGAATGACTTGAAATCATAGGAAAACATTTTATTATTAATGAAGTGTATGTGCAGACATCATGTCAATCAGACGTGTGATTTTTGTGGTAAGGTCGAATATGTGTGTTTTCAGAGTTTGATGCGATTGAAAAAGGTGCGTGGGGTGGTCAAAATCGGTCGAACAACCTAAAAATTTCATGAAATCATACAATAACAATCTGCAAGTGAATTGAAAAATGGTCAGATGGACGATATGTTAATCGGAGGTGTCGTGGGACTGTAGTGACTGAAAACACACTTCCAGATCCATAAACGACCAAAACAGGCGTCTAACGGTCAAATGCATACCGAACGACTTCAGAATGACTTGAAATCACATGACAACATTCTAATAATTATCCGTGATGTGTGTCAGCATAGGACACATCAATCAGAAATGAGTTCCGATTAGAACCAAAGAATTATTGTTTTTACATTTTCAAAAAGGTATTCAAATTTATTTATATATTTTGAAAATCAAAAACTTTGATCTGTTATAGTAAGATTGAATTGAAATACATGTTATTACATTTCAATTATTTGTTTGGGTGTTTTTTTGGTATTAATTTTTGAATTAAATTTTTTCATTCAGTTATATTCAATGATGGATGTTGAATTTTGGAAGATGAAGATTTGAAGAGACTTTTTCACATTTCAGATTATATATTTTGGAAAGGATTATTTTTTTATGTTCTTGAAATATAAGAATATTTATTGTATTTCTGTAAGTGTTTAATAAAAATAAAAAATCCTATAGCGACTGCCATTTGTTGGTCTCTAAAGGTGATATTGGCGGCACCTATATCGACAGCCAAATGGCAGTCACTATAGCCAAATATGAAATGGTCTATAGCATTCGCCAAATAGTGGACGCTATAGGTGCCGCTGATATAACCTATAGAGACTGCCAAATGGCGGTCGCTATAGTCCATGTCGGCTCATCTATAGCGACGACCATCCAGCGGACGCTATTAACAGCAACGTAAGGGCTAAAGTGTCCACCATTTGGAGGATGCTAGGTAGCCGCAAATGACCTTTAGCGACGACTTTTGGAGGTCACTAAAGGCCTTTATTCTACTAGTTTAAACTCCAAGATTCCTTCATGTATGTGTTTAACTCTTCATTTCCATCCATCTCCTTAGGGTTTCCTCCATCTTTTATGATGTTATAAAATGTCCAGAAGTTATTTTTCGAACCTATGGCTTTATTTGGTGTCTTTTAAGTCAATTATTTTGATTTTATGTTAGATTTCACTTCCATGATGTGCATTGGTGTTGCAGTTGGTGTTTCACACCACATTTTGAGTGTTTCGTCACTTTTGGTAGGAGATTCCTTGTGTAATAATTTTTTGATGAGTTTTGATTGCTGGATTTAATCATTTTTCATATTCCTCATATATTGTGTGTGGTGCAAAAACCATTTTTGGGAGAAATAGTAAAGCATTTAGTATTTGAGTTACATTTTTTCTTGATGTTGTGTATTTTTAAAATTGAACTCATGTGATACCTTTTGTGAAAGTTTTATAAATTGTGAATGTTTCTTTTTGGTTGTTTAAAGGGGATACCAATTATGGCTTGGTGATGATTTAGTGTCATGTGGGCCTAAAAAGGTGGATTTTAAGGGGTTTTATCTGTAAATCCATGTAATACATCATGAAGGTGTTTTAGAAAAATGTGTGTTTTCATGTGTATCTTTTGTAGAATTATTTGAGGTAATTTTATACCACCATAGAGTGGTTTAATAAATGATTCAAGGTATTAAAATTCAGTTTTATGTTGTATTGGTGTGTTTTTTAAATGAAGGAGGGTTTGGAAATGTGTTTTTTGTGCAAAACATTGTTATAACCCTTGGGATTGTTTTGTGAAAAATTGTAAATGTTTTATTTGGTTTAAAATGTTGGAAAAGGATGTTTATGTAATGTTAGGGTGAGTTTTTTCACGTATGGTGCGTTTTTGAAAGGTGAAATGGTAATTTAAGATGTCAAACATTTTTAGAATATTTATATAAATTTATGTAATGTTTTACTAAATTGTGATGTAGGTGTGAAACATGTTTGTAGACTATTTCATGTGACTTTGATGATAAAATGAATTTTAAAGGTGGGAAGAGTATTATATGACATGTGTATGGGATGTTATGTTAGTTGGAATATCATGGAATGGTTTTATAACATTTATTAAAGGAATTTTGGAAGTATTAAAGAAATGTGAAATGTGTTGTGGTGTATTTTTGTGTGAGTATGATTTCAAAATTCATTTGAATGAAAAATTCGATTTTGTGACATTTGTGATATACATGGGGGAGGTCTCGTTAATGTGTTATGTGGAAGTGGTGTTTGCGATGCAAATTATATTTCAGGTCCTATTGAACTTGTTTGAGCACAATAGGGAAACCTGGGTATCTAGGTGGGTGGATGCATACTAGTATGCTAGTTATCACGTGGGGTTTGGCATTAATTTCACATAGCAAGATTGACGATGAAAACACAAACTAAACTATTATTATGATGAGGATTGGGGGCCACTGGGTTTCAGATATGTTCCCTACTAGTGTGTTGTGCACAAGAATCGATATTTTCATGGCTACTCTCACTAAGATACGAGGTACCTATGACCAATACTGAGCTAGTGCCTAGGGGTTATTTTCCTGTAGCATGTGGTCAATAGTTAAGTCTTTCTTTCCATTGATATATGATATACCTGGCTGGAAAATTCATTAGCATTGATATTATTTTCCAAAGGTTAGATTCATTAAAATAGCATACTATGGAACAACATTTATTTAAGTTGCATATTTATAAATTTTTACTAGAATTTCTTGTCTTGAAAACATGCATGATTTTCGTCTTTGAATAATTATCACATTAAATCTATTCATGGTTGTATCCTATTAGGATTTATCTCACACCCTAAATAATCCTTTTTGTGTAAGTATACTTTTTTATTTTTGTTGCAGTTTTGGGTACAACTTTTATTCCAATGGTTCAGGGTTTTAGCGGTCCTCTATAATGCTGTGTTGTGGATATGGCTTGATGACAATTCCTCCTACCATATAGAGGTTCATGGACTATCCTTTTCTATTTTATTACCTTTTAATGGTCTATAAACATTGTTTTAAATTGTGTAATTCAGTTTTGAATTTTTGTAAGAGTTTTTTTGGTTTGAAAAATCCATATTAGTTTTCTTGGGTTTGTTTGTTGTTTTATGTTTATAAATTCGGGTAAATCATTACCAAATTTATTTTAATGATTTCTAAACACTTGTGCTAGCCCGTGGGGATCAGGAACACCCTTATAGACTTGTCACAGGCCTGTTTGGGTTACAGTTTGATAGAGACCAGATTCGGTTCATGAAACACATAGTATAATGATTGAATCCCAAGTATATGATCCCTCCCCTATTGAAATTTTTCGGAATGCGCATCCTTTAAATCTTGTTATTAATCATTTCATATAATTTTATGTCATATATTCCTTGTATTTTATTTCTCTGCATAAATCCCAGACCAATAGACAATAATGGGATGTTAAATTTTATATTTTAAACCCAGATATGATCTTCCAATAATTTAATGATAAGAATTATCATCCAATGGAGATTACATCTATTTTAAGGGTCTTAATTCCAATTCATAAGGGTTATTTATCTTAAAAGGTTCGGGATAAAATCAACATCAAGGATATGCCTACTGTTTGGGAATTTTTGGATGACATTTCAGAATATTATTCAATTCTTCCGCCAAAAAAGAGGTTTATTTCTCCATAGAACCTATAACTGGTTCCAAAAAAATTTCAAAAGACTCCAAATAAAATGGCTCCAATTTAGAGGTAAGAATTTAAGAAGGAACATTATGAAAAACTTTATAAGGGATTCATTTGGAAAAGTGCGTCACAATGTGGTGCACCAGTTTTTTTTGTGGAAAATAATTATAGATCAATGTGACCCTACATCTATTATCAGGAGTGGAATAATATCACAATAAAGAAGAATTATCATATCCCCTGATTTGAGGACATTTTTTATCAACTACATGTAACTTATTACTTTCAAAATATTTACCTTTGTTTTGGATATCATCAATTTAGTGAAAAGAAAGATAATATACCGAAGATGACATCCTATGCAAGGTATGAAAACTATAAATATTTATTGATGCCTTTGTGTCTTACTAATTCTCCGATTAAATTTATTATTTTAATATATAGAGACTATAGAGATTATGTCGATATGTTTATGGTAGTATTTATTTTTGATATTCTAATTTGTTCAATGAGTAAATAATATTTGGAAGATCACTTGATAAATGAAATAAATAACATAAATAAAGAGATGCAATATGAAAAATTTACAAAGTATGAATTTTTCATGGGAAATGTTTTATTTTCGAGTCATATAATCTCAAGAGTTGGTATAATAGTAGATCCATCAATGAAATATGATATTGAATGTTGTACTAGACCAACCATGGTTGATGAGTGCAATATTTTTTTAGATGAATACTTTTAATGGTTTCATGAGAATTTATCATGACTATCTAATCATATGACTATGTTTACTCGAAAGGGTTTCATGTTCATCTATGCAGATAAATGTGAGGAAAATTTCAAGGAACAAATGAAATGGTTTGTCAGTGAACCTATGATTATGTTAACCAGTAGTAGATAATTCCTTGTAATTCATAAGGATAAATCCAAGATGGGATTGGGATGCCTTATTATGAAAAATAACATGGTTATCACATATGCATCATTATAGTTTAAGATTAATTAGAAAAAAATACCTAGAACATGATTTAAAGTTAGTAACGATAATTTTGGAATTAATTATGTAGATTCATTTTCAATATGGAAATTTTTTTTATATATATATTGATCATAACTGTCTAATAAATATATTCACAAAGAAGGAGTTTAGAATGAACAAGATTAGATGGTTAGAGTTGATAAAGGATTATGATATCGTAATACATTACCACCCAATAAAAGAGAACAATGTGGATAATGCACTAATTTATAGGAATCATGCTAGCTTATCCATGATTAGGATCACAAAATATCCAATATTTCTAGATTAGAAATGTTTGGATCTATAAATCTTTATAGAAGTGCAATATCTTATTCTCTCAAATGAATGATCAACCCTCTATCCAAGTGATGATTATGGATGCTTTGAATTAAGATTAAGAGATATAAAAGAAGGTAAAAATTTTCCAATCTTTGACCTTTATTGGGATGGAATGAAAAGGTTCAAGAATCATGTTTTTGTTCCTTACAAACTATATTTGAAAAAGGGGCAGTTAGAGTAAGCTCACATTTCTTCATTATCTATTCATCCTGGAAGAATAAAGATATATAGGGACTTGAAATAATACATACAGTGGGATATAATGAAGAGAGATATCATAGATTTTGTATCTCAATGCTTGGTATGCTATCAAGTTAAGGCTGAAATAAAAAATCTAGAGGGGATGTTGCATCCATTACACATACCTACATGGTAGTGATGGAACATCGCCATAAATGTTTTCATTGGATTACCAAAACTCTTTGAAGGTTTTAATTCTATATGGGTTGTAGTAAATTTACTTATAAAGCCATCCCACTTCATCTCTATCAGAGTAGAATTTTCTCTGGATAAGCATGCCGGGATGTACATTATGTATGCGGTAAGGATTCAAGAAGTACTGAATTATATTATATCGTATCCGGATTTGAGGTTTACCTTAATTTTTTGGTGAACTCATCCACAATCAGTTAAAATAAAATTGAGTTTCAGCACTATTTATAATCCTTATATTGATGGTTAGTCTGAAATAATAATTCAATCTATGGGGGATATATTGAGAAGATATTCTCTAGATTTCAAAGGTGGATGGGATTCACACCATCATTTAGTTTATTTTTCTTAAAACCATATGATTCACTCAAGAATTCAAAAGGAATCTCATGAATCCCTTTATCGGAAGAAATGTGGAGCTCTAACATGTTGGGATGAAGTTGGTGAAATAATTCTACTGGGACCTCATATTGCTGAAGAAGTGGTCGAGAAGGTTAGAACCATTTAACATTATATAAGGGATGGTGAAATTCCATAGAAATGTTACGCTGATATCTGTCAATGTGATTTGGTATTTGAAGTTGGTGAAAATGTGTTTTTATGAATCTCACTTTGTAAGGATGATATGATATTAGGGACTATAGGGAAACTATGTTGTAGTTATATCATCCCATTTGAGATTATTGATCTTATCAGGATGGTAGCTTATTTCATAAAACATCCTACAAATATATCTCAAGTCCATGATGTCATCCAATTATCGATAGTAAATAAGTACATACCTTATCCTTCACATATACTGAACTCATAGGTTATTTCACTAGATAAGGATTTTTATAATTAGAAGAAATCAATTTAAATTATGGATCTTATAAAGAATGTTATATGAAATACGACAACTAAAATGGTAAATGTTATATAGGGAAATCAATAGTTAGTGTAATATATGAGAAAACATGATGATATTATGAAGTATAATTATTTTCAATTTTTTATCAGGGTGATGAATTTTGACGGTTAAAATAATTTTTAGTGGAGTAGAATGTATCACCCTGAGTAATAGTGACCTTTTTTTAGAGTAAATCAAATTTTCATTTATGTCTTACAATTAAGTAAGTCAATCATTACATTTATATGACATAGTATTGTTACAAATTCCACAAAACATAAACTAAGAATAATATATATGGAACATCAACTTCGGGTAAGTTACACAGAACTTTGACTTGGCATACATTATATTCAACATAAATGTTTCTACAAAACACCATTTAATTATTATAATTATCTAAATGAGAAAATTAGCACATAGAAATAAAAATAGTAATATGAACATTAATAACTAAATTTAAAATATTTTTTATAATTTTCATTAGAAATAAATCATATTGATAATGAAAGTTATGATTTTTGGAAATGTCCTTATATATTTAAAAGTATAATTTTCTCAAAAGAACTGCTTTAAATGTCCATCTATGAAAAATAATAAAATTAAATTTTATACACATTTATAAATAGTATTTGATAATATAAACATTATTTTTTATTTATAGGGTCAAAATTATCTTAAGGGAATGTTTTCGGATTTTTCTGAGAAACTTCATTTCTGGATGAATAGTGAAAATAATATCGTATTTTAATTCAAAACTGCCTTTTAATATAGTCAATTTATAAGGATAAATTATATTTTAATTGGGTTTAAAATATTCATAATAAATAATTATTATAAAATAATGTAATTTGGTTAATTGGAAACTAGTTCACATTGAAATAAGATATAAAAAGTCGGCAAATGTTTGATCATTTTTACATTGAAAACCAGCATTGTCGACCCAACTATGAGATTATTTTTAAACTAATTTCATCCACATATGTGATTAGATTATTGAAAATGGATTAAATATTTGGAATCGTCATAATTTATATTTTCTATCAAGGTAAACATAGTTTTTGACCAAAAATATTAGCAGATGTAATTATAATTAATTGCATCGATTAAGGTAAAAGTAAGATTAACTAGAGATTAACCTTAGATTTAATACCCAAAATAACATAGAAAATTTTATAAAATCCATTTTATGGCCATATATCTACCATATAATCCCTTTCCACTACATTTTATCATTATTGGATCCACTTTCAAGATGAAAAATGTTGGTGAAATTCTCTCTTAAAATATTAACAAGAGTGCCAAACCTCCTCCACAATAAATGGGATTGTTTCCTCCCACTTACTAACACCTCTGATGCCAATTTTATCAAACATTATATTTACAAATAGTCTTATAAATTCAATCAATTATTCCTTGAATCCTCAATTTGGACATCAATTCTTCCAAGGAATTCTTTGGAAGAAACCAAAAGGAGTTACCCAATTAAAAGGTAACACCTACTCTAAAGCTCGTTTATTTTATTTTCCTACTCCACCACTCCACCCTATTTATTCCATGATTTAATAAAAAAAATATTTTCAATATAATTGGATGTTTTTAGGATATTATTTCAACCTATACTTACAGAAACCACCTTCTAATGGGTATTAAACATACTGTTTATGTGTATAGTAAACTACAACCTCACTAAACGATGGTTATTTATTTATCTTTTACCACCTATAATGAAGTAAAATATGATGAAATTTTTTTTCATATATGTTATATATTGTATTTATTATATATTTAATCATTTTCCTCCTTTTAAAACACATATATTTTTACATTCCATTTGGTGTAAATAATATTATTTCATTTGAGGAAGTGTGGACTACCTCTCACTCAAGGAAATGTGATTCGTTCACGCAAAACATGGATTGTATTAAGAATGGGTTTAGTGAACTTATATTTCATATATAATATTATAATTATAGTTTATTTAAATTATATACATATATACATGTAGTTAATTTCCATTCATTCTTTTAATACGATAATAAAAACAGAAACAACATTCATGGATACGTACGACTTACCATCTCCATGAATGATGTATTAAATTTCATAATTATAGATTTTATATATTATTATAAAAAATATTAAAAAAATTGGAATTATATTTATATCATGGTTTACATTCTGGACTCATTATATAAATATAATGACTAATGTTTTTACAAATGAGGGCACATGCGAAGAACAAATAAAATATTATTAGAAGTGAATCCTTGACATAGGATGGCTAAGTAGCGGGTAATACAAGGTCGTAAAAAACTATATATGGTATTAGATATAATAATTTGGTTCCTTAACTGATATATAGTAAATTCATATTCATTATATTGGTGTTTTTAATGACTATGTCAAGACTCAAGACACAAAGTAAAGGGACATCATCTCTATTTTTATTTCGGTATGTTAAATGCTTCATTCACCACCCATTCCTTTTGTATTGTGTACTAGATTCCAATGAATTTATTTTATTTATCATATAATTAAATTTATGGGTATTAAAAAATAAGTTTTATTTATATTATTTCATGGAGTTTATGTTTTAAAATTTACCAAATCGGTAAAATAGTTTTTTCTCTGTTTTCCTTCTTTGAGAATCATGTTTTTTATGTACCTAAATTATTTTTTGATATTTTTATATTTCCAATTTACAGGTTATGTCTTGAGATTATTTATTTTCGGGATATCTTAAGCATAATTTAATTTACTTTTATTACAAGGATGGTATAAAACCATGTTACCAAGATATAAGTGTTTATTGAGACAATATCTTTGATTTTGGAGATTTATTATGTTTATACTACATTTGATGAAATATTATGATACATATATCCATAAAACTCATGATATTCCTTATAAATTGTATATTCAATATATATTCATGTATTATTTACATTTTTCAACTCGTTGGTACTGAAGAGAATGTTTTTAAATAAAATCATAACATATCTCTCTTTTGTCAGAAATCTACTGTATTCAAAAACCATGTGTTCAAAAACTATTTAAAAAATGTTTTCATAAGATATTTTTGGCCCAATTTTTAGGAAAAATATTTTAAAATAAATTTCCTCTAGTTTAAAATGCGTCCTTATAAAATTTTCAAAAAAAATTTTCGAAAAAAAGTTTTTCAAAAGGTTTTATGTTTTAAAAAGTAATTTTGAATACAGAAAGGATAATTTAATCAATAAATGTTTTTAAAAGTTATTTCAAAATTATGTCCCAAAAAATACAACATCCATTGGGTTACACATTCCTTTATTGGGATATAATTCAATGTTTTCATTCATATTATTTCAATTAATGGATTATGTTTTGATGACATGATGTTTATTGAACCTGTTTTTATATCATGAGATATGTACTTTTGAAACCTATTTCCATTCATGTGTTCTGTTTATGATAAAATGATTATGAATCCAATATGTTTACATAAGTTATGATTTTATTTAATGTTTATAATAAACATTTCATTTTATGGGTTATTATATGATTATTTATGATAATGTGGAACAATTATGTACAATTTCACTATGAGATTTATGAGACATATATCTCTCTGCAATGCATTGTGTAAGGATGTATATCTCATGTGATAGACTAATATGGTCTTGGAAGTGAACCTGGACGAATAATCCATCCATGAGAGTGAACCATGACTACCAAGATAGTATGATAAATGAACTCATGCTACAAATATAACCATGTGATTGAACCATAACATCCTTGATATTACAGGGAGTGAACCCACACTACCAATATGGTCTTGGTAGAAATGCCTCAGCTACTATAAAAATCATAATATATTCTTATATGTTGAGAACAATTCCATGTTTTATTGATATATTATTCTATCATTGCTCATGTTTTCTATTTCATTATGATTCATGTCTTATGAACATCCTAGATTTATGCTGGTATTCATATATATGATCTTTTATATGTCGGGTATGATCCTCTGTTTTCATGATAATGATATCATAACCTTATTATCATGATTATAATTTCAAATATCATCTTCTTACCCATACTATGAGTTTGAGATCACCCATTTTGATGATTCATTCAAAAAGATATAAAGATATGTATGATATTTGACATGTATAAGAACGGTTATAGTCATGAAGAACCTAGTGTGTGATAGTGTATCTCACTTATGTATCAGTGTTTATGATTCCATGTTTCCAAATTCACTAGAATAGTATGGTATTTGGGAACTTTTTTTCTAAATTTTATTAGGTAATATGAAATTTTTAGGATGTTTTAATGTATAAAAATTTATAGTTTATAAAATAATATCCTGAAACATGTCTTCACAAATAGCTATAATGACTTATGATAGAGATGTTGGGTAGAGTATCTGCAGGTTTTTTGATATCACACATACCCAGAAGAAATTAAATGTTGTAGCTGATGTGTTAAGAAAAAAAATTCTAAGACAAATAGTGAATGAATCAATAGAACAATGCTCTATGATGAGTTTGTTCACAGAGATTATATTGGGAGTAAAAATGGCTTAAGGGAGGGTGTTCTTTTCTTTAAAAATTGTTGAATAAATTTTCTATGAACGATTTGGACTCGAGCAGACCACAAAAACCAAGAGATGATTCATAGATGAAATCCTATAAAGTGGGGGGGCCTATTGCGAGTTGTCTTACTATCTTAGTGGAGCTTTGTTTTTATATAGAAGTGTGGTTGATCTATTTCCCTTGAGATATGTGTTTCTATATATTGGAAACTAGTCATGTCTATTTGTGAACCCTACCCTTACAAATAATTTCTAGGATTTTAGAAACAGATGTTGGTGGCAAGGGATGAGGTGTCCAATTGCAGTTTTTTCATCGTGGTGACTCAATTATGATAGAGTTAAGGTGTATAACCAGTGCCCTACTATTTGATTTAAGGCTTGACCATTTCATTATGGAAGTGTAATGATATTTCCATTGATTTCATCATTGTTTTACCAAAGAGTCTTGTTAGGATATATTTTATTTGGGTGATTTTTTAAAAACTCACAATATTGGAGCATTTCATACAAATAAAGGAGCTGACGAAAGTTGAATTGATTTGAGAATTGTATGTCATAGAGATTGTGATGATTCATGGTGTCCCCGATATAGTTGTTTTTGAAATGGAATCATGGACCACAACAAGGTTTTCAAATGTTTGGTAGAAGGAAATGGGTTCCCAATTGACATTGATCATGTCTTAACATCCAGAAATATATTGACATATATTGAGGGATATCCATGTTATAAAGGATATAGTCTAGGTGTGTGTTCTTTATTTATATGGATCTTAGGGAACACATTTTAAATTTTCCAGGATATCCTAAAAAAATTATTATAGGGATTCTATAAGAATGGATCCCTTGGACGATTTGTATGAGAATCCATATCAATCTCCCTTATGCTAGACGGAGTTGGGAGAGTGGTAAATAGTTCAGGCAGGTGTTGTACAATAGATGATATTGATCATGCAGTTTATCCAAAGGCATTTCATCACAGCATAGAGGCATCAAAAATCTTATGTGGACTATCTTTTAAGGCCTTTGGAGTTTCTAGTTGGTGATTGGGTCTTTCTCAGAGTTTTACCATGATTTTTACATCATCAATTAGATAACTATGGTATGTTGGCACAATGGTTTTTGGGACCATTTGATATCATTCAGTTACTAAGAAAGGTTGGATAGAAGTTTATATTTCTATCTAGCATGAATTATATAAAAAAACGTGTTTCATGTATCATAGTTATATAGGTATATACCAGATAGTCCCCTTATGATTATGTTAAAGTATTTTGGTCATTTCATTTATACCACTATGATAGAGAAGATATTTCGGATTATAGATCACTAGGATAAGGTACTGCATGGTAAAAATATCCCCCTATTCTGGGTACTATGGCAGTAGAGATAAGATCACCACGATACATGGGAGTGGGAGATATTGATGTGGTAGCACTGGATTACTCATTTTTGGGATCAAGGATCCTGATATCTTTTTGGGGACCGAATGATTTTATGGTGGCGAGATTATAAAACCATGTAACCTTTCTATCAGGTATATATTTTATTTTTATTTTTCATTCATTTTTTCATTGGGTGAGTTTTTTAAACCATATATAGGGAGGATACTTTTATTGAGGATGTTAAGGATCTGTTGGAACATTAACATTTCCTAGGACATTCTAATTTTCGTTGAGTATTTATGTGATGTGTAATGGTATTACATGATGGGTAATGGAAACAATAATGATTTTGTGAACTAGAATACACAATGTGAAATTGTTACATTCTGTGTATGGATTACACATCCTGTAATGTGAAATATCTAGTTTTTAATCTAAGTCATTTCAAATTATGGTGTAACATAAAATGAAAGGGTTTCATGACATGTACAATTATTAAACCCAATTTAATTTTCCAAGTTAATATTTTAAGGTGTCTTGTGGGTGTTTGGGGATTCATTTTCTTTTGATGTCTTATTATCTTAGCCCGAGCTCTTTCCCTAGGTGATTGTGTGTGACTTCATTCCATCTAGATTGATTCCTTATATGATTGAAAGACATTGAGGTCACATTTCTCTTATTTAGGTATGAGTTTCTCTTGGTTCTTCTTTGGAATAGGTTTCATATATGTCTAGGATTAATTTTTTCAATTTGATGTTTTTCTATATCAACCCTCTAATGTTTGTTGGTGTGACATACTTTATAAAGTTTCTTCTCGTGGGTTCTAGTCCATGTTGTCGAAGGCGGTTATGTTTCATATATCCTTGAGGTAGGTGAAACTATTCATGTGTTCTAATTTCATGACATTCTAATATTTATTATTTATTCCTTGAGATTTTAAATGGAATTTCATGTATTAATATAAAAAGGGCATGTGTTAGTGTTTCAATATGGGTATTTTATTTGAAAATAAAATTTCCTTGATTTTAAATGGGAAATTTACTATCAAAACATGATGAATATTGCATTGTATTTTAGATTCTTTGGTAAAAATTTTATCATGGGTTTTAAAATATAAATTTATAGACATTTCATAGTATGAAAATCAGGTGTATCAAGAAAGTTAAATAAAAAGCTTTACTCTGTGTGAAACCATTAAGAGGTAATCTCTTGTATTATGATGGTGTGTAGAATGAATCTATGTTAGTTTCATCCAGATTTATTACTGGTTAGTATTTTGAGTTTCTAGTATGCATTGTCCAATTGGAAAGGGGCCACATGGTACATACACTATTTTCTCTAGTTTTTTAATTATTGGTAGTTTATTTCATGGTTGTCGGATAAAATTATTATTGATATTTTGTATTGTTAATTTATTTTTTCTAGTTTTGGAAACATGTAATAATATTATTGAAAAATCAATGACTATTGGAAAAAGTATTTCAAATTTATTTATTTTAAAAAATTCTTGTAAAATAGTTTTTTTAATCTTATACATGTGAATTCTTGTTACTAAAACCTATATTCATTATTTGGGGGTATCCTATTGGGCTCTATTTATTGGAACCTACTTCTTCTTATGGGTGGTTGTCGAAATATTATTGTAGGATATATTTAAATGTAAAATCATTCTATAAGAAATAAGATTCTCATTATGTTCATTTTTAGGTTTGGTGGTGGTTGTTGGCCACATGAAGACTAGTTTTGTCTATTTCGGTCATACTTTCTAGTTTTTTATTTTGAGTCGGTTGTATTGTTCTTTTTTTCAACTATGTAATCTAGTTTCATGTACTTATATCTATTTATATGAGAGTTGTTTTTTTACCCCAGCCCATGATAGGATGACTTGGTTTACCTGTTTGTTTGACCTTGGTTGTTTTGATACATTACCAAATCTAATGAATCACTTAAATTGGGAAATACAGAGGAACACATTGAATCTACCCTCAAATATTATTCATTTTAAATGAACTTTATTAAAAAAAACAATAATTTAATGACATCATTCATGCATATTGGTGTTCTACATTTCTTCCCTGAATGAACTTTATATGGATCTATTTGGATGTTTGGGTGAAAACTAATATTGTACATGAACAAAACTAGAGTAAGATACCGATTTTTTACCTCTTAGAAGTCAATAAAGTATTCTACTAATATATAATGAAGAATGATGATAGATTAATAATTTTACCATTAGTTTTAGGATGATAAGTCATACTCTAGTTCAGATTAGTGTTTAAAAAATGTTGGATACTCATCCCGAATGTGGAGGTAAATCTTTAATCTTGATGAAATTCAATAGATAGTTATTTTCCATGTATCCTTACAACTTTTTTTTATTTATATCCTTGAATGTTAATGAAGTGATATTTTTTTTGAATTGCAATAGAATGGGTAGTCTTTGTATGTGTGTCTACCATAACCCATATAATATTATTTCCTCTTAATGTCAACATGAGACAAGTGTTAATGTATATGGTGATGTTTTCCCAATTACATATCAAGATGTGTATGGATTGAATTATACAAATATAATATTCAATTTCATCCTTGACATGTTCACATAATGGATTTTTTGATTTATATTCCATGATCTCGTTCATATTATTCCACTAGTAACTCTCTCATAGATCTCAATACATCTTCATACTCCCTATGTTGATGGAGAAGTTTGAGAAATGTGAATCATTTAAAAACTTTTTCATTGTCTCATTATTTTTCAGTAAAAATTTTCATAAACCAAATATCACAACTCCTTATTCATCAATTTTGAACTCTGGGTATTTTTTTTCTTATATCTTCCACCTTCTATGGAATTTACACATCATCTCTTTGAAAATCTTGTATCTTCTCTAGAAGGGATGATTATATAACATTTTGAGAGTGGAATTATGATGTTACTTCTTTTATTATTCTCATTACTATTCTTTATAAGTTTGATAACATTTAATCCTTATCAATTATCATCAATGATATGGTTGTGATATCCCTCTACAAAAAGGATATACTACGTTGTTTTCTTTCCCCTGATTTTAGTTGATGGGGTATTGAATGATCTTGATTATCTCTGACCATATTCACTATAACATATTAGGCTCATTATGTGTGAATATATATTTTTGTCTCTTATGATATATATATATATATATATATTCTACACTTCTCTCCATAGTGATAATTCCAGCATATTATCATTAAGAATATCAATGCATCCATATTTCAATACTGATTGAGATAGTTATACACATGAAATTTAAAATAAATTGGGTCATAGGATATCAGTCTATCATTTTTAAGTAGTAAAAAAACAACACCTTGTTTGAAGAGTCAATATATACCAAGAATGGTTTTTCACATGAGGGAAGCATGAGTACTAGATTAGGGGTAACCTCTTTTTCAATTCCTTGAATCTCTCTTAACATTAATTAGTCCATAAAAACATTACTCCAATCCACATTATTAACTTTTTTAGATTCTAAAATCACAATAATTTACTCACATATTTTCACTGATGTCTCAATATATCTATAAAACCATAGATTTGTATTATATATCTTGCTTTTGGAAACTCCTTAATCATATTTTTCTTAGAAGGGTCTATAGATTTCCATTATCTATTGATTAAATTTCCCATGGTTGATAATTCCTATCACTATAACTCAAATATATTATAATTTTCATACGACTTATCGTTTCATAATATCTTTAAAAAAATATTCAAATAATCCTCATGGACTTCCATAATGATAGAGTATATTACCAAATTATATATAAAGAATACCAAATTTTTGTTTTTCAAACTAATCTCTAAAGAAACTATATATTATATCCATAAAGATTACTAGAGAATTAGTGAGTTAAAATTGTATCACCCTGAAATCATACTATCTATATCTCACTCTATTGGTATTCATGGAAACAGAATCCTTTATTATATATAATTAGTGACATCTTAACCAAAGTTCCACCATAGAGAAGAACCAGTACCCACATAATTGATTAAAAAAATACTAAATCAATGGTATGGGATACATGTTCTTCATACTGATTTGTTGTTTTTTGATAATCAATGTAGTGGAAAAATTACCAACATTTATTCTTGAAGAATTAGACCAGAGCACCCCATGGTAAAGTACATGGGAATATAAAACTATTTTCATGATTCTCTTGAAACTACTTATATATTTATGGAAATTAAATTGTGAATATGTTTTAAGGAATTTTTTTTGATATGGGTATATATTTATGTATAATTTCAACTGATATCTCAAAATCTCATCCAAGACGATTATTAGGAAACTCTTTAAAGAAAAAAATAATATAATCATTCACAATGGTAATGTCATCAAGAATGATATACTCTTTTTTCTAAATCATTTTATAAATATATATTTTCTCATAAGGTAATAATATTTACATTAGTGTGGTTATTTACAATGGATAATCATCATTCTCATTAAACATGTACAAAATCGAAGGATGAATTATGATTTGACTAATGATTTTCGTCTACTAACATTTGATGTTGGATTGATATAAGGATACCTAGTCTAAGACCAATATAGATTCAAACACAACTAAAGAAGGAAAGAAAATATTTTTGGATTCTTTTCTAGATAAAATGACTATAAATGATTTATATACATTGGATGCAATAATTACTATTTTAGTTATTCTCACAGATATCTAGACCCACATAATTTTATTTGGTTTTTGAATAGATTAACTAAACATGAATGATTTTGAAGAATGTATATTACCATAATGAAATAGTATGTTTTAAAATCATGAATGAATAATAAACAAATATATCACCACATCATTGTTAGGATCTACCCCAGTAGTAGAGATAACATATACCAATACTTGCACTCATCAGATTGGAGTTTGTTGTCACTAATTCTATTTGAAAACTATTACCTTAGGGAACTGGTCTACATAATTACTTTTTTTCTCTTATTTGAAATAATACACAACATTTTGAGTATCTTTATAAATCTTATTTTCCATCATATTAGTGTTTTAATCACATATCTTTAACATTTTTTAGAATCATTCCCCTCTATTACACAATTTTTTCATCTAATAATTCCCATGATAGAAATTATGGGATTCTACTTCCCACATTTTTGATACATATGACATTGGTTTGTATTTTTTCCATAATATTTATGAATATATCAAATTGAATTAAAATACATTTTAAGCTTTTTATCTCTAACCCAATGAGACCACTGAGTTCTATCAATATCTATCATAACTTTTTTGAAAAAATAGAAAATATATTCAGGGATTTTAAATTCATGAATCAATAAATAACATTATATAATTTTATAACCCACAAAATAAATTGCCAAGAGAACTTTTACTGATGATGATAAATCAATAGGTGTACCATGAAAGCCCCGTAAAGATTCCCTTATATGACTTGATTGTATAATCATCTCTTTTCTTTATTTCTAGGAAACTCCACTCTATTTTATAATATAGTATTATGGTAAAATATATATTGAAAAATATATTATTTAATCTTTATTTTCCCATGGAATACATTTCCTCTTTGGACATTATGTTATTGATCAGTGTCTCTAGTGATCAGATTACCCTTTAAGGCGTTGTACAACCAACATGAATTTATCTTGATCCAAGTATTATATGATAGATAAAATATTCTAAATGGAATTATTAAATTGTTACTCAATGAGGGAATCACAAGATTCAATAAATTAATGATCATATTTTCACATAAATGAATCATCAAAAATTTTCAATTTCTTGGGAGGAGGCCACTGAACATTATTCATGTTTTTATTCATATAATGAGTCTACTATTGTTACACTACCATTAAGTTACTATTTCATTCTCCTATAATGTCCACAATATCATTAGTGCAATCATGAAATTTCCAAACATGTTTTTTGTTGGAATAGTCCCTCTTATATCCCACTATTAACTAAAATAATAAAGAGTTATGAGAGTAGTAAAACTAAAAAATCTTGTAATAAGGGAAACTATGATTGTGTAAACAGTAAATTATAATATATGTGTGTGTCCAACTTTTTAGTCTCCATGACTTAATATTTTATAAGCATATAAATTTCCCCATTGGTTTTTTTCACCTAATATTTTTTATGACCTTCATAATTGTACATAAATAGTTTTTAAATTTCCAAATAATATACCAAATGATTTTTAATCCTTATACAAAAAATAACTTCTTTGTCATGAACCAGGTGATTATCAAGTTAATAGCCAATGCCCCATTATCATGATTGATACTCAATGTTATAACTATATACAGTCACATCCACTTGTATTATCCATAAAATCCATAAATTCATGGAAGACACTCTTTCTATACATCATAAAAATTTAATGATATTTTCATTTTTTGGACTTATCATTGGTGTTAGCAATAATATTTTAGTTCTAAAACAAAAAATAACAAACAATTACTTGGATACCAACAATGGTAACCCAATACATTTACAAATATTGTTACTTTATTCTTAATTTTTATATAAAATAAATAAAACCCAAATATCATGAGGACTAGTTTCTTTATAAGACTATGTTCATAATACAACAAAAAAAAAATTAAAATAAAACATTGTTATTTGTTCTCCATAATGAGATAATAATTATATTTTATATCTTAAAACTACATAGGATAACTTGGAAATTATATAAAAAAGTGGTGAATTGTAAAAACATTAAGGGAATAAAGATGACAATGAGTCATAACATATGACTCAAATTTCATAACATGATATCATAAATGTGATGGATTACAAATAATGACATTGGAAAGTAAGAAAAATAAAAAGCAATCAAAAGATAATGTAATGAATGAAAAGTTAAAATAACATACCACTCTACACAATCATAAGATAAGGATATCCCCCATGACAACATCACATGCAAGACAAAGTCAGATCATTGATTAGGATTACTCCCAAATAAAATACATAAGATCTCACGATCTAGAAACATTACTAAATGCATTGGAGTGATATCTATGTCCACCCATCATACCTTGTATATTATTATGTATAAAAAATTGAAATCAATAATAATACATAAATATAATATTTACCAATGGAATGAAATGATTTTTATAATCATTCATCATATCATCATCAAAGGTGATTACACAGAGAATGCTTGTGGGAAATAAAAATATGGAATAAATTATATCAAAAAATGGTTGTATAATGATAATTATATATATAAAATATTAATATAAATATAGTTTATATTAATTCCATAAAAACAATTAGAAAGATAATGTGATTTAGAGATATGAAGATCATAATCTAAGGAAAAAGGGTGGTTCCGTGATATCCTTTACCATATGTTAAAGAATAATTTTCACCTGCACCTAATACCATGAAGAATAAAATATATTCAACTATTTACATAATAAATATCCTTTTAAATATATTTGTTATTTACCATATTTTTATTATCATCATTTATAAATATTTCATTGATATATATTGATTAATTTCATATTTCCTACAGCTTTCATTTCATAGACCCTAGGTCTGATCACTTGTCTAAAATTATTTAATTTTTTGGGAAATATGAATACAAATAGATAATTTAAATGAAATATAATTCATGTAATTCTATAAATTGAAACATTCCCAAAAACATATAAGTGTTCTGATATATTGATGATTCATTTACTAAAAACGTTAATCTTAAATAGTTTTTCCATTTTGGATCTATTACCGACCATCATGATCTATTATTGTTATATTTATTAATTTGACTATATATTCAATATAAAAAATGAAATAAATTATTATATACTAATTTATACATATTAATATAATTATGAATATCCTTGATGGTATAGGATAAAAAAGTTATGTTGTTCTTTGATTCAGCGAACCACCCATATTGTAAATAATATTTACATTATATAATCAAAATAATATATGGTCGAAGATGGATATTTATATTGAACCATATTTTCATACATGTATATCACATATTATTATATGAACATTCATTACATAACATAACCCTCCCCTCCAGAATTTTGTTTGTCTAGTTTTTTTAGAATCATTGACAAGTAAACAATTAGTTCCTAAATTATGTCTATCATCTCCCACTATGATATTCATAACTGGAACCCTTATTAAGAATATCATAAAAATTTCATTTCATCATATCATAGGTAAATGAAATACATAAAAGGATGATCATATATACTCAGTAAGGATAATCGAGGGTGGTATCAATGATAACATGAAAGAATATGAACATAAAGTTATTAGAACATGATAAAAACATTAATAAATCATATCAATATTATCCTAAATAATAATCTTGAGTCATAGAATAAATCGTGAAATTTCCTAATAAATTAATAACATTGATATAAAAGAACACAATCCATTAGTGAATAATTTTTTTTACAATACATAAGTTTTTGGCATACACATAAGAATTGAAAATAATTTCATCCACAGTCAAGGCTTATTTCCAATACTGCCATAGTTGAATGGGTTCACATAGTAGACCATCATAGTAGACATGGTTCACTCCCTTGGCTATCATTGTTGAAAAATTACCCCTTTTAAATGGTTTCACTCCCAATTATAGTCATGTTTATCTCCAGAGATATCAATCGTTACCCATTACATTGGAGGGAGATATATGTCCCACAAAGCCTTGGTTATAATGTGACCACCATCCCTAGTTATAATGTAACCACCATATTCAGTTATAACCTAACCGTAATAATTTCATACAATGTAATGTATATCATATAATAATAAAAATTCAATTGTGTTCTATGTGATCATAAAACATTCATCATATCATCACATGATAACCCATGAAAAAAAAATTGGTTTCATAAACTTTTCATCAATTCACTATCAAATATCCCATGAAAAATGAATGGGTCTCATAAAAATATCATCTAAATAACAATTAAATAACTATAAAATTATTAAAATTATATCATTGGATTATATTCCGAAAAAATCATAAAGAAAATAGCAATTCATCTTTGATGGAAAATTAATATAACAGATCACATGAATTCTTTTATTGAAGAGAATATCTATTTCATTTTAAATTACCTTTTTTAATAAAAAATGATTCACCAATCATAAAAGAAACACTTTCATTGATAATAATCTTAAAAACATATAATGGATGTTCCAATACACTGATTGGTCATGAAAAATGGAAATTTTATTCATACTGTATAGATTAAAAAAATTTCTTTCAAACATTTGTTAAAAAAGTAATGATGTTTCTATTTTGGAAAAAGGAAACTATATTCATTTTAAATAATTTTTATAAAATTTAATCTTTTTTATAAATTAATTAAATGAATAATAGGATAATTTTAAAATACTATTTTGAAATATTTTTAGAAACCATATAATTGGTAGAAATATATTTTTCGATGGAAGCGATAAATAAAGTCAATATTCCATAAAAGAACATTTTCAGTATATTTATTACTTAAGATGAATAAAATAAAAGAAAAATATATATTATCACTAATTAAAAATAATATAAGAAAATTAATTAGGTTAGTTAGAAGCATATCATAATATTTCATCATTTGAGACATAATCATAATCAATACTGATGAACAATTAGATTATAACATAAAAAACATAAAAATGTGGTAACATTTGAATAATAAAACCAAAGAAATAATGAATCATATAAGGAAATTTATATCCCATAAATTCAATGATAAGAATCAAAAAATACATTCATGATTTTTATATAATCCACACAAAATTATTGATGTATATGGCTTTTGTCCCACATAAATTAAAGTGAGATAAAAATCCCTTTATCTTGGATTGACTTCATTAGAATGCATTATAATGTAATATATAATAAATATATATTTATTATAGGCATACTAAATAATCTTAATAAAATATATCATTTCATATAATATTTATTTATAACCTTTTATCCTCGGTTTTTAATACATCCTTATTAAAATAAATATTCAGGGTGATTTGTGCTTTATTTATTAAATATTTTTTAGTTTAGTAGTTTTGGTCATTGTATATTGTTCATATTTAAAAAATATAACAAATTTAAATCATAATTTAAATATCATATATATATTCAATATTTATTTTTACAGAAATTCATAAAATATAGGGACGTAAAAAATGAATTGCACCATTCATGGATATGGTTGGTCATATGTATGCAAGAATGATTTTTTTTATTTTTTAGAAGAATGGAAAAAAGAAATAATATTATTAGATAATATTTAAATAATAACATTAATGTCATATATATGATATATATTTATTAAATCCATCATTATTACTATCTATGTAAAATATAAACTAATGATAAATCAAATCTCTTTGTGGAGGTGGTAGTCCGCACACACACATGATAAACATTATTGTTTTCCTAGATTTTGTAAGGTAAGAAGGAATATATTATATATTTATTCAAGAAGTAAAATTATGTTATAAATATCATATATAAATGTTAAACCTATAATAATACCAATCCATAAAGGACAGTAATGATGAATTAATTTTTTCACTTCATGGAGATTGTAATCCATACATATGTATGAGTGATATTTTCCATTTCCTTTTGACGAGAATAGGGTAAATAAATGTGGTTTCAAAATAATAATAACATTTCTGTTTATTTAAGACACTAATGATATTATATTATAGATAACAAATCATATTAGTGTATGTAAAAGAAAAATAAAAAATAATTTGATCGATTGTGGATATAAACTCTTCTTTGAAATAACACATTAAGATATCCTATTATGGGTACTAGGGTGGTTTTTTGGGATGAAAAAAACTATAGAAAGTTTCTAGGGGAATCTGTAAGAGAAATTGGTAGATTTTTGTCAAACCATAAGGTTCAAAGTGGTATGAAGAAGGTAATGGAGGGGTTCCTTATTATAATTAAGGGTAGGTGTACCCCTAGAATTTCTTAAATGATATAAAATAGATTAAATAATTGTCACTAAAAATTAATAAATGTGTTTTTTAAAATGGAGGGAGATGATTATTCTGAATATATCATATACAAATTTTTTTATTTTAATATTTTTATGATTTTTATGTAATTCGATAAAATATTATTTTAATAAAATATCATTTCTATTATTTAGAAACTATTCATTTAATTTTACATAAAGTACACAAAAACAATGTTGGAATTAAAATATAATTATTTTAAAGAAAATTAATGTTTAATGTTCATTTAATAGGTGATTCCCACATTAACTCAATAAAATTATATTACTTTTAAATTTTTTTAAATCAATTTATATAGATTTTTTTATTTCAATAAATATTTTATTAGTGTTAGATAAGAATTTAATGTCATTATATAATTACTAAAAATAAGATATAAACTTCTATATTGAAAATAATTTCAGTATTCTTAAAATAGAAACTTAAATTAATTTATAACATAAATATTTACTTACACCGAATAATGATAGATTTCTAAACATAGAGAGTTATATTTTATAACCTTATTTCTTTTAAATATTATTTTTGTATTTTTTATTGAATAGTGTCTATTAAACTAATAAATTTGAAAATTAAGTGAAAAGCTTTAAATTAACATAATCCAATAAGAGTTAGTATGAAAATATTATTCTCATATCACTTAGTTTTATCCTCAATTAACCAGATTAATATTTTACTGAGGTGAAAATTTTACCACGGTAACTATTCATATTAGTCAAAAAATAAGTGAGGACATTTAACAAATTTCGATATATTGATTCATAAAATAGAATCCGTTTTACTTTATTTAATGTACACACACACACACACACACACACATATATATATATATATTTAATTGGAATTATTTTTAAAATAAGCGTCAAACATGTGATGGAAACCGCATTTTAGAAAAATACATTCTTAATCATCAAAAATGATTTATTATTATCTCATTCATAAAATAATACTATTAAATTAATGTAAAAACATTTGAATTAATATATAATATATAATTTTCATTTAAATAATTCACCAAATGTGATCAATTTAATTTATAAATATAAAATACATTGTGTTTAGGAATATAGTTTTTCACAAAAATATTTAATTTTCATTCAATGATTTTTAATTTAATTTATACTAAATTGAAAAAAAATGATTTAATTTTATAGATATGTAACAACCATTTTCTCCCAATTTATGTAGTCCAATTAATACCGACCAATCTTATGGCTAGGAAATAACATCCACTTTAATAATAATATTTTAATAGTATATCATAGTTTATTTAAACATGATGTTCTATGTAATGCATGATATTAAAAGTATATATTATAAAATCATATAGAGTTACATTATAACTCCCTTAAAAAGAATTTAAATCCAAAAATTTAACTACAATATATAAAAATGAGTTTATATTTGTTTCATTACATCGTTGGACCCCCATATTGTTCAGTTGAATTTTTGATTGATATTGATAACATTCTTCTAGTGAGTTGTCATGTTCCGTTGAAATTTATCTCTATAATATAAGATTTATACTAGTTATTCCTTATAAGTTAGATCATGTTATAGAGTTTTTAACTCAAATATTATTACATATGATGGATTGAGTATGTACTTCCTCAAAAGTTATATTAGGAATAGATAGTGAATTTGTGAGAGGTTTAGTGAATGCCCCAAGAGATAATATACCATCCCTACTTGATAAATAATATGAATGGGAAAAATATTACTAGTGTTTAGATTTACGTTATTTATAAATATAATAACATTTTTCCATGGTGAAACTTGGTGAAATTTTGTTTCACCAATTTCAAAATCCAGGTCACACTAATGATTTTCAGGACAACTTTCTTATGGACTATGAGCTGCCATGATATTCAAATTAATAGATAATAATTTCTCTATAATTTTATCATCTCTCACTCATCCAAATAACATTATTTCTATAATACCATCCCAAAAAATTGGAGTTATACACTTCTTAATATATAGTGATTCATAAGGATCCATCTAATTTCTCAAATGAATTATTTTTTTAAGAGGGCTCTACCAGAGGACAATGTTGATCCTAACCACCATTAAAATACATAAAAAATGATACCAGCCTATAAAATAGGGTTTTAATTTTCTCTCAGGTTTACTATCTGTCTAAGTATAATAGGACATACTTAAAATAAACTTTGTATCTAGAGCCTCCTGAATATTTCTTTATAACATTGAGGTAAACCGCAGTTCCCAATCTGATAAAATAGAACATTGTTTTATAAGTAAACATACATCCTTTTTAATATAAATTATTGAGTTATAATACAGAAATAAATCATATTTAACAAAAATTAAGTGTCTTGAATTTTTAATGTGATCAAATACAACCCTTATAATGTTTCTCCCATTTGATATTTTTTGGAGTCTAATGAAAAAACCATCGTCATATATTCCCATTTCCATTCTAGAATTTGTAACAGTTGTAACATCCCCTTAGACATTAGTCCCTCAATAACAACTTGATGAAATAACAAACACTATGATACATGCTCTCAAATATATCTTTTCATATATTCCAACCCTAAATACTATTTTAGATTTTTATTCTTCTTCATACATCCAGGCTTGATAGAAAATGGTTAATAGTGAGCATCATTAAACAAATCTATTAATTTAGTTATAGATAGAACACATACGTGGTTATTGAACCATATCATTCTACAACAATAATGTTTAAACTCTAGAATATTTCTCACATTCTTATATAGTTTCTTATCTTCCTTCTGTGCATTTTTAATCATTAATTAGACAAGTGGTTGAACAACCATTTAACAAAGATAGTATTTATCCCATTCCTCTATGAATTTATGATACATACTTTTGAAATAAAAAAATATTGGATCTTATTTGATGTTTATCATATATAAGATATCACAATCCTTTTAGCTCATACAATTTTCCTCCTTATTCACTTTCCTAGGGTGGAAATGTATTGACAGGACATAAGATGGGTAAAATATTCTTTAATCATTAATTAGTTGTATAAATTAAAAAAATCTATATAATTAAAATTCTTATATATCATTAATATAAAACTACCACATCTAACTCAAAATCATGAGTTGCGTATTTTTTCTCATGAACATTCAATTGAAATGTTTCAAAGGCTACCACCATATTATTATGTATGACAACACATCCCAATACTTTCATTGATGCATCACTATAGATTAAAACATCTTCTCAACTATAGGGTAATGTAAGAACAAGTGCACTGATTGACCTTATATTCATTTCATTGAAATTCTCTTCATATTCATCAATCTAATCGAACTTAGCTCCCAAAATATTTAACATGGTAAAAGGATTATATATTCACGATAAATTCTTTTTAAAGAGATTATAATGTCTATAAATACCACGAATAATAATGATATTTGTCACTATGGTTAGTCTCTATCAATGTTCAATATCATCTTTCATTGAAGGATATACTCATATGCCCCCCACATAAAATTATATGACCCATTAATGAAACATTGTGCAGCCGTAATTCACACATAATAAATTATTCAAAACCCATCTTTATCCTCATGGTTTTTAGAATAATTATCTTTTGATATTCATTGTCTTCATTTATATTTTAATATATAAGTATATCATCTATAAATACTACAAGATTCTAATCATGTAAATTCCTAAACAATCTATTCATCAAATCGATTAATATATTGGGTGTATTAGTATGATAAAATGGAATCACTATAATTTCATATTGTCTATATTTCATCATAATATTGTCTGGGGAATATCTTCTTAAACCTCAATAAATGATATCTAGAATGGCCATCAATCATATAAAATTATGGAGCTCTACAAATTCAATCAAGCAAGTAATTAATACTTGGTAAAGTATACTTATTCTTAAAAGTTATATTTTTTAGGATCATTTTAATCAATTCAGAGTCACATATATCCTTATTTATTCTTAATAAAAATGAATCATTTAACCCATGGTGAATAATATGGCCAAATAGATACTGTTTAAATAATATCTTAGAGTCCATCTTCAATTCCAGTAACTCAATTTCAGCCAAAATTTATGAATTATTTGAAATAGGTGTTGAACTAGGAATAAGTTATACTAAGAACTGAAAGTATATATTCATTATAAGACTAAAAAAATATTCTGTAAAGACAATAAAAAAATATTGCATAATGGGAATTTATTTGATGTTGAGTTTCTCCATAACCATTTAAGATAAACCCCCCTTCTGAATATGAATCATGACCCATTATATTTATGTAATATTCATTGCATTATAATAATTTTCATATCAATAATAAAAAATCAAAGGATGATTTAGAATATCAAACATGAATTTCCTTCCTCAAAAATTTATGTCGGATTGATGTATGTAAATCCAATGCATGCCTCAGATAATATCATACTCAGCCAAAGGGAGAATAAAATGATTTTAAAGTGGTTAATTCCCAAAATATTCAATGGAATAATAAAAACAGACTTGGTATGAGATAATAATAAAATAATGGAGTTTCACTACTAATTAAACATATATTATTTAGGTGGAACTATGATACCTTAATAAAATTTATTAGATATAAAATATTACATTGATCAAGAATAAAATAAGACATTATCAATTCTGTAGTTGATGGTTATTGTGAATTTAACCATATAATTTTAATAACCATAATTAAAAATTGATATTGAAAGATATTTACAATTTTTTCTTGATTGATAAGGATCATGAAATTGATCACAATTATTTATAATCAGATTTGGGCACTAGTTTGAACATTTTCCACATTCTATGAAATAGAATCACTGGAGTATGGATGGTGCTTTATATGTATATTTATCTATATTCACATTATTAGTTATCTTCTTCCCATTATTTCATTATTCAAATGATTAATGAAATTTATTTCCAAACATAAAAAATTTACCAGTTTCATTAATATAATTTCATCCATCTTTCCTTCTGTACATTGAGAATAAAAAATGCACATATTATTATGCTCGATATGTTTCTAATTCAATTTTTTCCCTCTATTTAATTATAGCTCAATGAGTTTGAGTTATATATCTAATATCTAACTCCATATTGATGGGATATTGAACAATTTCACCATTACTATTGATCACACTTATTGATAACATCGTTCAAAGAGATTGTTTGACATCACTGAATGATTGGTCCACGTTATATTCGTGTTGGTTTATAATTCCAAAATCAAAACATATATGTCTACAAAAAAATCATCATAGTTATCAAAAAATATATCCTCATATTGTTTTATTTCATGTAATTTACTCTTAATTTTCATGTTATGAATGTTAGGAAGTATCTTATTAAAAAAATCTCTCAAACTTATTCCAGTCCTTGGAAATAAGTTTTTTTGTTTCCGTGAGTTTTTGATAATAATCCACCATTTTCCTAAATTTCTATCCAAATGTTAAGAATCCAAAATAAATTAGTCATGTTCTAAACACAGGAGATGAAAAATTTCATTTCAAAGATTATTTATCCCTTGATCAAAAAACAATGAATCAATGAATCCAATAAAATATGTGGGAAATTTCATCCTGAAGGATGTAATAGACAATTTCACCATAGTTTTCTATTCAGGATGCTTAGTGTGATTCATAACATGATAAATTTTTGTGATAAATGAAATTTGATTTTATATTATAGACCCAAAAATATTAGTTTTCTTGAGAGGATAATCATTTTAGTGTCATTCCCCTTATACATTATCATGACTCATCCCATTTACAACCATTGACAAAAAGAACAATAATAATGTGAGGAACAATACTTATTTTGGAAAAAAAAATAATCAGGAAAATTAATTTATATAATACCAAAATCCTAACACTTTATTCTATGAAATAATATATTTTACCATGGTAATTCCATATAGTTACAAAAAAATTATGATTTTATCCTATAATTAGGCTTATGCCTAGAAATTTCAGTAAGAAAATCTTAAACTAATTTCTAGAAGTTATGTAAACCTTTATACGTTACCAAATATAGTGGACTATAAATTTCATATATAGATATCACAAATTAGTAGATTAATATTCCTTATATGGAATAATCATACATTCTAGAAAATTATTGCTCCAGTGCCTTAGGATTTATGGACACATAATTTACTCATTCAAAAAATATAAATATATTATCCCAATATGTTCATCATAAATAAAACTCTTTATAGATATATTATAACATCCCATGTAAATAAAGAATATGAAATTATAATATTTATTAATATTTGTGAATTAGATACTAATTTTACTTTAATGAGGATTCTATGTTCGATGGCATACCAGATTCAGATCAATGGGTTTTTTGAATTCTTATGATGCACACAATGGTGAGCCATAATGAATAATAATATTATAATATTATTTTAAATGGTATTTAATGCCTAGATATTTTATTGGTGTGAATGGATAAAAATAACTACAATATGAATATACATGTTTTTACATTAATCCATTTAATGTTAGAGGCTTAAAATAAGAAATATTTCGATTTTAAGCATAAATACTCTATTGTTCATTAAAAGGTCGATTTAAGACCTTTTGATGGTGGACCCTCTTTAAATCTAGTTCTTGTCACTTATATATGTTCAATTTGACAAAATAATATTTTATTGGGAATCGGGACACAAAATTTACTTTCGATAAAATTTTGGTATTTTTCTAATAAAGATCATTTTTTATGAATAGTGTAAATACTGTATTTTAATTCAAAACTAAATTTTAATCTAATTTTTTATATGGATATATTATCTTTTTAGATAGTTTTAAAATTTAATTAGATTATATTTTTACCATTTAATCCAATGATGGTCATTTAAAGTATTTTTTACTTTGAAATTGGACATAAACAAGTGTCAATATTTTGATAGTTATTATTTCTTTAAAACACGCCTTTTGATTTAACAACAAGAATTTATTTAAAATTAATTTTGTAAAATTTTTTGTTTTTAATTGATAAAAATGGAATCCAATTTTTTTATTAGAGGGACTAAATTATAGAAATAGATAACTTTTATTTTTAGACATTATGAAAATTAACTTCAGTAAATATTTTATATACCATGGTAAAAAGGTAAATCTTATAAATAAGGGTACCAAAATAATATTATAAATAATATTAAATTACCCTAACACATGTCCTAATCCTATTGGATGAGACATTTCCGACCATGGGCATCTTTGGGATGATTTTGGGACCCCATGGATCCACATGGCAGTGATAATGATACTTTATATTAATTAATTTAAAGTTAACAGAAAAATTACATAATCATATATATTTTAGTAAATCAATTATTACATGAGGATATATAAGTTATCAATTATATTATATATATTAAATTGATATTTAAAAAGATTTTATAAATCATGGTATATTTTCATAATTTTTATACATCAAATAAAGAAATAAATTTTTGATACAATAATGATGCAGTGTTTACCACATTAGTGAATGATTTATATAAATAATATTATAAAGATTAAAACAATATCCAAAACCTGTCCAATTATTATTGGATGATTTCATTTCGAACAAAATTCATCTTATATTTGACTTTAATATGTTTTTGACCTTTAAAATTTGAGAATCATTATGTGATAAAATAATATTTTTAAACATTCCTAAATAGCACCTCCCCCCCCCCTCTTTAAAAAATCCCACATTTCATATCCCATTCCTCACACTTCTAAATACCCATGGGTAGTCCAAACTCTACCCAATTAAGCTCCCTATATCCCTATCCTCCTCATATAATCCTCCCCTAATGCAGAAGGCCACTCAAGTAAAACTTTTGGTTCAAACCGAATGGGATACCCGATTTAAAGGTAACGTCTTCTCTTAAATTCATTTGTTTTGTTTTAATTTTTCATCACCATAAACACTCTTTATTAATTTATTTTATAATAAAAATAGTATCCTAAATATAATTGTTTCTTTTTATGAGAATTATTCGAACTACACATACACACACCTCCATCTAATGGTTAAGCAACATACTGCTTATGTGGACAACGAACTACTACCTCACGAAACGTTGATTGTTCAATTATCTTCTACCACCTCTCATGGTAGAAATTATGATGGAACTGTATTTATATATGATATATATTATGTTTAGGTTTTATATAGTTTTATGTAATTTTAATTTACAAACATAACATTATGCTTTCTTATATGTGTAAATATGATAATTTCAATTGAGAAAGTGTGGACTACTGCCCCCCTCAAGATGATAAGACTCGTTCATGACATACATGGAACATATAATAGATGAAATTAATGAAATATTGTAACATATATATCATATGATATTATATGATAATTATAATACACATATGTATCATTATTTTTTCATTAAATTAAATATGAAATAGAAATGAAAGTAGCAGAAATGTGTACGTACAATATACCGTCTCCATGAATGGTGCATTTCATGTCTTATCTCCAAATGTGATGTAATATTATAAATAAATTAATATACTTGATTTATATGATATATATGATATCTAAATAATTAATATCATTATAGAGATATTTTAATTTTTACGACTTGAACAACTTGTAATTATAAGATGTTCATTTTTTACTCAGGTACCAAATATTGAAAAAATGACAATTATTAACATAAATGATTGCATAATGATTATAACAAGGTATTAATTGATAAAAAGGAATAATAAACTTGAAAAAGGTTATTAAGTAATTATAAATTAAATTAAATTTATTATTCAAAATATTAAATAATGAATGGGTCATGTCGGACACGAGGTAATGGGGTTTTTTATCTCACTTTTAATTCCGTGAGATTTCCATTGTTCGCCACATATTTATTGCATTGAGTGTAATTTTTTTACTTCCATTTTATATATAATATCTTGATTCGCTTTATATTCATGGTATTCTGTGATTCATTTGGTGGTTATTACTTTTTTTTTCATATGACCGGATTGATTACAACGTGTTAATGGTGTTTCATCCAAATTTTTAGTCCTGTGAGATTCAGAAATATTTGAAACTATTTCCTTTTTTGTGGTGTATGAACTGGAAAAGATTTTATTTACTGTGTAATATAATTTAAGTTTATTATTATTTACATATTCATTGTATTATACTTCTGTCATGGGTTCTATGTTTTGTAAGTTACTAAATCGGTAAGGGAACCTTTCACCCTCTTATTTTTAAGAGACTTATTTTTTGTTATGTCTTTTAATTTAAATATTCTTTATCTAGGATATGATAATCTATATTATTATTATTATAAATGTTATGTCCACATTATGAGATAACCTTTTCTCCCTCATCAACTCATTTGTAGAATTTTATTGTGACACCGTTATGCTGTAGAATTTCTGTAGGAGAAATAATTAACCCAATTTCTAAAATTTTTGTTAAACAGAAACTTCTTTATTATGTCGTGCTATGAATATGTGTGAATGTCCACTGATTATTTCACACATAATATCCACATATATTTTGTTTATTCATATTTCTCTCACAAAATATTTTCATATATTTTTACTTAATCTAACGATATGATATTAACAAGGGACATTGTAAAAATTTACATAACATTGAGAATAATTTGTTTTTATACACCAATTCACTGTTATATGGGGTATATACTGCCCTTTGACATATAATTTCAAGAATATATATGTTCTGATGATATTATAAGCTTTTATTAATGTTATTCCTCAATTATTTGTATACAACGTCTCTCATTTGGTTAGGATCTCTCTAACTAAAATATCATTTTAAATGTTTTAATGATTAAATATTCTAAATATTTCCCATTAATGTCCATGTTTTCAAAATGGACATAAAGATTTATTTATATGGAAATTAAATTTTGAAAATATTAATTCATTTAAATGTTTCAAAGTGGTATGGGAAAAATTGATTCAAAAATCAAATTATTAAATGTTTTTAATGGTTTTGAAAATGGTTTAATAAATAATTGATAATGTAAATATCCTGAAATGATATATTTTGATTGAAATGTAGAAATTTTATCTTTAATTAATGTTTGTTTTATGTGTTATTAAAATGTTATGGTTATTGGGCATTTTTTAAGTATATTGGTGGCTCTGCGATATACCTAGGTTCGGTGAGACTGAGAGAGCTCTCCAATGCATTGGGAAACATAACAAAGGTAAACATTAATGTTTATCCTAACAGATTTGGGGAATATACTGTGATGGGTATTCCAATGTAACTCCCTATATAGCTATGATAGCTACAATGTAAGTATGATATGGATGCCAAAATTTACCATTATGATTTATGATTTCAATGTGTTATTCATATATCTTATGATTTCATGAGGTATGTTATGATTGAAAATTATGGTTTTATTGATTGTATTTATTGACTCGCTAATGTATTAAATATTTATTTTATTACCCTTAATGATATTTTTATGCTGATACCAAGTTTTGAAGTATTTTCTACAACACATAATGATGAATGTGGTCAAGGATGGGATCAAGTAAAAAGTCATGTTGTCTAAAACATGGAAGTAGACATGTTACATTTTTTAAGAGTATTTATTTTATGAAAAAAATGGATACTGAGTAGAAGTGTATACTATTTAATTTTTTAAATGTAATGTAATATATATGGCCTAATTCTATAATTCTGTAAACCTAAGAAGATCCTTAATGTGAATTATTAATTTAATTCACGATTAAGTAATCTTGTAGGGCATAGGTCCTTATAGTTGGTATCAATGGTCGGTTTAGACAACTTTATGGATTAAGAGTATTCGTTAAACACACTCTATGCCTATTATTTTAGTTAAATCATTGTTTTATAACTTTTTTAGAACAAGTAGATTCAGATAAAAATGGAAGGAGTGGGATCTCAAAATACATTCCTAACTCTTCATGATGACATTCTTTTAATAATTATAGCAATGTCAGGTTCATATGATTGTGAAACTTTTTCTACCATAAAAATCACTTGCAAGCAGTTGTTTGAGTTATCAAACACCTCAAATATACCTCGATATCATTTTGAATCCTGGTTTGTATTTATCCAAATCCAATTTTCATAGTATTCACATATTTTCACGAAATGGGAATATTATCAAGGAATATTAAAATATTTTACCTCATTAGATGATTTTGAAGCATATTATGATTTTGAAAAAGGTGTTGAAGAAGAAGAACCTTGCACAACGTATTTATATTTTCTTTTACAATATAGTCTATCAGCATATACATAAGGTATTTTAAAAGGACCATTCTTTGATAGTTTCAACACATACTCAGTCTGACTATTTTATAAAAATATTGTTTTATCAAATATTTTGAAATTATATGTCTTACATTATTATTTTCAGAATCTCTTTTTCTACGAACATGCATATGACCTGAGTGGTACAAGGTGTATTTAGATGAATGAAGAAAATGGTTTTGAAGAATATCTAAATTATTGTTGCAATGCATGGAGCTTCTACACACATGAACAAGATGATAATGAAACCATTTGGGCACCATGATCAAGGTATGATGTTCTTTCTATCAGTAAAAGTTATATTTTATCATATAGAGATAAAAAATGAAAATATATAAGGTGTTTCAGTCTTAATGTGTTGGGATTAAAATGAAAGTTTTTAGAAAACCATTGAAGTAAAAACATGTTAGGGTTATTTTTGTGTTTTAGAACACGGACATCACATAGGCCGTCTGAAAATCCATTGCATCAGACAAAGCTGTGGCAATCAAACCCACAACCATAGTGTGATTGGGATTTATCGCATACCACTAGACTATGTGATGTCCCTAGTTAGTATGAATAATTCATTTTAGTCATATGATTTTATGTATCAAGAATATGTTTATTTCGGATCTTATGTTTTATCAAATGGACATCCTTAGTATTGGAAAATGATTTGGTGATTAAGTGATAGAGGTTATTTTGGACGAAATTCTCTCTTTTGGGACCACAATATGATTAATGAAAATAGAATACTATGGGATCTCATTCGTGGAGTAATGGTTGATGTTTTATTTTTTGATGAATCATTGTTTTTATTGTGAACATATGATTATTTGGTTTATCTATCGAAATGATTAAACTATCATAAAAAATATGTGATTAGTTTAATTACACATCAGTATGATACTTTAAGAGTATTCACTATTTTTTGAGATAAATGTTAAGATTTACAATGGGAGATTATGTGATTAAATCCTTCTGTGTTTAGGGTATCAATATCAGTTTGTTTTATTTTGATGAATTTTAAGAACAAATTTATATTGAATGGTCTTTCTTGAACATTGGGTTCTTTTTGTTGAATTTTTGAAATTAAGAAGGGTATTTCTTTTTATAAATGATTATTATTTGGGAGATTATCTAATCTTGTACTAAAAAATTTTGGGTTTTGATGATGTCTAAAGATTGGGGAAATATATAGTTCATCTTTTTTATTTTATGTGATACTCTATAAGATTATTCTAGCACTTCATGTGAGAGCAGGACATCTTTAATACATACCGTTTGGATAAAATATGTGTTTTTGTTGAATTTTAATAAAGTATGAAACTCTAAATGACATGTAAGTATATTTCCTTATGATATTAGTCTAGTTATTAATATAATTAATCAACTATATGAAATTTATCTTGATGAAAAAACATTATAAGCTATATTTTATCAGCATACTTTTACCCACCCACAAATTTAGTGTATTTGGTGGTTAACTTTCTGTGATCATGTTTTCTATCACTCTCTGTTAATCTATGATAGTTAGTTTCTCTTCCATGTCCATGTATTAATGGAATCCTAATATCTATTATCTCAGGTGAACTTTTTACTTTTTTTCCTTTATTTTATATTGATATTATTATTGACACTTTTTTCGATGTGGGACTTTTAATGATGATTTCAAGACTAATTTTAAAATTGCAATGACTCAATTTTCACAATGGGTGAAGGAAGTAACATCACAAGTAAATAAAGAATCTGAAATTTTCATATTTATTTATATTTTTGAATTAGATATTATTTTTACTTTAAAGAGGATTATATGGATGTTGGCGTACTAGATACGCAACAATAGGTTTCTTTGAAATCTTATATTGCACACAATGCTGAGTCATATTGAAAAATAATAAAACAATAAAATTTTAAATGGTAGTTAATGCATATCCATTGAATTTTTAGGAATGAAAATAAGTATGTAAAATATGAATACACATGTTTCTCAAATGTATTAACATTTATCCAATAAATGTTAGAGGCTTAAAATAAGATAGAATTTTAATTTAAGCATAAATAAGCTAATATTCATTAAAATGTCGATTTAATGACTTTTGATGAAGAACCCTATTTTAATATAGTTTTGGCCACTTTTATATGTTCTACTTGACCAAATATTATTCTTATTTATAATCAAGTCATCAAAATTTACTTTGGATAAAATTTTGGTATTTTTCCGATAAAGTTCATTTTCTATTAATAGTGAATAATACTGCATTTTTATTCAAAACTACCTTTTAATCAAGTTTTTATAAGGTTAGAATATCTTTTTAAAGGTTTTCAAAGTTTTATTATATTATATTTTTATACTTTTATTCAATTTTTATCATTGGAAACAATTTCAATTTAAAATTGGATATAAACAAGTGTCAATCTTTTGATAGTTATTATTTATTAAAAAACGCTTGTTGTTTTGACAATGAGAATTAATTTTAAATTAATTTCTACCATTCTATTGTTTTGAATTTTAAAAAAATGGATTCCATAATTGAAATCAAGAGATCCAAATTTTTTAAATAGTTAACTTTTATTTTTTGACATTATGAATATTTATTTCAGTAAATATTTTATTTACAATGGTTAAAAGTTATATATGGTAAATAAGGGTAACCAAATAATATTATAAATAATATTAAATTACCATAAAACGTGTCCTGATTCTATTGGTTGATATTGGTCTGACCTTGGGAATCTGTGGGTCGATATTAGGACCCCATGGAGCCACTTGGGAATGATAGTGACATATTATATTAATTAATTTAAAGTAAAGACAAAAATTGCATTCACATATATCTCTTAGTAAATCAATTTTTACATGGTGTTATATAAGTTATATATTAAACTATAAATATTCATTTTAAATCTAAAAATATTACTTATATCAAGGTATTTTTTTTATAATTTTTATACATCAAATAAAAAAATTATTTATGACACAATAATGATGCAGTATTTAACCCGTTAGTGAATGATTTAAATAAATAAGATTATAATGATTAAAAAAAATATCCAAAACTAGAACAATTATTATTGAATTAATTTATTTCTATCAAGAGTCATCTAATATTGGACTTTACTATGTTTTAGACATATAGAAACCGAAAATAATTATAAGTTAAAATAATATTTTTAATCTTTCATAAAGTGCCCCTCCTCCACCTTATAAAAAGCCCTCACATCTAACCCATTCCTCACACTTATGAAGGCCCTTGGCCTGTCCAAAATCTACCAAATTAAGCTCCCAACATCTCTATAAACCTCATATAAGCTTACCCTAGGAATAATGAAACTCAAATAATCCTTTTGGTTCAATCCAAATGTAGATACCCTCTTTAATGGTAATGTCTTCTCTTAAGGTCTTTTATTTTATTTTACTTTTCCAACAGCATAAACTCTTTTTATTTAATTATTTTATAAAAACACCAGTATCCTAAAGATAATAGGTTATTCTTATGATAATTATTATAACTACACTTACACAAAAATCAATCTAATGGTTAAAGAACATACTGCTTTTGTGGACGGCGAACTACTACCTCATGAAACGAAGATTGTTCAATTGTCTCCTACCACAACTCATGGTTCCCATTATGATGATCCTATATTTATATATTATATATATTATGTTTATTTTTTCTATATGCTTATGTAATTTTTATTTACAGACATGCCTTAATGCTTTCTAATCTGTTTGAATTTGATAATTTCATTTGAAGAAGTGCAGACTACCGCCCCTCAAGGTGATATGATTTGTTAATGACATACATGGAGCGTATAAAGGATGGAGTTAATGAAATCATGTAACATATATATCATATGATATTATACTGGAATTATAATATACCTATGTTTCATTATGTTTTTATCCCATTAAATATGAAATAGAAATGAATGTAGCGTTCATGTCTATGTACAACTTACCGTCGTGATCAATTGTGTATTTAATTTCTTATCTCCAAATGATATGAAATATAAAAAAATACATTCATATAATAGATATATATGATATATATGATATTTAAATCATCCATATAATTCTAGAGATAATGTACATAAGGCCATATGAACAACTTGTAATTATAAGATTTTTATTTTCGACTCAAGTACCAAATATCGATAAAACGACCATTATTAACTTAAATGATTGAATAATGTTTATAAAAAGGTAATAAGTGATATAAAAAGAATAATAAACTATAAAATGGTTCTTAATAAATTTTTAATTATCTTGTGTTTATTATTCATGTTACTAAAGAACAAACGGGTTATGTCCGACATGATGTAAGGGGGTTTCTTATCTCAATTTGAATTTCGTGATATTTCTATTGTTCACCACTTATTTATTGCATGTGGTGTATTTTGTAAATCCATTTGATGTATAATATAATGATTCAATTTATATTAATGGTTCTTTTTTATCCCTTTTATTGTTATTAACTTTTTTCATATGACTCGATCGATTACCATGAGGTAAGAGGTTTTCATCTCAGTTTTTGTTCTCGTGAGATTCATGTTATATTTTCCATTTTGTGTGGTGTATGTACTTTCAAATATTTTCATGATTGGGTAATATAATTTAATTTATGGGTATTAAAATCATCATTTTATGATCCTTCTTTCTTGTGTTGTATGTTTCAAAGGTTACCAAATCGGTAAGGGAACCATTCACCAACGTCTTTTTAAGACTTCTTTTTTTGTTATTTATTTTAATTTACATTTTCTTGTGTTGGGATATGTTCTTATATATCAGTATTGATATAAATTTTATATCCACATTATTAGATACCATTTTCTATCTCATAAACTCATTTTTTTATTTTTAAAGTGACGCTTTTAGGATGTCAAATTTTTGTAAGAGAACTTCTTAACCCAATTTCAATTCTTTGGGTAAAACTTATACTTCTTGATTACTTCATGCTATGAATTTGGGGTAATTTCCTATAATTGTTTTACATATAATTTTCATTTATATTGGGAGTAATATTATTTTTGATAGATAAATATGTCATTGATTTGTCCTTAATCTAGGGATATAATATTTTTAGTGGACTTTTTCTCATTTTACATTCCATTAAGACTTATTTGTTGTTATACACTAATTCACTTTTTATGGTGTATATATTATAAATTGACATATTATATCATGAATATCTATATTGTCATGATATTATAATCTTTTATTAATGTAATTCCTCAATTATTTGTATTCAAATGTCTCTCAATTTTTTTGGAACTCTCTAATTAAAATATCATTTAAATTTTTTTAATGATAAAATATTCTAAATATTTCTCATCAATGTCCATGTTTTCAAACAAAAATTAATGATTTTTTATATCAACATTAATTTTATAAAATTTTTAATTCATTATAAATCTTCAATTTGGTATGGGACACTTTGATTCGAAAATATATTTATTAAAAGTATTAAATGGTTTTGAAGATGGTTTTATAAAGAATTGATTATGTTAATATCTTGAAATGATATATTGAGATTGAAATGTGGAAATGTTATCTTTTTTATGCTTGTTTTATGTGTTATGAATAAGTTATGGTTATTGGGCATTATTTACGTATACAGGTGGTTCCATGATAAACCTATGGTTGGTGATCCTGAGATAGCTCTCCCATGCATTGGGTAACATAATGGAGGTAATTGTTAATGTTTCTCCTATGATATTTAGGTAATATACTATGATGGTCATTCCAATGTCACTGCTTACATAGTTGTGATAACTACAATGTAAGTATGATGTGGATTCCATATGTTACCATTATGATTTATGATTTCTATGTGTTATTCATAAATCATATTATTTCATGATGTATGTTGTGATTAAAAGTTATGGTTTATTGATATGTATTTAATTATGGGATAATGTTTTTATTCTTTATTTTATAACCCTTACAGATAATTTTATGCTCATCCCAGGTTTTGGATTTTTTTCACAGGACATAAAGATGAATATGGTCAAGGATGGGATCAAGGAAAAAGTCATGCTGTCTAAAACATGGAACTAAACATGTTACATTTTTAAGAGTTTTTATTATATGAAAAAATGGATGCCGAGATGAAGTGTCTACATTGTAATTTTTGAAATGTAATGTAATATATATGGCCTAATTATCTAAAAAACTAAACCTGAGAAGATCTTCACTGTGAATTATTAATTTAATTCATGATTATGTAATGTTTTAAGGCTTGGGTCCTTATATATATCATACTTAGTATCATTGTTTATATCTCAGAGAACAAAAACATAAGTAAGGGTGGGCTTAGATTCATTTTAGATGAAAAATTGAAGATATCACTAATTTAATTAGAATAACATGAACATAATGATATGATAACATGATCATAACATTTGAAAATAATAATCATTATATCATAAATAAAAATATTTATTCACGGAATAAATATTTGATGTTTATAATACACGAATCATTAAATAATCAAATTACATGATATATGAGAGTATAACATTATCATATGAAAAAAATATATGTCATGAAAATAATAAAATATAATAATTTCCAATATAGTGAAGGTTTATTTACAAGACTATGATTGAAGAATGGGTTCACCCCTCAAAACATCATAGTTTACAAGTTTCACTCCCACGACTATCATAGTGGAAAAAGGTCATTATTGAACTATGTTAAACCAAATTTAATTAATTTTTATATCATAAGATATTAATATTTTCGTAATGAATTTGAGGTTTTTGTATTTCCTAACAATCCATGGTGATAACATGACCACAATCCATGGTTATAACACAACCACATTCCTTTATTATTACTTAACAACTACACATGGTTATAAAATAACCACCATCACATAATGAAAACTAAACATATGATTCCCACAATACCATAAAACATTCATTATATCATCAAATCATATCCCCTATAAATAAAACATGATTCATAAATTTTTTAGTAGTTCATGATAACATAAGACAGTAAAAATTAAATGATTTCATAAATGTCTCATTAATATAGAAATTACCATAAAAACAAATAAAAACAATGGATTCATTTAATAATATACCCTTTAATAAATAATTGACATCAAATATTTCATATTTGATTAAAAAAGATTTTTCCAGACCACTTGGAACATTTATGATGGAAAAAAGCTTTTTAGATGTGAAAAAATGTATTTTAAAACAGAAATATTTAAAATCTATTATTGAGGCATTTTATTTTAAAATTATATTTAAGATTAATTGAATAATAAAAAAATTTATTATTACTGATGGAAGAAAAATTATTTCATTCTTTTTATGTTAAAATTTATTATTAATTTCACACTTTTATAGAAAAGGTAAAAAACTACCTCATTCAAAAAAAGTCAAGAAAATTTATTTATGTCTTTATAAAAATGTAAAACGTGGTTAAAAAAATATTTAACCCATCACTGTATAGTATTCAAAACCACGTTATTTTTTTAAACATAGATATGTAAGAAAAAGTTTATTTGATCAAACAGATAAATGAAATTGATTTTTCATAAAAATTATTTATGTATCACGAGTACTTAATATATGAATAATGTTTTTATTTTTTTATGGATGTGAAAAAAACAAAGGTAATAAATAAAATTTAGTAAATTATTATTATATATTATATATCATATATTTAGATTAAATCCATTCTTATTATCATCAATGTAAAATTGAAATAAAAAATGAATCACATTTGTTCGTAGAGGTGGTAGTCCACATGTATGAAAAATTGATATTATTGTTTTGAAACTTTTTAAAAGTAATATTATATATATTATATTTTAATTAAAGAATTATAATTATCTCACAATGATTATATATAACAATTAAACCAATCATAATTCCCATCCATACAATATCGTGATGATAAATTGGTTTTTTTCTATGTGGATATGTTAAGGTATTCACACATACGAGCAAAATTTTCACATAAAATTTGATAGAAATAGTATAAATAAATGTTATTTATTAATAATGATTAAATTTATGGGTATTTAGTATACTTAATTTTTTATTCATTTAAGAAAAACATATTTACAGTATGTAAAAGAATAATTTAAAAGGAACTTATTCTTTAAGGTGATAACATCTTCTATGAAATAACTCATTTAGATATCCTCTTAAGAGATATATGTTTAATATTTTTTTAATTTAATCACCAATACAATTTATATAGTCAATTAAATAAGAAAATTTTTAAGAGTTTTGTTGAGATATTCGGTTCAATGTGTTGTTAATAAGGGATAGGTGCACCATTTTTAAACTGATGGGAGGAGAATCCTTAAAATATCTGAAAAGGATAAAAATATGGAAAAGTAATTAACATTCCATATGGTTAAAAATTACCTATAAATTTAACAGGTTTAATGTTTCACCATACCATAACCTATTTTTTATCTTTTTAATTTTTTTTTATTTTTATGTAATATATTAAATTAATATTTTCATAAAATTTAATTATTTCCAATTTAGACAATATTGTTTTAAATTGACTTAAAATATATTAATATATTTTTTTAATTAATAAATAGTAATTTAACTTGACACTAATATTAAATTTTAATCTAAATTAGTCATGTTAGTCATTAAATAATTTAAATTATATTTAAATTAACATATTTATTTTTTATATATGTTATTATTAATATAAGAAATATTGTATTTTATGAAAAAATTGATAAATAATTTATTGGTGTAACATAATAAATTGAGGTCAAAATATAATTATTAAAAATTATAAATAAATTATAATATTGAAAATAAATTTCTTAATCTACATATAGAAACTTATAATTTTTCATAACTTCATTTTGTATCTATTAAGATAGATAAGAGAAATTTAAATATAAGAGAGTTATATTTTTTAGTTTTATTTTATTTTCTTATTACACAGGTCGTGGTCATGGAAATGTGTCCATTTAAGAAATAAATTTATAGAATAACAAGATAGTGGTAAAATTTAATTCACCAAATAATTTTCTTGAGGAAAATATTATGGCCATATATCTTAGTTTTAACCTTGATTAGCTCGATTTACCCTTTATCGAGGTGAATTTTTTTTCCACGATTACTATTCATACAAGTCACATTAAAAGGGGAATATTTAAAATATATAAGCCTATAGGTTAACTTTTTAAAAAAAAGTTTCTCAAATTACATATATGTAAAAGAAATTAATTTGGATATAAGCATACAACATGTGACGAAAATATTTGTTTTAAAAATATATATTTTAAGCCAAAAACATGGTTTAATATTATCTCATGATATATTAAAAAACATTAATTGAATATTCAAACATTTTATTTATTTTTAAAGATATTAATTTAAATATATTCATTCCTTAAAAATTTTTATTAAAATTATTTAGATAAAAATACAATGCACGTAGAAAAATAATTTTTCATAAAAATATTTCTTTTTCTTTTAAATGAATTCTATTATATTTATAATAAATTGATAACCAGTTAATTAATTTTGTACTTATATAATATAAAAAAATTCATAATTAAGTTAGTAATATTCATACCCTCCAATCTAATTTCTCGGTGATAGCTGTCACTTTATATTATATAATTTTTATAGTATATCATGATTTGTTTAAAACATGCATTTCATGTAACACAAGTTATCAAAAAAATAGTTTATTAAATCTTAGGGTTGTAAAATATTTGTCCATAATAATAACTGATAAGTATTTTTATTATAATTATGTGACGATTTCATGGTGGATGGAAAATATAAGTGGGTGGTAGAAGAAGAATAAAATTGAATTTGGTTAGACATGAATCATTCTACTTCCATTGGTTCTTTCCTCTTAGAATGCCCTTAAGTCTCATAGAAATGGAATTGGGATGAGGCCACAAGAACTATTATGTGTAAAAGAGGATATGGAATATATTTGGATAGATATTTGGAAATTTCCAAAACATATATGTGGTGAGGATAACGGGTTGTGAGGGGTGGAATTTATAAGGGGATGAAAGGGGAGTTTTGATTATTATATTCAATTGCTTGTTATTTTTTATCATGAATGTCAATAATATTGAATTTAATTGTTGTGTATAATATATTTTTATTTCTAATAATGTGTGATTACATAAACTGTGTCCCAAAAATCATTTATTTATCATATAATTTAAATTTTCTTAATTTACTGCATTTTTCTATTTAAAAAAATTCAACTATATTATATAAAAAAAATTCACCCAATGAAATTTAAATTTTTATATCCTAAATATGAATTCCATTTTATGAAAATAATTTTTTAAATATGTTATATTTTATTTTCAAATAAAATATTAATTTATGTTATAAATACCAATTTGCATATTGTGATCAATTTTTTGAAGCGATGAAAAATTACCTAAGGAATCATAAAAATATATTAAAATTATAATTAAACATAATATTAATTAATAAAACCATTTTATGTTAAATAAATTTCTTTTAATTATATATATTCTTTATAAAGAAAATAAAATATACATCTTTTACAATAATATAAAAAATTATTTTATCATTTTTTAAATAATTATTTAGTAAGATATTGGCATAGATTTTTTATAATTTTATTTTATCAGATATAGAAATATGATTTTATAGTTTAATTAGTTAGGATATTGTTTCTAATTGTCTTATTACTATCATAATGGCCACAATATTATTCAAATGAGCATATTACTATTACAATGGTCTAAAGACTATTCATATGTCCATATTTGTAAAGAATATATGAGATCCATAATTCATATAAATACCTCATATTTCGTTCATTAATCAGGCTCTTCCTTTTTCTATAATCATTATATATCTCTTCATTTTAAAAATTTATATATATTTAATAATATGATGCATTATTTCTATAGTGTTGTTCGTGAGTGAAATGATTTTGAAGGATCGAGAAGATCCATATTATCCATTTATTATTATATTATTATTGTTATTTCCCCCGCATTAAAACTTTTAATTCTTTAGGAAATATTAATTTTATAATTTTAATGTACAAATTATTATTATGAAATATAATTGGTATTATCATGTAGAGAGAGTGAATCATATAAAATTATATAATAGAATTATATATTCAGAAGGGAAATTACATTGATGAAATTATAGGTCATTACAAGGATGTTTTATTTTACTCATTCATGTACTTTTGAAATATATTAATATATAATATAATATGAAGGAAACGAGATACAATATATATAATTAGTCATTTTATTTTCCTAATTAATTTTAGTGAATCATTAAAAATTGAAATCCATCGTAGATGGGAGAATTATAAAACTGATTAATTTTTATTTTTTAATTATTATTGTGAATAAATATAGTTCTTTTAATCAATGACGGATTCCGTGGGGAAAAGGTTTTATTTGAAAAAATTTCATTATTTACCATTAGATATTTTTTGTTAACATATGATTGAGAGAATATTTTTTAATTAATTAAATATTAATAAATTGTTGGAGAATTATGATTTTGGAATTTTTTACATAATAATTTTTTGTGGTTAATAATATAGGATTATAAGAATAAAGAGTGATGTTTCAATTCGATAATTATTTTTGTCAACCATATAAATTTAAATAAATATTATAGAGATTTGATAATTAAAATGGATTTGTTATCTTTAACCCCTTAAATATTTTATTTCATTAAGGTGATTTTATTGATAAATTAATTGACGTATTGGAATGTTTTTCAGAAAGTTGTTAAACTAGTGACATTTTTTAGAAACCAAATTTGTTTGAAATTATCTTCTCATTATAACATTAATATCATTTTACAGATAAAGATATCTAGATTTACACTTATTTGAAGTTGGATAATCTAAAAAATTATCATGGAATATATAATGAATTACATTTTATATATTATATAATACATTTAAATGGATAAATGATATTTTCTAAAAATAATATTTTTATGTTTAAATATTTTAAGTGTTTAAATAATGTCTTATAACATCAACTATGATGTATTTCTAAGTGTAATGGGGTCTATTCCAAATACTATATTTTTGTCTTATATCATTCCTTGTTGAAATTAATAAATTGGGGAGTTACCCAATAATCATTATAGGTAGAATGGGTGTTGTTACATTAATAATGGAACATGTAATATAATATAAGGAGTCACATGGGGACATGCTGAAGTGACCGGTGCCATTAATATTATGTATGGATGATTTGAATAATATACAACATACATTTTGTACTTCTTTTAAAAAGAATTTTTATATTTATTTATAAACACTTATTTATTACATAATCATAATAATAAGGCTATATTATTCATCATATTATTACCATTTGATTATAATCTCATTGAATTATATTAAAGTTCCCAAAGGTAAGTCGATCCAATATTTTATTAATTTGACTTTTTGAAATGTAATATTTTGTTGTTTTTAAAATATTTATAATTCTGATGAATTTTTGGGAAACCATTATGTGATGATATATAATAATTATTTGACCAACATATTGGTTTACTACCAAATTAGGATTTGATTTATATAATAAAAATTTTATAATCGAGTATTTTGGTAAGATTTTATGAAAATATTTTGAGGATGTATTTGATGGATGATTTCCAATTTTTGGTGTTCTTTTTATATTTCATATAAATTATTTTTTAATTATTTTCTTATATGTAATATGTTATAAAATAGTTCAGTTATTATGTTTTATTGGTGAATGCAGTTATTGGTTTTTTAAAAATGACATGATAATATATTTATAATGTTGGTTTTAATATCATTTAAATAAAATGAATGATGTTATATGATTTTATAATTCGTTTTATAATTGGGGAATTATTTCATGACTCAATACTATTCCCTTGGGTATAATAGTTTTTAGGGGTATTTAAATGGATTGGTGATTACATTAATTATACAGATTAATGTGATTACGATGGATTTTTTTAGTTTGTTATATATTTATAAATAGTATTTTTTACAGTTGTTTATTTATCATCATAAGGCCTTAATATGATCATTTTATATAAAAAAGAAAACATACTCCATGTTGATTGGTCTATGATATGATTGAGCAGATGTTAAAATCATTGGTTATTTACTAAAGATGTCACTAACATATATTTTTGTAATTATTAATCTATTATTGATATTGTATAGTCTTATTTTAATCTTAGTGGTTTTCCATACGATGGTTTTATATTTAATACATGATGGTGTTTTTCATAAATATTATTTTATGCTTGGTTATCATTGTTTGTGTTTTAAATATAATGATTTTTACCTTATTATTTTCTAGAAAATATAAATAATTTCATTCAATAATTTTTTAAATTATTTTTATAATTTTTTTCTAAACCATGAATTGAATTTTAATGATTAAATTTGGTCTCTTCCATATTTACCCTAAATGTATAATCCATCATTCTAGTACATATATGGGTAAAATCCACAGGCACCTAAAAATTAACCATAAGACACTCAGATTGGGGGGGGGATTACAGATGAAGTTTCTAACATTGGTGTTATTTTTAATTAGGATATAGCAATACTAAAGTTCATATGAGAATGGGATTAATTAAATAATGAAACACCTCATTATTCAAATGGATATTATTTATTAATATGAGTCAATCCTAGGTTTTTGCTAAAACTGGATTGAATGAATTTATTTCCTAGAAAATATAAGATCACTAATTCTGAATATATACAAACCATGAGGTAATTCCCCTAAAACATTTTCAAACCTAATACATAATTAATTACAAGGATAATCAACAATTTAAATTTAGTATCACTTTAATAATCACTTCAAGGATATCAATTTTACTTGGGATCAAAATGTGACATCATTAATGTTATAGAATATGAAGATAAAATTACACTACAAATGGTAATATTAAAATAATGAAATTATTAAAAAATTTAAAACATAAAATAGTATTCAATAAAACCCCAAAAAAATACCTTGGTTCGAAACATAAAATTTTAATATTTTCCTTGATGCAAACATTTCAATGGTTAATGAGAGTCTACTAAAAAAAGTGGGCTTGATTAAGAGAAAGCAAAGAAAAAACAAACACTCCACCTTTTGTGAGAAATTTAAAATTTTTTGTGTGTAATTAAATGCACACATTGATTCAATATTTTTGATGTGATTTTAATGAAGAGCTTAATATGTTTAAATGGATAACTTTTACAAAATTTACTAAGGATGTTTGAATGACTTACATGAGAAATAAATGCGACTAAAACATCTAATCAGAATCATAAAATTAAAATGAAAAAAATACCCACATTCATCCCATTTTCATCCCAAATTCAACCTTAAGTAAATATTTTGAGTCTCTTTATTTGATCTACATATGTAAAATTGGAACCATTAACTTCATTAGGCCAATGTGTAGAGGAAAGTGGGTGGATAATTAATATTTCATAATTTCCAATAGAGGATGAATTCATTTTCTCTCTCCTCATTGACGTACTAGAAAATCTATTACATTGATTAAATTGGGATTGGCTGTTGAATAAAAAAATATCAGTAATTCTTAAAAATCATGTAAAACTTTTAGCATAATTGGATATTCGATTTAAAATTTCAGTAATAAATTACGATATGGCTTTTTGGTCCAGAAATCTAGACCAAAATTTAGCTTTCAATTTAGATATCCTTGATCTCCCTCAAAATTACCGTATTGTACTTGGACCAAATTGAATAATATGTTACCCAAGATTTTATCTATCTCATGTTAAAAATTTAGCTTCATTGAGAATTCATCATGGTTAACAAATTCATTTTTGGGCTTCTTTAAAATTCAGTTCCCCCTTAATTTTCTGTGTTGAATATCAAAAATGATTGTCTTCTAGTGTGAATATCCATGTTCTACATAAGGACTAATTTATCCCAATAGAATGTGAAAAATGATTATGAAATATGAAATTAAAAAAAAACATGGGTGATTAGCAATGTGTCACAAAGTTTCTCAAGTAATAGTGCACTCTATGAAATAATTGCAATCTGATGTGAAACAATGTCCTTATTGCAAATTATATTAAAAAGGTTTTAATGACTAATAAATAAAATGAATATTATAACATAAAAATGACTATAACCTCATTCAGGGAACAATCACACGCCAAACTCGAGTTTTTCAAGTCCCAATAAAAAATATCTCAAAAATATGAAAATTGAATTACCTTTTTCTTGAAAATTCCAGCATACCATGTTTAAAATTTATAATTAACAGAAAAAATTCATAAAAAATATCCAATCATTTAAAACATGAGGGGTATAAAAGTATAACCCAAGCCCATTCCCATTCCTTTATTCAAATTCATCACCAAGTTTCATCTAATTTCAATTAAGCATAATGATTTGTTGTGCATCACAAAAGTCATGGGGCCTATTTTCTTATTCAATGAGATAAGAAACTGAAGTAATAGGTGGGATTTAAATTAAACCATTATAGGAGTATCTAATTTTCTTCTTCTTTTTCAATTTTTTTTGAATCACTATATAGATGAAAATACCAAAACTTGATAAGAAAACAATGATGTTATGATCCTCAAGTTCCAAATGCCACACAATTTTTCAAATCCATTATCTAAAATATATATTTAAATCCTAAATCTTGATATGAAAACTATAGAGTAAAGAACCCCAAGTGATTGATGCAAAATATTTGTATAAAACATTTTTCTACGTGGAGTATTTACTCTATTTGGACACTCAAATTAAACTAAAAGTGACCCCTTACCCTATGCTATGATGAAAGGTGAACATGAAGGAAAAATTAGACCCAAAATTCAGTGAACATGAATTGTGAATTTTTTATAAAATGGATTAAAATTTAAATGGTTAAAATTACATTAGATAGAAAAACTACCCAAAATCCATACTCATGTACATAAACATAGATTATTTGTACAATCAGGGCATGGAAAATTAGTTGATATTCAGTTTCAAAGATTTAAATATGTGTTATCATGTTCAATGTTAATAAAATATTTTTCCTCCATTTATTAATACAGATATTTTATTTAACACTATTTATTTATTTTCATTTCACCCCTATCATAGAATAACACTATCCTAAGCGATTAATGAATATAAAATTTCAACAGGATGGAGGAAGAGAAGATGAGTTAAAAAAGTAAATTGAAATCAGTAATTTGGAACAAAGTCACATGGATATTAATGATAAAGTAAATGAGACTTGTGATTACTCCATTGACCCCAATGTCACTTGGATATTCCTCATCAGTGATGCATGATTTTGAATGAACTCGTTGAATAAAAATTATTTTCCAGAAAATACATCAACCCCAGAATCACTTCAATCTTACAAAACAAGAAACATATTACACAATGGAAACCCCTTTAGGTTCCCTTAACTAAATAAAAAGAAATTAAAATAAAATAACATCAATGTAGAAGACCAGTTCCTTCCCGGAAACTGCTTAGTTTAATGTTGGTTAGCTGATATTTGACTCCCCAAATTACCCAATACCAATATTAAATTTTTAAGGATTTTAAATTTCACCAATTATACAAGATTTATATTAATATGTTGTTTAGAATTTGATTCATGTACAAAAATATGTTCTACACTCAGGGAAAAATTCCATGGAATAACAAAAATGATTGATCCAAATTCTTCTATTGTATTTACTCAGACATTATGGATCATTAATATTTTTTTGGTTTCAAGATACAAATTATTGACAATTAAAAGGTCTTGGTTATCACCTATGGAGGTAGAATTTAGGTGGCTAGAATTTAATATAATATTGAGTTTTGGATTATTTAAATTTACTTATGTAAATTAGTAGTTTGAATTAAAACCATTTTCTTCTCTAATTCTATTTTGATGTAATTAGCTATTAGTGAAAATAAATTTTAACCCTCAAATTTTCTATTTCAGTGTTAGGTGTTGGTAAAAAATAGGATTCCAATATTTTCCAAAATTGATCAGTGTTTTGAAGTTATGAAAAATAATCAATGGAGTAATATTCAGGACAACCAATCCGTGACGTCAAATTTACAACTTGTGAATACAAAAAATCAAATATTTTATATCTTCAAATACCACTATAAAATTACATCACCCTCTCTTGATATTCCACATTAAAATTTGTGTTCTTTATTATTTTCATGAGATGTTTTTGGAAAACCAGACACTGAACATTAGGAAATAGAAGATACATTCAATGTAGGGATGGGTACCTCACATGTCTTATTAGTGTGTAGTTCTAATCTCATTCATGGTTTGAAAAAATAAATTCCCAATGCTTGAAGAATCCCAACATTGATTTCAAATTTGATTTTGATTGAGGGATATGATGGGATTATGGGGAGGATATTCCATTAGAGTAGAATAAAGTAGGCTTCTATAATCATAGTACCAGTATAAATATAAATGGGAAAATATAATAGAAATGGTAGTTAGAAAAGAGAAATGGGTTATAATAGAACATGTTTAGAGATTACATACATGGGTAAAAATAATGGCACCAAAATTTTTACTCTCCCAAATTTAACCTATTGGAAAAATCTTTCATTGTTGTACATGTAGGGGACTAATCCACCCAGAAAAATTATGTAACATTGAGACACTCATATATCTTATGAGTATTCTCCATAATGTTTTCAATGGTGGAGTTAATTTTGATTGGGATATAATAATAATAATTTTACTAATATAATGCTTATAAATTAACAATTAAAAGCATAATTATTTGTTTGGAAATAATTAATGAATATTATTTTATCCTAGGTATTTTCTAGGGCTATAATGAATGTAGTTGTTTTCTATAAAAAATTTAGGAATCTATTTTATGATGCATCCATAGAATGTGGTAATTACCCAAAATCATTCACTAATTAACCCTTGTAAAATTAAAATGACAATAAACTATTCAATTAGGTGATCAATTTAATGACATATCCAAGAGATTTGATCATACTGGGATTCAAAATTTTACCATCATTAATGTTGGTGAATATGAAGAAAAAAATTACTAAATGAATGGAAATATTAAAATAATGAAAAGATTGAAATATTAATTAAAATGAAATAACATTCAATACTAACCAAATAAAATCCTTTAAAAAAAAATTAAATGGTTATCATTCCATTGATGAAAAATTATATTATGTAACATGAGAGTCAACTTAATGAAGTAGTATTTTAGATATGAAGACAAATAAACATGGAAGACATCAAAGTTGTGTGATGAATATCAAAATATTTGTTGTAAATAAATTCAAATATTGATTCATAGGTATAAACATGAATTCAAGAAGAATATAATATGAATAAATGAATAACATATATAAATAAAGATACATGTTTTGAATAACATACATGAAAATGAAATGTGATTACAACGTCTAATTGCAAGTATAGATTTAAAAAAATCATAAAATAATCCTCCACATTTTATTCCCAAATTCCACATTAAATAGATATACGTGGTCTATTTGGTTAGGAAGTATCCCAAAAAAATTCACAATTATCTATGTTATGCCAATTTTTAGAGGAAAGTTGATGGGTAATTAATATTTATTCATTTCAAAGATAACATAAATTAATTTTCACTCTCCTCATTGACATTTTAGAAAGACCATTGTTTTGTGATAATTTTGATTCGTATTAGAGTAAAAAAATGTATATATTGATGTCTTATAAATGATTTAAATTGTTTACCCCAATTGGATCATTCATTTAAGATTTAATCCTGATATTGGGAGAATTATTATTGGGACTCGAAATATGGAGCATAATTTATTGTTAAAATTGGATTACCTGGATCTCCCTCCAAATGACCCAATTAGACTTGGTACAAGTTTAATGACATTTTAACCATTATTTCCTATATTTAAAGATAAATTTAAATATTTATTGGGATTTTATCATGTTTACTACATGTATTGTTTTGTACTTTTTTCTAATTCAATTTCCCATGAATTATATGTATTGAATGTACAAAATGGTGGTCTTCCAATGTGATACTCAAAGTGCTTCAAAAGGATTAATTGGTACCAATGGAATGGGAAACCTGATAATTAAATATGAAATTAAAATCAATCTTGGTGAATTTAATAGTTTTATATTAAAATATTCAAATTCACCATGGGAAAATATTATGAAAAAAATGATTCCTTATTTAAAATTTTATCACGTTTCCCAATGTGTGGGTGGTGAATGGGGAATTTTTTTGTTTAATATTTTTTTACGTATTTTAATGTAATTAAGTAATACATTTAATATAATTTTCTTTGAAATTAATTTAATAAATAATTGAAATAATTAAAGGATCCTTTCAAATAATTAAACATTTTAACAATTTGGGTATATAAAAACACAAGAATCAAAATAATATCATTAATATATAGAAAGATTAGATTTATTATCATTATATTGAGAATATTTTATAGTAAAAATTTGTGAAATGTAAATTATTTTCAAAATGATTATTTTTTATATAATCCATATTCCTAAAATATTAGTGATGTGTTTTGAATAAATGATTATTTAATTATATTGAAAATAAATGTTGGATATATAGTTAAATTGATAATAAATTCGTATCTATATTTAGTGTAAAATATAAAATAATGGAATTTAATCTCATATAACTGATGAACAATATTATGTTAAGTAGAATGATCATCATTTTAGAAACATTTTGTTACTCAAGCAATGTAAATAATATTATGTCTAATAGAATTAAGGTACAATTCTATAATATGTAGAAAATATGTTGCATAGCATACAATACATAACTAGTGATGTGTAATAATTACGATGTCCAGTTAAAATTGGAAAAATATATTTTTCTGCGCTTTACAATAGATTTTGTGTCTATTTAACACAATAGGGTACACCCAAAATGTAATTAACCAACCAAGGTCAAAACAATACATCCCTAGGGTTAGCTCTCTATTAGGCTCAACTAGTGTTTATGATCACATCAATATATAGATAAGATCAAAGGTAAAAAATAATAATAAATTGTGAATGGTTTTATCCTTGAAATCTAATAATTAACGACATGAACTCCACCAATTAATCAAGTTTGATAGACCCATACATCAGATATCTATGAACATAAATATATAGATACATATAATAAGACACATCCAAATCGAGTATGACATATAATCATCCATAAAAATTTCTAATTTCCCTTTAGAACAAAAAATAAATTGTTTATAATGTCAGATATAAAAAATTATAAATTATAGTGAATAATAATTAAGGAATCAATCAGTGACTCCATATGACATTTCACCTTTCCCTATACCTAAATTAGAATTCACCATGTACACATTGTCCTAGTGAATATATAGGCTGTGAGGATAATTCATAGTACAATACCATCATGAATCTATATAATAAAATTCTAAATGAAACCTATAATTTTATTTTAAAAACATAATTATAGAAATACACTAGTGTGTTTTAAAAATAAGATATAGAAATCATTTTTAAAGTCCTTTGGTTTCAATAAGTCATGCCATGTTTCTATAAGAAATATAAACATGGATAATATAATATATTAATCCGAGAATAAAATAGAATCATCATCTAAATATAGAAGTTGAATATAAAAGAAATAATATATGTCTATAATAACATCACATGAAAGAAAATCTATACACTATAAAGGGATGGTAACTAGGACATACATTTTTAACACTAACCGACCTATATGAACAAGATAATAAAAACAATTTCCATAGCTCTGAGTCTCAAATAAAATGGTTTTTATCAAGTTCACTATCTAAAATAGAGAAACACCCATCTTGATTAAATAACACTCCCTTTTTATTCCCATGTGTAATTCAATATTCCAAATATTAAATGATCCATTATACAAATATAAATATTAGAAATGATATAATTATAATTCATAAAAACTTATTTTTCAAAATATCTTTTTGATGTAGATTTGGAATTAAAATCATCTAAAAAAATTGTATTCTAGACATTGAATGAAAAAAGTGATTTTATTTGAAAACCATGTAACTTTTTTTCAAATTAAGATAAATAATGAAAATGTGGTCCCAAATATAAATCCTCAGGAGTTCATTCTGAAAATTATTTAACAAATAAAACCAATGTAAATTAAAAATATAATGATAGACTAAATAAAAGATTCAATATATGTATACAACTACCTTAAATTTGATTCAATATTGTCTCCTTTATGAAATACAACTATAATAATAAGATGAGTATCCTCAAAATCATAGATCCCACAAGAATAGACATTATAAACTGATCCCAAAAATTGATCTTGATCCCTATGTCCAATGATGTAATAGAATGTTAAATAATGTAGATTAACAAGAGAATAAAAGAATATGGAAGGAGAAATATATATGAAAATTATGTTTAACATGAATAATTGAACACAAAATCAAGAATATTATCTAATGTAGTATATTACCGGATGAATACATTACTGGGAAAGATCTATGTTTTGAAAATGTAACTAATGAAAGAATGAAGGGGGGTTAAAATTATGTAAGGAAGAAAGTGTAAATTTACTATATAAATATCTATGTTTGATAGGCCATCCCTTGACCTCCAACACTCATAGTTAATTGAAATTTCCTAGATAATGAATCTATTTCCTAGTTGAAATAGTGATATGAGATCCCTTATATGTATAGTGATTCCCCTTAACAAAATAATCCTGTCACTATATGGGATTCATAATTACACGAATTCCCTTCATCCCAGTGTGACCTGATACAATTTATAACTACAAATTAACCAAAATTCAAGATACTACACATTAATATGGATATAATGGAAATGAAAGAAATGTTAATAAATGATTAGTTACATTCATGAAAATGAAAATGTGGTTGTCACAATTCCCCCACCATGTCCCAATTTATCACAAAAAAGATCATATTTTTCCCTATCCAACAATAATTCAGTCCATTATTATCGCACCATGGACTGACACTCCCATGTATCATAACTAACACCACCATATAACTAATTAAAATGAACTAATGTGATAAACATACCCCACAACATTATATCATTTTGATCCATGTTATGAATTGGATTACCAACCATGGTGGTTTCTAGTTGCAACTTCAGATCCTCCCACTAAACTATGTGAGATGTGACTGAATGATATTTATTAAATTTTGAATCATTATATGCATCATGATGTGATTTCATATGTTATGGAGATTTTAAATAGTATCCCACTATCTAGAGATGCAGACTGATCTCAAATGGAAAGATATAACTTGGAATCATCTTACATAGGATTCCTAACCAACAACAACCTGGTGAATTGGAAAATACAAGGGACACCTAACCACCCAAGATAAGATTTGATAGATTATTAAGAATGAAAAAAATAAGATTTTGTGAAAATTTGAGACATCCACAACTTATTTGGTTTATACTTTACCTTAATTGTGATTATATAAAGGAATCCCAACCCTATATTGAATTATCACCAAAATCTGATAAAATATCATTTGATCAATAAGGCCATTCATAATAATCCCTCAATTCATCCATCTTCATATTGGAATGATAAATTATTTCATAAAAAAAAGTAGCATTTGACGAAATATTCTCTAAAGAACAATCAATAATGTGTAGAAAATCCTAGAGCATATCCTTATTAATTTGAATACCCCAATAAATCTATCCATCCATCTAAGAATGTTCTTTCACACTCAATTTAATCTAATAACCCATCAAAACCTATATACCCTTCAACAAATATAATGTAAAATGGAGGTCTCGACATGAAAAATTCTTTTAAGTGACATCTTAAAACTGCAGTTTCTCTTATACATCATTGATTTTACAATCTTTCACCTTGTTCAAATACATTAAAGGATAAAATAGGGTTTATTTAATCATCCATTTTATAACAACCATTTTACCATTAAAACATATTATATTATCATCATTGACGATGGATTAACATGAAAAACAATATGGTATTTAATTCCAAACAAAGAGTAGATTCTTAACAGTGAACCATTAAAAATATTACTGGTTAAAAATATTGGAAGATGGGATTATCTCACCCAAGATGGGGGAATTATTTTCCACTCAAATTCCCTCTTAATGATTTTGTTTATGTCCTTCAGTCCGTACTGAATCCAATCAAGGGACTGTGTGCCACTATGTTAATGATCTATTCAACACCATGTGTCAAAGTGAATAACATTATATATTATAGGATCTCCATTATTAACCTATTAATTCCAAATTATATCATATAAATATATACTGTTGGGAACACTAGAATTTAGTACAATCTATGAACGTAGTTGGAGTTTTGATGTTTGTTTCGGACCTCTAAATAGGGATTCCTATAAATCATTATAATGGGAACCAGATATTCTCTAGAGTGGATCCAATTATTTTTACACACCATTCATTTTAATTTAGTATGATAAAGGCCAATATCATGATGGTTAATTTCTTAATAATGGGAGACCTGGTGAATGGTGATTAGTGATTTTTTGTGATGGAATTACATACAAAAAACCATTTCAAGTTTATCATGTTTAATTTGAATACTAGATAGGAGAAGGTATGACTTGAGATGACACATAGTATGAGGCCCATATGTAATTTTCAAACCTCTTATATATTTTAAAGTATATCTGAAATTAATATATAAGATATTGGTTCCTACACAATGAGGTTTTCCAATATATAGTGAATCTAAACGGATAATCTGAACACAAAGAATATGATGAAATCCAAATTGAGATTGATGGAATGAGTTAGATGAGGGATCCTATGGGAGTATCTTAAATGAAGTTGTATGAGTAAAGAGAGAGGCATAATCTTATCTATTTTACATACATAAAAACCACATTTTTGATAAATAGCGAGTAACCATATTTGAAAAGTTATGTATTGATCCTCTTAGTTGTATCATGTGTATCTTGAATTATATAAGTTAAGGACTATGTTGATCAAGATTAGTAGTTTAAGATAGAATGTATGGAATGGTCCATATAGTTTAACATCATCAAATAAGGATATACAACAAGAATTTTAGAGTCATCCAACTATGACTAGGTGTTCCTTACATCTCACTATTAAGTGTTTCACTAATGATAATAAGAAAATAATATAAATACATCTAATATCATGTGATTCATTATACTTTTGATTGATAATATATTATAACGAATTGTCCATATTAAATTATATGAAACAACATAGGATTGATTAGGGAATACATATTAGGTCTATCCAATGATACCTCACCTAATTAATGTGTGAATCGAAGGTATTATTTGCTGATTTCACCTAAGAGGAGTTCCCTACATAAGAAACTAGAATGAGTATCTCAACTCGTAGAATATAAGGGAATCAAAAAGAGTATTTTAGATCATGGAAAATTGATAAATAATAAACATTTTCATGACTTATGTCTTTCTCAACTCTTGTGTGTGATCACCATGTGGGGGGAGATGCAGTGCCCTAATTTTCATGGAGTTCATAATGGTTTACCTAGAACGTCTCTCAATGTCTACACATCCCAGATTTATTTTCTTTTCAAACAACATATATTTTATTTAAATGGGTGGTAGTACAGACATAAAAATTATTCCCTAAAAATAATTTCCATCTATTATTATATTTCTTGAGTGGATGATGTGATCATGTTATATCTCCAACATCTAGTATATAACGCTCATTAATCACGAAGTAAGAGTGAAGTAATATATGAAGTAAACTACCATAAAGTAAACAACTCAACAAGTTGTAAATGAATATAAATATTGAAGGAATTTTCAATCCACAGGGTATATTCTTGACCATGTTTTATATGTGTGACTGCAAGGCATGTGAGTGAACACATGGAATTAATGTGACTACAGGAAAAGTTTGTGTCTATGAGTTGTGTGTTACGAATTTTTTCCTTTCCCATATTTATCCTCTTTTGATAAAATGACATGATACATTAAACTATCAAGGGTTTTTGTAAATATGTTAATTTCATATCCATGAGAATATACATAGAAGATTTTAGAATAAACTATGATTTTAAAATGGATAGATCCACTAACATGTATTTTCCCATGAAGAAGTTCTTATAAGGCCCTAGAAATGTGTTCTCGGGCATTGATGTCCTTTAATTAAACAATTTAGTAAATATTGTACCTACTCTAAGTATAGGGTTCTCAAAACAAGTAAATTAGATTGCGTGTTATTTTGGGGAATCTCTATCCCTTGGTGTGTGAGTATACATGCAGAAAATTTTTAACAAATGATAATTATTATTTATACATGGTGAGGAATTTATCAATATATTGTACCTTTTGTGTCTCAGTGATGAATATCTAATGGTATTTACAAGAATGTGCATGTGTTCAATTTCATAATTCTAAAAAATACATATATCATTATTCATACATTAGGATCAAAGAAAACCAACCATGAAGACCATATATATCACCCCTATTATATACCTTAATGGGTATAGGATGAAATTAAACATATGGATTATTGTACTCCTATTTATTTTTTTTTGGAAAATAAGACATTAAGATAAAAAATCAATCAGTACCCATATAAAAACAGGTAGTTTGTATTATAATTTAAAATCATAAAACATCTTGGTAGTACCATGGTAAATGACTGAACTAGAGTGGGAATTGACTCCAATCACCTCCTTCCTTAATGTGAAAGGATTTGAAAACATTTTAATGAAATAAATTGCACTATATAAAAATCAGTACCAAATACCAAATGTCTAACCACAATATAGAATACCACTAATCTATAAAAGTATACTTGTGTTGCCTCCTAACGAAAAATTTGATCATCCAAATAGGGTGTAAATTTCACACTAACCAAAATTACATGACCATCATTTATTTTTCACTTATAGATGAAACTCAGTGAATAAGTCCATAAATTCCCTACCATCCTATTCTTTTTTTAACTTACTAAATATGAAATATCCCCCTCAATTAATTAAATACCAAATTTAATTTTCCAAGGGTGTAGGAATAATAAAAATAAAAAAATTTGGGAATATTATTCTACATCACTATTTATGATTTGTATCCCAATACGTGAATATATATTCATCTTTTATAATAATAATACATTGTGAATATTTACCAAAAAATGTTAGTGTCTCAATTATTTGAATTCATTCTGCATAGCTATGATATTATGGTCATTTGGGGGAAGGGATTCTCCTCATGAAGGAATAATTAGATAATGAAATATTCTAAAAAATTGGTACACTATATGAAAACACTGCCCAAACAAATACCCAAGGCATTAATATAAATTGAAGCACATATTCCCAAAAATGAATAGAATGTAAGATTATGTCATTATAAACATCATCTTCTCAATGTATCTCTATGATTTCTTCTCACAGCCAATCTCACCACCTTTCAAGTAAAATATTTAAATAAATATCCAAACATAGAGGTGTCCAAAATGAACCAAATATAAATTTGTGTTGTACTAGTAAGGTCTAAAATGGAAAGAAATTCATCAAAAATTACCAATACAACACTTCATGATCCTTGTATAAATCTATAGAAATTCATTTCCTAGATACCACATGACAAAATAATTTCAATTAATGGATTCAAATAAAAATTGATAAAATTTTGTTCAATTGATGAGCCCTAGAGGCTCAAAAATAGGGATCATGATGGTTATCAAAATCATACATCATCTTGTTAAAGACTAAGATACAATGTAAGAACACCAACAATAAGGTCTCATGATAATGGTAGAAGTTATGGTTCATCAAGTTCATGAAAATAGATGGGGAATTAGAATGATAAAACCATATAAAACCATACTCATATTTGATACACAGAATATTGGTTGCAGACATGTAAAAGTGAACTTATCTTACAATTATATTAATGTATCATGAGTTTAGGGAAATTATTGAATCCCACATCACTATCTCTAGTGGATGAAAAATCATCCAATTAAGGAAATGAGTTTTTTTCATGCCAATGACCACATTGAGCATTTAGTAATCAATTATAATGTGGACACTTTTATATATATTCACTATTAAGAGATTTTATGTCCCCTATGGTGACACAGAAGGGAGAATACGTACCTTTTCATTTAGATTTTATAACCAATCAATAATTATTTCATCATAATAGTAGTGACTCAAAAATATATAATAGTAATGGGACTTTTACTAGAGTTTAGATCAATAGAAAACTCTACTTGACACTAGGATGATACTCCTATAGAAATCCTAAAAAATTACAAGGATACCGGCTCACTATAAAATGAAGCAACAATTTGAACATAAATCTATGTTACATAAGAGAAAGATGAATATAAAATATGATATTGAATATGCTTTTTAAATAATAGGCCCATACCTACCTAAAAATAAATCTCACTCCCCTTAAGAGAGAAGGATATTTCCATTATGAGAAAATAATATAACCATTATCTAGTAGTCACCAATCTATAATTACCACTGAATATCTATTCCATTCCAAATATATAGTCAATTAGATCCAGGTATTGAACTAAGATATCATAAATAAACTCAATATTAGATGCAACAACACAACACTTGAGACACATAAAATTGGAATCTCTCATCTTTCAAAAAATATTAGAGAAATTCATTATATGGAAAAAACAAGTCAGGTAGCATGACAAAATAATTTATCACCATTTATGAAATGAAGGAATGGTATGAACCAATATTTAATACAAACATCCCATTGAAGTATAAAAAACACCATACCTCTCATGGTTGTTATATAAAAATCCATATTCAGATTCACATAATCTTTTTTAGATATGTACCTACATTCAATCATACATTACGATTTTATAATAAGATGAGATCCAAATTTCATTTAATTATTCTATTATACTAATTTAGATGCATTTGAGTAGACATGATTTCTTATAGTGATGAAAAACCCAAAAATGTTTCCCAAGGGAAGATACTTGTAAAAGAGCTACAAATATTCAATCACCCATACTAGTAGAACACCATGAGAGTCCCAAATAAATATAACTATGTATTTATTTCATTCCCTAAATAGTTTCAAAACACTATCCAATTTATTTAAATAATAATTTGATTATAATTATAATGTAAATTCATGATTCCATTGCAACCCCATTGATATTCCTCACACAACCACGTAAAAACGAAAGAGGTTCTCTTAATTCTTTTTTTAGTAGTAGAGGAACCAACCAAAACATTTTTTAGTACTATCCTAGTCCCCACCTATAATTCATTATCAAACTAAAAAAATAATACTTGAAATTATATAATAAAAATACATTTCTAAAAATTTTGTTTCAAGACCATCTCAAAAAAATGAACGTTCAAGTAGTTATTGTTAAAGAGATTTTGAGAATGGTTGGAAAACTCTATAAACTAAGAGGAATAATCCATTAAAAAATAAACCTCAGGCTTCAAGATTAGTAACACAATTTAATTCATAAACATCTTGGTATTGAGGTCAGATTACTAATTTAATATAACAATGAATATGTATCAAGTGAGATCTTCATGCATCGTGGATTGCATAATAGACTCCCACAACATCTTGAATGGTCATTCTAGCATGTAAGTTGCCTATATAACAATTTAAACCATAGTTTTATAAATAAAATTATTGTTTTATTAAATCCAATCCATGAACACATTATTTTCTTGAGATCCTTGGCCACCATATAGTAGTGGTGGATTCTTCATTACAAATTCTCGGGTGTTGTATATTTTTCAGGTCTTCCCTCTCTCACTAAACATGCCCAAATATTGGATGGTTTTCATAACTAATTCATTAATGATGTGATCCACTGTACAATTATTCCATAATTTTTTATACCTTAATCCCTCCCTGTAATTTATATGATCCTTTATTTGTGTTATAATTATAAAAAATAAATTGTATCGAGTGTTGGATGAGCGGTCAATCAACCCTAAAATTCATCAAGAGTGATGGGGTTTCATATACCGCCACAAAAATTTATGGACCCCAATTAGAATGGGGGTATTGTTGTGGTATGTAATCATTCACAACACCAGTGTGATTTTGGACTGTGAATGAAAGTGGTGGGTCGTTCATTCAAGGGGAAACACCACTCAACCAGGACAACCAACTCAATCACAGCATATAGGTGACTGTGGCTCGAAGATCCTCAATGAATATGAGACATAGACTGTAAATTATTGATAAATTAAGGTGTGTTTCCCTTCATCAGACATAGATGGTGGAAAAGTAAGGATAAAATCCAAAAACAAATCTAGGAAATTAATATCCAAGGGGAAATGCATGATTCAGTGATGAAGGATGGTTGACAACCTAAGATAACATCGGTCAAAATATGAAATGGTCGTTTCTAGTGTCTATGTAAGGATGTATCCATGTTAAGTGAAATTGAAAAATATATAATTGGGGTAAAGGTCTTCTAAAATAATAGAAATCCATGTATTACACAGCATTGGCCTTTTATCCATTGTAAATGAGGGCATATTGACATATAGAATGTGATTTTAGTCATAAATAATAAAAAATTAATGGTCTTGTTGGGTATGTTTCCCCTTTGGGGGGGGGGGCTACAAGATTCCCTTATACCCACTTGGTGTCAGGCATGTCTGTGTTTAATTGTAATTTCACCACAATCCAATTAATATACATATATATAACAAGAAAAATTAAACCCCATCAGTATAATATTAATTTTGTAAAATACTAAAAATCACAAACAATTACCCATAATTATTGTAAATCATATTAAACCCTAAAAAAATACAAGTGAAAAAATCTCATATCATGAAATAATTTTTTGAACACCCATGATGATGTGAGATGCGCGGGGTGGCCCGATCTTGACGGCATAGGTTGGTGGATGAAGGATGCAGTTCGAGGCTTAGTGGTGGATGATGGGTATGGATAGTAGATGAATGAATTCAATCAAAACTATAAGGAGTGTGACCTACTACTTAGACAACACAATCAAGGGTGGGATGTAACAGACAATCCACACAAGAATGCACTTGGGTTGAGGCACGAAATTGGGGGCTTTGTGATCTTGAATCCCTAATCTAAATTAAAGACTAATAAGGCATGAATTCACAAGAGCAAGGGGAAATTCAGAAAAATTCTCAAAATATGAGGGGAAACAAAGAATAATCTCTCAATTAAGTCATGAATCAAAATAAAATTACATGGGGTAGATATTTATAGCATAGGGGTGATACAATAGTCAACAGTCTAATACCCTAAAGTCACAATGGATAAACCTACCTTTTCTGCTTAAAAGTCAAAAAAAATAAAGTCTAACAAATACTTTTGGAAAATTAGCACACATCTTTCTAACTATATCCCACTGAATTTGACTGTGAATGCATAGCCCACGGGACCTGACTTTGGTGTCCAAAGATGCAATTTCTAGAATCCTCCATATGGGAAAGATATATGAATTCGTGCCACTATGTGGGACAAGATTTAAACACCATGTTTAAGCTTGAATAAGTGAGTTAAGAGGCCCATTTTCTCCATAAATTCAAGCCAAGATCCATTGGGCCTTTAATGAATTGAGATGGGAACCCATTGTTTCATTCATTCTCTTTAATCTCCCATGCATCATCGGGCCTAGAAAATCCAACTCCTCTACTATGGTAATCAACTAAGTGCCTTCAACATGGTTCACATCAACCTACCCCTCTTGAAAAAGAGTCTCCCTTGACTCTTCATCCTCTACAGCCAAAAAATAAGAAAGATCAGAAAAAATTAATGTGTCGCATACACCATACTCTCCTGGAAAAGCTATCTTTTAAGAATTTTTTTAAATCATCTCAAACACCTAGAAAGGTACATCTCCTCGTGGCAAGAGTTTTGATTTCCGCTGGTCGAGAAATCATTACATCCGCATATGAATCCAAACCAAGTCACCGGGCTCGAACAACATTAGCTTTCAACCCTTTTTTCCATGATCAATATATTTCTGGGTCATCCGCTCGATATTTATCCTAGCTTTTTAATGGATTTTCTGGATGAATTCTGCACATCCTTTCGCATCCATATTAACTACTTCATGTAAGGCAAAGAAAATAGATCAATAGGGGTAAGGGGGTTAAAGCTATAAACAATTTCAAGTGGAGAATATTGAGTAGTGGAAAGATTGGCCCTATTATATGTGAATTCCACATGTGGCAGACACTCCTCCCAATTCATTTTATTCTTCTTCACAATGGTGTGCAGACAGGATGATAGTGTCTGATTCACCAGAACTGTTTGTCCATCGGATTACGGATGAAAATTAGTGGAAAATAGTAACTTCGTTCGTAGTTTTATCTATAATGTCTTCCAGATGTTACTGAGGAATTTTGTGTCTCCATCCAACACAATCGTCCTTCGCATTCAATGCAATTTGACTACTTCCTGAAAGAAATGTATTGCAATGCTAGTGGCATCATCAGTTTTTTGACAAGGAATAAAATGTGCCATTTTTAAAAACCAATTCACCATAATAAAATGGAATCTCTCCTCCTTTTGGTCTGTAGTAACAACACAATAATGTCTATTGATATTTACTCTCATGTGGTGTTGGCAATTTGTAGAGGAATATATAGTCTGTGTGGGTTCAGTTTCGATTTAGCTTTGTAGAAGGCACTGCACTTTTCCACAAAAATCTAAACTTCTCTAGATATCCTAGGAAAATAAAAATGCTCATAAAGAATAGTTATATTTTTTTTTTGAAAAACCGAAATTTCCCATTAACCCACCCAAATGTGACTCCTTCATTAAAAGTAAACAGATTGAGCAATTGGGAATGTAAGGATTATTAATCCGAAATTACAATCGATCATGTAAATAGAAATTTTCCAAAATAAATATTGGTTTACAATGTTCATAAGGGTCTATAATATCACTATCAGTGGCATATAAATCCTTAATTTATTCAAAACCAAGGAGTTTTGAATCCAACAATGATAAAAGAGAATGTATATGTGAAAGTGCATCTCCCACAGTATTTTCATTTCCCTTTTTATGATTGATAAAAAATGGAAATGATTCAATGAATTCCACCCATCTAGCATGTCTCTTGTTTATTTTATGTTGGCACCTAAGGTATTTATGAGCCTTATGATCAGAATGGATCACAACTTCTTTAGTCCAAAGATAGTGCTTCCATGTCTCCATTACACCAAACAATGTATACAACTCTTTATTATTTGTAGCATAGTTTAGAGTTGGGCCATTTAACTTATCACTAATTAAAGAAATTATCTTACCATATTGCACGAGTACTCATCCTATGCTAATTCTACATGCATCAAATTAAATTTCAAAGGTCATACCGAAGTCTAGAAGTGCATGTAGAGGGGCATGGGTGAGCCTCTTCTTAAGATCATGGAATTCCTTCGCTTGAGTTGTCCCCTATTTGAAAGGAACATTCTTCTTTTTCAACTCGTTCAATTGTGTTTCTAGTGTGCTGAAGTCTTTCACAAATCTTCCGTAAAAACTAGCAAGCCCATGAAAACTTATTACCTATCCAATGAAGGTTGGAGATGTCCATTATTTTATTGCTTCAATCTTCGTTGTGTCCACTTCAACTTCATTTCCTCTCACAAAAAAACAGAAGAAAACAATTTTATCATACAAAAATTCACACTTGTTTATGTTTCGAAACAATGTTTCCTTTCTTAGCCCCTCTAAGACTTTTCTTACGTTATCTACATGTTCAAGAAAGGTCCTACTATAAACTTAACTTTCATCATATTATACTACCACAAATTTTCCAATATATGCATGCAAGACATGATTCACTAACCTCATAAATGTGATAGGTGAATTGGTGAGGCCAAAGGGCATAACTAACGATTAATAAAGTCCATGTTTTGTCTTAAATGTAGTTTTTAGCTCATCTTTTTATTTCGTCTTAATTTTATGGTAGCCACTTCTTAAATAAAATTTTGATAAAACAGTTGAACCATTTAATTCTTCTAGCATATCATCTAACCTATGGAATGGATGACAATACCTGATCGTGATGTTGTTGATGGCACTACAGTCAATGAAAATTCTCCATGTTCATCCTTCTTTGGTACTAGAATCACTGGTACTGCATAAGGACTAAGGCTCTCTCTGACATATCCCATGTCCAACAGCTCTTTAACTTGACTTTCAATTTCTTTTGTCTCTTCTAGATTGGTGCGATATGCAGGGCGGTTCGGTAGTGATTCTCTAGGTATGTGGTCAATTTGTTGCTCAATACCTCTAATTAGGGGAAAACCTAGTGGAACCTCTTCAAGAAAGACATCATCATACTCCTACAACAACAACTCAACAACATTTGGAAAATAGGGTAAGTCGTTATTATTTAGAAACACCTATTTTTACATGAGTAGTAGTAGGGTTTGCTGTGAAAACAATGTTCCTTAATGTCACTCTTTTTTTCCAACATCACACTTTCCTTTACCTCAAATTATTTTTCCCACATGATTTTTCTTTGCGCCCCATTTCTTTTCTTCTCTCATTTTATCTCTTTCCATCATTCTCACCATGTTCATTTTCACTCTTTTTTCCCTCATCACCCATTTTTTTACTTTCTCTCAAAATGTGATCTTCCAGAATTTGTTTGGGGGGAATGTTGTTGAGGGTTATAGGTTCCCCTTGGAGTATAAAAGAATGATGACTCTAGAAACTGTCATGGGTAACACGCCAATCATACTGCCACAGTCGTCCCAACAACAAAAGGAAAGCATTCGTAGGAACGATATCGTATAAGAACTCATCATTGTTCTTCCAGATGGTGAACAATACCTTCACTTGCTTGGTGACAATCATCTTCACTCAAACATTTAACCACTAAAGCCGATATGGATGTTGATGCTTCAATGTAAGAAGTCCCAACTTCTCTACTAACTCGGTGCTCGCAACATTACTAAAACTTCCTCTATCATTAATAACACTACATACCTTCCCGTGGATCTTGCACCATGTATAGAAAAGGTTCTTCCACTTCTCATTCCCTCCCATAGTCATTTGGGAACTTAGAACTCTCCTAGTGACAATAATCTCAACATCTTCTATAAACTCTCCACGATCAATTTCTAGATATTCTTCGTCCTCCTCTTCTGATCCGCCTCCAGCAGTTTCCCATTATCCATACATTTTGATGGTCATGGTGCGCTGGTTTGGGAACTCACTAGCAATATAACCCCTTTATTGAATTTTGAAACACTGAATATCCCTATTCCTGGTTTGGTTAACCTCCAATGTAGGTTTCTTAGGTGGAACAATTACCTTGTCACTTTTGCGATCAATGAACTCTTTTTCCATTGATGGTTCTCCAATCTCTTTCCATGGATTTATCCATGGCATGAAAGTGGTAGAGGGTTTCTTCATGTTCCTTCACCTTTTGATTTTTTTCTTTATCTTGGTAGAATGATGGATCTTATCTTGTATTTTCACATGGTGTTACATCTCCACTTGATCAACAATCTACCGATTGAGCCCATGTAAAAAATGTTCCATGGTTTCCTCCGGATCCTCCTAAACGTTTTCCCAAATAATGGAAATTTTCATCCCCTTGTAGTAGTCTTTTGCACACTTACTCTCTTGGGTGAGTCATTGAAGTTTGTTGTGGATAACTCTATGGTAATGTGTGGGAAAAAATCGCTTCCGCATGGCGAACTTCTTGTCTTCCTAAGTGTTGATGGGACGTCCACCGTATCTAGCCCTCTACTTTTGAACTTAATCCCACCATATTAATGCATAATCAGAAAATTCAAGGGATTCATGTTTGAAATTATTCTCTTTGGAATACACATGGCATGAAAATACTTTCTCGATCTGCATCTCCCATTCCATGTAAGCTTACGGGCTGATTTTCCCTTGAATAGAGGGAACCTTCACCTTGATACTGCCATGTAGGTCATAATCATGTTTTTCCTTTGTCCTCTTCTAATTTTTTGTTACAACCACCTCCTTTGTGGGACATCATCAAGATCATCATCAAATTTCACCATTTCCTCCTCCATGATGTGGTGACGATGTGGTGCCAGAGAGCATTGCGGGTTATCATAGATCATCCTTGGGCTCAGTTTATTCTCCAATTCATCAATTCTCTCATGTAGCACATAAAATTTCCTATCATGATGCTTCTCGAAGTGCCCCCCCCCCAAAGCATGAATTTGGTTTTGTGTAGATTCTGGTGCGGGAGATCTACTTTGACTTCCTTCATCGCTCACATGTGAAATTTTCTTCCCACAATATTCTTCCATGATAAGTTATGAAAACACAAAATAACACAAAGGGGGGACAAACAAAATGATATGCACTCACTCACACACGCGATATATACACACATAGACCCACAAGATGTAAACAATCACACACACAAGGATACACACTCACACATGCCAGATTTACAGACTCACACACACAATATGCACACACACATAGGAACACAACAATATACACACACTCACACGCACAAGATATATTTTTTTGGTTATTTCTCTCTACTCGCCACACTCAATTAAAATTCCAAGCTCTTATGAAATATAATACCTTGTTTCAGGTGATCACTTTCCACTAATATTTCCCCACTCAATATTTTTTTGGGGATGGTTTAACACAACCCACATGAGTGGTAAAGGATAAAGGGTGAAAAGATTGTAGAAAATGGATCTAGGGTTGATGGAAAAGGGGGTAGAAATGTGTTATTTGGGTTTTACCCGATTGTGCAAGATAAGAAAAATTAATAACAATATGAGCCAAATATAATATGGGGATGAAGCAAAATGATAGAGAATGTGATGTACATAAATGAAATGTGCTACCAATATAAAGCACGATGATGAAGTAATTTTATCTGCTTTTTATGTTTTCTTTTATTTTAATCAAATCTCCCCAAAAAATATTGTTCTTGGAGTTTCAAAGAACAAGATAATGAATGGAGAGTAAGATAGTTTTTTTGAAATCTCTCAACGAGAGAATGTAGTTAATTTTGAAAATATCAAAATGATGAGTTGATAGAATCATATTTTTTTGATTTATTTTTTTCCGAATACAAAAAAAATAGAGAATTAAATCTGGAAACATGTTGATTGAAAAATTGACTCAATGTAAAAAAAATTCAATCTTGCACAACAAAGGCCAATTGTGGAGGTTTACAGTGAATTTTTTTTGAATGTGTGGATAATAATGAAATACTAGGAGGTTAATAGATATATGGGATAAAAGAGGGTGATAGATGGCCACTGTGTCTACCAGAGCTCTGATACCGACTGATATGAGACGCACGGGGTGGCCCGATTTTCACTGTGTGGTCGGCGGATAAAGGATGTTGTTCGAGGAAAAGTGGCGGATGATGGGTATGGATAGCGGATGCATGTAGTCAATAAACACTATAAGGAGCGCGACCTAATACTTATACAAGACACTCAAGGGAGGGACGTGATAGCCAATCCACAGAACAATACACCTTGGTTGAGGCAAAGAATCGGGGGATTTGTGATCTTGGATCACAAATCTTACTTGTAGATTGACAAGGCAAGAATGCACATGAACAAGGGGAAATTTGGAACAATTATCATATAATGGGGAGAAACAAAGAATAAATTCTCAATTATGTCTTGAATCAAAATACAATTCCATGGTGTTTCTATTTAGAGACAAGGGGTGATACCATAGTCAAGGGTCTAATACACTAATGTAATAAAGGCTAAACCGACCTTGTCCCCTTAAAATTCAAAAAGATAATGTCTGAAAATGATTGTTGGAAAATTATCAAACAACATTCCAACCATAGCCCACCGAATTTAAATTTGAGTAAATAGCCCACAAGATTTTACTTTTGTGTGAAAATATGCCATTTCTAGAATCCCTTATGTGGGAAAGACATCCAAATATGTGCAACTATGTGGTCCAAGATTTAAACATCATGTTTGGGATTGAATAAGTGAGATAATAGACCAATTTTCTCCATCCATGAAAGGAAATATCCATTGGGCCTTTAATGAAGCGAGAAGGGTGCCCATTGTTTTATTCAGCATCTTTAATCTCCCATTCATCATTGGGCCTTGAATATCTAACTCCTCCACTTGGGTAATCGTCTCAGTGCCTTCAACATGGTTCACATCACATCATAATGTGTGGTTTGTCACATGGAAGTGATGGATAGGTACTCCCCTATACCCACCTCTCAGTATCAAACAATATTATCTCTATAATACCTTTATTCCCTAAAAACAAGAGGGATCTGATAATATTTTTTAATGAAACATCATAGGTCCTATTGATATTTCACCTAAGACATCGCACTAAAAAACTGGATGTTGTAACATCCAGGCCTAACTCACAACTAAGATGGTCGTCATATCGATGTGTCACATGGAATCATGTGATCCTCTTCATATGTGGGAGGCTCCTGACTAGATGCATTTTTATAAAGAGGTGATATAGGGGAGACTATACCCTCATGTCCAAGTGACACATCTATTTATAATATAATTAAAATAAAACAATAGAAGCATTATAAAAAATGGTAGAAGAATATCAGTGAATAAATAAAATAACTGAATAAAAGAGAAATGGAAATTACCAATTCTATATAATGAATTATGTAATGTGTATTTAAACTAAAAGTTACAAGAATATCTAATTAACAAAATAAAAAAACCATTGTTCAACTCCTTTGTCATCCTGAGAGAGACCCCAGTCATATGCTCCCTAACTCCCATTTACAAAACACAACACAATCAATGAATATAAATACCAGTGAGAAATGGTAAATAACCAGGTGAAAACAGCACCTAAGAGGGATGAGAAATAATAATCTATGTAGGACAACACCCATGATGTCTAACCATATCCACAACCCTAATTCATAATTTAGATAAATGACCAACTATATGTAGAAAAATAAACAAGAAATGATGAATACATAAATAAAAATTCACCCAGGTTCCTATGTGGTTCCATGAGGCTATACCAACTTCAACAACCAACCATGTATCTATATATATGGGTAGCTACTCTTTCATCAGAATGGATCACACAAATAAGTGAAATATTCTACCTTGGATGATGAGTCACACAATATATACTAAAAATATATATCCTCATCTCTTAAAAAATACAATGTTTCTCCCTAATGCATAATGTGAATATTCATCTAGCACTCTGGAATCCAACATAATAATATATTCTACCATCATACATTTATTACTAGTGCACCTAGACCTTAGGTTGTATTAAAATGCACACAAATACTTCACTCATCAACATAAATCAGGAGTCCTCAAACATCCCATATAACCATATAACCTTCCCTTGAACATGAAGTACCTATGAACATTACCCTATAGTGATTTGAAAGAATGTTATCCATTCCCTAATGCATCCACATTAAAATTTTGTTATATTAATAAAAACTCAACATGAAAATCAATATCAAACCCTTGGGTATCAATCAAACCAATATCACATAAGCTAAAAATCTAATCAAGAAAAATCAAAATTCTAATATCAGTCATGCCATCTTTGTCCTCATAATACAGGATGTAAAATTTATAAAAAATAAAAAACTATAAAACCAACTCATATCATTAATCTTGGATTCAAATTATCATCAAAATTATGTCAAAACAGTCTATGTAATCATTTTACGTGATGGTATTTAATATATTATTTTACAAGTTTAGCCCTAGGGTTTCAATGATATGAAATAAAAAAATATATTACTATTCCAATTTAATAGTCTAATACAAAAAATTATCTAATTTTTTATTGGGATTTAAATTAAAATAGGCCAAGTATTAATAATTTACAAGTCTTTCACACTAATCTGGTGGATGTGGGACTGGGTGTTCAAGAATATAGACTAAATGGGATCCAATGGAATGTTTAAAAATAATAATAATTATTAAATAGGGATTATTCAATTTATCTATTCATTCTAGTGACATGATGGCAAAGTCCCACATACTAAAATTATTATAAATAATTATATCAGATAAAACTAGATTTAGTTTGGACCACCCAAATTAATTCACTTCAATGAATGAACCCATAATAAAATATTTCATTATATATATTCATGTCATATCATTGAAACATTTTATGTAAACCATTTTTATTTAATCATAACAAGAGTTGTCATCATACCTCCCTAATAACATCCCTATAAATTAATTTAGTTAAAAAAATTAATAAAATAACTACACCATGTGAATCCATTCAATGAAATTCATTCCATTTAATTAAAAAATCAATTTAAATACATTTAACAAGGTTAAAGTGGTACTTATAAGGTAACATAGGAAAATTTGGAAAATTCCTACATGTGAATTTCCTTTTTATAAGCATGTCAATTCATTGAATTTATAATATAGAAAAAATACATTGACAGTGTTTTTATTCATTAAAATTTTCAAAAGGGAAACCCCATTTTTAATTTCATTAGGGGTCCTTCGATAAAACTTCCATATATCAATCGTAACTATGATGCATAAGGATACTTTATTTCAATAGACGATTCAATTATAAAAGTCTAATTACTATTTTTTAGCTTAGAAGGTAACACACCTCTATTGGAGCAGTTTTATTATAAAAAGATGATTGTATTTATCAAAGAAATCATTTATCATATTTAAGAATTCAATCCTTGAACCGAAGTTAAATTTGTTAATTGAAAACCTAATTAAGGCTTTATAGAGAAGAAGATAAACCATTCATAAATTTAAATGGTCAAGGATAGGTATCATACCTTATGAAATGGAAATCCCAATATGTGCAATTTTTTACTTGAAATTTTCAATGGAAATGATCGCTCAACACGAGCACAGCCATATATTTGTATATATAAATATACCCGTTAATCCAGTTTAAATATTTCCTCACCATGAGGGAATTTGTACAAGTATGAGACAGATAGACACACCCACGCACGCACACAGACACTAATATATATGAGTGAAAGAATTCAAGGTGCTACCAAATTCTCTAAAATGAAAGAAGGATAGATGATACCTTCACAATGAGGTGAACACACATATGGTAAAGTACTAGGAACTCAGAAACAATGAAATACCAAATTATAAATTAAGCGAAACCAACGAACTATGGAAAACCATACTCCAAAATGATGGTAGGTTTCCAAATCGAACAAATCTACTTCCCCATCGACTACAGATGCCATTACATAAACATGTTAGACCCAAAAAACCTTTAACATTCCATTTAAATAAAGGGAACATAAAAAATAGGTCCAACCGAAACCCTTGGGTTCAACTGAATGGGATATACTGACAGATAGAGAAAAATCGACAAAACAAATGGAATAGATGAGAGTAAAAGGCCATACATGGAGGTACTAAAGGATGATCCCAGAGAAAACACAGTGTCATGGTGTAGGAGGAGGGAGTTGAGAGGGGGTGGGGGTGTCATATGACCCATGGGAGAGGGGGTGTGTATCACGAAACTGATGGGGGATAATGGGGAAACCACTTATAGTTTAATTTGATAATAATAATAATAATAATAATTATTATTATTATTATTTCCCCCATTAATAGTTTTTTAATTTATTTTCAATTTTTATATTAATGAAATTAATTAATTTTATAAAAGTAAACACGTCACACAGTTTAACGCTAAGGCCACATGGTTTCAGAATAACCATGCACCGATGATTGATCCACCAAAAATGTGTTTTCAGATCCTGATACTCTAGAAACTAGATGAAACACCTCAGGCTTCCCCCATGCCTTGAGACAGATCCAAAAACAACACATTCATGTTATGAATCTCTATTCATTTCATTTCTATGCCTGGTTTAAAAAAACCTCTCATCTTGTAAACATGAAAATTCAAATTCTTATAAATTTTCATCAGAATAAAAAACACCAGACTTCAAAACCTTCCAATCCTAGAACTTCTCATTCCTATGAAGAATTTAAGAATAATGTAAATGTTACCCAAACTACATGGGTCATGAATCTTCATTCAAACACTCATGTTGTGTTTGGAAACACCCAAGGCACCTTCGAGCACCATTTTAGAACATGACACATAAGCCAACAAATAGATCGGTGCTCATTCTCCAATAGGAAAACTAAACCCACTTTTCTAATGACACAATAAAATTGTTTTCTTATTAAACATTTTATAGAAGGTAATTCCCACCATAGGATTTAACATTAGAAGGGTCCAATTCTGAGTCAAGACATATCTATTGTTGGAATTTACTTAAAAATTATGACATAAAGAATCATAATGATGCTCTTGGAATTATTTCGTATTCATGAGAAACCCAAATTATGTAAGAGGTCATAAAAATACTATTATGAATGAAATAGTTAAATTATGATTGACCTACCCAAAAATGATCATTTATTCCTTCAATGAAATACATAAATGACCATTAAACCACACATTCCTTCACCCGAAGTTGTGTTTAAAATAATTCCTCAATGGCCATACTCACATTTAATCAAGATGAAAACTAGTCAAGTCATTATTTATGACTTATCTAATGGATTACTAGATTAGACAACTGGTGAATTACAAACTAGGATCATAATTCCTTCCTCCAAGGTATTCTATATTTATCATTTACACGATCAAAAAAGTAAATACTAGACTTAAATTGACGATCCTTGGTCAATAAATAACCTCCAATCCTAATAAAATGTTTCGGATAACCTTAAATGGAATTGAGTGGAGTGTTTGTAACTAACCCATGGTACTCCATACTCCATTTTACAAGTGATATTTTTTTTACAGTGACAAAATGTATACATCAAAACATTGGTTGTGTAATGGCCCAGACCATCCTGGCCGATTACTTTTCCAAAAGAGAGGCACCACCAAAATAGTGGCACCGCGACGGAGGCACAGTGACAGTGACACCATGACAGAGGCAGTAAATTAATTCTTTTACCCTTATTAAAACCCATAATTAATACTTACATATCTTGAGAAATATCCCCAATGAGGGATATTAAATAACAACTAAATACCATCATGTGTAACAGCCCAAACCAAGTGGGAAACCATGATCCGACTTTGAAGGCGTTGAAAATCCCCATATCCCATAACAATAGGATTTTATCTATATATCGTAGAGGTAGTTATCCTATCTCTTCTTCCTTTTGGCCGAATCCTCTCCTTCTCCCAAGTGCGTTGGAGTCCCCCCCCCAATCCCGAGACATGTGGTGCGCCTGCGCTCGAGTCGTCTACTCATCCATGGAGTTCTCGACGTCCCTCCCCTAAAAATCGTTCATCCCATGTTCTTGGCGTGTGGAGAAAAACGTCGATCCTTGATCAATCAAGTGAGGATTTTTCTCCTTCGTCTCGCCTTTCTGTGTATCATGCGGGGTGGTCATGATTTTTTCTCTGTGGAAATTGATGAAACCGAACTTAATAAAGATAATGAACGGACCATTGAAGAATAAAAGGTGGGTGTGATCGATGTTCTGATGTACTCTTTTAGGTTGATATGTGTTGTGAATTGTACAGGCGTATGATCACTAAAAATCATGGTTGTTGGTGGTCTTTCACTGTGAACTAATAAACCTCAGTGATCCTGAATGTTTAAATAGCCATAACATGGAATTTTTTAATTACGTATACTCGGTTAAATAAACTGAAAGCACCAGGATCAACCCTTTTCTGTGATAACCCCATTTAAAGAACATTGGAATTGAAACCATGGAGTGTGTTAGATCATTAAAATATGAAAATATCTGCATGGACCTGCCTTGTGTTGGTGGTAGCGGTTTGGTTGATTCTTTCACGGGCCGATTGCGGGTGACCTTATGGTTTTCTTTGATGGGGGCTTAGATTTATGTGGTGATATGGGTGGGGATGATATCACCTGTTTTTATACATTTACTGGTTGTGAATCTGAGGCTGTGTGGTTACTCTGCTTATATCAAGAATTGGGGTGGAATAATCTGTTGCTGAGAAACCATTGGCTCCTGGATTTTGGGGACATGGGGCTGTGTCTCAGGGGTTTTCTTTAGTTCTAGTACCTTGAGGGATCTCACTTATCCCATTGTTATTGTGACTTTAAAGAGAACCGGGTGTGAATGTTTAAATTGATGTTGGCTGTAACTCTTTACATTAGCTTGTGCTTATGATTTCTAGTTGCGCAGTAGATGCATAAATTATTTAAACACAATTATTGAACATGAAAACAAGGATGTGACAAATGGGAAATTGGTTCTGGGAATTAGTTGTGTTTTAGCCGTGGACATTCTTCCATTCCCTTCAAAATTAATAATGACTACATTGTTCGTGCATATATTGGCTTTAGAAACCCTAGGTTGGGTTGAGTTATTTCTACTTATACATATATTGGAGTTTTTTTGTTTCTTATTCGTGCCCCACCCAAGATGAGCACTTAGTGACGAACACCCCCATTTCATGGTGGAGGGTGTTTTTTCCATCATTTCTATTAGTGGCTAGTTATTAACTCCTTTTCTTCTCCCTTTCCCGAATATCCCAATACACTTCGGGTAGGCTGTGATGGCCTGAAGTCCATTATTATCCCACTAATCCTTCGGTAGGGTAGTTGTGGTGGGTGGGCCAGGTGTTTGCGGGCATGTTGATTCCCAAGTGACTTCAGGATGAGGACCAAGTGTCTTCGGGCATGGAAGTAGTTGTTAAGACCTAGGTGTTTGCGGGTGTGGTTACACATAGTGGTTATGGCCCAGGTGTTTGTGGGAGGGATAGCGGTTATGGCCCAGGTGTGTATGGGCGGAGTGTGGTAGTGGGACTGCGGTGAGGTTATGGCCCAGGTGTGTGCGTGTGAGGTTTGGCAGTGGGACTGCGGTAAGAATGGTGGGATTGGTTCGATGCGTAGGATGTCTTCAATAACCAATGGAAAAGTGGTTTGGGATACCCAAACATAGATGTCCTATTACTATATGTTACATGACTTGCATTATTTGTGGAACGTGCCCTGGTGGGGTTTTGGTGGATAGATTTTTGTTGATGGGTGTTTGGTTATCTCTTTTTCCATGGTACATTAGAATGTATCCTCACTTGTGCATGAGAGTATTTGGTTTTAACTACTGAGTATACTTGTATGATCACCCTACCTATATAAATCTACTTTTAGGTTTCCAGGAGGACTTCAGGGATCGTGCGAGACTGTACAAGCTCAGACCTTTAGGGCAGTTGCTGTTGTTGATTTCCTTTTCTTGGTATCTTTTTACCTTTGGAGTTTTTTGGCTTGTATCTTTTACCATTGAACATGCATATGGGAATGCTTTACTTTTAATCATACTTGTACCTTTAGTTTCGTTGTTGTGGGATTTACTATTTTATCTCCCGATCCTATTAATAGAAAAAGGGTAATGCCTTCCATTTAGTGTGTGGTTTTATAACCTTGGTGATAGTCTCCACTCTGGGACCTAGTGAAGGCGGGTCTCAGGGGTGATTATCTCTCTTTCAACTTGAAGAAGGAAGGGTCTGGAAATCTGTTATCCCTTCCCTCATCTTGTTGAATGTGGGTCGTGACAGAATGGTATCAAAGGAGGGTTTGCAGGATACGATGGAGTCTTGAGTTAGGCACAGTGAGGATTACATGGGATGGAAGGGGAATAGTGCTGTGTGACCATGGTGCGTGAATTAGTCCATGGAAGACCGGCTAGGACATGAGATTTTTGGGCCCCGTGATCTGTTGCAAAGACTCTGGACCTACCGAACGACCAAGTGAGGCCACGATGATTGCAGGGTAGAGACCTTATGAAAGGTACATGCATCATAATGACTTGTGTTCTCGTGTTTCATTGGTGTTTTGGGTATTGAAATAAGTAAGATGTATATAAAATTTTAAGAACAATATTCTGCACTACTTGGGCTTAGGCGTTCCTTGTTTACCTTGCAGCTTTGACACGTGGGAGACGACCACAAGTGGTGTGGGTGATTGAGGCCCAGGTGGTCATCATGGAAGATCGGAAGAGGGATGATCGAGAGGGGAAGAGATGACTTGTGGAAGAATATTAATCGAGCCTTCCAGCGACAGACCCTCAAGAAGTATGAGTGAATCACCTCTGACATGAAGACAGAGAACTTTCTAGAGGAGCTGGGGATAGCTTTTGGCATGATCCGGGCTCTGGAAGAGTACTGGGTTCCTCTGGCCGTGATCCATATGTGGGGAGTAGTGCGTAAGTGGTGGACTCTCTACCTGGGGGAGAGGATAGAGGCTGAGGTAGCATGGGTTGATTTCTAGAAAGAGTTCCGGTAAGAATTCCTCTCATCTACGATGAAGGTGGAGAAGAGGCACAATCTAATATCCCTCCAACGGGGGAGTATGTCAGTATGGGATATGGGGATCAAGTTCAAGGACCTCCTCCTCTTTTCTCTATTCCACATTCCAGATGAAGAGTCTAAGGTGAGTCTTTTAGAGGAGGATCTCCGATCTCCTTCTAGCACGATGTTACCCCCTTCACCTTTCCGACATACTTGGTGGTCCAGAAGACGGCTGAAGTGGTGGAGAGGATGCACACGATAGGAGGTGTATCAAAAGAGGGGATACAGCTGGGATCATCGAAGGGGTATGCAGTCATCATTAGGTCTCCAGCATCAGGGCCCTCTAGGTTTCGACCGGCAGGGATCATGCCCCATCAGTTCCAGTTCCGATCTCCCATCCCTCGCCCCTTTCCTTCATGACTAGGACTAAGATGCTTCATATGTGGAAGCCATGGGCACCTTTGGAATCAGTGCCTGGGCCGAGTATAGTATGGTGGTAGAAGACATTCCTAGCACCCGCCCCAGCAGTAGCTTCCAGCTAGGCCCTTCCAGTAGCATCTTCCAACTAAGCCCTTCCAGTAGCAGCAACAGGGATAGTGAGCTCCCAGTCCTCCAAGGGAAGACGTTGCAGGGGGAGGAATACCTCAAGGCACTCCTCAGGGACCTCAACCAGGGCATGGTCGGGGAGGTGGTCAACAGCTGATGGGAAGAGGAGCTGGGTGTGGGCAGTTGGACATCGTAGAGGTAGTAGTTCCGACAGAGCCAGAGTTTGTTCGAGGTACGATCCGTTTTTTTTAGTACTCTAGCATATACCTCATTCAATACTGGATATTAGCATTCCTTTGTTGCACCCGGTCTAGCCCGTGCTCTGGGTCTACATGCTGATAGACTTCCTGTTCCCCTGGTGCTGAGAACACCAGTCATAGGTCAGACTGACTTGTTACATGTTTGTCGAGGATGCAGACTAATGATAGAGGCACATTATTCGGTCAAGGATCTACTACTTCTACAGATACAGCAATGTGATGTCATCCTAGGCATTGAACGACTGTTCTCTATCTGTGCTGTCATTGACTGCTTTCGAGGAAGGTTTGTGTTCTCAGACTTGGGTGGCCGACATGTTACTTTCACCGGCGAGAGGAGTGGCCAGAAGAGCAGCAGTTGAGAGGAACCCCTCCTCTCCTTGTTAGCCAAGCTGTCAGTATAGTCAATAGATGCAGAGATGGTGGAGGTAACAGGGGTTGTCAATGAGTTTATGGATGTCTTCCCTTGGGAGGGGATGAATCTACCCCCTCGCCGTGATATCGAGTTTTGGATAGACTTGAAGCCAGGTGCCCGTCCAATTTCAATGGCTCCCTACCGGATGGCACCATCGGAGCTACGAGAGTTGCAGATTCAGATTGATGATTTGTTGAAAAGGGGTTATGTTTGACCAAGTTTGTCACCGTGGGGTGCTCCAGTCTTGTTCGCACAGAAGGCGGATGGTGGTCTCAGGTTGTGCATAGAAAAAATGAGTCTAAATCAGGTAACCATCAAGAATTGCTACCCTCATCCGAGGATAGAAGATCTTTTCGACCAGCTGAAAGGGGACAGATGGTTCTCAAAGATCGACTTGTGGTCTGGGTATCACCAGTTGATGGTGAAATAGGGTGACATCTCGAAGACGTCCTTCCGGTGCAGATATGGGCACTTCAAGTTTTTAGTCATGCCTTTCGGCATTACGAACGCTCGAGCTGCGTTCATGGGGCTTCTGAACACCATCTTCAGGGAGTATCAGGATCGGTTCGTAGTTGTGTTCTTCGACGACATCTTGATCTATTCAGGATCAGAAGAGGATCACGCAGAGACCTTGAGGAAGAATTTGGAGGTCCTATGACAGCACTCGCTCTATGGGAAGTTGTCGAAGTGTGAGTTCGGGATGCGAGAAGTGCACATCTTTGGGCACGTAGTGTCCGAGCAGGGGGTACCGGTGGACCCATCAATGGTTGAGGCGTTTGTTTCTTTGGTAGCACCCATGAATGTGGAAGAGGTTTGTAGTTTCCTTGGGCTGGTAGGTTACTATTGGAGGTACTTACCCAACTTCTCCCAACTTTCAGCCCCTTTGACAGCCTTAACCAAGAAGGACCAGGATTTTGTGTGGGATGAGCAGTGCGAGGTAGCCTTCAGCTATCAGATGGAGAAGTTGGTTAGTGCCCCAATGCTGATTTTTCCAGAAGAAGGGGAAGCGTATGAGGTGTATTGTGATTCTTTAGGGCAAGTCTTTGGGTGTGTGCAGATCCAATGACATGGGGTGATCTTCTATGGGTCTAGACAACTACGTCCCCACGAGAATAATTATTCCACCAACGATATGGAGCTCGCAACAATCATTTTTTCACTAAAGTTTTTTCAACACTATCTCAACGGAGAGCACTTTGTGGTCTTCACGGATCACAAAAGCTTGAGGTATATCTTCTCCCAGTAGGACCAGAACTTACTTCAGCAAAGGTGGATGGAGTTCCTCCAAGATTACGATTTCGAGATTTCCTACACCTCGGGGAAAGGAAACGTGGTGGCTGATGCCTTGAGAAGAAAGTAAAAGAGGGATGTGATCTGAGAGTCAGCAGACAGATGGAGGTTGATGGAGGAGTTGGTTGCCCTACACCTTGATGCAAGGATGGATAGTGGGAGAGGTTTCCTATTATAGATGATAGTGCAGTCTTCTCTATTACGTCAGGTGAAGGAGTCTTAGGGTGGAGACCCAGAGACTGAAGTGATGCGTGACCGGGTTAGCCAAGGCAGTGCTCCGGAAGGGTGGATATAAGATGGTCAGAATCAGATGCTATTCTAAGGTAAGTTGTTCGTTTTGGAGGTGATGCATGAGAGATTCCTTGATGTGTTTCACAGGTCACCCCTGTCGGTGTACCCAAGAGTTTCCAAGATGTACCAGGGTCTGAGGAGACTATTTTGGTGGCCCGGGGAAAAGTGGGTGGTGGCAGAGTTTATGGCCAAGTGCCTAGTATGTTAGCAGGTTAAAGCTAAACACCGAGTTCCATGTGGTTTGTTGCAACCTTTACATGTCCCCACGTGGAAGTGGGAAGACATATCAGTGGATTTCTTCATGGGGCTACCCAAGTTTCAAGGAAAGTGTGACGCCATCTGGGTAGTCTTGGACTGGTTGACAAAATCTGCTCACTTTCTGGCGATCAAGGAGTCGAGTGCAGTGGAATTTCTAGCACGGAGTTACGTGGATGAGGTGGTGCGGTTGCAGGGAGTTCCAAGGTCCATATTCTTGGATAGGGATGCATGATTTACGTGACGATTCTGGAGGGGTTTGCAGCATGATTTTGGCACCCAAATGCACCTTAGCACTGCCTTCCTCCCCCAAACAGATGGGTAGACCGAGCGCAACATCCAGACATTGGGAGATATGTTGCGAGCATGCATCCTGGACTTTGGATGATCCTGGGTGCGACACATGCCTCTGGTGGAGTTTTCATATAACAATATCTACCACTCCACCATTGGAATGGCTCTGTTCGAAGCCCTGTACAAGAGGTCATTTCGCTCACTTGTGTGCTGCATAGAAGTCAGAGAGGTAGGTGTTCTTGGCCCGGAGGTGGTACAGAACACAACAGAGAAGGTTCAGCTTATATGAGAAAGGATGAAGGCGACTCAAGACTGGTAGAAGTCATATGAGGATGATAGGAGGAGGACCTTGGAGTTTTATGTTGGAGACCACATGTTTTTGAAGGTCTCCCCTTAGTGTGGACAGTATCGGTTCGGTAGAGGGAGTAAGCTTTCTCCCAGATTCATTGGACCCTTCGAAGTGTTGCGGCAGGTCGGTGAAGTGGCTTACCAGCTAGCACTACCACCACCGATACTGAGGATACATTTTGTTTTCCATGTGTCCCAGCTCTGTCGGTATCTACACGATGATTCACACTTCCTCAACTTAGGAGAGATAGATATCGAGGATGTCATGACCTTTGTGAAATTACCAGTGAGGATTGAGGATCTTGAAGAAAAGGTGCTTCGTGGTCGAACCAATAACTTATTTCGAGTGTTGTGGAAGCATGGTGGGGTTGAGGAGAGTACCTAGGAACAGGAAGCACAGATGCACGCCCAATACATAGAGTTTTTTTGAGTTTGTGCTATTCTGTTTATACTTGACTGTGATGGAACGCTTCACGTTGTTGACTGTGGAATTTGTGGTTTTCCTTATTCTCTGAATGTGTGTGAATATTCCAAGATATGGGGAGTGGAGGACCTGATCCCTAATCATGATGCATTAAGGATGATGGGATTAAACCCGTTCAGCTTAGTCAGTGCCGCCCAAAACGGATAGTATCCCGATAAGGGTGAAGAGACTTCCCAACGCATAGGACTGGGCAGTTTGACCGTGGTATGTTTCTTGGTTCTTGAGAGGGAGGTGTTTCTAGATAAACGACGAGGTTCACTCCTGATAGGTATCTTTCAAGGTGGTTGTTCAGACCATGTATTCTCTTCTGGTTTGTTTTGATTCTTGAGGGAAAGAATAGTTTGAGAAGTATCTAATGAAATGGCTCAAACTCTCCAGGCCCATTACTTTGCCAAAAGAGAAGCACCACCAAAACAGTGGCACCGTGATGGTAGTGCTGGTCACGGTGGCACCATGGCGGTGGCACCGGTCACGGTGGAACTGTGACGGTGGCACCGTGAGGGTGACACCGTGATAGTGGCAGTAAATTAATTATCTTACCCTTATTAAAAAACATAATTAATACCTAAATATCCCGAGAAATATCCCCGATGGGGGATATTAAATAACAACATAATACCATCGTGTGTAACCAACCAAACCACGTGGGAAACCACAATCCGACTTTGATGGCGTTCAAAATCCCCATATCCCTTAACAATGGGATTTTATCTATATATCACAGAGGAAGTTCTTATTTATCTTCTTCCTTTTGGCCGACTCCTGTCATTCTCCCTGGTGCGCATGGAGTTTCCCACCCTTCACGAGACATGTGGTGCACCAGCGCTTGAGTTGTATGCTCATCCTTGGAGTTCCTGACGCCCCTCCCCTACAGATCACGCATCCCCTATTCTTGGCGCATGGAGAAAAACGTCGATCCTTCATCAATCAAGTAGGGATTTTTCTCCTTCGTCTCTCCTTTTTGTGTATCATGCGGGGTGAGAATGCTTTTTTCTCTGTGGAAATTGTTGAAACTAAACTTAATAAAGATAATTAATGGAACATTATAGAATGAAAGGTGGGTGTGATCGATGTTATGTTGTACTCTATTATGTTGAGATTTTTTGTGAATTATACGGGCCTATGCTCACTTAAAATCATGGACGTTGGTGGTCTTTCTTTTTTCACTAATGATCATCGGTGCACCTAAATGTTTAAATAACCATAACAGGGAATTGGTTAATTATGTTTACTCATTTAAATAAACTAAAATCACCAGGATCAACCCTTTTATTCGATAACCCTGGTTAAACCATAGTGGAATTGAAACCATGGAGTGTGTTAAATCTTTTAAATATGAAAATACCCTTATGGGCCTACCTTGTGTTAGGGGTAGTGGTTTGGTTGTTTCTTTCACGGGCCGATTGCTAGTGAGCTTATGGTTTTCATGGATGGGGGCTTAGATAGCTCGGGTGATATGGGTTGGGATGGGATCCCCTGTTGTTATACTTTTGCTGGTTGTGAATCCGAGGATGTGTGGTTACTATTCTTATATTACGAATTGGGGTGGTATCCATTATTGTTGACAAACCATTGGCTCTTGGATTTTGGGGACATGGGGCTATGTCTTGGGGTTTTCTTTGGTTCCAATACCTTTAGGGATCTCACTTATCCCTTTTTTGTTGTGACTTTACAAAGAAATGGGTGTGAATTTTTAAATTGTTGTTGGATGTAACTCTTTCCGTTAGCTTGTGCTTATGCATGCTAGTTGCCCTGTAGTTGCAGAAATTATTTAAATAGAATTATTGAACATGAAAACAAGGATGGGACAAATGGGAAATTGGTTATGGGACTGATTTGTGTTTTAGCCATGGAAATTATTATTTTCTCTTCTGAATGAATAGTGACTAGGCTGTTCATGCATAGATTGGATTTGGAAACCCTAGGTTAGTTTGAGTGCATGGTAATTATACATATATTATAGTTTTTGTGTTTCTTATCTGTGCCCCACCCAAGTTGATCACTTAGTGCCGAACTCTCCCATTTCATGGGGGAGGGTGTTTTTTCCAAAACGTCTATTACTAGCTGTTTATTAGATCCTTCTCTACTCCCTTTCCCGAATACCCCAAGAGCCTTCTGCAGGCTGTGATGGCCTAAATTCCATTATTATCCCAAGAATCTTTGGGCTGGGTAGTTGTGGTGGTTGGTCCAGGTGTTTGTGGGCAGGTTGTTTCCCATGTGTCCTCGGGATGATGGCCAGGTGTCTTCAGGCGTGGTAGTATTTGTTCTGACCCTGGTGTTTGCGGGTGTGGTTACGCGTGGTGGTTGTGGCCCAAGTGTCTGCAGGTGCGATACCGGTTATGGACCAGGTGTGTGCGGGTGGGGTTTGGCAGTGGGATTGCGGTAAGAATTGCAGGATTGGTTCGATGAGTATGATGTATTCAATAACCAGTGGGAAATTTGGCTCAGGGTACCCGAACATAGATGTGCTATTACTATATGTTACTTGACTTGCATTATTTTGGGAGCGTGCCTTGGTGAGGTTTGGGTGGATAGATTTTCCTTGTTGGGTGTTTGGTTATCTATTTTTCCATGGGAAATTAGAATGTCTCCTGACTTGTGAACGAGGGTCTTTGGTTTTCCCTACTTAGAATACTTTTATGCTCACCCTACGTATATAAAACTGCATTTAGGTTTCCAGGAGGACATCAGGGATTGTGCGGGACCGTACTAGCTCAGGCCTTTGGGGCAGTTTCTGTTGTTGATTTCCTTTTCGTGGTATATTTTAACCTTTGGAGTTTTGTGGCTTGTATCTTTTACCTTTGAACATGCATATGGGAATGGTTTACTTTCATCTGTACTTGTACTTTCAATTTTGGTGTTGTGGGATTTACTATCTATATCCCGATCCTATTAAAAGAAAAGGGTAATGCCTGTCATTTAGTGTGTGATTTTATACCCTTGGTGCGAGTCGCCACTCCAGGAGCTATTGAAGGCAGTTCTTAGGGGTAATTATCTCTCCTTTAACTTGAAGAAGGAAGGGTATGACAGTCTTCTATCCCTGCCCTAATCTTGGTGAAGGTGGGTCGTGACAGGCCTAGCGTAGAACACATCGACCAGGAAGCCACAATAGATGAGAAAACTTGTGTACAAGATTTAATCTAAAGAATTCCAAACCTATAATTTAATGATCAATCGAGACTAACATAACTTTAATAAGAACTACACATTCATCATGAAACACTCGTAGACCACATAAACCACCCAACAACAGTTAACTATAGCATGTCGTAAGAGTAACTCTCTCTTAGTCCATCATGAATGACTTCAATATAGGGGACATGATCATTTCTCAAGGATGAATGCATTATGATTATTTAATGATTATGAAAATAAAATGGCTAAACCACTACTAGTCAACACCCTAGAAGAAACTCGGCTTCACCTACCAATAAACCATCATTAACCGACCATAAAGCAATTACCACCCAAGGCATCCCAGGACTAGTCAACTATAACCACTAAAGTCCACTCATGACCGACATTTTTTTTCAATGGATTAATACACTACTAACGACATAAAAATTGTTCTATTTGGGAAGCACCAACATGATTCAAAACATGAAATGTAGAAATGTATTATAGAGAAACTAACAATTTCTCAATGAACATATTAGGTATTGATCCATATAACTATAAGAACACTTTTATATAAAGTGAAACGTTGATACCCACATTAGGGGTGTCCTAGATATCGATAGAAGTGAAATATATTATCCACTCATAGACATGCTATATTATATTCCGCTTAATCTCATGCATGATACTTACTCAGGTGATTCTCACAAACATTAAAGCATTTTGCATGAAACCCAAAATGAAACCGACCATCGTGTTAAATAACCATAGTCTATAGATGAAGTCATAGACATTGGGACATAATTTATTTCCTTACACCTAGGTCACTCTACTTTCATGATGAATAGATACCACATTCAAAATCATAATTTTAAATGATTCCACTATTCTTTATTAGTTCATTACATCATTTAACACTCGACAGTCACCACATACATGAATTTATACTACCCTAATGTTTCAGATATGGAAATCCCATATTGTATAATATACATTGGATATCCACTTTATTCATTCATGTTTTTGATGTTGTGTACATTATATTCATCTCATAGGAATATTATCCCATATGATTATAAAAAAACTGAAGACCTCATTGTAGGACCTCGGGACACCCTAAGAGGGGAGGGGTGAATCAGGGTGTCAACTTTTTCTTTTAAACTAAAGGATCTTGTTCCCACATTGGTTGGAACTAGTTGAACCTGTATGATGGATATGATCAGAAATCAAATATTCACATGCAAAAGAGATGACACATCGATTTTTACTTGTTTCACCACTATGGGCTACGTCCAAGTAGCATACTCCGACAAGTTGTTGGTCATACCTAATTCCTCAAAAGTTCACTAGATGTGGATTACAACAGTTTGGGAACAGTCACTCTGTCCCAGGCTCACTTCCTTTACAATTGTTCAGGGATAGCTCATTGCGTCCCTCAGGTCACTCGCATTGACTCCCCCTGACTCACTGTCGTTGGTGATGTCCCCCTCAGTTTATAGACGTGAAGGTCTCTTCATCATTGCTCAATGAAATAATCGTTTTTTATATGTAGATGCTCTATTGAAGTCCAAATATTACTCATTAACTGATCTTCAACTTCCATGCAGCTCCAAGATAATCAGCATTCCCCAACAAACACCAGGCGCACAACACAAAGACGGCGCTTGGCTTTTACGGACGGCGTGCAAGTTATAACTGGCGCACAAGTCCTCCTCCAACACATGTCCAACTCAACCTTCTTCGATATAAAACATGCGTGACTCAACTTATTTTCAACCCAAATCAATTTTGAAACTTAATGGAAACATATTTCACAACTTCAATTTTGGGGCACAATTACCACCAAAACACTTGCGCGACTACTGGATGGGCAGCAAACAACTGCTGCACTACTCCACCTTGCGCGACCCACCAACACATGAGCGACTTCAACACCTGTGTGACGGGCGCTCTGAATTTCATGAAGTCCAATGTTCATGTAGAATGAGGAGGGGTGGTCCTCTATTTATAGGAAATCGGATACCCTGCGCGGCGGTGCACAAGTCTTCCCTCGGCACGCAACTCTCGGCGTGCAACCCTTCTGTCCTTCTAGACACTTGCACGAACAACTTCCAAATATGGGCTACCCTATTTAATTTTCCATATTTTTATGATCAAAACACGATGGTCAAATGGAACGAAACTTTCCAATCTTCTAAGGTACCAGCGTGCAAGTCCATTCTCGGCGTGTAAGTCACATGCGCGACCCTATTTCCTTTGCCATATAAATTTTCTCATTCTGAAAAACATCATGCGCTCAATTTTTCAAGCCTCCAAGGCCACGGAGCTCTAGTCTCTTTTCCAAAAACACATTTCTCCAAAGTTCATGTTTTGAGGTCCAAAAATTTTGCAAACACTAGGAAAAAACAACATCTTCAATACTGTTGTCTCCTTGAACTGTATGATCACTTTTCAGGAACACATTCTAAACTTCCATTGAGGGTTGACAACAAACACAAACCACTCTCCAATTATTGCATAGAAAATACATGGTTCCAATAATCTCCCCCTTTGGGTTTTTTGGAAATCACAAATAAATTCAATAGATCCACATGAAAAACCAAAAAATGCACGAATCAACTCAACCAACACTCTAAGTCTATGTGAGTAATGCTCGGTGTAGAAAACAAGAGATGAGGCATGAATTGGGATCCCGTGTTTTGGAATTTCTCAAAGACTCCATGTTCACTGAGTTCCCTTCTCATCCACTGACTCTAAATTTATTCATTTCTCCCGCATTGGAAATAAACCCAAAGACTAGTATTAGTTCATTGTTCAGCTCAAACCACACCCTATGGATAGTATATCCCCCACAAACCTGCATCACAACCATAAACAGAAAAAAAAGTTAACAAAACTTGGGAGATGGGTATTTTGTAACCTCCTTATGCACTGGGAGGTGGCTGAACACCGAGGTTCAACCGATGCTTCTCAAACACAGCTGCTAATAGTGTCTTGGTCAGGATATCAACCACCTGATCATTTGTTCCCACATAATCCATTCTAATAAAGCCTTTCTCAAGATTCCCTTTTGATAAAGAGATACCTGATTTCAATAGCTTTTGTACGAGAATTCTGAACATGATACTTCGTAAGATCAATTGCGCTCTTATTATCACAGTAAATCACCAATGGTAGATTCACCTCTTCACCAATATCTGTCAATTGCTGCTTCATCTATATTAGTTGAGTGTATGACTTTGTAGCAGAGATATACTCAGCCTCAGCAGTAATAAGATAAGTACTTTCTTGTTTCTTTCTCAGCCAGCCAACACATTTATTCCCAATATAGAATGCACCACAACTGGTGGACTTTCTGTCCACAACATCGCCAGCCCATTCAGTATCAAAAAATACTGATAATTCACGGTTCTTTCCTGGAGCAACGTATAAGCCACAATTGTGAGTAACTTGAATATATCTCGTGAATCTTTTTACTACTTCCATATGTTCCTCCTTTGGATTTCTCTGAAAGCGGGCTGCAAGACATGTGTCAAAGACAATATCTGGTCATGTCACCATTAGGTACAGTAGGCTCCCAATGATCCGCCTGTACATGGTGGGATCTATAGAGGTCCCATCCTCATGTCTTCCATGTTTAGTTCCAATTGAAATTGGAGTGGAAATTGGTTTCGAATCTTGCATATTGAACTTCTTTAGCAGCTCTCTTGCATACTTTTCCTGTGAAATGAAAGTGTAATCCTTCTTTTGAGTCACCTGCAGCCCTATGAAATATGTGAGCTCCACAATCATAGAAATTTCAAAATCTGATTTCATGTGATTGGAAAATTCTTCCATTGAATTCTGCTTTCTCCCACCAAAAATAATGTCATCAACGTAGACTAGAACCATGAATTGATCTCTTAGAGAATTCTTCACATACAAATTGTGGTCTACTCAACCTCTTTTGAATTCCAGTTTCTTGAGATATGAGTCATGTTGGTAATACCATGCTCATGGTTCCTGCTTCAAACCATATAGAGATTTCTTTAGTTTGCATTCTTTTTTTTAATCAGAACCAAGAACAAAACCCACTGGTTGTTCAATATAGACATCTTCATCCAGTACACCATTCAAGAATGTTGTCTTAACATCCATCTGGTATACATTATATCCTTTTTGGAGTGCCATGGCAAGGAAAAGACGTAATGACTGCAATCTATCCACTAGAGAAAAGGTTTCTTCAACATCAACACCTTCAATCTGAGAGTATCATTTACATACTAGTCATGCCTTGTTTCTGATAACACTTCCATGCTCATCATACTTGTTTTTGAAGATCCACTTTTTCCCAATCACATTGTGACGTTTCTGTCTCTGGACAAGATCCCACGTCTGATTCATGTCAATCTGATCTAATTATTCATTCATGGCTTTCACCCATGATTCATCCTTTAAAGCTTCTTCAAATAATTATGGCTCAACAATAGATAGAAATGCAGATTTTGAATTATTCCACATCCTTCTTGTTTGAGTGGGTGCACTTCTCTCCCAAATTGTGTTGGAAGGATCAATATCAGCTCTTAGATTTCTCTTGGGAGGTTCAATTGCATTATCTTCAGCCAGAGTTTCATCTTCAGATTCTTCTTCTGAGTCAACATCATGATGTGACTGCTGAGTGTTTTGTAATAATTCATCTATTTCTGCATTTGTATTTTCATCACGTCCACTTTCATCTTTACTTTATATGACATCAGTATATGATGTCCTTGAAGAATTTTTGGTTTTCTCTTCAATTATCTTAACATCAGTGCTTTCCACAATCCTTCCTAAACGCTTGTTGAAACATTTGTAGGCTTTGATATTCATTGAGAAACCGAGGAAAATTCATTCATCTTCATTGTCGCCATACTTCCCTTGATTTCCTTCTATGTTCCTGATGAAGCATTTAGTTCCAAATACATGAACGTTTTTTAAAGATGGATTAAATCCATGCCACAATTCATATAGTGTCTTCATCTCACCCATATAATGTCATGTTCAATTAGAAATGTATACTGAATCTTGAACTGCCTCTTTCCAGTAATGTCATGGAATACGACTCTCAATCAGCATTGTTTGTAACATGTCGTTCACATGTCGATTCCTACGTTCAACAACTCCATTTTGTTGTGGAGTTCTCACAGCATCTACCTCATGATGTATCCCATGATTCTCTAGATAATTTTCAAATTCAATGGATGTTTATTCTCCACCATTTTCAGATCGCAACACTTTGATTGTTTATCCAGTATCATTCTCGGCGATTCGCCTATATTTTTTCATGCAGTCAAGGACTTGTAGTTTCATTTGAATGACCATCACACATGCCATTATACTATAATCATCTATGAAAAGGAAAAAGTACCTTTCTCCATGTTTTTCTGCAGCATTTATCGACCCCCATACTTCTTTATGAATCATATAATGAAGGTGAGATTCCCTTTTCTTCTTTGGCCGATATGAACTGCAGACCAACTTCCCACGAATGCAAGAATCACATGATTTTTCAGGCTCACGCTATAGGTTAGGAATGTCCATGACAATTGTCAATTTTTATATTTTCTCCATGTCTTGTTGATTGATGTGTCCCAGTCTCGGATGCCAAAAAAAAATTTCTTCTTCAACAGTCATGTAACATACATTTTCTTCACTATCAACCTGATACAACTTGCCATCTGTTCTACATCCCTTCATTAGTGAATTTCTTGTCTTTACCTTTATAGTGCAGCCTTTCTGATTAAAAGTAACTATAAGTCCCAAGTCACATAATGGATCCATGATGAGGAGATTATGATGTAGGCCATCTACATAATGGACATCATTCTTCTTTAGTTCTCCATTAGCTAGTTCGGTACTTCCACTCCCTTTGATTTTCAGAGATCCATCATTTCCAAATCGTACTGTACCATCAACCTTCCTTTTGATATTTGTTAGCAGGCCGAAATTACCCGTCATATGAGATGAAAAACTGCTATCTAGAATCCAGGTACTGTTGTTCTTTGTATCTTTGAGGGCCACCTCTACAAGGTTGGATTTCTCAATTTTCTTCCATTCTTTACATGAGACATTGGATTGAGTATAGAGCACTGATGTCCTTTCAATTATCTCTTCCATATACCCAGGTTCTGCATAGTCGAAATCTTATTTGAGAGGAGAAAACATGTTTGAAAGAACAAAGATGTCTTGTTGACAAGACTTGACTTGTCTCGAACTTCGATATGAGGCTTCCATGTCCCTTCACTGCCTGCAATTAACAGCCTTATGACCAAATTTAGAACAACGAAAACAGTACCCATAGAAATTTTTTCTTCTATAAGAATTAGGATATGGATTTTTTCTCCTCTATTGAGCTCCAATATCTTCTCCATTCATATAGCTTCTTGCCTCATCACAATATGACATGGTATGGCCCATATTCCCATAGAACTGACACTTCATGAGGGGAAATGTCTTCTCGTTTGAATTTCTCCTCATACCTTCTTCCTTGGGAGAGTAGTTAGACATCCTATCATTTCTAAATGATTGAGGATAATTTTCAGTTCTTATTTTAGTTTGGATTGAGGGTTCCTTTTTCAGAACATTAGGCAATGTTTCAACATGTTCAACATTCATCTTGTCTTTATTTTTGGTATTTTCACATCCAACAGTTGATGTCTCAGCTTCACAGCCAATTCCACTCTTTCCCATGCCAGCGGGTCTTTGATTACTCAGGATTTTTTCAACCCCATCTGAACCACACTTGGCTCTCACCAGTAATTCTGCATCTGAGAATCTTCCAAACTGTATTTCCTACTTTGATTCTTTTGATCTCTATTCAGTCTCAATTTTACTCCTAAGAGTAACAGCTGCATCCTCAAGACCCTCAGTAGTATTGGATTTTTCCTCATGTCTGGAGGTGAGATCATTGATGACCTTTTCCTATTCTTCAATTCTCAGCTTCAGATCCACTACATCATCATTGCTTTCTAGGATTTTAGAATTAAATTTCATAAATTATTCCATTCGTTCAATTTCAGCTTCAAGCTGATCAAAATATTCAGTTGATTCCACAAAAAATGATTTCCACTTACTACAACTCTTACATTTCATCTTAATATTGCTAACAACATCCTTAAGTTGGAACTCAGGATTGGCACTAGTTATAAACTGATTGTCTCCACCATTATCTTCTGATTTTTCAACAGTGGCCGTCATGGAAGAATGGTTTCCAGTTTTCAATTCTTGTTCTTCTTCTTCACAGAATTCATTATCATCATCTTCTTCTTCACAAACACAACCCTTCATCAAAACATTCATTCTCGATATGAAGTCTCCTTTCCTGAAAAACATTTTCTGAGGCTTCTCGATGTTTTTAGCATCACTATCATCATCATAGTTCATTATTAATCACTGATAAGCAATGTGCCCGACTTTACCACAACAAAATCAAGAAAGAGGTAACTTCCCTTTGAACTTCCATTTTCCCTTATAGAATTTCTTTGTAATGAGAGAAATGATTTCTTTTTCTTCATCATCTTCACCACTACTATCTTTTGAAATTTTTATTTTGTCCATGGCCTTGAATGCCATTTCCATGATCACACGATTTATAGCATCTTCTGGTTTGACTCTCAATTCATATGCTCTTGAGCTGCTCAGAAGACCATCCATAGAATGTTTCGTAATATCCCTTTCCTCAAGGGCTGACACCTTTGCATTATACAGGGTTGGAAGTATTCTTAGTATTTTCTTCACAATGTCAACATCTTTTATTTCTTCTCTTAGGCCCTGATTTTCTCCAACCACTTCAGTAATTCGATTGAAGAAGGAGTCTACATTCTCATCGGGGTGAATCTTCAAATCATCGAACCTATTGTGTAGAACTTGAAGTTTCGCCTCCTTAACTTTGACATCTCCTTCATATTTGTTTTCAATTTTATCCCACATGGATTTTTCTGATTTGAAATTCATCACTTTTAGATAGATCTGATCATAAAGGGCTGCGGTGAGTGCATTTTTCACTTTACCATTTGCATCACGAATTTTCCTATCTATGTCAGTCATAGCCAGGCCTGTTGGATTAGTGACATGTATTACTTGCACAGTAGAAAATAGATCTTCCATTACAAGAGATCATAGATGTGATCTCATCCTGTTCTTCCAGATCTGAAAATTACATCCATCGAAGAGAGGGACTCCCCTAACATTGACTTCATTCTCCATGGCGACAAAGGACAAATTGAACGCCAGCAACCAGGCTCTGATACCACATGTAGGACCCCGGGTCACCCTGAGAGGGGAGGGATGAATCATGGTGTCTAATTTTTATTTTAAACTAAAGGATCTTGTTCCCACATTGGTAGGAACTAGTTGAACCTATATGATGGATATGATCAGCAATCAAACATTCACATGCAAAAGAGATGACACATCAAATTTTTACTTGGTTCACCACTATGGGCTACATCCAAGGAGCATATGCCGACAAGTTTCCGGTCGTACCTAATTCCACTAAACATTACTAGATGTTGATTACAATGTTTTGGGCACAATCACTCTGTCCCAGGCTCACTGCCTTTACAATTGTTCAGGTATTGATCCCTGTGTCCCTCGGGTCACTCCCATTGACTCTGCCTGACTCACTACCGCTTGTGAAGTCCCCCTCAATTTATAGACGTGAACGTCTCTTCATAATTACTCAATGAAAGCATCCTTTGTTATATGTATATGCTCTGTTGAAGTCCAACTATCACTCGTTCACTAATCATCATATTCCATGCAGCTCCAAGACAATCAGCAAGCCCCAACAAACACCAGGCACGCAACACCAAGACGGCGCGTAGCTTTTAAGGACGGCGTGTAAGTTATAATTGGAGCACAATTCCTCCTCCAACACTTGTGCGACTCAACCTTCTTGGAAATAAAACTTGCGCGACTCAACATCTTTGAAACCCAAATAGATTTTGAAACTTAATGGAAACATGTCACATAACTTCAATTATGGCGCGCAAGTACCACCAAAACACTTGCGCGACTACTGGACGGGCAGCAAACAACTGTCGCGCTGGTCCACCATGCACGACCCACCAACACTTGTGCGACATCAACACCTACGTGACATGAGCTATGAATTTCATCAAGTCCAATGCTCGTGTAGAATAAGTAGGGGTGATCCTCTATTTATAGGCAATCAGATACCCTACGCGGCGGCGCACAAGTCTTCCCTCAGAGCGTAGGTCTCGGTGCGCAACCCTTCTGTTCTTCTAGACACTTGCGCGACCAACTTCAAAACATGTTCACCCCTATTTAATTTTCCATATTTTGATTATCAAAACATGATGGTAAAATGGTGCCCAACTTTCCAATCCTCTAAGGTACCAGCGCGCAAGTCCTTTCTCGGCATGCAAGTCACTTGCACGACCAAACCAATACTTGAGCGACTTTCTTTCCGTTGCAATATATACATGTTCTCATTCAGAAAAACATCAGGCATGAATGTTTCCAAGCCTCCAAGGCCTCGGAACACATGACTCTTTTCTAAAAACCCATTTCTCCAAAGTTCAAGTTTTGAGGTCCAAAAATATGGGAAACACTATGAAATAGCGCCATCTTCAATACTATTGTCTACTTGAACTATTTGATCACTTTTCTAGAACACGTTATGAACTTCCCCTGAGGATTGACAACAAACACAAACCATACTCCAATTCATGCACAAAACATCCATGGTTCCAACACTCATCTACTGCACACAAAAAAGAAGGGGTTTAGTGACCTACAAAATGGCCAACCATGAAAATGGCATGTCAAACATAAATAAAACGAGCATTAATTGAAGGTCATGTGTGTAACCTGGGTCAAGAATAAAATGAAAACCCATATAAGAAAGGGTGTAATTGAAAACCAGAAGTGCAATTTGAAAATTAGTCAACTCAATGACAACAAGCATTAGAAACTCACGAAATTATAATTGTATTTAAACTCAAGGGTGCTAGCAACCATTGGCTATCCCCTGACGAGATCATGCACATAGACCCTAAAACTAGGTCATTCCAAAAAAAGTCCCAAAGATCAAAATATGATGATCTAAGGATTTCCTAAAAAGAAATAAGGCCTACAAAAAATTCATATGGTTCTGTTCCATGGAAAATCAGAGAGAAAAGGTCAAGCAACCCTTTCCAAATATTTTTAAAAAGGACACCACACAAGGTTCCATTTTATGGCCATTATATTTTAACCCATTTAAATCATTAAGCTCATAAAATATTTAATTCAAAACATAAAATACCATTTTAAATGAGAAACACTCTGTACCGGATTTTAAGTAACACCCCAAAGGGAAAAATAGGAATGTTATATCAAACTAACTTTTAACATAAAAAATTCATTGACATCCCATATTTTTAAGGAAATTTATCATCAAATTAGAATTTCAAAAAAATTAATGATAATAATGAATGTCCCTTTATGATAATCAGGGTTCTTAAGAATGCATCCTGGTCATAGTTTCTCAGTTCTGGAAGTTATAAATAGCCGTAATAGGTTATCTCAAATGATAAATGTCCATAATAAAATACATGTATAAGTTAATTGTTTATTAAAGTAATCTATTTCATCCAGGATAAATTGAAACATCTTTCGCATTTATAAACATTTCAAAATACATCATGTTTATATATAACAATTGGATGAATGGGTTTCTATTCCCTATCCTAGAAAGTACACATACACATTATTAACCAAAGTATATATCCCATTTTCCAAATAATAATGATGTTTTTATTTATAACTATAGAATCATTTTATAATGGATTAAATGATATAGTTACTTATTCATAGTAATAAGGCACCCATACCCCTTAAAACTGAAATTTGGATCCCAATGTAATAGTATCAAGTAATTTTTTTCCCATAGATTGAATTACGTAATTATAACATAACTAGGAATGTGATCATATAAAATACACACCGATGACATTCTAATAATTATAAATCATGGTACATCATCACCAAAGCATGTAATAAACAAAATCATGACTTATAATCTTGGAATGCATGCAAAGATAAAAATAGAATGGAATAGAACTCATGGCACACAATCAAAATAGAAAGCAACCTATATATAAAAATACATGCAACAGAATATGCATGGCCAGTGAATTTTCTATGTTCCTAATATGATGTATGTAATGCTTCATCCTAGACCAACAATTCCACGTGTAAAATTTCCTAAATTCATAAATCAATAAGCAATAGAATGAACACTATTCACTCTAGGGTATATCATATCAATAGTAAAATCAAGGGGAATATACGTTAATATTATACCTGGACATGTGGTCATTTCCCTATGGGTGGGATGATCAGTTTCAGACATGAATTTTTACCAAGAAATGAAACATTCATAATCTTTAATCTACCATCCCTTAATAGTAAGACAAGGGAAGAAAGAGACATATGTGACCACTTTTTTACATGTCAGCCTCACTCACCAATAAGACGGTGCTCAAACTGGTGGGTCACATGCCCTTAGGAGAGCCTCCCAATATGCTAGAGGCTATTAATTAGAATGGGTTGTCTAAAGAGGTGAGGCAGGGGAGATCATACCCACTTGTTAGACTAGCAACACCCTTTTTCAGTTAACAAAGATGAAATAGAGGAAGAAATATGATTAATGAGAGATGGATATAAGCAGAAGAATAACATAACTAAATTAAAGTTAAATGGCTAACAGAAATTCCATATAATGATGCATGTAATATTAGGACAAAAAGGTACATGAAGTAAAATTTTTAAAAGAGTAAAGAATATTCCAATGATCAAATCCTTGAGATTACTCATTGAAATACCATTCTTGTGCTCCCTAGATCCCATATAAAAATTAGGTTGTGACATTACATGGCCTCAGGTGAGCCTCCCTATATGTCAAAGGATTCCGACTAGTAGTGAGTGTCTGAATAGGTGATAGTAGGGAGACTATACCCTCATTTATGAGTAGAATAACAGATTATATGGTAATAAATATAATATAGAGGAATAATTATTATAAATGGATGACAGGTATTATAAGGATAATAATATAATAGATTAAATGTAAAATAGACTACTCAAATTCCAAATATTGAAGCACATAATGTTAGGTGTTACAATATTGTAAGAGAATTTAAAATTGAAAAAATAAAATTCAAACCGAATGGTTAACTCCAAAAAATTCTATGAAAGGAATATGTTTTTCACCTTATCTGCATCTGCACAATATAACATAAGAAATGAATCCAAATAACTACGAGCAAGAAGATTTATTCAGTTTCCAAACAGCTCCCATGAAGGTTGTGATAGAATAATATTAGTTGGTTAGAACCCGATATATCTAACCCAATTAAATACTTAATATTATTTATAAAATTATTGGTATTTATATGTAGAAAAACATACAAGAAATGTTGAATAAATAAATAATAACCCTCCTAGGTTCCTATGGGGACATGACAACTATACCAACTTTGGAAATGTGTTAGGTACCTATTTCAATGGATATATACTTCTTCATGATTATTGATCACCAAAATAAGAAGAATATTCTAATTATATGAAGAATAACTCAACATATACCATAAAAACCAGTCTTATCCAACATGATAACCAAAATCTCACAATCAAGAACAACTAGAATCTCACCCATAGGCATCTTGTGTCTGTGAATCAGTCAATTAGGCGTCAGACATAATCCTAAATTCTTCCCTCATGAATTTATTACCAGTGTGTCTATCCCATAGGTATTATTAAACCATTCCCCAAGCCCTCAGCTGTCAACCATAGTCATGGGCCCTCACAAAACCCATATAACCATATACTCTTCCCTCTAGCATTAAGATCCTATAATCCATTCCCTTAGATAGCATAAAAGAACATGAACTAGGATCTATTTCCTCTACATTAGGCACATGTCATATCCTGACAAACTCTACATGCTTATCAATATCAAACCCTTAGGTATCAGTCACATAAATATCACATACTCTCAAAATCTAAGCAACAAAAATAAAACTTATAGTATCAAACAAACCATATTAATCATCATAACACACAATGATCAATTTATAAAAATTACCATCTATCAAACCAATTTGTTTCATTAATAAAGGTTACAAATTATTATCATAATTATATCAATCCTCCTTAATCAATCACTTCACTCTAAGGCCATTAGTATATTAAATAACTAGTATAGTGAAGTTTAATCTTCCATATGAAATCACAAAATTTATTGCTTTTCAAATTCAATAGTCTAATATATCAATAAATAAATTTATCCAATTTATTATAGGGAATGAATTTATAATAGACCTTATCTTAATATGTTCCAAGACTGTGAAAAAATTTGGGTGGCCTCAGGTTTGAGTCTCTAGGCATTTTTACACAAGGGGATCCAAGGGACAGTTTAAAATAAAAAATTATACATTAATAGGGATTATTCAATTTAGTTGGTATGTCATGTGAAATTCAGACATGATCACACATATTGAAATTATTATTTTTAATTATATCAGATAAAAGGGATTTAGTTTAGACGACCCAAATCAATTCCTTCCATGTCAGGAAACTTCATCTAATAATTATTTTGAATATATTCAAGTCATATCATTAAAATATATTACAAAAAACTTGTTTATTTAATACTAATAAGAGGAATTGTCATACCACACAAATAATTAATTTAAAATTGATTCATTTAAAAATTTTAAGGATAAAAATCAATAATTCTAACCCATTCCATTAAATTCATGCCCTTTAATTAAAAACTACAAAGAAATCCATTTATCATGGTTCATTTGGAGTGTAGAACGTACCATGGGAAACTAGGGAAAATTAATACATGGGAATTCCCTTTTTTTAGCATGTCATGTTAATTAATTTATAATATGGGCCAATAACATAAACTGTGTCTTTTTTCTTTAACAATTTCAAAAGGGAAAGTTCGTTTTCTAATTCCACTGGGGGTGATTTCCGAAACATTCCATATATCAATCGAAACATGTAATCATAAAAAAATATTATTACAATAGACCATGAAAGAATAAAATTATAATCATTAAATTTTAGCATAGAAGACTGTGAACCTCCATTAAAGGGGTTTTATTATAAAAACATGCCTTTTTTTATCGTACAAAACATATATCATACATATTCATTTCATTTATGATCGGAATTTTAAATATGAAAAGGAAGACATTGTTAAACATATTTAATGAATCAGGTAATGAATTAAAAAAATTACCTGGTCAAGGATTGTGATCCTATCTCAAGAGAAGACTATGCAAAGCCAAACACTTTAGAACATGACATTTTTTATGATAAATATCTCTCAAAACAATTACACAAACAAATTCATATATATATATAATTCTTAATCTAATGTACATATTATCCACTCCATGAGGGAATATGTATGAGGAATATATATATATAAATATATATATGAGTGGTATCTTTAAAAAATAAACCAAATGCTCTCGAAGAGATGAAGACAAGGCAAAACCGTAATAGTGAGGAAAAAAATCTTATGGAAAATTACAAGGAACTCAAAAAATAAGAAAAACTAAAATATAATTGAGTGAATATAATGAATAGTGGAAAGCCATACCCCAAAACAATGATGACAAACCTAGTTGAACCAATCCACTTGGAAATCAGTGGAGGTTGTCAGAACATGAACATGGTTGACCTGAGAGGCATTTTTTACGTAGTAGAACTAAGAAGAACATACATAATTGATCCAATAAAAACCATAAGAATTATATGAATGGAATGGACTGACAGAAATAATAAAATTTTTCCAAAAAATTGGAAAACATTTGATTATAATTCTTTAGATCATTGTAAGGAATGAGAATCCTGAATAAATCATGGAGCAATGACATGGATGAAGGGAGTAAGGGGGTGGTGTCTCACACCCCATGGGATGATGGGGGTGTGTATCACAAACAAGGAGTGGAGAAGAGGGAACCACTTATGTGTTAATACGACATAAATGGAAACAATAACAACAATATTATAATTATCAAAACATTTATTTCCCCCATTTATATTCATTTAATAAATTTTACTTTATTATTTTACATTAATTAATTAATAACTTAAAAGGAAACACACAACATTTTTTTGTGTGGGATAAATGGTTTTAGACTAAATATTCTCCCCTACCAGTTCCTCCTAAATTGTGGTTTTAGAGGCCGACACTCAAAAATCCTTATAACACATTGATGGCTTCCCCCATGCCTTGAACAACATCCAAATAACAACACAGTGATGTGATGAAACTCTCAGAATTTCATTATGAATCCCTATTAAAAAAATATCCAATCCATTAAACATGAAAATTCAAATTCCTAAGTATTTTCATTCAGTTTAAAAATACAAGATGACAAAAAAAGTGCATTCAGAATTTCCATATAGAAGAGAAAATAATTGGAATCAGAATCCAATAAAAACAATCTTGAATCCTTCTAGAAATATTTCCTAATGTACCGATTACCCTTCCATCAATTCACTCTATTACACATAGACATGTAATATTTAATATTCAAAGAGATCATAACAAAACATAAATATTATCCGTCATACAAAATCACTTTATAACCTAAAATAAAGTGAGTAAAAAATCACACATACATAATAATCCAAATAGAGTTAATTTTTATATGAAAATAAAAAACACACAATAAACCAACACATAATAATTCCCAACATTATCTACAAATGAATTATCACTATCACCTATGGAAATAACTAGTCCTATATGCTAAAGAACCGTAAAGTCATCAAGAAGTATTGTCATAATATGTGACTCACTTCCCTTTGCATGAATCAATCATCACTAAATTATCATACCCCAATGATATATATATTATATTAAGAACAATCCTTGAAGGATACCAACCTGACTCTATATAATAACATTATAAATGAAAACCAAAAAATCTAGTTCGAAAGTATATTTTAAAATATACCTTTTTTGTTTCAATTAAAGGAAGTGTGATCCATTTAATAAATTATTTGATTTTATAACTACAATAAAATTTCCAATAACTAATATGAATACGGAAAATGATAAATATAACCTTTAGTAAAATGGGATAATGAACAACCAAATAATGTAGTGTAAAATAACGAATGAATACATCTCCACAAGAAAAATACGTGAAGCATGTGTTATACCCTATAATGGTGATGAAAAATTGGAATCTAGTATATAAATATAATCTACATTTGTGAAACTTATAGAAATAACCAATATTAATATCTCATTAAGTCTTAATGGTAATTACCACTAGCTTGTGCACAAATTAATATATATAATAACCCATCAGGGTTTCCAAAAAAATCTATGGTTACCCATGTGTAATCAAATCAACCAAAAAATGAATAGACCATTTCAGAAATTTATGGCATAAAAATCAAGGAAACACCATTCACATTCCAATAATATTTTAAAACCTCTTTGGAAATTCCTTTCAGAATGAAAATCCATTTAGAATGAAAATCCACTCTATAAAATCGTATCAATCAATTAAATGATTCCAGTTTTTTCATAATGTAATAACCAAGTAAAACCACTGGTATTTCAAACATAAATAGTTGAACACAAGGAGGTACCATAAATAAATCCTCATTTTTTAATTTTCAAAACTTTTTAACAAAATAAACCAGAGGAAATTAAATCACAAAAGGTAAATGAATGGAAATAACCAATATGTAGAGACATATACCTAAACATAAATGTTTAATCTTTTCTCCACAAAATTCAATTATAATAGGAACAAATAGATCCTCATGGGTTTAAACCCCACAAGAATAAACACTAGATACTTATATAATGACTAAATCCCGTTAAAACAGTATAAATACAAATCTAAAACATCAATAATGTAGATGACCATTAGAATTGAAGAATAATGGAAATGAAATACATTATAAATTGATGATTATATTAACTGTATCCACCCAAACTCCATAATAATCACTAAGGGACCAAGGATGAGGTAGGATACATTGTTTGGTAGGAGATAGATCATATAAATTTGAGCAAATAAAGAAGAAATTGTTTAAATTTATTTATGGGGTAGTGGTAAATTGACCATTTAATAGTACTGGTAGACTAAGTCATAGTTCTAACTATCCTTTGGAATATGTAAAACCACTAGATAAATCATTTTTATAGCTATCCAGACTTATCATATGTGTATTTTATAACTTTTTAGACTAATATTCAATGGATTACACAAATAAACTCCTTAGGAACAATATAGTTTAATTTCTTTGGTCATTACGTACACATTTTTCTAAATTTCTATAATATATTAAACGTGTCTATTAAAGATATCTCTCATTATTACTCATAAATAAAACTTTTCATCACTACCTTTAGATGGTAATCATAAGAAAGGGTGAGATCATATTCCCTTTAAGGGTAAGAAAAGGACATGTGAAAACATAATACGAACATGATGATATGAGAACATGGTCATAGTATTTGGAAATAATAGCCTATATTTCAATGATCATAATCCAGAGTCATAGAATAAAAATTTGAAGTTCATAAGACAAGAATCATTATATATTTAAAATACATAATCCATGAGTGAATAACATTAAAATTGCAGATAATATTTTGACATTAATATAAGCATAGAAAATTATTTCATTAGTAGTCAAACATCATTTCCAAAAAATATATGGGATCTCTATAAGAAGTTATACCTCTGGGGAGTGACACACCACCATCGCCTATGAAATCCCTTTCCTCATAGTGGAATGGGTTCACTGAAAAAACAATCATTATAGTCATGTTTAACTCCCTATAATATTTAATTGGGATCACTCACCATATCATACCTATCTTAATTAATCTAGTTCACTCTTTATCCATACCATGTCTTAATAAATAGTTTTCACTCCCTGTTTCAACCTTGATTTAATAAAAAAGGTCCAATACCCATTCCAGTACACTCTATATCCTATGTTTTCATCCTTTATCCAATCCATTGAAGCGATACATATGTACCAACAATATTTAGTTAAAACATAACCAACATCATTTTTTATAATTTAACTACCATCCTTGGTTATAACATAACCACCATCTGGGGTTATAAACTAACCATCATAAATTAATAAAAATCATAATTATGTGTTCCAAAATATCATCAAAAAATTATAAAATAATAACCCATGAAATGAAATGGGTTTAAAAAAAATTTCATCATAACAAATCTTGTATAAAAGAAACAGGTTTCATAATCATTTATTTATCAAAGAATACCTCCTCGAAAAAGAAATGAGTATCAGATGTATAACAAGTGGAACAAAAACTTTTTTCATAAAAATATTTTCATCATTAATTATTGATATACATAAATAAAATTATTATTTTTTCTATCCCTAGTAATGATTATGTTACACAACATGATGTCATTTGGGATGGAGAATTATTTTAATGGTAAATCAAATGCAAAATTTCAATACGAAGTGAATATTAATTTGAAAGTTAATATTTAAATTGCAAAATTTTTTATAAATCCAATTCATTGAAAATAAACATGAGAAGTTATAATTGAATCAATAAATATCTTTTAAAACACTTATCAAGGAATATATGATTTTCACTATGAAAAAAACATTATATAAAAGAAAAAATTTATAAAAACAATTCATTTTGAAATAATTAATTTAGAATACAATATTTTACCAAATTTTAAGGAAATAATTTTCCCTGAAAATATCATTTATAACCTTTAATTTAAGATTTAAATCATTGATTTCTCATGACAATGAGAAATACTATTCATATACAGCAAGATAAAAAAAGTGATTATCTTTTCAATTTTGGTAAATCCTAAATGAGGATTGATTGGAAAATGACATGAAGATTCAATCAAAAACATTTTTAAAAAATTTATTCAAGGGTAAAAATGGATTTTAATAATATTAACAGAGTAATAAAAAATTTTTGAATTTTTTTTTTGAAAACATGATTTGGGAAAAGATATTTTGATCGAATAGAAGATTTACCGTAAAAAAATTATTTTGAAATCTTGAATAAGTAATGAATGACAAATGGAGAAACATTTATCATCATAAAATAGAGACACGATAATTAATTTACTATGTTTTTGTGGAACAAATCATAACATTTTATCGTTTTAAGAATAAATATAAACAATCCTGATAAATTTTGAGATTGTAACAAAAACCACTTACCACATTTTTAAAATTGAATCATAATCCCCATGAAATAATAACCTTAAATTAATATTAAAATATAATGAAAATATGGATATTAATGATATAAATTTTCAATGGTAATTATATACACCTCATAGAAGAGGATAGGTGCATAACAAAACATATGTCTAAAAGAAGGACAACAGAGACAAAATACATTATCAATTTTTTATCTTTTGAACCATAATCCCCATATAATAGGGATAATAAAATGGATATTGAAATCACCATAATTTTAATGAGAACCATAATATAATAAATTCTTGTTTTTTATATACCCCAAATAAAATAAATAGGTTGTTAATAATTCACGTGCCTCACAAAAACTAAAAGGTGAGATGTAAATCCCTTACTTTATGTATTGACTTCAGTCATAAAATTTCATAGTGATTTTATAATAAATATAATTTTATTAAATATATATATTAACTAACCAGTAGGGTGCACCACCGACGGTCTTCCCATTGCCCGGTTATACATTCACACCATTTCTATAGGTGGGTTATGCCTTGATTGTTCGTTCTTTCAATTTTATTAAGTTTCGGTTAGGGTTTTGGTTTGGCGTTTGGTTCATTTATTGTTTCATTGATCTGATTGCTTGTTTTTAAGGTTTAATTGCATTGTTTGTGGTGTGGTTGTCGTGCGGCGGAGTTTGCGTGCCGTGTTTGCGAAGTTTGGATAACGAAGGTATGTGTTTCCGCATATATGTTTTGTTTGACAAATTAATTTTCTTATTTAATTAATTTAGTATAATCATTGATTATTTTTCTTGAAGAGAATATAGTTTCACTTAAGGTTTAATTTGATTTCGAGGTGTTTCGTAGTGTGTTATTTAATACGAATGTTTTGATTTTGTGAAAACTCGTGCTGAGCTTTTCATAGTGTTTTATAAACTTTGATGAGGGTTTATTATGATGCGCAAGTGATGTGAAGTCTATTTTATCATGTTTTTGGTGTTGCATCATGGTGCGCTTGGTATTAGAAAGGATGTTTGAGTGCGTTGTTGGTATAATCCTTTGATGTGATATTTCAAATGCTTTATAAATTGTTTAATTTTTTAATTCCATTTTTAAATTATATGTATAGTGAGTGGTCCCCTCCTCAGGGGTTTGAGTCGTCGACAGTAAGGAACTTTGTATATGCATATGCATGAAAATGTATATGCATGGTGGTGAAGCGGTCTCGGGTTACCCTTGTCAAAAGTTGTGTGTCTTGAGGTAGGCCCCCTATGCCCTAATCATTAATTAAAATTTCCATTTTTTCTTGGTGTTCTTTAAATGCGTCTTCTACTTTTATATGAAATTCACATGCTATATATATGTGTGTATATATATAAATGGTCATGGTTCTTTAAAAGTGGGTTCCTTATTGATTTTAGTTTGTAATAAGTATTTCCAATTGTTTTTTTGATTTAAACATTTTTTCTAGCTTGCATTTAAATATATAGTACCTTTGTTGTTTAGTTGAACTATCAAATGGTTTTGGAAACTTAAGTGTTTGGTGATTTTGTGTTCAAAAATGAAATGTGTTTATTGTAATTAATTAAGCTCGTCTGGCACATTGAGAATTGTTTGCGAAAGTGAAACAAAACCCCTCTTAAGGCATGCCCCGTTTTTGTAGAAACATGATGTGTGTGTTATGTGTGTGATTTTTGATATGTGCCTAATAAAGAGGCTCATGCGATGTTATGTTACATAAAAAGGGGGATGCTCTTAAGGAGGGAGAACGGTGGTGAGAGGTGAAATGGACTTTGGATAAGAAAGTGTTATGTTCTTTATATCTTTTTGATAAAACCTCACCACCCTTTGAAATAGAGCACATGGGAAACCCGGGGTACCTAGGTGGGCGACCAGGAAAAGTATGTTAGATGACACGGCAGGGGTTCACCCCGGGTTGTCTAGCAGGATTGACACAACAACACTAACTAAACATATGAATTTATGAGGGTCGTGGCCATCTAAGACACGTTTTCTGAGGGTCGTGGCCTTCTAAGCCACGTTTCACAGAGGTACGAGGTCTCTAGGTTCCCACATGTTCTAGCTACCTATAGGGATTACTCATGGTTCTCATTTCTGACATGCTGCTAGAGATGTAACTTTCTTTTCAGTTGTTTCATACTTACTGTCTCATTGTTAAAAATATTGTTTCAAACTAAAATGTTTTTCTTGCAATTTCGAAAAGTGAATGCACTCTTGGAATATATTTTCAAAATATGGTGGGATAAAAATGATTTTCATAAAAAAATTCAACTTGTGATTTGGATTTGAAAAGAATGAAAAAATAACATTATTTCATTATGTCTTATTTTCTAACTAGCATAATTAGATTTCATTTTATTGGTGAGGGCATAGGGCGTGGTTATTCCTTGGATTTCCTACTGAGCATCTCAGTGCTCACGCGTACTTTAATTTTTAGTTTCAGGTTATAGACTTGGATCTCCCTTCGACCGAGAGTGGTTATAAGTTTTTTGGTGACCCATGGGGTCACTTGGATGTATGTCAAGTAGCCTATCTTTTTTTTCCGCTGTTAGTGTTTAATTTTTTTGTTCTATTTATTTTTGTTTATATTTGTTTTATTTTCTGGGCTAAATTGTTCCCAACTGCATGTTTTGATCCCTGGAACATGTTTCCATCCCGTGGGGATCGGGGATGCCCTTCGGGCCTTGTCTCAGACCGGGTCAGGCGCCGGGTCGGATGGCGACCCGACTTGGTTCGTGACAATAAATCATTGTGGTGTTAGATTTTGACTTGATTTTTGGTTGGGATTGGTTAGTATGATATGAATCCCACAATGATTATTATTTTAGTAAGGTAAACATAATATCTCTGAAGTGTGAAAATTATGTTCTCCATGAAGATTGGGATATCCAAGAAGGTAATATAAGTCTATTTAATGATCAATTTTGTGTGATTAGTGCATAGGATTCATGAATTTTTCATGATGCTAGTGGTGTAAAGAATGATACATTTCAAACCATAGTGGATCAGTTTCAAGAAAATAATTATAAAGAATTCAAAGGGATTCCAACAAAATGTAATGTTAAATTTACAATTCCTCTCACACCTAGAGATGAGTCAATTTCCAATCCACCTTAAAAATTTAATACAATAGAGTTTCATAAATTTAAGACTTCGTTGGAAGAGTTGTTGGATATGAGATTTATACATCCGATCATGTTTCCTTTGGGTTATCTAGTTTTTATTTCTATGATGGATAAAGGGAGGTTAAGCCTATGTGTTGACTACCAGAATATTAATTGGAATAGAGTAGAAAACCAATTTTCTCTTCTGTGTATTGATGATCTCTTTGACATCTTGATAGAAGATTGCATGTTCTCAATGATTGACTATGAGATAGGCATCATTAGTTTATAGTTATAAATTATTAGATACATAGAACAACATTTATTAAACGTTATATATTATATATGTTCATCATGATTACGTTCGGGAAAAAATTCTCCAAATCTGTTTATGGACTGGATGAACTGAATCCTCTACATCTACCTGGATTAATTTGTGGTACTTTTTGTGGATGAAATCACGGTGTACACAAAGACTCATGATGGTCATGCCAAACATCTTGATATTGTCCGGATTATATTGAGAAATAATAGGATTTTCAACAAGATATCTAAGAGTTAATTCTATATAAATCATGTACATTTCATGGGTCACATCATCTTGGAGGAAAATGTGTAGTGGACCCAGAGAAATTGCAGGTAGTGATTTCATGTGTGTAGATCATGAATGTTTTTTATAACCATAGATTTCTAGGGGTGATAGGTTATTATCAAAGGGTCATCCAATAATTTTCCAATACGGAAGAAACACTTTTAGGATTGACCAATATGGGGACGAATTTGTATTATCAAGATCATGTGGGAATTATATCTAGGAGTATAAAAAGCATTAGACTACCTCACATATTTTGATCTTCCATAAGCTATGTGAGGATTATAAAGTGTATTGTGATGCATCAAAGGTCATACATAAAGTAGTGTTCATGCATAAATATTGGGATGAGGATTATGGGTCACAGATGTTTAATCTCCAAAAGAAAAATTACCCTTCACATGAACCCTAAAAAACTATGGTGGGTTATGAATTTATGCATTGGTCATATTATCTAATATGAGAATGGTTTACAATTCACATTGATCGTAAGAGTGTAATGTATATATATTCATATTGAGACTAGAATCTATAGTAGTAGAGGTGGGTTGATTATATTATGTTGTATGAATTTCAGATGGAATGTATACTAGGGATGTGAAATAGTGTTGCTGATTCCATGAGATATAAGAAATAAGATCATTTATTTGAGGAGTCTTGTTTTAAGTGGAAGACTGTGACTTCTCTAGAGATGAATATTATTGTGGATTGGGTTTTCCAAGAGAAGATGAATTTAATATTATTATCAATGTATTCTTAACTTTTAACTTGGATGAGGTGGAAAAAGTAATAGGATCCAGAGTATCTAGAATTGAGGGAAAACATTGAAGGTGGGGAGTTAACTTATTATTGTACCATAGATGAGAATGAAATTATCTATATATAGGGTTGTATCATTGTGATTACAGGTATGTGAGAAGAGATGATGGTTTACATTCATTCCTCCATGTGTTGTGTGCGTCGATCATTGACCAAAATGTACCAGACCTACATCATTAGTATTGGTGCCAAGGAATGAAAAATGAGATTTTTGTGGTTGTGACACGATGCTACACTTATCAATAGGTGAAGACTGAGTAGATAAAAACCCATTCTTAAAGTATATATTCTTTAAATCATTTTTTGAATATTTAAAACTTTACACAGAAAAAATACCCAATGAATATATTATTTAAATGACATTGGAAACATGGAATGGTAATCCTTAGAACATGATTTAGCAACATTATCTTACATTCAGTTCTTAAATACTAGAACCCATCTCAGACAAATCTTACATGAAATATATATTCATATGTTAGTGAGGAAACACTAGAATCTATGATCTCAGATGCTCTATAAGGGTAAACAACGGAGATATATAATAATAAACAACAGTCTAATGGTGTGAGAACGTGATCATAACATTAGAATATCATACCAAGGATACAAAAGATGATTACCAAAAATCATGGTATAAATATTAACAGTTAACTTGACATTAAATATACGGAAAATAGTAGAATAAGCCATGAGTGAATTGCATAGGAATAATAATATGAATTTTGGCAAACACATAAACATTTAATATAATTCATTATAAGTCAATAACCATTGCTAAAACAATACATGGCACTTCATATTAACTAAACCTACTGGGAGGGACTCACCAATGCCCCCAATCATTGTCATTTTTTAAAAAGGGAATATGTTTCCCCATTTTTCCATAGTGGATTGGGTTTCACCATTATTAAATAGTTGATCGGTTTTCCCTATCTTCACATATTCATGTGGAGTACACCTACTGGGTGGGATACAACACCATCCCAATTTATACTACATTCCTTCAATGGAATCATGATTCCTCGTATTTCTATGGTTCATCAATCCTATTGAATTGATTCCCACCGTTATCACATGATATATAATTCATTAACCAATGGATTTAAGGCAGATATAAGTCCCACTAATCTCATAATAAGAACATTTATACTTGTTCTAAAAGAATATAAAACATTAATTCTATCTTGACACATAAAAAGTGGTGGGTATCATAAACCACCCATCATAACCATTGAAATGAATTGGTTGATGTAGACATCTAATAATATCATAATCTGTGAAAAATAGGATTTATAATCATTTAATCTGAGTATAACCCATGAAAAAGTGTTTTTCATAAGAATAAAACCTTTAGAAGTTGAACATATATTAAAAATATATAACCCATGCAAGATAAATTATTTTCATAAAAACGTAACTATGAAGCAAGAAACATGTTTGATAATAATAATAAAATAAAAACATAAACCATTCAGATAATGAATATAAATGGAATATTTTTATCCTTTCATAGAATAGATTGACTAACACTAATTGTAGTCATCCTAGATAGAAAATAATTTGGAACAATCCTTTAACAAAATTCATGAATAAAATATCCTATCATCTTTATTTTTTAAAAACATAAATCATTTTGAAATTTTTTTTCATTGAAAATACATTCCAAACATAAAAATAGGGATATAAATCATTTCTAAGACATTTTACCTTGAAAACATATAAATAAATCTTGAAAACATTTTGGAAACATTTTCATTTGTAAATAGATTGAAAACATAGAATGATTTCTTGAAATCATTTTGAAAGCCGTTTCTCTTATGGAATAATAAAATAACTATTTAATACTTTTGATAAAATTTTTCTTTGAAAAAAATTGAAAACATATGAAATAAGCATTAAAATCATTAAAATCCTTTTCATTGAAAAAAAACTATTTAAAACCTACAAATTAGTTTTTTAAAATCTATTAAAACACTTTTTAAATATATTTTTTGAAAAAAAAATCATTGGGAAACAATTTGAAAAAATACATTTTCATAATATTAGGTAAAAAATTTATTATGAAAAATAACATTATAATCCTATAAAGGATTCTTCAAGTAAATGACAATCATGGTGGTGGGTAAATATGTATATGTCAAACATTCTTTATGCACTGTGAAAATATTAGAAAATTTCCTCTATCACAAAATTAAAAGAGGATTCCTTTTTTTAAACCCCATTTTTTCAATACAAAAAAATCCATAAAATTTGATTTTAAAAATCATAAGAGAATAGTTGAATATTTTTTGAAAATTATTATAAAATATTGTTTGAAGGGAACAAAAATTTCTTACCGAAAAAAGAGGTAATGTAAGACATTCTTAATAACACATTATAAATCATATTGTGTACCAAAGAGTGGTAAAATGGAACAAATAAATGAATATATCATGGATAAATAGTGGATAATAAATTTAATGATATTTCACGACATATGTAGCATAATATTTAATAAATTGTATAATAATCATAAACCATATCTAGAAATGATGAGATAGATTTAAAAAAATATTACAACCTCGTAGCCATGAATCATAATTCCCATGTATGAAAATATAGTTATGTAAATATGAAGATTTTTTTATGGTAATTATAAACCTGAGACATAACATCATATGGAAGTATATACACCTCATAAAATATTATGGTGTATAATAGAACATGATTATCGATGAAAAAAATTGAGACAATACTATCAAAATGGTATGGTAACTTTGGAATAATAAAACCCAATGAAATGAATATCATAAATCGTATATTTAAATACACATAAAATGAAGTATAATAATCATATAAGATATTCATGTGCACTTTATAAACCACATAATATAATCGAGTAGAAAATAAGGAATTTATCCCGTGGAAATAAAATGTGAGATGAAATTCACTTTCTTTAATTATTGACTTTCATTGTAAACATTAAATAATTATAAATAATAAATATAATATTTTTTGAAATCTTTGATATAAACATATTATTATATATATTTCCACATATTATTCACATAATACATTATATTACCAATTTATTGTCAATTCTATGTTATTGTATTGTTTCTGGTAATAACTTCTTTGTTTACCGTATGTGTTTTGACATGTTATTTTGGATCATCGTAAGCAGATAATTATTTACTCCTTTAAATAAGGTCAAATATTGTTTATATATAATATACAGTTAGTATAAAAATATTTATTCTAATCAATAAAATATTGAAATATTAAATGAAATATGGAATTAATGGTGAGGGTAGGTCGTACGTACACATTGATACTACTTTTTTTAATTAACTTATTCAATGACATAAAGTATATGAGATATATGTATATTAAATTATAATTATTATTTAGTATGTATAATATATGTTTACTAAACTTATCTTTAATACATTACATGTAATGTGTGAACAAATCACATCACTTTGAGGAGGCAGTAGTCCACACTTCCACGAACGAAGTTAGCATATTTAAATAAAATGGAAAGTAACAATGTGAGATCTATATAATAACTAAACATACATAGATTTATAATAGATATAATAAATATAATATAAAAACAATTTTTCTACCATAATTACCATCCATGATAGTTGGTAAAGGTAAAACGAACTACATCGTTTTGTGAGGAGGTAGCTCGCCATACACAAAAACAGAATGGTCATTGCACGTAATATGGAAGTGTCTGTATGTTCTTATAGAAACCCATGAATAAAAAAAATATTAGCATATATTGGATATGTTTATTATTATATTATAATTTAATTAGAATTATTGAGGTTCTAGTGATTAAAAATAAAGTAAAAGAACTCAAGGAAGAATGTTACCACTTTTTTTGGAGAATCCTTCGAGTTTTCACAAAAGGGACTACTTGGTTAGATTTTATACCAAAGGGATTATTTTAAGAGTGAGGTAAGGATTTTAGGAAGTTAATTGACCAGGTATTTGTCAATCCTAGGTGTCTTGAGAGGTGTGAATAATGAGGGGAGTTTCTGGCCTTTTATAATGGAGGGAGGGGTCACAGTAGTCATTTTTCAAAAAAGATGTTAAGTGTACAGACGTTTTTACCTAAAAAGAGTCATAAAAACCCCAAAAAAGTCAACAATGTAACAATAATGGCCGAAATATAGACATCCAATTGGTATTGGAAAATTTTATAGGTCATTTGGGCGCTAAATTTTATGGTTCAATCCCATGTTATGCCTAATTTTAATTAAATAACCGTCATTAATTTTATTCATTGTCACTATGATTTTTTTCCAAAATTTATGTTGATATTTGTTAGACTATTATATATATATTGATTTCATATTTATATCTCTATTTTTTTAATTCAATTCATATAATAATTACAATAATGTTTAATGTTATTCCAATAAATGTGGCCCAAAAGCGGGTTTTAATTGTGAGAATGTTCAAACATTCATTAAGATTTGATATCTAAAATAAAAAAAAAATTGGTAAAAATATATTAAATTGGATTAAAAAAATACAAAAATGATATATTATTAAAAAAACATACAAAATAATATAACTATACAAATAAATTAGATGAAATTGTAGTTTTGAATTAAAATTTAGTATTTTTCACTATTCCTAAAAAATGATGTATATTTGAAAAATACCTAAAATTAACCCTTAGATAAATTTGACATTATGTATTAAAAAATAATTTTTATTCAATTAAATTAATTTCCTAAAATTTTATGAATATAATTTCATTTTTGTTTAAATAAGTAAACATAAGTAGTTCATTTGAGAAGATAGTGTTTTGAAACATATAATGACAATACCAATGATACATGTTTTATTTTCAAAATGTATTATTTATATAAAAAATTATAAATAATATTTTATTTTTTTATTCACATTACTATGTTTAATTTATAAGATATAACTATATAATTATTAAAATAAAAATATGTTTCCTAGATACTTAGTGTTTCTGGTAACACAATCCTAGTCATTGTTGTGAGTAGAAAAGGTTTATCATGGTGTAGAATATAATGAATGTTCTAATTAGTGTACAATGTGAATCCTGACATCAAATAGCATATATTTTTGAATAAATGGTTCACAAAAACTCTGGGTGTAACATTATGCCGCCATTAAAATTAATTTCTCCCTTGAAATTCGTCTAGTTTATTAATAGATTAATACTTCAAAGTTATTTCTGTAGAAACCCACATCATAAATATGAATACTAAAACATAAATTTAAAATTTAATTTTGGGAACATGATGTTTACCAAATGTGACTTATAACTTGTTTCTCCACATGGGAGAACATTAGTGGCGGGTAAAAATATGGACTTAGAGAAAAAACATAAATATTTATTGTGAGTAATTGTGATCATCCATAAAAAACAATATAATGTTCAATGAAATGTTGAGGCTCTCATAGTCATAAATTTTTAGTGATTTATATTCCTTCAGATAAATAAAAATTGATGTATTAGTGAAACATTTTATTTCTCGACTATCTTCCAAAAGATGATGAATTTTCACGAAAGAATATAATTTCATAATTTTCAGAAAACCTCAGCCTTTATTGTTACTTGATAAATTTCCACATCACATATTTTTCTAAAATGAAGGCCATTTCTTCATTATTGAAGCACTAAAATTCATGAAATCCCTGATAATCCATCGAATATGTCCTCAGATATCATCAACACAATGCTTTTAGAATAGACTATCAACTATGTATAAATTCGCAGGTGGTGAGAAAGAAGTTTTATCACACATAATTTATCGAATGTTTAACTTAAACTTTCTAAAAATTGTTATCCTTATAAACATTATGAATGATGGAAATAAAAAACTCCAGAAATTGGGTCACTAAATTTCTCAAAATCATCTCAACATTGATCTCCCATATATCATATAGTGGATCTTATATGTCACATAACAAAAATTTGAATACCTTTATCTTGTTTTCTACTAAAACATGAAAATGACCATAATAATAATAAACATTCATTGAATACATTTATATTTTATTATTTAGAATTATATTGTATTTATTCCTCATATCCAAAAAAATGTTGTAAACTTCATCAATGATGGATGTAACCACATGTCAAAATGTCATTATTTAGTTCTTAGGTAATCAATACTGTATAATTTACTTGTTCATATACAAAATATCTTTATCCAAAACAAATTATCTTAACATAAAGAAAATATTAATAGATATCTTCCCTTAGTGAAAATATCATCTTTTCATTAAATTCCATTTCCAATCCATTAGAAACCGCCAATTAAATCTATCATTTTATTAGTGAAAAACATAAAATGAAATATCCTTGAATATTTCACCATTCATATAACTTCATTATTGAATAAAATTATATAAAAACATGTATTATTCCACTTTATCGAGAATCCATAAGATGGTTAACTCATTTTTTTACCTAATACCTTTTTTGTTATACATATTATCTGCAATATAATCATCATCATAAAATATATCCATTACTCACACAACCTTGTTAATTATATTTAGATGATATCCACTTAGGGAATTAATGATTATAATGAATATTTATTCCACAAAAAAATAATTTAACCTTTTATGAGGTCTTTGGGAGCCCAATATTCACACATATTTCATTAACTAAACCCTTTATTTTTTATTTTCACTTTCATTATTTGTGACATTCTATTCCACCGATAAAGAATCTTCCCATTCATCAATGAAATTCACTTGGGTGATTATTTACACATTCCTAACTAAAATTTAACTAACTCTACATTCCTACAAGGTCACCCATACACAAAATAATTAATAACACATTCCATATCTTCCTTGGTGAGTTCAAGAGTTGGTTATGGTACACAATGTTAATCATGTTATGTTAAAACAGACTAGGAAAGATCAAAAAAATCCTTCCCCCTAGGGTGCATCACATTTGGATGCCCATTATAAAATTGTATGTCACATTTAACATTGAAAAAGATCTTTTTGGTACCCACCATTGACTAAAAACCTAAATCCATGAGTAAGAAACAATTATCATATGGAGGAACAACATAATCATGAAAAAATACTTGTAAAATATCTAAATAATGTTGTCTTACTTAATATATGACAACATATTTTTATCCTAGTATATTCATAGATAAATTATTTTTAAATCATTCATGATAGTTCCTGAGGATTTTGTGACTTCATAAAGAATATATCATGGGAGTGGCAAAACAGGTGCATAGTAAGTCCCATTATTGTGTACCAGGATACAGTCATGTTAGACCCTACTCACATTGTCAAAGTTTTTACGCCTTGGCACTTATGTTCCAGAACCACATCCAATTATAGTATCAAGACAATGATGTATTTATACGAAACCACCCAGTATATCCTTTAAAAACATTATAGGGAATTTTCTTTTACCTTTCATATTCTTTAGTCTTATACATAGAAACGTACCTAAAAATATCCTTATAAATATTCCTAGGGATCTTGAATTTTTTTCCTTATCCTAGATTCCTATATATATATATATATATATTATATTTGATACCAACAATAACAACATAAAATTTACATATATAGACTTTCTAGTATTTTTTTGTAGAATACTTAAAAAATTACACAAACAAACATAATAATACCATATTAGGTTATGGAATTTAGAAACATGGAAATGTAAACATTGGTATATGAGTGAGCTATATTATCTCCAACGTGGTAATATATTAATATAATAACTCTTAGACATATTATTCATGAATGATAACTTCATGACATATAGATAAATCTATAAAATGGGTGAGATCTAATGATTAATAATGGTAAACAATGGACATTTTTATGTATAAACATTATCACAAGGGAACAAGAATGTGGTTATGACATCTTAATACCATAACTTGTATGTCCGTTATCATAAACATGAATCATGGTATAAGGACTAGAAGTATATAAGACATAAATTTTATGGAAAAAAATCATATGATCAAAAACCTTAACATAGAAATTAGATAGCGAATTTTGGAATACACATAAACATGTTATATCAATCCCTATAATTAAATAAGAATTTCTGGAATTTATCATGGAACTTCCTGGGGACTACAACTACTAGGAGTGATACACCACCATCCCCAGTCCTATTCTTTTCGTTATAATGAATCTGGTTTCCCTATGTTCAAATAGTGTATATAGTTTCCCTACCTTCCAATAGTGGATTGGGTTTCCATATAATCCCATATTCATGTGAACTACACCTACTGGGCAAGACACATCACCATCCCTAGTCACAGACTTTTCCTTGTAAGTGAATGAGTTTCCCTATCTTCCCATAGTGGATTAAGATCGTTGACTTGATTGAAATCATTATTTAATGAGATATAAGTCATTATCCATTTAAATTAGGGGAGATTTATGTCCGACGCATCTCATAATACAATTATTTTTACTTGTGCCACAAGATTATAAAATAATCATTATATCCTGACCTATAAAAAGTTTTGGGTTTCATCAACATAATATCATTACCCATGAATGGAAATTGATGATTTAAAAATGTAATCATATCATAAAATGAAAAAAATTTCAAGTTTAATAATAATTTAATCAAATCATATACCATTAAAATAAGTGGGTTTCATAAGAATACAACCCATGGAATAAAAATATGTTTCGTAAAACTATAACCCATGAATGTTGAATGGGTTTCATAGACATATAACCCATGAAATAGATAAATGTTTCATAAACATCATGCCATAAATAACTAAACAATTCAAATAAAGAATATGAATGGATCTGTTGGATCATTTCCAGAATGGTCTGAGTAACACCAATGGATTTCATCTTATATAGAAAACAATTTGGAATGGTCCTTTAAAAATGTTAATGGAGGAAAATAAACAATTATATTTAAAAATTTCTGTCAAAATATGAAACCTTTTGAGACCCATTCTCATTCAAAATAATATGAAAACATAAAATAAAGAGTTAAAATAATTTTGAAAACATTTTCCTAAAGAAACCAATAAAATAAGAATGAAAACATTTGAAGAACCTTTTTCAATGAAAATAATTTGAAAACATATAAATAATACCTAAAATCATTTCAAAAACTTTTCACTTATCAAATTATAATATATGATTGAAACATTTATTATAACATTTTATCATTGAAAATAATTTAAAAATAATCTGAAAATATCATCCATATAATTGAAATCATTTTCTTTTAATAAAACATTTAGAAAACATATATTAGTCATTTTAAAAATCATTTAAAATTCTTGTTAAACACATTTTTTTCAAATACATTTTCATTTAAAACCAACCAAAAACAAAAAAAATGAAAATATTAGGGAAAATGTTACATAAAAAATAACATTTTAATATTTTAAAATATGATTAAAAGGAAGGAAATTCATGATGGTGTATAAATCTGTAAATTTTGAACATTTCATTTGAACCATAAAATTTTTCAAAACGAGACTATACTAGAAAACAATAATAAGATTCATTTCTAAAAACCCACCATTTAAATTAAATGTAAAAAACACGGGTAATGTTTTTTAATATCATAGGAGAATAGTAGATATTTATTAGTTTTTTTATAAATCATGTCTTTTGAAGGAACATGGATTTCCAACAGGAGAGACAGGTAAAGTTATACTTTCATAGAAACACATTTTTGACCACGTTATGTATCCGAGAGTGAAAAAATGGTACCAATACAAGAATATATTATGAATAAAAAGAGGATAATAAATTAAATGATATTTCTTTTGATATGGATCATAATATTTCATCAATGGAATCATAATAATAAATAATGTTGAAAATAAAGAAATAGTTTCAATCAACTCTTACCACTTGTTATACTTGAATCATAATTCCCATGTAAGAAAATAAAAGTATGTAAATATTATGATATAATTAAAATAAGGAGATTCACGTGATAACATGTCAAATATAATTATATACTCCTCTTAAAATAATATGGTGTATACCAAACATGTTTCTCAAAAAAGGAAAATTGATGCAAAATTATCTAACTGATATAAATATATTTTGAATAGTAAAACCCAAAGAAATAATTAACATAAATTAGATTTTTAAATACTAATAACATTAAGTAAAATAATTACATAATAAATTAATGGTATGTATATATATAACATAAAATAATCGAGGGGTAAATATGTCATGTATTTTACAGAAATAAAAAGTGAGATGAAATCCTCTTACCTTACGTATTGATTTTCCTTATACATGTTAAAAAATATTGTCTAATAAATATATGATTATTATTAATATAAAAAATAACCATATTCTTATATCTAATACCATGTATTATTTACTAATGAAATTTTATTACCCATTTATTATCAATTTCATGTTACGGTAATATTTCACATAATAACCACATTGTTTATCATACATATTTTGACATGTTATTGTGGATATTATTATGTAGATCATCACTTAATTATTTGAATAATTTATAAAATTATTTATATATAATATATATTTAGTAAAAAATAATTTTTAGTGATCTATAAAAGATGAAAACATTAAATAAAATACATTGTTCATAGTGATGGAAAGCCGTACATAAGCATAAACGCTGCATCTATTTTATTTTTGTATTGAAAGAAATATTTTAAATTTAATATATGTATATAAATATATAATATAAATAAAGTAGACTTATTATTTCATATATATCATAAAAATATACTAATCTTATCCTTAATACATTTCATGTATAGTGTGAATGAGTCGCATCGCTTTGAGGTGGCGGTAGTCCAAATTTCCACAAATAAAGTTATCATATTTACACAAAATAGAAAGAATTAAGGTTGGATTTATATAATAATAAAAGAAATATAAATACATATTTTATATCATTATTCCAAAAAATTGAGATTTGGTAATGGTAAAATTAAGATCATCATTTCATGTAGAGGTAGTTCGTTGTACAAGTGAAGGGTAAGGTTGTTACCCATTTGAAGGAAGCATGTATAAGTGGAGATCAAAACCTTAGAATAAAAATATATCAATATATATATAGGATAAATTATTTATTATATGATCATGGAATAAATATAATTTATGTCGTGGAGAAATAAAATAAAGTAAATGAGCTTGAGGAAGGGTGCTACTCCTTTATTCAGTAAATCCTTTTGGTTTTCACAAAAGGGCTTCCTTGTTTAGAATTAATCTTGAAGGGATGCTTAAATAAGAAATATTTGGGTGTTGGGATGTTTATTTGGAAGATTTGGGATGAATATGTGTGTATTGATTATTGTGGATTCTTGGAGGAGTTGGAGGCCTTTTATAATGGAGGGTGGGGAGACACTAGGAATTTTTAAAAACAAGTCATGTGTCCCCATGTTATCAAGTATACATTCAAAAAAACTACAAAATATAAATAATTGATGTTTTCATTCATAATTATCAATATAAAATTGGTTTTTTGAATTTTTATAGCTCATTTTGGCCCATATTATTATGTTTAGTCCCTTGTTAGGATTAATTTTACCTTAATAAGTATAATTAATTTTAGTCACTATAACTAATATTTTTTGTCAAAAAGTAATTTGATTTTATTAACATGTAAATAATATATTTGTTGATAATTTTAATGTCCATTTTATTAAATATAATTTACAAAGGATATGAAATTAAGTTTAATTTTATTCTTACAGATTTGGTGAGAATGGTAGTTTTTAACGTGAGAGTGGTTAAAAGGACATTATGCTCTTATATGTAATGTCAATATAAAAGTGATTACTGTGACCTAAATTTCATTAATTAATCTAAAATTGATAAATTTTTCCTTTATAACTATTTTATAATATAATATAACAATTTAAAAAATTTACAAAAAATTAGAATTGAATTATAATTCATTATTTTTCATTGTTCTTCCAAAAATGTTGTTTCTCAATGAAATCCCAAAAAATCGCATTTAGGTAATTGTGGAATTATGAATTTCAAAAATTGAGTTGAATTTTTCTTATTAAAATCTTAATTTCTCTAAAATTAATTTTATTATTGTTCACATAAGGTCATAAAAGAAGTTCATTTTAGAAACTAATTTTTTCAAACATATAATGACATCAATATTATTACATATTTTATTATAAAACAGTTTTTTTAATCATCATAAATAATAATAAAAAATTATTTATTTCTATTTATATTAATATTATTAATAACCAAGTTAACAATATATAATTATAACAACAAAATAATGTTTCTTAGAAACTAGGTGTTTCCAGAAACGCTGGCTAGGTCGGTGTATTATGCACAATATTTTTATTTGGATGTTCATATAATGAATTTTTGAATAAGTATATAATGTAATTTCCAAAAAAAAGAGAAATTATTTTATTCCAAAAAACTAGGTTCACAATGACTCATGGTGTTTATAATAATCAATGACCTGATGGTTTACTACCCTAATTTCCCATTATCGAATAAAAATGGGATTATGTTACCTGAGAATTTTTGGTTTCAATTAGGATTGAAACATAAAATAATGTCACAATTTTAGTAATTGTCGATAGATTGATGATGATAGAACCCTTATTTCCAATCTCGTAGACATTTTAAATGGATAAGTTGGGAGACTATTATGTTAATGAGATAGTCTGTTTGCATGGTGTGTGGCAGAGTATAGGTTTAGATCATGAATCATGATTCACATTTCACTTATTAAAATTCTTTCATAAGGATTTGAGTATATTGGTATATATGAGTATGAAATTCCACCTAAAAATATATGGACATTCAAAATGTTTAATACAGGTTCATATGATATTTTACGAGCATGCATTATTGACTTAGGAGGGTCCTAGGAGAAACATTTTTCAGTAATTGTGTTATTTTATAATAGCATTTATCAAGAAACTATTAAGATAGAACCATCTCAAAAACCTTATTTTAGCTATGTAGATCACATCAAATTTTTATAGAGGTATGTGAATCTAATTTTTTTAGACTTAGTCCCATTCATGAGACATCATATTAGATTAAGTTGATTCGTAAACTTATGAATTCAAATAAATGTAAGGATAAGTCATATAATGATTGAAATCGATGAACTATTGAATTATAGTCGGTGATCATGTGTTCCTTTCGGTATGTCTGATATTGGGTCACTATAAGATTCAGAGGAAGGTAATTTGGGTTCATAGGTTTGTCGGACATTTTGAGACTGTGGAGCGAATCGGGCCAATGGTGTACCATTTAGCTCTTCCACAGAGGTATAGTGTTATGTATGATGTTTTTCATGTATCAAATAATTATTAGTGTCACCAATACACGAATCATGTGATCAATGTTTATGATGTTGACCATGTGGTTGATGCGTTCATTGAAGAGTATCTGATTCATGTTATAGATAACAGTGATAATTGTTGTAGGGAAAGCTCATGCTGTTATTTTTGAGTATTGTGGAAGTATTATCTTTTTTAGGAGAAAACATTTGAGGGAGAATAATATATGTAGTGTCAGTGGCTGAACATTTTTAGCGTAGATTATTAGTGATACATGGGAGTATATCTAGAGAATGAGCTATTATAATGTGAAGATATGTTAAGATTGTTACCTTTCTAGAGATGTCGTGTGTGTTTTTTTTTTCAGTTACCATTTGGACTTGTTTTCATTACAATTTGGTTTGGTTTTGTTTTAGTTATATTATGTTTGAAATTGGATTTATTTGGATGTAAATGGGGATATTCAAGGTGGGAACATGATTATGTATAATCATATGATTTTTCAAGGAAACCATGCGCCCTTTTTTGGTGAGATAAGAGGTGGTGTGGTGTTGGCGCATGGTTTCTCTAAATAATGGGGCCAACCATCCAAATTGTGCACCCGAAGAGAATGGGTGTTTTTATAGTTTTTAAATGTATTTTAAAAACATGCTCTAATTTTTAGAAACCAATATGCCCTAATATTTGGTGCACGAATAACTTGAATGATTTGGAAAACCGGGAACCTCAACCGTAGAAACTCTTCGAGCTGGTTTTTGATGACCTAAAAATTTGTTATATATTAATGTAACCACTAATTTTATCAAAAAATTACCCATATTTGACCATAGTTAATTTCCTTCAAATTTGGAATCTCTCTAGTGGATTCAATTACACCTAAAACCTTTTTCATGAACAATCAATTATCCAATTGAAGGTTAATCATCTCTCTGATATGTGATTTCTTCATCGATTGGTACTTTCTCTCTCCCATATCTCTTTATATAAGAAGAGGAATGATTTATGATATGATTGATTTAGGTTTAGATATATATTTTGATTGTTAAAAAATATTTATGGTTGACAATAGGTTTTGGTCCTTAATCATCACTGCTGTTGCGATTTATATCATTCCCTTTCAATTTAGGGGATTCCAAGTTGGTGAATGTCCCTCAATGAACATATAGTAATTGGAATAAATGTAAATTCCCATATACATGATTATAATAATAGGTATTCAATTTTAAAATTTAAATTTAAATGTTATTTAATAGTCACTTTAATTTAATTAATCATATGTTTAATTAAATAATGTGATTTTGGAATTGATAGAATATTTTGATTATGTAATTTATAAACTAATGTGATTAAGAGATTAGTGAATATCATGTTTAGTAAGTTGATTGATCTATCATTTCATAGATTGATACTGACCCAAGGGGTGTGTGGATATGAATTGTGAAATAGGTATCCATTGTTGGGGTGTGGCGATACGATAAAATGATAAATGAATTTGTGAATAGGGTGGAATAATGGATCCTCTAATAAATGATAAATTGATGTAATTATGGAGGCATGAAATTATAAATATATGAATGAGTTTTAGGAAAGTTAATACTAATCCAAATACACATTTGGTGTTATACTACCTCTCTTCCCCCAATATATTTACATTTATATGAGATCACTATGTTGTGGGACAGGGACTGTAACTCCAAATACCCTTGAGGTTCCAGACTGTTGCACTAGTGACCAATTTTTTGAATTTTAAATTAGAAAAATTATATTAATTTTAAGCCATAATAAAATAAAATATGATATCCTTAGACTATATTTTAGACTCAGTAATGTTCCAAAGAATGTATTGATGGTTCAAGTGTCTTCGTGAACCAAAGGATATTAAGTTGTTAGTAAAGAATAATTTATTATGGGAACTATTTACCTTATAATTAAAAATTATTCTTTATACAACAACATTCACTATTATAGGAAGATATTATTTTGTAAAATGTTTGTAGTGGCCTTTTATGTTGTTATCAAACCCTAAATAATAATTCAGATTACGACCTGGATAGATTAGATGATCCTAGAACTGGGTAATGACATGATCCCGATGTGAGATTATTTGGTTGTGATGGAGCATAGATTGCACCCCCAAAAATTGTGTCAAAGCCTTCTAGGGAGTCGTTCATAGATATTCATTTGACACGTATATGGAATTCCAAATCTATATCTTTGTTTTGGATATTGATTCCAGTTTTGGTTTATAACGTGATAATGGTCATTATTGGTTATGGTATTATTCTGGTTGTTATTTTTCATTAGTTGGATATTTTTTATTTATCTCAGCTGTTGTTATAAATAGATAGAGGGTAGGGGCCTCAGAAATGTTATATATTAGACCCTCACTATAAGTCTTAAGACTTTGGCATATGGGGAGGTGCTCCCAAGGTCATGTGGAAAACTGGATTGGGGAACCAACACGTGCACCTCAGTTAGGACATTACATCATGATAAGAACTATTATATTCCAAAATTGTATCTCACAAAAAATCCAAGAAAAATAATTGAAAAAAGGAAGTAATGATATGGGAAAAACCTATGTAAATAATACTCTTTGTACAAGAAAATCACAATGTGGGTGTAACATTATAATAATGTTTCATTAGTTTTAAATATTTTGATCATGTTTTCTCTCTTCTATAGAAATGATATTAGATTAAATATGATTTTTTTCTTGACCAAACACATGTACCAAACAATCCAATAATGATATATTAAAATACTTTTGTTATATTGAATAATTAATTTTTAAGTTATTATTTTCTAATATCTATTATTGTATAAATTTTTTTTATTTAATATAACTATATTTTAAGGATCAATAAATATATTTTTTTGGATTTCTGAAATAAAAAATCAAACCAGTTATTCTTTATGTTTCTTTTTCATGTGAATAATAATCAAAATAATAGAAGAGTTATGAAATTTTACATATTTATAAGATGAAAAATCTATTAAAACATGATATTCCAAGACCATAAAATACTCTAGTTTGTTAAATGGTAGTCTATATGTAATTGATGTAGTGTGTGGATAATAAATTACCATACATGTTCATTATAAAACCATTCGTGAATAAATAATTTACAAAGGATGGGTCCAACATGTTGTTGAAGATGATTAATATATTTTAAATTCAAATGTAATAATGATATTATTAAATTTTTATCTATATTATTAATTCCAATTGACATTGTTTTTTAACATATTATTTTTTCAAATATATTTATATGAATGATAATTTAATTTTATTATTTAGAGAATTTGGAGGTCAAAACAAATTATTTGTATAATATTTGATAATTTTTGGGAATTTAATTTCCAAATGAAAATATTTATACATTATTCCCAACATTATGGATCAAGTAAGGTTAATTAATAATTAATCGGCCATCTATAAATATGTAAAAATGACTTAGAAGAATTTAAAAATATCTTGAAAAAAATTATTTAGTTGTTTTGGAATAATTTATTAGAACATTGGTTAATCTGTTATGGTGATTTGGATTTAAAAATTTAAAATATTACTATTAAATTAAAATTATATATATGAATAATATATAGAGAGGATTTTTATATTGTTAGTATTATATTATATAAAAGTCATTATGTGAGAATAGTTAAATTGGACGGAAATTATAGGAAATGAGTTTTCGTAGATAATAACTAGTTAGTCAAGATAATTATTTGTATATTGTATGGAGTTCTGATATCTCATCATAACTATGTGAAAATTAAATAATCGATATAGATATATCTAATAGTACAATACAGATATTCTTTAGATGTTTTTAAATTCATAATTTAAATAATCATGATTCTTATGAAAAAAGTGAGTGGATTTTTAATTTTTTTATTGATGATTCCTTCCCAATTAAAATTTCATTTATAAAACAAATATATTTGTTATTTTTTGGATGTTACCAAATACACTATAATGTTGTAACAAGTAGTGGGGGTGTCTTTACCAATATCATGTGATTGTTTCCCATTGTCATTTCATTATATCATTATAGTAAATAAGAAAAATAATATTTTCCCTGTTAAATTAACTAGTAGTGGACTATAATAAAAAATATTATAAAATGGGGTTCAATATTTTTACTACTCTAAGTAATAAATCTATTTATTTATTAGAAAACCTCAATTTTTATTTATGAAAACAAATTTACCAATGCTTAAATCATTATGCGTTCATATAAATTTATGTTTTTATTTTTCTATATATTATAGAATAAAAAAAATTAATTATTTAATAACATAGATACAAGAACCATTTATGAATATATTTTTCATGTTCTTATGGATAAGATAATATTTAGTTTCTCTCAATTTATTTTAATGTTATGGAAATTATTATTATGGAAAATATATTACATGATAAATGAGGTGGTGTGACTCATATAAATTAGATGACTATTTAAAATAATTTTAATGAAAAAAAATCAATCATATAATCACTATATGATAAGTAATACTAAAAATTAATAGTTTATATAATTTCAATGTAAATTCGGAAAAAATTAATAAATAATATTTATTAAATATGTATTTCCAACAACAAAATTTACATATTTGGGGAAAACATTCTTGAATATAGATGAATACAAAATGAAAATATTAGATATATTTGAACCAAAATAAATAAATCTATTTGAATATTTTTATTTCAAGGTGAAGCCATAGTGAAATCTAAAATTTTTAAAAATATCATGATAAAATTACATTAAATATTTAATTTGGTGGGCTCAACTATATAATACAAGAACATGGATAAGGATGAACATGAACATATTTTAATTCTACAAAAATATAGAAAATATAGCGTTAAAATCGACATTAAATAGTATAAGAAAATTTAGTTTGTTAGTTAGAAAACATAAAAGATGAATGTGTATGAAAATATTCTTATAACAGACAATCATTATGAAGATGATAGTTAAAACATTAATGTAGTAATTTATTTTATTTCTACAAATACTAAAAGATAAATATTAAATTAAAATAGTAAAATGCATAATTTAAACTAATAATAAAACATTAATGATAATATAAAAACATTTTTGTTTACTATTTATAATAAAAAAGTAATCAATAATTCCTAAAAATGATTATTGTTATATAGATCAAAATATTTATACGAACTGTTAGCATGTCAAGAAAAATATTTCTATTCTTAAAGGTGACATTAATAAACTCATGAAAAAATATTAGTCAAAATAATTTCATTTGAGAAAATATATTTTCAAAATATAGTCAATTTTACAAAATATATGTGAAAAATAATACAATTTTTATTTAGTTTATATTAAAAATATAGAGAAATATATTATTTAATTTTTATAAATTAATAATAATTATGATATTATAATCAACTTACATTTATATTCAGAAAAATTCTATACAAATGTTAAATTTTATTAATATTTTTAAATTGAATCTATGCCTTAAAAATTTATACTGAATAGTGTTTTTCTTGTAAAAAATCAAATGAGTGTCAAGGTTATCTGTGGAAAAATTCTTTGGGAATGTGTGTATTGTTATTTAAAATGGTTCATTATTCAATTGATATTTAATACTAATGTAAATTTTATTGTGAGAATATTATAAACTAATTGAAATTTATTATTCTCATTCTATAATAGAAAATTAATTTGTTTTGGAATTATTTCTAAATAAACTAGAATAAATAATAATAAGTATCTAAAGTAGTAAATATAAAACATGGATTTATAACATCATAATATGTCAATTTTTTGAATAATTATAGTAAAAAACAACATAATGTAGATAACTAGAAAATACTATAGAGAATTAATTGATAAACTTAGTGGAATGAATTAGTGATGTAGCGCTCATAGACACAAATCATTGGCATGTTGGTATACATTGTCATATTAAAATAAGAAGATAAATAATGTTCCAAGTGGGATTAAACGAAAAATTAAAGTATTTAATATTAAAATAACTAAATTTAGAAGGAATGTTTAATATTTATTTCTAAAATGGAATTTTTCATATTTAGTTGTTATTTATGTTATTTGAGAAACTAAATTCTGAAAGATAAATATTTTTTGTATGTTCTCCTAAATCAATTCCCATATATAGATGGTTCAAAATACATTAATATAAGAAGAAAATTTCATGGTGAAATGACAAAAATTTTACCAAAAATTATTCATGAATTAATGTCAAATGGTAATAGATAATCATTGTTCTGAATACATGATTGGGTACTTAAAATATTATAATTACATGGTGTAACAAGATGTGGAATTTTTTATTTTTGAAAATTCTTCCCCTTTAATGTCATTAGAGTAGGAAATAAAGAAATTTAAGCTCAAAAATTAAAACTAAATGATTCATAATTTTTTTGTTAAAGAAATATATAATGAGGTTTAACTAGCATCATGATAGTATAAATGAATATAACTTTTCAATAAATAACTAGATCATAAGAAGATTAAAGGAAGGTGAATTTGCAAAAAATTAAAATGAATAGGTGTGGATTATTTTAAAAAAAAAATTTAAAAAGATAATTCTATTTTTCAAATAAAGAAGAAATTATATCTATGATAAATTAATTTATTACATTGGATAATATTTCAAGATTAAAATCAAAATAATAGAATATTATATAAACCTTTTTAAACAATAAATCTATATAATAAATTTTAATGACATGTAATAATGATAAACAATCCCTAAAAATAATACATTTAAATTATTAGGCCATTAAAATTACATTTTTAAAATTTTTATGATCCAATGAGACATCTACTAAGAAGAACATATTTTTTTGAACATATTAAATTATTCTTTTATATAAGATACAATTTTAATGTTCTATAATAATATGTCTAATGAACGTAAAAATTTTAAGGAATTTTATATTTCATAATGATAATGAGTTGGGCCTATCACTAAAGAATGTAATGACATGAAATAGAAAAGAATAATATTGAAATTAAAAAACAATTTTCCAGTAAAGAATAAAATAAATCATGAGTAGATAAATCTATACACTAAATTGAATAAATTAGACTAAAAAATGATGAAAATTGACATTTAAATTATATAAAATACATTAATTTAATATAATATAAAACAATAGTGATGATATTTGTAAAAAAAAATATTCATAAAATACTGTTATATAATATAAACTAAGTGTTTTATTTTTCTAAGATTTATTTTTAAAATATATAAAAATTTATGGAGTTTTATTTTCTCCACTGTACCAATTTGATTAAAATGAATTATGAATATTTTGTGATATTTGATTATAGGGATAAATAATTGATTATCATGTGTATTGTCTTTGGAAGATGCTATAAATTTTATAATGGAGGATAAAAATTAGTGTTAGATTCTTATTATGTTAAATTTATTTTTAATATCTCAATGGTAAGTAAATACTTTTATAATTACATAGTTTATTGAAAAAATAATGTAAATATATATATATATTGAAATATTCTAAATGAAAAATTTGAATAAAGAAAAATTTTTAATTGATATTATTTTTTATAAATTAGAGATGAATGTCTTACATGTCAACCCAAAAAGAAATACAAATGTGGTGAAGAATATTTAATTTAAAAATAACATTATTTATACAATGTTAATTTAAATTTGGATAGTAAATAAAAAATTATCCATATTAAAATGTTAAGATAGTCTACAAAACATCCATTATGAATCAATTCTTTATAATGAAAGAGTCATATATATATATATATATGATCTTAATGATGTAGAGAACATTTCAATGTGTGATATTTTACAAAATAAGGGAAATATTTTACTAAAGTATGTAGTGTATTAAAAAGATCATGGATTAAAAAATAAATATTGTTAAAATTTATGGAATGTAACATTGTAGATTGTATTCTCAATTAAAATGTATTTATTTGGCGGATATGTCTTCTTCTATGGAATGGATTCATGTCATAACGAAATTATATACATTGAAATATCAAAAACATTGTAAAATTCTTAAATATAAAATAAAAACGAATTATTAAATCAATAAATATAATAATAATGGTATGATAAAAATGTATATTATGTCATAGATGAAAATAATTAAAATGTGTATGTGTGATAAATAACTTATTTTATGGAGTGAAATAAGAGCCATGAGATAGATATTATTATATGTAAAACTATAATATATTTTAGGATTGAACAAAGGATACGAAATGTTATTTTATACCCAAATGATATTAACGAATATCTATTTATTTCATTTCATATGTAGATTACATAAAATAGTATTATATAAGAAGTGTATATATAAAAATTTTACAAATTTCCATGTTTGTTGATATTAATTTCTCATTGGGAATAATATATTTTGTTAAAGTGTGTATATATATAATCATTATTGATATATGATAATGACATGATAATGAAATTTTTAATAAAAAATATCAAATCAGTTTACACTGAATTGATTATTATTGTAGAAAACAGAAACGTTTGTAAAATCTTAAATGTAAACCGTAATTATTTCATAAGTCATATTATTAGTTACCATTATTAAAAACATTTAAGACTAATATAATCTATGATATAACACATTTTAAAATGTTTTAGAGTGACCCAAAAGTGTCACATAATATTTCAAAATAATAATGTGATATATCACAATACAACTGGTTTTTAGTTGAGATATGGATTAAAAGATCAAAATGATACATTTCGATAAATTGAAGAAGAATATGTTTCAATGGGTGACAATAAAAGATCCACAATAAGAATATAATGTTTCATGGGAAAAATGTCCTCATTAAGATGTTAAAAGAATATTTTAGTAGAATTAAACATTATAGAACCTATGTATTTATAAAACATCCCACAAATCAAACACATAATAAGACATCGTATTTATTTAAAATTTTATAAAATAAAATTATAAATGACGATCTATAGGTTCTTCATGATATTGGATAAAAATACTAAAACAAAATACATTATACATTAGTTTCATCTTCACAATTCACCCCTAGATATATATGGGTACCAATTATGGCCTAATCTATTCTTAGGACATAAATAAAGAAGCGGTGTGTATAAAATATCAGTAAGTAGAAATCAACATGAACATTATACTGAGGTATCACCAATAAATAGTCTTAAGAGATATAAATCATAAGTAGTAACATGAAATACATGAATATAAATTATTTTAACCTTAAAACATTGCAATAATTAAACATATGAGTAGGTTTCATAAAATAAAACATGTCATAGGAGTATGTTTAGTTTTTAAAATAAGGAATTGTAACATAAGGTGCTAGGCTAACTACCCATGCCCTATTCATTGTATCTGTTTGGATGAAAGAACCACCCAATATATTAAAGGGTAATAATAATCAAATCCTAGCCATTTTAACATATAATTCATTCTTCTACATTCTAAATTAATAAAATTGATCATCAACCATAAATATTAAATATAATAATTGAATGATAGTTTTTAAAATAATTTTTCTACAAAGTATAATTAGTTGATGAATCAAACTGCTACCGAAAAGAATAAGTAAAATTTAATATTGTAAATTAAAGGTGATATTCAATATCTTGTAGGTTTTTTTAGTACATTTATTTATGGATAATGATAAATAAAATAATATAAAATCATTAGGTTGAAAGAGAATTAAATCATAAATATTTAACATATAACAACATAGAGTTAATTTTTAAGAATAAAAGGATAATTAAATTCACATCCTATGAAGAATGAGTCAAAAAAATTGATAATGGATTAAATATAGTGTAAAATAATAAAAGGTTATAGTAAGACAATATGAAAAACAAAACATGTTGAAGAATTAAGTTCTAGATATAACACCTTACATCGTGTTGGATTCAATTTAAATACTGACTCCAAACAATTGTATAATAATGTAATATTAACTATTTAACTAATTCAAACTAGTTAAATTTATTTTTCAATAATTTTTTACTATATATTAGTATGCTATTTTTTTATTATTCAATATATATTTTCTGAATAATGGAGATATTTCTTTCATTATCTCTTGATTTAATTGATCAGATGATAATGGTCATTAGTGATTATCCCATGGATATATGAATTAAAATATTACGAATTAAATATTTATTTCATTCGAGTAGTTGAACTTAACAATATTTAATTTGATATTACAAATAATTTCTAATTGAAAATTGTTTCCAAAAATATCTATATTTAAAAAATTTAACTAACTCTCAGATTTTGAAATTAAGATTTTCAAAATCATGAAAATTTTATAATCATAGAACCATAAATATGAATTAATTGTGTTATTTATATTATCATTACTCTAGCGATCTTTTTTAGAAACAAGAAGATAAATGTAGTGATGGAAAACATCATCTCCCACATAGGTGGAATATACCCACCACAATGTTAGCTGCTTTAGTACTAATATAAAGAGATGAAAAATAATCTAGTATTTTTTTAATATTTTATCATTAAATTAGAATGAAATTATTTTATTAATTTTATATACTTGTCATATTTATTTTATATGTTAATATAATTGAACAAGAATTTAAATGAAGCATGATTGGAAGACATACATTCGTTTTGGATGATTCCATTGACCACTCCTCATGGGAACATAGAGTGTTCTTTGGACATGATCCATACTTAAAAAAATGTTTTGGGAAGTGTTTGGATAGATATTTCTGAATATATTTTTCTTGGGAGAGAGTTTGGATGTGAAAAGACATGTGTAGAGGATGGGTGTACTTACAGGAAAAGGAGGGGGATGTTGTTTGAATAAAATATTGAGTATTTAATTTATTTTATATCCATATTATGAATACTATTAGTTATTTTGAGTAATAATAGTATAGAACATTAAAATGGTTGAAATGGTTTCATTTAAACACAATCAAACACGAATTTATTTGTCCGAATATTTTATTTTAAGTTAATAATTAGATAATATTTTTATGAGAGTAAATAAAAATTTGTCGTATATAATTTCAAATATAGGATAATAAATATAATTTTTTTTTATATTATTTATTTAACTCATTAAATAATTTTTAATTCTTGAATTTTAATTTTTAAATTGTTGAGTAATATTGATATCATTATGATGTAATAAAAATCATGGTTAACATAAAAATTAATTTTATTATTATTCACCAGAAAATAATAATTTCAGAAAAATGAATAAAAACTATGGATATTATTGATTTATTTATTAAAAATACGATCATATTTGATTAGTTTTCTTTTAAATTATTTAATTCTATAATTTAAATTTGAATATAATAATATTTTTTTTCAAATATATGTACTGAGAAACTTTTTAAAAAATTTACATGTATACATATATAGACTTATATATGTTTAGTAATCAGTTTATTTTATTTTGTTAATTATTTTTTCATTATTTTTTTATGATAAATATTTTTTCAAATTCATTAAACTAAAATATTAATCAATTTTCTATTATAACTTTGAGGATACAAATTGAATGATCATACCATCATAACAAATGAAAATATCTATATTATAAAAATTATATTGGATAAATAATTCTAATAAATACCACCAATTACCTTCATTGATTATTCACCAAAATTCCTATAAAATCTGAAAATTTTTTATTCATAAATTTATGATTATAATTCAAATGTTTCGTTTCATCATTACAATATTTTTAGAGAGTGTTATAATTCTAGGAGATTGTGACACAATATAATTTAATATTATACCCTTTCAATTCCCTTATGTTTATTATCACATTACACTACATTTAATTTTACGTAGTATAATTTTCAATATTATATAATATTTTATATTCAAAAAATAAATCATTGTATATTTTTATTAGGGTGTTTATAATTTATTATTATATATCATACTTAAATGTGACAGAAATATATATTAAGGCGAAAGTTTATATTTTAAAAATTTTGGGTCATTACATTCTTCTACCATCTAGAAATGTCATCATTAAAATTTTAACTCAAACTAGGTGATGAAAAGAGATGAGGTCGCATATATTTTATAGAATATTCAGATTCCTAGGTTTCTACTTCATCCTTTTTGTATATACATAGTATATTGACAAGAATAGTTTCCCTATTATGTAAAACATTTTCAATAAGATCTCAAATTTTTAACAATTTCTTCATCAAAGAGGGATAATTCTCTAAATATCCAACCTTTTTTGTAAATAAAAGAAATTTATTTTATATAGTATTTCTATGTAAGGATACATGTAAAAAAAAATTTAGTTAAGATGAATTTTTTGTGAGTTTATGTCAATAGGTAAAAACTCCTACACAATGATAGATCTCAAAAGAGATAAAGTATCTAGGACACTGCATTACTTTTCCTAAAAAATTGGGTATATTACATGAATATATATTAGAACAATTTATCTCCATCCTTAAACTCTATATCCCATTAATAACTCTAACAATATTCCCTTTGTTGATTATGTCCAATATTGATGCATTGTTGAAAGACTTTATTTTTTATCCATTTTAAAGACATGTTTTGGTCTTGATAGATTATTCCCTATAACATTACCCCATAACTTTATATTTATACTCTTATTGAAAAATAGTATATCATAAGTATCCATATGGATACATGGGTGAAAACTATTATTCTACAAAAACATAACTGGGGGATGATATTGATCAAAACCTATTTTGATGTCCATGGATCAATCTGATTGCATATTCTAAATTGTTTGAATAGTAAATTTATATTTCTTAATAGTATGGGGTGATATGATATACAAAAGTAAAACATTATGTTGAATTAATGTTAATGTATCGTCTAGTTTTTTTGGTTAAACTCCAATATTGATCAAATATAATTAATTGTGAGGTTAAATTCAACCCCACCACATCTATGATGTATATCATGAAAATATGATCGATTCAAAATGATTATTGATTGATGATATTGTGACCAATATTTATAAATTAATTTTTAACAAATTATGTGATATCATTCTCATTGCATGTCTTCTTATGTCCCATGACATAATCTTTTGTGATATTCACCAACATCTATAGTAGTATAGGAATGTATTCCAAAATCTTCTTTTAATTTTGTCATTGTGTATTATGTTACTACCATACCACTCAATTTGATGAGTATTCTGAAATATACTTATGCCTAATTTCACACAATAATTTCTCATAGTGATCCATATACATCTTCGTGCACCTTATGAAAAGATAGAATGTTGAGTGATGGGTATCATATAATAGCTTCTTCATAATCTATGGCATTGACAGTATATAAAATCATGTACCAAATCTCATAAATCCAATATTATCAATATTCAAATATGAGGCCTTCACCATCCTTTTTGCATTACATTATATATAACTCCACATCATAATTTCTATATTACTTAATAGTCACCATGATAGATGATAGAGAAATCATTTGATTAATGATAGTTGTTTTCCTTAATAATATAATTCCCATGTAAATAATTTCTCAGACTATATTGTTTGGATCATTATTAAATCACCATTAGGTATAAGTTCACATGATATTTCTTATATAGAACATCTTCTAGTATATTATGATATTACGGGTTGAAATGGAATGTGTTTTCAAAGTACTTCATAATATCAATCCTTTATAATTGGATCCTTTTGAACTCTTTACGTGTGAATATATACTACAAAATTTCATGATTCGTATATATTTCATAATATTATCCATAGAGAAAGTGTATCAAAATATTCATTTTAAATACTACTATTACAAAATTCATATTAAAATATTTATAATTATTCTCCTTAAACATTAAGTATGTCAATGTATAGGATGCCTCTTTATCATTTTTCGTGAGTAAAAACCCAAAATCCGTATTTAATGTATCATATTATTTGAAAAATCATTCCTTAATTTAAGATAGAGTTTGTGAAACAATAGATATTATACAATATCAAAATTCCTTGAATCACACTATACATTCATCCTTATATATTAATGTAACATATTTTAGAGTTATCAAAGATAATTGGATTATCAATGACGATAAGATTTATAAAGACCAGGGAGTGTACCCATCTAGGTTAAGAGATGTATTGATCTTTGGAACTGATATTGGTAGATTCCAATCCTCCTTTTCATTATACATTGAAGGGTAAAAAAATATACCATTTCTTATGATATCAATATCCAAGAATATAAAATTCATTATATAAGACCAATATATCTTATACTGTTCATATAATCATCCTTAAAAATGTTTTCAGTATGGAATTTTGTTTCTCCACAAGTTATTCCATTCGTTTTAAGTACATCATAATATAATCTATAATGACAATAAAAATACTTTAAGGCAATATATAAAGATAATTTTTTTTGTGAAATAATGTTTTCTATGTATGACTTTGGAATTTGGTGAGAAACATTTTTAAAATTTGACCCTATGGTGATGTTCTATTCCAATTCTATTTGTTATCAAAATTAATTTTATAAAAATAATAAATATATTAATAAAAAATATTTGTAGTTTTCCTGAAAAATTAGAATAATTTCCAAATATTGTCATGGAACATATATATGAAACCACTATTTAGTTTAGAATGTAGAGTTTACCCTAGGAAGAATATAATCTAGGAATGGGGTGGAAATTTTTTCAAAGTTAGTCCCACACAAAATTAATAAAATAAAGTAAAATAATTTTTATTTTATTTAATTGATTTAGCGACTCATTAACCACTTATAAATACTCCATTATAACTAATTTCAAGGTTCATCCTCATAATAAATTTAATTGAGTTGATATTATAGAGGAATGTTGGCAAACATCAAAATAATGGAACAACGATCAGAGTACTGTAATGAATTCCAATGACAACATTTACTATGGATCTCGTCAATGATAATTATTTTTTATAATATTCTGTAAGGGATTGATCGAAATTAGGTTAGGATGTTTTTTTACGGATTTTACCATTTCATTATATAGAAACTATTAAGAGATAATCAAATAAATGATGTATTTAGGGACCAGTCACATGGAGGGTGTGGGTTTATTTATCCAAGTCTTCGGGGAAAATATTTATTTGGATTGATTTATTTTCAATTATATTTTTAATAGTCACTAATAATGTAAATTCCAAAACAAACACATGGTTTCATCCCAATTACTTTGTTTCATGGTTTTATTTCCCCTCTAGGAATGATAGTCATTGGCATTTATTTTAGTTAGTGGTTTGGTGAATATTGATTATGGGGTTCCCAAAGAAAGTAGTCGTGTGACCTGTTTGATATTGTGGTTGTGGAATTTGGGATATTTTATCGTTATAATTTTATAATAATGATAAATGATTAAATAAATTTAAAATGTATTAAAATATGATATATATTAGGATGGGTGTACATACAAAAATAGAGTAGGATCCACCTTTTGAGAAATAATATTATGAGAAACAATTTAAAAAAACAATAACAATATTGAATATTTTTATTAATTTCTTTTTGAAAAATTTAATTTAGCTTTAATTTATTTTTGAAAATTTTGATTTTATTAAATTAAGAAAAAAATATGTTCATGACATTAAGACAATCATTTCAAGTCCATTGTTGGGTATTGAATTTTGGATCATGGCTCAGGTCAACAATGGTCCCAATAATAGTCATAATAATAATAATACTATGATTAATATTATTATTATTTCATAATATACTACAAAACATATCATTTTCATAAATTTTAGAAACGATGAACCTTATATAGAATGACAACCTTGATATTGTGGAGGATGTTTTCTATCCCAAATGAACAGTATAATCTGTACTGGTTAGTGGGTCCCATGAAGCACTATTCTTTCTCTTTATGGAAATGTGTAAATTTTTCTTTGGGCATTCCTTTCGGGGATCTAAATAGTCTATGTTTAGTATTTTTATTCGATAATAATTGTGGTGTGATCTTATTAGACATTAAGGACTTTTTTCAAGGAAATATCATTGTATTTACATTTAATCCAATTATAATGATAATTAACATCATGAACTCGTCTAAAATTTTCCATACATATATATATATGGGAATTCTATCATTCCTTCCTGATTAGTTTTCCATATTGAAAATTGTGAAAAAAAAATTTATGGGTTTTAAAATTTGATGCAATGTGATATAATATAGATGAATATTTCCCTAGAGTAAAACCAGTATTAGTTGAGTGAATTTCATTAGACTACTCCAATGAGGGTTCGACGAAGCATTCCATTCATACCATAGAGGTAGAACCCTCTATAGCTTCAGTTTGATAAGTACAATGTGGGTGAGTTCACTTATTCTAGAATGATGTTTCTCCATCATCTCAACTATAACCTTTAGTATTTTATATAATGTGTCCCTCTAATAGGCGGGTAGATAACCTATTTTTCATCATGGTATTCCCAGGTAGGGTTTCAAGGAATTGGAGTTACCACTATTTACACAATTTTCAATCACCTATCAATGATGATGTTTCCAATAGGCTCTGGTGTCTCTCTAGTGATCTATGGGGGTTGAACCCTTATATACTCATCATGATTTGATATTTTTAGGGGTAATTAGTTTGATGGAGGGTGTATCTTGGATGAATCCGTTTAGTATCTTTTAAGAGTATCTTATTATAATGTCCAACTGATCATAACCTCTATGATGAGTGTTATTAGTAACAGTATAGCACGAGCAGTGGTTTTCCCTTAAAAGAGAATGTTCTCTATATTTTATTCCATAATAGAGGGAATGAAAGTTCTATCATATTTGTGATAGTCGATGTAGTTATCTCAGGTTGAGTACCATCTAGGATGACATGTCTCAGGGAGTGAGATCTCTTAAATGATAATTACTATAAAACACCACAATAGTTCATTGGATGGAAAAATTTATAAAAAATGGGTATGGATTCATTATTGAGAGTACCATGATATTCCATTGAATTTATCACATTATTATGGACATATATTATGATGATATGAAAACTCTTTATTCTATGTGTTTGGTTTTTTTGCGTTGTCCTACTGGGTACTACTATACTCACCCCTATAAGTCCTTGGAACACACATTCCATGTATTATGAAGATGAAAAACCATTTCTTGAGTCCTTTGTGGACTAAGATCATGTGGTTCTTGTTTGGGATAGAAAGACCAATGTTTATACTAGTGTTTCATTTTACTGTAGTCCCCTCCATCTGAGTAGATCGACCATTATTTCTATTTTGGTGTGGGGTGGTATTTGGATATTTTTTTTACGTTCCAACACATTATATCATACTATGATTGTGTAATTATATCATTTCTCATGCAATATTATCAATTTTTACATGTTATCCATCTATGAGATTGGATATGTGTACATGCATAAAATTATATTAGACAAATGTATAATATTTGTGTGATATGACTTCATGGATCTCGTATCCAGCCCCAACCTATTAAATGTTGGATTATTTTATTTGGGACAAGGGACATGATGGTTCGGGTCATGATAGAATTTTATCGGATCCAGATACCCATGCTAATGAGTTATATCCCTACTTATTATTTGGAATAAAGTTGGGAGTTTCTTTTTTCTAGGTGTGAGGTTCGATATGGGAATAAGGGAAAAATAGTTAAATTATTTTTTGTTTGGATGTCTGGATATAATGTATACGGTTAGTGTGACATATCATGTATCCATTAATGGAGAATATGTTAACCAGATTGTTGGATAAATGAATTCTGGAATTGTTTTTAGGTAACACAATGGTACATGCATAATATAAGAATGTGTTGTGGTTTGCATGTCCTTCTCGACTCACCTCCATAGATATACTAATTGATTCAAGTACATATTGATAATATTCAAGATACCTCTACGATGATAGTTAGATTTTATTATTAGATCATTTCATGATAATGAACAGATGAGTGACGAGACCTCAGTATGGGGACCCACACTTAAGGTGTTTTCTTTTTGGTTGGCACAATGTAGTTCTACAACATGTTGATTAGTGATTATATATTTCAGTGGCTCTAATGTATTTTTAAGGAAATTTGGTGTATCTCATCGCTATAGTGTGTTATTATGTTTATAAACAAAGGATTTTTGTGTTACCCATATTCTAGTGAGAGTGACATCATAGATTTTGTAGTGAACCAAACACTCAGGTAGTAGAGTATTTGGTCTAGGTGATGGTTCACCATATCTAGCTTGTGCGAACACATAACTGATCATATGGTTGGTCTTGTGACCCACTTTCCCCATGATGTAGTAGTTGGATATAGTATTAACAACATATGACACTCCTATTCTATGTTTACATTGCGTGTTCTAGATTTAGAGATCACCCATGTTACATGATGGAAAAAACTACCTTTTCAAGTGGTTGAGTATTAGAATGTGCATGTGGTGAAAATGTCCTTCATAGATAAGAACCCAACTAATGGTAATGCTAGTGGGGAGAATATAATTTGGTGATGAGTGGAATTGGTATATCACTCTTTTAGTGATTCCAAACGTTACATGGGATATATGAGGATGAGGAAAGATTCACCTAGCAAGACACATTTTGGAGATGTGATCCAAACTATGTGGGTGAGTCAGTACTAGAAAAAGTAGATGGTTTTGAGGAGTGGTTGGTGAATTTTTACTTGTAGCATGTTTGAGGTTGTTTAATTTAATATGGTGTTTTTGAAATCCCTAGTTTTGGTAAATGTTCAGGAAATGGAAAGGGTGAGTTCAATTCACTAGGATATCACAAGGGACCCGATTTTGGGTCAATTTAAGACATTTTTCATAACATCCCCAATTGTAGTTTTTACAAAGATCTATAACCCACCTTTCCAAGATTATATTCAATATTAGAGCCCTAATGATACTAGTGGTTTTTTATTTTCATCCATCATGTGTTCACTGATCTTAATGATTGGATCAGTTATTAGAATCTTTAACCCATAATTTGACATAGATCTAGGTTGATAAAGAGGGAGAGCCTCGTGTGGAATTTCGTCATTGTGTCGGTGAGACATGATGATGGTTTACTATGTATAGACTAGTTTCCTACCCTCTTTGTGCTTTTTTTTATACTAGTAAGTATATTAGTATTTTTGATTAGTTGGGATTATTTTTTCCTCCTCTAATAAAGATTGATCCCTAGGAAGGACTTGATGAACTCATTCATAGGATGTTTTAATCAATTTCTAATCATATTTGATGGTATTACCATTAGATCATAGTTTTTTATGATCTTTTATTTTCGTATGATGGTGTATTGGTATGAGGTCATCTATATAGGGGATGTTCCCTGTTTACCTCCACATCAAGAGTTGTTTTTATGTATATAAATTTATTTGGAATGACTCATTATTTGGGCCATCATATTGGATGATCGAGGAAGGATGTGAGGGATGGGTGTTTGGTAAGTGGATTTTGTAGATAAAGGGATTCATAAGTCCTAGCATATTTTCTTAGTTTTCCCCATGTTGTTCTCCTAATAGGAGGATAAGCATTGCAGTTTAGTTTCACTTGGACAAACTTATGTGAGGAAGAGTATTCACTCTCAAGATACATGGATTTCCTCAACCAGGGATTTGGGATGAAGTGGTTCTTAGAGTCTTACCTCATAAGGGTTAACCCTAGATCCAATTTTGAGAGGTGGATGTACTAATAATGGATTTCTTGATCTTCTATGTCTGATTTGAGTTCTTTGTGATACACTTTAACAAGTTAAATTCCATATTAATTTCTCAATACATAGGAGAAATATCATTAACCATTTTTGGGTCAATTCATCATATTCATTTGAGATAGTAACCTCAAATCCTTTGTATCAGAGATATATTACATGATACATAGGATGTTGGTTTTAGAAATTGATGTAAAAGGTGTATAGTGGAATGACCCAATCATCTATGAATAAAATTAACATTTTTTAATAACTTATGGATATAGAAATCACATTTACTCTTTTTTGGTTTAAATGACCATTAAGTATATTTTCGGTTGATAATATTTCTATTGAAGAGTGATCACCTGATGGATATAAATATAAGGTTTTTTTTAAAATAATTTCGAAATAGAAAAAGGAGGGGATGTCCACATCTAGTAGACTCAAGCTGTATGAAGCTCATTTTTCAGAGATCATAAAGGTTATAGTGTCACTAGCCTTTTCTCTTGACCATTCCCAATCTGAGCTTCAACATGTTAATCTTGAATAGAATCCCCTACAAGAGAAGTTCATGTTAATAGAGGTTACCACCCGGGCGATGTTATCTGAGCCCCGCAAGGTTTATAAAAATTTCACACCTCCCCCTTATGTCATATGCAGTTATTAGAATGGGTTGTGTAACAAGGTATTAGATTCTTATTATGAAATCCCTTTCTAGAAATAAATTTCTTATTTAATCAAATTTTCTATGTGAATGGTGTTTCTTAAAAAATGATGAATTTGATAAATTGAATATTCCGGTAAAAATAGAAATTATGAGAAAAGAATACTTTTTTATATTAAACATGGTGTTTTATTAATAATATTATATAAAATCTTATAAATGATGATTTTATATGTTTCTTTTTTGTAAATTATTAGGTAATCTGCTTTATAAGAGATCTAATTTTTATACGATAAAACTGAAAGTTTCTTTTAATGAATTTATTTTGAAGAAATAATGAATTTTTTAAATAATTAATATTTTAATTAAATATTATTATGAAATGAATTTTATTAAAAATTAATGAGAATATAATTTTTAAGAATTCAAATGTAATTTTTATTAAAGTTTGAAAATGGTTTTTGTAAAAACCCATGATTTTTCAAAAAAATTCGGTATTCATATAAAATGATAAAATTCACATATATAGAAAAATATTTAAATGAACTAAATATTATTTATGGAATCAAGACATCAAAACTATCCAATGATTAATTTCTCATAATTTTCAAACACAGTCATATTTTTGGTTAAAAAAATATTTTATAAACGTAAAATTCGTTTTATGACATAATAATTACCCCAAAATGTTGTAATAAATTCTAAAATGGGTATTATCAGACCAATATATGTTATCCTATTAAAATAATGAGATTATATATTTGTTTTACTTATTTTATAAATCCTTAGTGAATTCTCCAAAATTTATATCATATTTTGTGATTTGAAATTCATTTCCTTGAGGGTGCTACTCACCTCCACATAAGTAATGCTTATCTTTTAATGTCGTCATCCCATGGAATAATAAACAAATGTTTTACACTACTATTTTGAAAAAAATTGGAAAAACATGTTAATTTTTTTTTTAATATTTAATTATATAAATTCCAATACCTAAGTATTTGAAATATTAAAGAATTCCCCTCTCATTTGCTATATAAACCCATCCGAGCTCCCATTTCCATTCACTCTAAGTCCTTATAGCACGTCCCCTATCTATCATCCCTCTATAAAATCATCCCAAGGGTCCCCAAGCACTCATGAATCCCCACTTCAAGATTATGAAGTCACACACTGTAGTAAGGGATTCTCACATTCTATCCTTTCTTATTTTTTCAATGTTTCCTTACATAGATTAAACCATTTATATTTAAATTTGACATAATAGGGTATGTTTTCTCACCTAACCCACTCTACCCTTACTAATTTTTATGATGGGATACATCGATCACTCTCATTTTCCCTTCCCATGTACACTTGTTACCATGCTGAAATTATCTAAGTGATTTATCTCTCTTAATTTCAATTCACGAAATTTAGTTATGTTATGTATCTAAAATTCCTTTTCATATGTTGTGATATTATTCTTTGTGATCCCATTACATCATATTTCATGTCTAAATAATGAGATACCCATTTATCTCCCAGCAACCCATTTAATTTTTTTATTGTTCTCCACTGATATTCTTATTGCCCAACATGTATGGTATTCGTCATTTTATGCCTTATTTACTCCATTACTAGAATTTATAGCTCAACCTTTTCATAATTATGTCCTCTAGTTATCCCACTAAATTCTACGTATGAAAGAATTTTGAGGTTAGGTAAAAGTTGTTTTCAATAAAGATATGTATTTTATGTATTATGTTTTCATGTAATGATCCTGATACCCAAATAAAATACACCCCTAGAACTTATGGTTTGTATTAAGGTCATGATTATCTAATAAATCATTTTTAAATGTGTAATAAATACATGTTTTTTTATATATAGTTTAGCTAATGTTAGAGGAAGACTACGTAGAAAATTTGAAGAGATATTTAAGGACCAATGATATAGGCTTTATAGGTCAATAATTTCAATGATTTATCCAAGGAATTAGAATATTTGTGTGGTATTTAGGTAGTATACTTTTCATACTATTATTTTAAGATTCATTGTTGGAGTGTCACATAAACTAGTAACAAAAATCGATTTTTTTCTGGGTGTTCTCCACATTTCATCGATAAGTAGGTCTGTGCACGACTCGTTGAATGATATCAAATTGGGTAAACTATGTCGTGGGAGTTGATTTTAATTTTTTGAGATTCAGAAGTGTTATGTTTCACTTGGATAATGACCTTTTTTTGGAAATTGTTTTACTTGGGTGTGTGTTTATTTACATAATAGGAAACCATTGGGGGAGCTGGATGGAGTGGGAGACCTAGTGGAGAGCTAAATATCCAAGACTTTTTTCTTTTTTATTGTTTTTCAACCCTATAAATACATGAAGAGGGGAATAAAGTAGTTTACAGAAATTGTATATACATGAATTTCTTATATTCCTAGTAATATTTTTGGAGTCATGCACTATGTTATTTCAGTATTATGAGGACCGATTATAATAAAATTATTTCTTTGAAAAATAATAAATACATTAATGTCACGCATGTACATTTTTAATAAAAATTTAGCAGAACTCAAAAAATAGAGTCTCAAATCAGAATTATGAATCCACCCTTGAGTTCATAACACAATATTTACCATAGGAGTGATAAAATATGGTAAAACATGTGAGTTTTGGAAAAATTCATTACTCGAAGAAATAATAAAAAAAATAAAAAATAAATTTATTTTCATTTTTTGACGCAATGACCTGTTCCCCTCAATAAATATTTCATTAAAAACAATTTATAGGTCAAGCATCATTTTCATTATAAGTGAGTCGAGAACATGGATGAACATTGGTGAACATTGGGACCAGTGGTCAGCGATCAGAGTACCGTTTGGAAAACCAATAACAACACTACTGGTGGATCACATCAACAACAACTACATGAGATCGTTTTTTATCATTTACTGATCAAAATCATGATAAATAATTTATTCATGGATTTATTATCATTTTTATCCTTAAAAAATGTGAATCAATAGACTAAAACATTGATTTTGGGATTGGTCTCACTGTAGGTAAGAGTTTTTCTCAGATATTTTTGGGACAAGTATTATTCAATTTTTTATAATCATTGTTCTAATGAAGGTAAATCATGGAAAATTCAAACTTGTATTATATTCATTCCGAGTTATGTTTTTTCATTGATTTCATTATACTTATTCTATATGTGATCATTATTTGAGTTTAGTTAGGATATTGGTTCATTGAATACAATAGAAGCAATTTTTTGGAATTCAATCTTTGGCGCAACATGACATTTCCATGGATACCGTTTTGGGAATAATGATGGAATCATGATGCATAAAGAGGTAGGGCGATCAACATCATATTGGAGAACCCCTAATTTAATTTTTGGTGTGAATAAAATAGAGAGGGACGATGCAACAAATTCTCGAGGCATGGGAGTTGCCGAAATACGGCCTTGGTGGGCGGTGCATGTTTTTAAATTTTTTGTAATAATATATTTTGGAATTTATCATAATTTCTTATAACAATAAAATATTTTCTTAATTTTTTTTGTTACTAATAAAAATTAAATATAATAATAATGAAGTTGGAATGATGGGGTTATAGAAATATAGTAGGCGTGCAACCTTCTTAAGATAGAGGGTGATGATTTTATGATATTTTATCAATATATTTTGATAATAATGATAATTTATTTAATATTATAAAAAATTTGAGGATAAATTGGGAGATGGGTGGATGTACTGAAAGATAAAAGGATCCCCCACTACGTATAGAGAATTTTAGAATTATGGTATTTTTTAAATAATAATAATATAAAATTTTATTTTAATTTATTTTTTTTTGGGAAAATATTGATTCGACTGTAACATTGTCATACAACATCAGATTGATGAAATGAATATGGTATTGAGATGCAGAAATTAGATAGTTAATTAATCAAAAATATTGGATATTAAATTAGGATTCATGGATCAGGTTTACAGAGAATCAAATGAAAACAAATACAATAACAAAAACAAAAACAACAAGAAGAATAATAATAATAAAAATAATAATAATAACAATATTTTTATTACTATATCATAATATATTATCTGAGAAATTTTTTTCATATGTTGTCAAAATGAAAAATGGTCTTCAAAATCATAACCATGATATTGAGGTGGATGTTTTGAAAATAAAATCAGGTGTTTAATATTGAATCATGGGTGGAGTCCATGAAGCACTATTCATGCATGATAAGGTGAGTAGTGAATTTTCCAACGGGTTTTTATATTTGGGGCTTGTAAATAGTATATCCTAATTATTTTTACATGAGGATCACTAAAGTGTGATGTATTTTTCTATTCACGTCCACATTCAATGAAAAATCAAGGGATTTTATTTTAATCTTATTTGACTAATAACAGGCCTAGTCCATTACTTATCTTTTTTTATAATCAGATGAGGGAACTATAGTACCCCATAGTAAATATTCTTCTATGTAAAATGTGATGATGAATTTTTTTTGTAATTGTATATATGATGTGAGGTTATGTACACAAGAATCAATTTTCATTGATGCGTAACAAGTATCATTTGAGTGTCTTCTCTATGTCTATTTCAAATAGGTGCTAGTGTAACATCCTCTTCACATTATAGAGTGTGACCCCTCTACAGCTTCATGGTGACTTGTATTGTTGGTAAGAGTTATCTTCTTCTAGAATTATTTAACCAAATTTAATTAAACTACACCCCTCATCATCATAGAGTATATATACCTCCGAGCGACCTAAAGTGATCCTCATTTTCTACATGATATCCCTAGGTAGGGTTTTTTAAATTTGTATGATGAATATTTTCCGGGGAACCGATCCCCTATCTTGGAGGATTTTTCCAATAGGGTACAGTTTCCCCCATGTGTGCCCTGGGTGTTGACCCCTATCTATGCATCGTGATTAGATCTTTCTGATGGGGAATTAGTCTTATGTAGTGTGTATCTTTTATGTGTCCCCTCAGTATCCATCATGACATTAATTGTATCAGGACCAAACAAACATGACATATAGAATGATTGTTGTCAACATATGTATATCTTGGGGAGTCATTTTCCCTCAGAAGAGCATTTTATCACATTTGTAAGCCATCGAGGATGGGAGGAATTTTTCATCATCATAGTGATACTTGATGTGTGTTATCTCTTAGTTGAGAGTCTTTAGGTATGCCTGAGATTACAGTGTAATATCTCTTAGATGAGTATTACCTAGAAACCACACAATGATTCTATGGTAGGAAACCATATGACCACATGGTATGGGGCTTCATCCTTGAGAATATATAAATGTTTTTTTGTCTTTATCACATTATAATTTATATATATTGTGATGAGTTTGTTAATATTTATGGATTGTGTTTAGTTATTTTAGTGATCTCTAATGAATACTATAATACTCACCATGCATGGGATTTTCCCACACATTTATTCACTTATGAAGATGATGTACCTTTTTCTGTGTCCTTGGTGGATTAAGAGTAGGTGGAGGATGTTTTGTTTTAACAAAATGAGGTGTATATTGTTTATGCATTTGAATGAAGTTCATTGCATCTGAATTGGTCAAAAAATATTTCTATTTTTGGGTGGTATTATATTTAGTCCATTTTTATACATTCCAATACTTTATGTCATACTCTGATTATGTAATAATATATGTATTCATTCATTATTATATGTTTTTTAAAATTTCAACATTATATGGTATTAGAGTTGTGTGTGTGTGAAAACATCTAGTTTAGGATAATGTCTCACATGTGTGTGGAATTCCTTCAGGGATCTATTCATCTAACATTGGCCTATTGGTGGTGAGACTAGGGATGTTTTCCTTCTGGTCCTTCTAGGATGGGTTTTGATAGAATAGATCCAAATACAGATACCCATCCTAAATTGTTATGACACATCCTGGGCTATGGACCAGTGTTGGGATATTCTTTTCATACCCGATGAGAATTATCTTGGGAACTAAGAAACATTATTAAAGTGTTTCATTTTTTGTTCTTAGGCTATAGTATCCTGTTTTGGTATGGAAACTGATGTATCCATTCACAAGGAATCTGATAAACATATTACTTATATAGTTCATTCAGGAAATAGTTTTATGGAAAAAAATTGTTCATGTATCATATAGTGATGGGTTTTGGATACCATTCCCTACTTGAGTAAACATACTATATATATCATAGAGGTGGGTATGTCTTGATAATCTCCCAAATTCCTATGTGGTGATGTATATATTTGATTATATAAGTCTATCAAGGTGTATACCTATTGAGTTATGAGACCTATGTCATGGGACCCACTAATGGGGTGTTTCCTCTAGAAATGCGTAGTGTAGTTCTTCCACATGATTACAAGTTGTTATATCCTTCACATGATACTATGGATTTTTTATGACAAATTTGGAAGACTATGGGTCCAAAAGATCCAGATGATAATATAAATAGTAATGAAATTATTCATGAGATCTAACAGTAGTAACCACTCGTGTTTTGTAGTGACCCAGTCTCTCATTAAGTAGGGGATTGGCACAAGGAGATGGTTTGAGTTTTCCATCTTGGTAGGAATATCAAAAAATTAGATAGGTGTGCTTGTATCCTTTATTCATCATTATGTGTAAGTTGGATATAGAGGTAATAACTAATGAAACAACTATGTTGTATGTGAATCACGAGTTCTAGTGTTAGAGATCGCCCAGGTTACATTGTGGGCTAGACTCCCTAATAGGGTGGTCGGGTGCTAGAATGAACATTCATTCTGATTTTCCTACATGGATAGAACCCCCCAAAAAGTGGTAATAGTGATGATACATTTCCATGGTGATATGGAGTGTTATTAGATACCAATTTTTTTAATGTTTTATTTTATATTATTCAGGAAAGAAAGAAGGGAAATTCCTCCACCAAGATGCATTGTTGATATGCTATCCAAAATATCATGGGTGAATCAATGCCACCCAAAGTTGATATTGTTGAATTGTGGTGTATTAGATTTTAATAACTAGTATAATTGTTGTGTTACTAAAATATGGTGTTAGAGATATCCATGTTTGTGTTAAGAGGAGGGAATGGGAATGGACACATCCTAAGATATAGGATACCATAGACGATTCGAGTGCATTTCAATATATGATGTGTGTCTTGACAACTGTAGATGAAATTTTCTAATTGAGATATAATAAACCTTTTCAAGAGTGTATTCCATTTTAATGAAATAGTTATACCATGGAATTATTTTTGATCGAACCTTATACTAGAGTCTTCTATAGATTTTATTATTGATTACTTTCTTTTACAGATAGTGTAGCCTAATTTTGGGAGCAAAGATACTTCCAAAAGGGGAATCTCTTCATAGTGATAGTGAAACCTCATGATTTTCCCCATTAGGCACATATTTCCTATAATCAGTGTGTTATTTGTTGCTTCTAGTATGTGTATTAGTTCTTCTATTATTTTTCATGATGTTTTCCATATTTTATAAGGAGTGACCCCTAGGAACCAAATGATGATCTCATTCATAGGATGTTATGGAACATTATTAGCATATTGTCTAATATTACTCTTAGATAAGTGGATTGAATGAGATTTTAGTTTGATTATATAGTAGAGTATGAGTTTTTCTATCTTTAAGATGATTCAGGTTGACATCCCCATAATGATTTTTTAGGGACATGCATCAGGGATTACTTGATAGTAGTGAAAGCATATCAGATGGACCAATGTAGCTATGAGAGATGTCAGTTCTCTAAGAGGGTTATAGAGTGTAGGGGATTCATAATAATAATTTGGTTTCCCTATAACACCATGTTTTATTCAACTATGATCCATATGAGAGCATGAGGGTGGGTGTGGTATGGAATCACTTGAACCGATTGGCATAAGAATTTGTATCCATATCCATTATTTATTTATTTCTTCGACCACCGTTCTGGGATGAAGTGGTTCTCGATGAACAACATCAAGATGTGTTATCACTATCTCAATGTTCGAGTGGTATATGTAACTAGAATGGATTATTAGAGATGCAGTGGTTTCACTATTTTCATCGGGATACCATTTTATGTGTTTAATTCCCCATTAAATTACATAACACATATGATCTAGATCCATAGCCATTCAAGGGATAATTAATTGTAGCAATTTTATATGGTACCCTCGGGTCCTTGGAATTATAGATGGAGTATGTGAGACATAGGAGGAGGGTTCAAGAGATTTTTTTATATGGGGAATAGTATATCTAGAAGTGTATGAATACTTAATAAGTAACATATAGTGTTATTTATATACCAAAATCATATTCCATTAGTGTTCAGGATTTAAATATTTTATCCATGGAATTAGGATATATCTGGTGTTCATAGGACCTTTTATTTTACATCAATTATGTTGGTTCATCATGCTGGCATACTAGTTAACCTCATAACCATAGTAGTTTGGATTTTTGGTTTTATCCATATTTCACTACTTAATAGGCATGTGGAAAAGTAGTTTCATGGTATAGACCTAGGTTTGTTGGGTCATGAGTGAGGAGTTTCCCTTTTGAGGAGTGGACGATGTTGTGGATCTATAAGAGAAAGACCCTTCATAAGAAAGTTATTTTCATTTTTGTGTGTTTTTTAATAGCATAAGAAACTATTGGGGGAGCTTGATAGAGTGGGAGACACTATTGACAGGTTAGTATCTCTACATTTTCCCATTATTTGGGATTCTTGGGGACAATGATTCATGAAGTGGGAAAAAATGCAGTGTCAATTTTTTTTCGTTTATGACATTGTAATATTCCTTGTAATATTTTCAATGTCATGCACTAAAAGGACACATGATTACGAGGCCTGATGAGCTCAGAATTAATATTATAAAATATTATATATATTAATATACCACGAGTGTTTTTTCTAAAATAATTAGAATTACTCTTAAATGAGTTCTTAGATCTGAAATATGATACTGCTATCGAGTTCTAAATGAGGGGACTACTCAAGGCATAATATAATATTTGATGGGAATGGGTTTTCTAAAAGGTCTTTATAGACACAATAAATAAAATAAAAAAATAAATTAATTTATATTATTTAATTGATGAAGATACTCGTGTACAATTTTAAATAAACAATTATATCCAAATTTTTTTGGTTATCCTCATAACCCTCTTTATTTAGTGGAGATCCTGGAGGAATATTGGTGGACCATGGGATCGTGGATCTACGATCAGAGTACCATATAGAATGACAATGATAATGTTTCTTATTGATCACATTAATGAAAATGATGAGTGAGCATTCTTCATTATTGATTGATCCAATCAATGATGGATTTTTGTTAAATTGTTTTTTACAAATTTATTTATCCTATAATGAATTTAAATCAATCAACTAATGAGATGATTCACGGATCGGTCACATTGTAGATATGTGTTTGTTTATCCAGGGTTTAGAGGATAATTTTTATACTATTTGAATGATTTAAGATCATTTTTATAATGTAGATGCATCATGGACCTTCCAAATATGTATGGCATTTGTCCCCAATTATTTTGTTCTATAGTTTTTTCTTTATTCTACAAGTGATCATCGTCAGAATTTATTTAGGTCAGTACTTCATTGAATACATTGGAAGTGATTATTGAACATTTCATATTTGGAATAATGAATCATTTATGTAGATCCAAATTGTAAATATATTATGGAATCATATTTTATGTTGATTTTGTGGAAAATGGCCAGATTAGATACCCCTGGTTCAGTTTTAATTTTTTTTAGTGGACAGGTACGATGACGATCAACTCCGAGTGGTGAGAATGGACGGAATCCTACATTGGTGGGATATGCATGTTATTATTATTTTCAAGAATAATAAATTGAGTTATTAATTGTAATTATTAATAATAAAAAAATATATAAAATTAGTGGAAATGGTGGGGCATGTGTAAGGGTGTAGGTGCAAGACTAGATTGATATTGTAGGTGACAAAATTGTGAAATTTTATCATTATACATTGATAATAATGGTAAATAACTGAATAAATTAAAAATTTATTAAAAACAGTGAAATGGGGAGATAAGATAGAAAATATCAATATAAGAAGAACCCCCCCCCCCATTAAGATTAGAACATTATATTAAAAAAGTTTTTAAAAACAAAATAGAATACTTTTTTTATTTTTTTCCTTCTGAAATCCTGGATCTTGACGAAACATTTCATATAACTAAACATTGAAGAACATTAATGGTAGAGTGATCATAAAATTGAGTTGGTAATTTCAATACCGATGTCTAATATTTTATATAGGCTCCATGCTCGATTCTATTTAGTGAATAATGATAATAATAATAATAATAATAATAATATCATTATTATGATTATTATTACTATTATTTTCAGAATCCATTATCTAACATATATTTTTTCATAACTTATTGAAATGATGAAAAACTTGATATGTCAAGATATTTATATTTAGGTAGAGGTTTTAAGAAAATATTGTTTTTTTAATTGAACTCTTGGTTAGGGCCCATGAAGTATCGTGTGTGCATTATAGAGTGGAATTCTAATTTTTCATAGTGTTGCTATTATGGGGATTAAATCGTCTATCCTAAGTATTTTTCTACGAGTATTTTTATGGAGTGATTCAATTTTCCATTCATGGCCATTGTATTGAAATGTAAGTGGATTCACATTTAAGCTCGTTTGACGAATGAGGGCCCTCATCTTCTAATCTAGATTTCACATGAAATAGATAAGGGAACATGAGTAGGCCATTACATGTAGTTTTCTACATTAAAAATGATGTTAGATGAAATATTGAATTGGAGTTATAATGTGATGTGATTTAAGAAAGATTCTTTTTTCTCTTATGCTTTATTATTTATAGTTGTGTGTGTGTCCCTTTAGCCCATTCCTATGTGGGGTCATTGCAACATTATATTCTTATCATAATGTGTGACACCACTCCATATTCATGTTGACCTGTACAACCTAGGATAGTTCCCTTCTTGTAGATTTTGTTGACTTAATCCACATCAGCTATAACATTTAGTGTCTTAGAGAATGTATCCCTCTAAGATTCTCGAACTGATCCTCATTACCTTTATGATTTCCCTATGATGGGTTTTCTGTAATTTGATTGAAAAATATTTATAGGGGCATCGATCCTCTATATAAGAGGATGTTTCTAGTAGTTTTTTGTGTCCCCTAGTGATGCATGTTCATTTACGACTATATGTGTATCTAATTATGATATTTTGTACAGGGTATTAGTCTGATGAAGTCTATATCTCAGATGAATCCTTTAAGAATCTGGTGTGAATTTATTTTTTTTGAGACCAAATAAGTTTAACCACATGGTTGACTGTCTATAGTGGCTGTATAACTTGGGGATTAGTTTTCTCCAAGATAATCATGTTCTACAATTTTTTTATCAGGTATTTGAGGTATGTTCTATTTGATTTTTGATACCTGATATGTTTTATTTCAGGGATAAATCCCATTAGGTATGAAAAGGCTTGTGGGTTGATATCCATGATAAGATAATTACCGTAAAACATTACAAGGATTCAATGGCTTGGATTAGTTATGAAAACATTGGTCATGACTAAATTTTTGAGTTATATGGATGTGTTATAATATATTTCACATTATTATTAACACAACCTATGATGAGATCACTACTCAAGATTATTTTTCATGGTTTATTTCATGGTGTCTTATTGGGTATTATTATACTCACTCCTTCATGGGATCTTCCCACACATGTTGTGTCTTATGAATATGACATGACTTTTCACAATATTTGGTTTACTAGGAGTAAGTGGAGCTACATCGGCATAAAAAGACAGGGTTTCATACTACTGTTTCATTTGACAGTAGTCCCCTCCTGCTGAATCAGTCATGAGTTATTTCCAGTTGTTGTTGGGATTGTATTGAACTCATTATTTTTCATTTTAGTACATGTTGTCATTATTAGATTGTGTTATTATATAAGTATGCATTCAATATTATCAGGTGATTAAAATTCCAAAATTTTATAGGCATGGGTATATGTGCATGCACACATAAATTTCTTGATAGTGTCACCCTTGTGGGTGATATGATTTCTTGGTTCTAATCATTGTCCATTCTCCAGATGGCTATGGGTTTGGGGTAGATGTATCTCAGGCTCAATTGGGTCAGGTCGTAACACTATTAATTGCATACATGAAGTTTTAAAGTTAATTAGTTTTTATAAATGGATTCACTTTGAAATCATATTGTCATTATCATTTGAGAAATAAAGTGTTTGGAATATACACTTTATTAACCACCAAATGGTAATATCTTAATCGAATATCAAATTCTGAGATTTACCAATCCCAACATAGTTGATAAAACAACTCATTAATCCGTAGTAAGTTGTACTTATTATTTCATGATTCGTAATACCATGAAAATAAATGTGGAGTATCCATGACCCATTTTTTTTCTTGAAACAGAAAATTAAGGAAAATCATCATGAAATAATAGGGTGTTTAAATCCATTGTACAAGTTTTGTTGTAATTTATTCTTCATCGACTAAATTTTAATATTTTCTATTATGTACGAAATCATTGATTTGAATTGAGATCCGGTTATAGGAGTTATAGAGAACATAAAATCTCTATCTATAGAGTGAATTGGAAACTCTATAGGGGGATAGATCAAAATATACCCTCTCAATAGTTATGTCTCAAAATATTGTACTTTTCTCCTTTTTCAATCATTTGAAAATGATATACTAACTTATAAGGAAATAATATTAATGATTTAGATGTAGTAAAAATATATATTAATCATTGTACTTTCACATTTATAATATCATAGGGTATTATTGGATATAAAAACCTATTTCACTTTCTGAGAAGTTGATATTGGATGTATATAATAAAAACTAGTCTCTACCTAATGTAACGTCATATTTTATAGTAGATTGTATACAAAAATTTTTTAAGAAGAAAAAAATAAAAAAGGTTTTTTTTGGGATGTGTAATACACATGGGATGTAATGATTTCATTTCACGGGGTTCTCAATGAAAAATCATCATCTATATAATGAGATATATTTGATTATCCACCAACAATATATTCCTCATTCTAAGTAAAATACATTCGTGAGGAATTTGTATTTCTTATAATATTTATGAAAACAAAATATTTCCAAAAAATAATTTATCTATAATTCCCTTATAAATGAATCATAATACCTACCAAATAAGGATGTTTTAAGCATATAAATATCACAACCACAAGTATTCATATATTAAGAGTATGATGGATCTCTACTCGAATCATCTTATTATTCAATATTTGAGTCTACTGAGTTGGTACCACCATAATGATCTTGAATCCCAACACATCATATGATCCATATTCTTTTTACAATCATTATATTTTTCGTCACATTAGTTATCAGAATAGTTCCTCATATTTCCAACCACATAAAACATTATGTAATTTTGGGGGTGTGGATAATTCAATTTTAAATATTAAAAATAAATAAATAATCTTAGAGGTTATATAATATAAATTAATGATATATACAAAATCATTAATTCATTAGTTTTTATATATTCTATTTTCGGTGCACTCCCTATTATGTTATCTAGCTTAATCCCGGAAAACATCTATACATTTCTCAGAAAAGCTATAACATCCTACATCCCATACATATAATATTGAATAAAAATTATTATTATTATATATAATATACTTAAAAAAACCGTGGACTAGTTAATTTGGATATTATATTCAACTAACTTAAACACACGACATAATTGTCATTTTCATCATCGTTATCTTTAAGAGCCCACAAATAAAACTCAAAAATATTATAGGATTTTTTATTTTTATTTTATGATATATATATAACAAATATCATTTTATGTTTATATTTTCACATAATTATGAAGGTTCTTATATTACAAAGTGGGTATTTCAATATACATTCTATTTTCCTTACAAAAAAACATTTTATATAATATAAAACTTGAATCATTCATGATAACATTGATAACAGTAATTGTATCATTATTCATGTTCATACTCATAATTAATCGTAGTGAAAAACATTTGAGAAAATTGTTTGAGAAATACAAATATATCAAAGTGACATAATTGAAAATAAACTAGTGAGTCCATTATGAAATAAGAAAAAATTTATAAGAAGGTTTTCATTTTCCTTAATAAACATTTGTTCTTAAATAACCTTTAACTTTTTTAGGAAGACTAATTAAACAGAACTTAACACCTGAACATCAAACAAAACAAATCCCACGCAAAAATTCATAATCTGGGAGAAAAACCCAGCATTTCTAGGAACAAATAAGGATAACCAAACAAGCCCGTGGACAATACATAGAGAAGATCAAGACACTTGGAAAAGCAGCGTAAACAAAATTACCGGTAACGACGGAGGGAAAGAGTGTTGTTCCGTTTCCAGGTAGCCCTGCGAGATGGTCGGGCCTTGCGGTTCGTGGGTTTTTAATATACAATACCCTTTGGGACAGGCCTCTTATGCCCGCCTCTCCTAACACGAACACGATACATCACAATACCCTGCTTGGCTTTGTAACCCAATTTGTGAGCCTTGTCAGGGCGAGTAGGGCGAGTGATCCGAACAATGGACGGCAGTTGGCGGTACTCCCATCACCTGATCCTCTGCACGAACCGCATTACATCTGACTGCTTCTTCCGCCATAGCTCCGAGACGTATGTGTAGGCCCCCAGAGCCGCTTCAAGTAGGGTTTGCAGAACCGATGACGAACAAGTAGGGTTTTCAGAACCGAAGACGAACAAGTAGGGTTTGCGCCTCGTCGCTCCCTAATTAATTTTTAAATATATTTCACAAAACACATTATTTGAAATCATATAATAAATTTGATAATTTTAAGGATTTCTGATAATCATTTAATCTTCTAAATACTTTTCCTTGAAGAAAAATACGGTCACCATTTTTTAAAAACTAATTACAATTATTTTAAAAAATACACAAATTTTTCTAATCTTTTGAAATATAAATATTTCCATTACAAAAAATTTCAATAATATCACATTGGTACCTTAAGAAATTATCCTTATATTGATCTTTATAACAACCCTTAAATTTGAATCACTTAAGAGTATAGTTTCCACATCTCTTTGTAGTATCATTTCTCTAGTAAATTCTCTCACTTAGCCAAATTCATTAGAGAGATATATTACAGTAACAAATAATCAGATTTATATTCTACTCACAATCAATTAATATAAATTGTATTATAATTTTTCAATAAATAATAAAATAGATATTTGACTTTTACTATCATATGCGTTTGAATTTTAATTCAATCATATATTCAATAACACATTCAGTTATCATATTGAAATGAGAATAATTTTCATTTCATTAAAAAGTATATTTTTAAAAAACCATCAGAATAGAAGAAATATAATATTAATAAAAAATTTAACATTTAATGAAATATTGATGATAAATAAAATAAATGATTGTGGTAATGGGAAGTCAGGTCATATAAATATATTTTATACTTTTGTAAAATGATAATAATAACCGAAAAGTGAAACATAGAAGAGATTCATTTTTATTTCATTATAAATCATGTTGGAAATATTTTATATTGAACGTTATTAAACACTTATGACAAAATTATACAATTATTTAAACATTTAAAATAACCTATTAATTAAAGAATAGTATGAAAGAAAAAATTGAAATATTATTTTTAAAGGAAACTCCCTTACCTCAGGTATTAATTTTTATACTTTGAAAATATACCTTCCAGAGTGATAAAATATTATTCGTTTTTCTATTTTAAAATAAAAATTTTCATGTTTATTATAATATAATTATTTCATTTATATAAATTTTTACCATGTTTTAGTAGTTCCTAATATTATAAATATCACATTGGGAGTTTTGAGAAATTACAAATTATAAGTAAAAAACGATGTTGGTAGGTTGATAAAGAGAAAAGGGATCTTGGTTCCACATTATGCATAAAATTAATAATAAATTTTATTATGTTAGTACATTAAATATATTTTTAATACCAAAAATGGATGGTGAATAAGGGAAAAAAATTTGTATGGAGGAGGCGATAGTCTACATGTACACAATAGTGACATTTCAATTTTACTACCAAATGGAAAAAAATAAATGTAGAAATTCTTTCCAGTGTTTAAAAAAGTAATTTTGATTATACATATAATATTTTTTAAATAATTTATATCCTTATAAAAATAAATGTTTTGAAATTATGAACAACCAATCAGATCACTTCTTTTAACTGATATTATATATGCATACAGAAGCGATGTTATTATTTTCAAAGTAAATGAAAGGGCAAGAAGGTAAGTGATATATTGTATTTATATTTTCAAATAAATGTTATAATAATATTATATATTCATTAATTTAGTATCACAACTAGTCATGTGTGGTGGTGATTTTAATTGAAACCCATTAATTCATGGAAGTGGTAGTACATAGATACTGATGAGTAATTATTTCATTCGCATATGATGTAAAAGTTATAAGAATATATAAACGTCTCAGCCTAATAATTTTTTATTATAGAAATAATGTAAACATATTTCTTTTATAACAATTATAAATTTATTTCAATGATGGAGATGAAATATAATCTTTAAATAGTTTGGACAAGAATTATATCTTATCCTTGGACATCTCCCCCTTTCTTACACCCTAAGCCTTATGGATAGGTATTTTGGGAAGAAAATGATCTTCTTGAATTGGGGAGGAAATTTTTGATGTAATTTTTAGGTTATAAGACATTATATGTGGATAAAAACTTGTCAAAAAGTTAGGTATGGTGGTTCCCTTTTTTATGTTAGGCGATTGACACTCTTACAAATATTAAAAACTTTAAACTAATATAAATTTCTCAATCAATAAAAATGGATCAAATTTTGTCAATTTTAGGTTCCAATATATTTTTACCATATATTACACTGTACAAATCAATTTAATCCATGTTTTATAGATATTTTATTCCATATATTCTGATTTAACCGACAAATAACATTATTTTCCTTTACCTTGGTTATAATTTTGGACCATGTTAACAATTAATTATGAATAAAAATGAAATAAGAAACATTATAAAAAGTTAGAACAATTTATTACCAATATGAAAACCATTTTTTAGATTAAATTAGTATAATTGGAACAAAATAGTTCCATCATATGTGATAAAAATGAATGAAAAATAATTTTTAGAATATTATCATTTTAAGAATAAATTTTATTTTAGATTAAATTAAAACATTAAAATGATTACTATAGAATTATTCATATTTTATTTAGTTAAATGGAACTTATTTTAGTATAAATAATATTTAATAACAAATTGTACTTTTTAATTACCTGAAAAGAAATCATTTATTATAAAAACTGATATTTTCTCGTAATAAAAATTCAATATTTTTCAGAAAAATAAAATAAATCTCCCAAAGATAATTTTAGTATGATAAATACCAAAATTAATTTCATTATATGAATTTAAGAATCTAAATTTTATCAATATAATTTATAAATAGAACCTGAAATTTCATAGATTTATTTTCATGAATAAATCCATTTTCTTTTTGACTGAAAAATTATATAAAATTATCAAATTTTATATGAATGGATAAAAAATATTTTTCAAAATTAATAAAATATAAACTTTATTAATTACTAACATTAATTTGGTTTTCACATTATTATAGAAAATTAAATTTTTTGTCTTCATAATGTTATTGATCAATTAGAAAAGTGATTTTCTCTTTCCCTCATTGATTTTTAGCTACATATATTTCTTAAAAAAATAGTTTAATTAATACATAAAACATTAACTTAGTGAATCATATTATTTCAGAGTATATGTTCTCTATGATCCAAAATTTGACCATACATTTAATTATAAGAATGATTCTCCTATAATTGGCCCTTAATATGGATCAATGCCTGAGATTAATCAAGAATATACTTCCTTATCAGAAAAACGTGAAACACATCATTTGTCTACAATCAACTCATATGCAATGCTAAATAGAACAAAAATTATTCCACCTTGACAATAATTTCATATTGTTCAATGATCTATGGGTTTACTTATATTTTTTAGCAAAACAATTTTAACATTACGATAATGATATTTTTATAGTTTATTAGTATATTAATATAATGGAGTCTGATACTACTTTCTATATAAATAATCTCAAGGTTATATATCAATACAAGAATTAAAAAATTATTATAATAAAATTCTAATAAATATAGTTTAAGATCCCACGATAGTAGATAATGAAAAAATACACATCAATTCATATCCTCTCATGTATGAATTATACACTAATAAATATATCAGTTTGAGGATAAAGAGCTGTAAAAAATTATAATTCAGCATCTATCGAATTCAAAAGTCATTTCTAAGAATGAAATATAAATATATGAAACCTATCAGATAAAATGGACTTATTAAATCTATATACCCATACTGTCATCTAAAAATAAAATTTTACTGATAATATAATAATATAACATTTATAATTTTCCTAAAATGTGAGAATTTAGTTTAACAATAAAAAAGAACCCAAATCACATAATTAACTAAAGAGAAATTTGGTTAATTTTCCATGATATCCATTTATATGTTCTCCCATTTCCATTTTAACATTAAAAAAGTATTAAATATCACCTTTTATATATTTAATTAAACATTAACCAATTGTCACATCATATATTTCATGGTAAAATCTAATATATTATTCTTTAAACATTCCGACAAAAAATATGCATAAAGGCCTTTATATATCCATTCAATTTTATTTTTTATTGAAAAATAGAGCTATGAGTTTTACTTAATTATTCCTTATTAAACTAGGACTAACTTAAAATAGATAACAGCCTCCTAAATAAAGAAACACCTTATTCATCAACATTAAACTTAGGAAACAAACCATTTTTGACCAATTACAATCTTCTGTAAAAACAATAATCTTCCATCTAATCCACTTTAATTTTTTCAAAGAATATGTTTTCATTGATTCCAGAGAAAAGAATGTCCTTTTACACAAACAATTTCCAAGACAACATTTATTAAATCAATAAATAAAGGACCATGTTCTTCACATGTCATAGATAATTGTTTACTAACATTTTTTCTTAGGGAATCAACTACCATGTTTATTTTACCTAGATGAAAGTGAACTGTGAAACCACAATCATTAATAATTTCATTCAATCTTATCTACATCGTGTTTAAAAATTATTGAATGAATATAAAAATTAAAATTTTATTATCAGTATATATTTCACATTTCAACACATATAGATGTGGCATTTAAACTTCTAAAAAACATATATTGTAATCTCAAGGTTAAGTGTAGGGTAATTAATTTCAAGTCATTTGAATTGTATTGATTCATACATGATACCATGATCATTATACATCATGTAATAAACAAGATCCTTGAAATAAGAAATATTAAAAATTGAAAACTCCCCATTTCGGTAAGGAAAGGATAACATAAGATAAATAACTACACCCATTAATAATGTTCTTTTATAAATATTTGATCGTATCACATTGATATTCAATACATAAAATTAAGATCCATTACAAAATTATACAAGTCTAGTGTCTTTGGAAATTTTGAAGCAAAAAAAAATTGGTATATAAATGATATGTAACAAGTCCAAATGATATATTATTTATTAGGAACCTTCTTATAAATATTAAACACGAAAAGTACCTTCACGACCTAGCGAATGGAAACAAAATAATGGGGGATATTGTATTCTATATAAGTTTAATATTTTGGATGAAAAATGATTACTAAATATTAACATGAGAATGAATTTGTGTGAACACATGATTAAAATTCATAAACCATACCCTACATATCGAATAACATAATATATTGTAATGGAAGAATTATTTATATATCAAAAGAGATAAATCATAATGAAATATCAGTATATGATCCACAAGATCATAACATTAGCATAATAATTTTTTTTCATGATAGACATACGAATGATACATAAATCATATCTTCAAGGCCAATTTCAAGATTACCATAGTTGATTGGGGTTTTATTTCCATTACATAATATCCTTAGTCATGTTTAACACCCTATACTAATATAATAGACATAATATCTCATTGAACTGGGTTCACTCCAAACTAAAGCACTTATTATCTCATTAGATTTACATATTTACCCAATGTATTAGAGGGATATATAATTTCAATCCCATCTATAACATAATCATATTATTTTAAATGATTTTTATAAGATCACAAACTATTCATCATGTATTATAATCTACGGATAGAAATGGGTTTCACAAACATTTCAATAATTATTCATTGTACAAGCCATGTAAAATAAATAAGATTCATCAAAATCACATCATTACAATCATAAATCATCCAGGTAAATAATAAGGTAATTATTCAAAAATCATATCCATTTTAAACATATTTATAAACAAGGGATGGTATCCTAGACAAAATAATTGTAAAATATGACTAGGGATATTTCTGAACGAAAATAAATTTTTAATTTTCAAAACCCTAATTATAAATATAATCTTTTTCTAAATATTATGGAAAATATTTTCTTCATAAGGAACCATGTAAAAATAAAGAAAATTATTCATATCATTTATCATTCATGATTAATGGAAATTATATCATTCATTGAAGGTCAAGAAATTAATTCATTTAAAATTTTCGGTAAAATTTTAAAATTAACATATTCAAAAAAAGAAGACTAAATATAACAAAATATAAATATTCAAACATGATTAAAAATTAATTTTAAGAATCATTCTATATTTATAAACATATTCTAGATAATTGTTTTAAAAAATAATTATTGATTAAATTGTATTTTCCACTAAAGAGATAAAAATATCAGTTTTCATATCAAAAATTATTTCGATCTATTGAGTTCTTAAAGTGAGAATTATGATAGAAAAATTTTTAACTTATGAATTAAATATGGTAGAATAAAATTAATACAATTCATGAGTGATTGGACATAAAATTTCATTTTTTAAAAGTGGAATATAGACATTGTTGATAAATAATGAGATTGTAACACAAACCCCTTTCCACATTAGTAACATTAAAATAAAGTCATCATGAAAGAGATAAAATGATATAGATATGTAAATTCTAATAATTTTCAAGAGAATAATATTATAATTTACTCGTGGGGAGTACATACAACTCCTAAAATATTGAATTGGCGAATATGGAATGTGTCATATTGTTACAAAAGTTATATGTAAATCCCTTACCTCTTGATCAAATAGATTTGGAGGTAATATATCAACTTAAATAATATATTAATATTAATTAAATATCTATAATATAATAATGTAACCACATTTAGTATCATATATGATACAATCATGACAATTCAACACCAATTTATTAATAATTAATAATATAAATAATCTTTTCTAGGTGTTAAAAAAAATTCTCATGAGAATTTGTGTTTAGTAGGTCCAATAATTATATTTTGAAGATGGTTCCATAATAAATATAATATTTATCATGATTTATATATAATATATATTTAGACTATATTTATATAAAATTATATTCTTCCATAAAATTTATAGATATAAAAAATAATTACACCATTCCTAGAGATGATTTATTATAAATACACATGAATGTTGTTTACTCTTTTCAACGGATGGAAAATAGAATATTGAATAATATTTCACCTATTTATTTTAAATATTATATAATATTTATCTTATATATTCATTATATCTACAATTATTTCAATTTATGGGAAGAGTAAATGAATAATTAATCACTTCCGTCCATGGAGATGGTAGTCCACACATACAAATGAGTGACATTATAGTTTTTCAATAGTTAGGAAGGTAAAAATTAATATATGATAATATATTTATAGAATAAAAATTTTATAATAAATATAATATATTAAATTTAAACCCATCATAATAACCATCCATGAAATATGTTGATGAAATATTTAATGTATCTTTATGTGGTGCCGGTAGTCTACATGTATGCACGAGTGTTACATTCACTTCACAATAGATGTGATGGTGGGGGGGTATTAGAGGTTACATAATCATAATAAAAACATATTATTTTTATGATACAATTAATTTTATGTTGATTAAAATTTTTATTGGGGTATAAGAATACAGAAATTTAATGAATTTCGGTAAGATGGTTACCTCTTATTTGGTAGACATCCTTTAGATCCTTTATAAAGGACCTTTGATATAATATTTTATAAATTCCAAATATCTTATTTAGTGGATAGGAAATTTTAGAATAGAATAAATATTAATTCCATCTATAGATGGATTAAAGTGTACTAAATAAGGGAAAGGAGGGGTATCATTTTATATGTGGCAGAGAGGACACACAGAGAAATCTTTAGCATGATTATAATATAATAAAATCATGCAAAATAAAAATTCTTCAAAACAAACCTATGTTCAGGGTTGGAAAATTATAAGGTATACTTATTTATATCACATTTGTTTTATAATTAAATAATTACCAAATATATCATTATCTCTTGGCTTATCCCCTGGTAAACCCGTTTTAATCTTAACCATAGAAAAAACATTAACTATTCTACAATAAATTATGACCAAAAATTCAATTAAAATTATTAACTAAAATAAATTATTTTAAATATAAATACTTATTCAATTTTATCAATTTCTTTTCATATATATATAATAATTTAAATTTCATTTATACTCACTAAATACCACGAAAATAATTTTTCAAAAAAAAAATCATTCATAATTATATGATGTTTATATATCACAACTCCATATGATATTTTTTCAAATAATTTAAAATATATTATTAATAATATAATTTATTAAAATTATAATTTGAATAACATTTTATAAAAAATAATATCTATGAAGATATTAAATTAAAATATTGTTTTCAATAAAATTATGTCTATTTACTATTCATTAAATAAATCAATTCTTGGAGAAATTTTCCAACTTTGACTCTCAATTAATTTTGACATTATGATTTCTAAAATTAAGTAAACATTTTAAAATAATTTATCAAAAATAAAGTAAAATAAATATATAATTTTCACACAAAAACTAATTTTTTTTATTAAAATGTTCTTTTAAAACATATATTGAGTAGTTGAATGTGAGAAATTATTTACCATGATAAAAGATTTATATAAAAAATTATATGAAAATTTTCAAATGAGTTTATTATAACTCATTATGGATTTTTAGTAGCTAATTTAAATTGGTATACTATATCATAGTTCATTTCGCCTTGGGTTTGTGTGTATCAAAATATATGAAAGAGAATAATTTTTTTGGAGAGAAATATATCAAAATATATTATGGGGTTACATTGATCAATGTTTTTGTTTAGTTTTTGATAAAATTAATATTATTACTATGTCCATATAAATTTACATAATTTTCATGTTTACAGGGTTATTGGGTTATATAACCATGTAATTGTTTTTGAAAACTGTTCACAATAACCTTCTAACCCATGAAAAAGTTTATTCTTTGTAACATTGTTTGGACTTGGCCACTATTCCACTGGTTTTATTTTTACGTGATCAAATATTATTTGAAATTTTGAAACAATATTTTTAAAGAAATAAATATATTATAATAAATAATCAAATATACTTAATTCTTCATAAAAATGCTTTTGCTTTTCAGTTTTTCAAACAGTCCTTAGATGTTTCTCAAGATCATTATATTATTATAGTAAATTAGTATATCAAAGATGAAATAATTTTATTCCTCCAAATACTCATAAAATCCTATTCCTTAAATCCTTAAATATATAAGATAATTTTTTACCCAAAAGGGATAACAACAAACTCAAAATGGCCAAATCTAGTTCAAAACACTACCCTTATATTGTCCTTCTTATTCAGGTTTATATGATGAGAATCATAACTAAGATAAATATTCTATGTATTTTATATACTCTAAAACTGTCACCACTTCATATTTTTACCCATGAATAAAAAATTATTTTCATAAAATTTTCTATTTATGGTTCTAGTAAACATTGTCCAATATAAATATCTTTTTTAGTCATATTTATACTATGACACATCTCATTACAATTAAAACCATCACTAAAAACTTTTTATTATTGTTCTAACCATTACCACTTCTCTTTTATTTGTTTTCATGATGCATGTTTACGTGAATTTAAAATTTGTAATAATTCATATATCTCATTATAAATTCCCTAGAATATATCCAACAACACTTATCACAAGTGGGTAATTGTGTTTTCATGTATCTAGGTTTTTTTGTTTATAACTAACCCTATTTCTGCTAATTATATTTCTACATATCCTTATTTTAAAAAAAAAATCAGAAAATCCATCTACACTTTACCAACAAACCACATAATATCCTTATAAATTTAGATATGATAAGTATTTTTAGACCTTCATAAAAGAGGATTCAATCCTATGTAAAATTAATCAATATTTTGTATTGGTTGAGAGTAAAATTTATTATGTACCTAGAAAATTTATTAAAATTAGCTTCATTTAAAAAATACTATACTCCTCATATTTTTACAACTATTGGAACTTCCTTTCCATGTTATGATGAATAATTCTAAGAAAAGTTTTATCAAGGTTGAAATTAGTAAATTCCATACATTCCATGACATTGATTTCTTCTATTTCTATACTTGTCTATATCAATGATTACCTATGGATGACATTAACAACAAAATTAAAAAGAAAAATTTTACATTATAACATCCATTATTTCATATAAATTCAAATATATTCTCTACACAGTTAATCAATCCTTAATATTTAACTTATAATGATGATCTACCAAAATATAGAGGCTGAAAATTTATTAAATTCTATACTATATACAGAATATTCAATGGTGAATATGGAAGCTCACATACATCAATAACTCTATTAATATCCTGTACAATTATGTAATAATAGATAAAAGTTTCTCCAACCCAATTTCAACCATTCTAACTTTCTTTTTCATAATGATATTATCCCCTTGATTACAGTATAAAAGAACATTCATATTTCTACTATAGAAATCAACTATGAATAAACATAGATAAAATGAAGCAACATGGATATCCACAAAATATATATCTAGACAATATAAACAAAAAATGGAATCTCACAATAGTATATTTTAACATAATATTAACCTCAAGAGTTATCAAAACAAATCTATAACACAAAATATAAAAAATGCACCTAAATGTCCAATAAATTACACGATTTATGGATTATATATCATTACATAAATCCCAAATTCCATTTTTATGTTATTGTTTTATATATTTTAGAAATATATTAGTTTAAAAAACGTAAATTTAAACATAATATTCATTTTCCCAAAAAATGTGATATTAACAGGGGTACATTTTCATTATCCAAGGTAGATACCCAAACTGTATCTCTGAATATATTAATGATCCTACTCATCCTTTATACGTGTTAACATATTTTTAAAGAATGGGATAATAAAATTAAATCATACTATGTTATATAAATGAAAATTTACTAATTACATGATTTGTAATCCTAAAAAATATTTAAAAAGGTTTTTTTTAATTAAAATTTTATCTCGAATACTACGTTGATTTTACATCAAATTAACTTAATTTCCCAATAGATTTAAAAAAAATCATATTAAATCATCATAAAAAATTCAAAATCATATTTTTTTCATTGAAATTTTGAAATCAACTTAATAAATTTTCTCAAAATAAGATTATTTCACCATTTTAAAAAAATTTGCAAAAATTTACCTAAATATAAAAAATCATTTTTTCCCATTTAAAATTATATGATTTTAAATATAAAAATTGGATAGATTATCATATAGGTACCATAAGATTTTATCCATATATTCACCATTATAATGTAATAACCTTACTAGACAATTTCATCATCTCTTAGGAATATCCTTTCCTAGGTAAACACCATCACATTAACCAATTTGTTGGAGGGATATATCAGGCCCACACATCATAAAAACTATATAGAGATCGCCAGTCAATTATATATAGTTTCAATAAACCATAAAAATAATAAAACATATATCCCTTGAACATGAACAATAAAACTCATATGAATTTTCAATTAATCCCATAACAATAACACATTCATTTTACTCATAAAAATGAGGCAAATTTGTGTTTCATTATTTTCAGAAAAAAAGAAAAATAATATTATTTTGAAAATAATGTGTAACTTTTAGATTAACCTAGATATCAATTTATGACTATGATTGTTTGAAATATTAGTGAAACTCTAAATATTAAAAAACATTCTTTTTGTGCTTTTAATTTTTTTTAAATAACACACATATAAAATTTTAAAAAGAATAAATGTTAATAATTTGTAAAAAATTAAAACAATTATTGAACAAAGAATTTTAATTTTTTTATTATAAATGATAACATTATTAAATCATTTGACCCCATAATGATATAAATATTTTTAGAAAGAGAACAATAAAACATTATTTTTAATGGGTAGTATCATTCCACGATTCCTGAATTGTTTCATTCATATGTCTATCCTCCGGGGTAATAAACTTTTTTAGTCATATAATTTATGAATAGTAGTTTTCTTCTTCAATCAATTTCCCTAATTATTTTTATTTCATTTTTATGATGTTTTATTTATTTAATAAAATGGTTATGTTCATGTTCATCTTTTTTATGATGTTTGGTTTATATGTCCAAAATTAAATCACAAGGTCAACAATTAACAAATTAATCTTTGTTCAATCATCTATAGATTCTAGTTATCAAATCAACTAATAATTTTATACATTAAAAAAATTTATGACCAAAATTTGATGAATGATGGGGGAAATATAATTCTTTTTATTATGAAGTATATAGTATGTATAAAAATTAAAGGGAAAATACCATGGTTATATTGATTAAAAATACATGGTATATAAAATTTTAATTTTATAAAGTAAAATATGTTTTAAATTTTATATATATTCATATTTATATCCTTATGACCAACCCTGCGATGTAATAATGACAAAAATCATATCTCATTGTAGAGGTGGTATTTTACATCTACGGATGAGGGATGTTATCAATTTCAAATGGAAGGAACGATTGAGAGGTTAAATAATATATTATATTTATAAAATAGTACTAATTTGATAATAGAATAATATATATTCATTAAATATATCCTTATAACTTGACACTTAAGGTGGTGATAGAAAACCGAACACATCACCTCATGGAGGTGTCAGTCTGCATGTATGTATGAGTGATGTTTTCATTTATCATAAGATGTTGAAGAGATAAAAAAGATTTGTTCTATCATTATTATAACATTTAAGTATATATATGAATTATATATTTATCATTATTTTATTATAAAGACCTAATCTGATCACACATATATATTTTATCTTTCAAAATGAATATTCCTAAAATTACATAAACAGACTCTAGACAATCATAATGGTATATTTACTTTGGATACTTTGACACCTAATGAAATGGACTATAATTGAAATATATTATCTCACGTTATTTTCTTTCTAACATTAACCCTTATTAGTCATATCGTACCTCATACCAGTAACCATAACACTGGGAATGGAAACAAAATAAAGGGTGACTTAATTTCCTCAGAAAGTGTAAACCATGGAGATATTAACAATTCATGACTATAAGAGTATTACAACATGTGAATAATATTTTAAAACCAAACCCAAAATAACATAAATCATAAAAATTAATAATTCAATAAATATTAGAAGATTATAAGACATTAATCATAATGTAATAAATGTATATTAACCATAATAACATAACATTGGTTTAAAACATGGATTTTTTCAATACACCAAATCATATAAAATCATTTCATTGGTAGTAAATGGTTAATTTAAAAGAATATAATAGGAAAATGGGTTAACTTAAAAAACCACAATAGTAGGGAAGGTTCACTACAAAACTATCATAGTGGACAATGTCATTTACTGAACTAGGTTCACTCCCCATTATAATAACAATTTTATCCTGAGATATTAACCATTACTCAATGCCCTGGTAGGAGATATAGGTCCCACCCATAACATTATTAAAATATTGCATATGTGTACCAAAAGATAATACTAAATTCATCATCTAATAATCCTTAAAAATAAATGGGTTCCATTAAAATTTCATCATAGATTAACTTGTCAAATAGAAACAGGTTTCATAATCATTTCATTATTTAATCAAAGAATGTCCCATGGAATAAGAATAATATTTCATAATAATTTTATCCTGGTATAAATTGTGTAGATAAATAAATTTCATAAATAATGTTTCATCATAAACATGAACCATTTATATAAAGAATAATAATGATATAGATGGATCATATCCCTAGTAAATGACAAGTAACTTCAAAGGATGTTATCTTATATTGATTTTTTTTTGTAAATATTACATTAAACATTTATTGAGGAATATAATGTTTCTATAAAAGTTATATTTGGAAAATAAATATTTATAATAAATTTCTTAAATATTTTTCAAAAAAAAATTACAATTTAAACATATAAAAAAATATTTTAAATTGATATAAATCATTTCTTACTAAAAATATATATTTAACGTTTTTAGAAAAAATAAATCATAAATTTTTTTCAAAATAACTATCCTTGAAAATAACCTAGAAATGTAATAAAAGAATATTTAAAAATTAGTTTAGACATTTATGGGGGAAAATATACTTTAAACATTAAAAAAACATCATGATTTTTTTTAAAAAACACATTTACTTTAAAATTACATTGAAAACATATTAAAGAGTCTCTAAAAAATGATTCAGTCAGGATGGTAGAATATATTGTTCATCCAGAGACTATAAAATAAATATTACATTCAAATTTTTAATTAAATAAAAATGAGACATATTTGAATAAAGGAATGAAGATTACATTTAAATTTTATTTAAAAATTTAATCATGATTAAAATATATTTAATAAATTCATTTAGTAATAATATATTTATTTTTAAATTGAAATAACTGATATAAATGAAATATGGTTTTCAAATGAAGAGGGGTATAATGTCAGTATTCTATAAAAAGATTATTTTTTCATAATGTGTATATATTATATAGGAAATGCAAGGAAAATATTTTTTAATGGAATAAACATAAGATCCTAAATTTCATTATTTTCTTCAGAGATAGGTTATAATATTTCAATATCATAAGCATAAACATGAAAAGTATCGGTGAAAAATGAGATTATATTATAAAACCCTTACCATATTGGTGACATTGAATCACAAACCCCATGAAATAATATTATTAAAATAATATTATAATGTAATAATAAATAAATAAATTCTTGATATTACATGTAAATGTGGTGTTATGTAGACCTCATAAAATATTTTTTGTGCATTACATAATGTGTGTCCCAAAGAAGTCAAATTAAGATAAAATACCTTACCACATTGGTAAATTTGAAACCATAAACCCAATGAAATATAGATCTTTAAATAAATATTTATATCCCAATAATTTTCATAATAATAATAATAATAATCATTTCAGTTTTTTATATACACTATATAAATGAAATACATGGAAAATATATAATTTTTCACCCAGTAAATAAATTTGAGTTTGAAATCCCTTACCACTTTGGAAATCAATTGAATCATAATAAAAATTAAATAATAAAAGGACATTAAATGTAAAATATAATTAAAATAGTTATATTAATGATATTATTTTTTAGTGGGGAAGTATATACCCCACACAAAATAAATTATTTCTGAATATAATATTGGACTTTTATAAATAAAAGGGAATCCTGGAATCCACTACCTTAAGTCTCTACATCCATTGCACATGTTGGAATATCATGTATAATAAATATATGATTATTATAAATAAATTACATATAGAAAATAATATATATAATACAATATTTTATTTTATTTCGAGCTTTTTTACAAATTTATTAACAATTCACTGTTAAATTCAGATTTTGAGCATTAACTACATTGTTTTTCATGTAGGTTTTGATTATTTATTTTTTAGTCCTCTGAAATTGATCATGGTTCCATAAAAATAATATGGTTTTCCATGATATAAATATAATATATATTCAATATATATGTATTTATTATATTATAAAAAAGATAATTATATCAAATTAAAAGCATCGTTCAAGGAGATGATAAGCAATATTTACACATGGCACTATTTACATTCTCACAATGCATTGAAATAAAAACGAAAAATAATATATTTAAATTAAAAAAATTATAATTAATAAATACAACCAATTTTTCCATTAAAACTACCCTTATTACAGTCCATGTAACACATAGATAATAAACAAATCAAATTTCATTTCCAGGCTGTAGTCTGTCACAGACACAAATGATGTTATTGTATCCCATAAATTGTAAAATAAAAAGTTATATGTGATATAATAATCATAAAAGTAAAATTATAGTAAAAATATAATATTTATTAATTTATTTTTTCATATTAAAATCCATTTATAACAAAAATAACAAATTTATAACATCATTTCCTGGGCCGGTAGTCCTCCATACACTTGATATACATTTCTATTTTCTAATCGGTAGGGAGGTAAGAAGGGAGATATGGTATTATAATTTATGAGAAATAATAATATCATAAATATAATTAATAAAAATTAAATCCATTAGTATATCTCACAGTGAGAGGTGTTCATGGAAAATTAATAATATTATTTGGCAAGGCGGTAGACCACCATACAAAAAATTGATGATTTTTATGAAATTTATGAAAAAGGAGAATGTTTATGCCGGACCCCATAACTAACCGAGCTAGGCCACCTGACCAGCCAGGCCAGGCCACTCCGCCATCTAGGCTGGGCCACATGGCCAGCTGGGTCAGGCCATGCAGGCTGCCTCCAGGCCACGTGGGCTGCTGGTTCGAGCTAACCCTTTAGGTCGGGCCACCCTTCGGGCTGAGCCACCTTCGGGTAGAGCCACCAACTCGGGCTGGGCCGACCACTATGGCTAGGCAAACCACTCGAGTCGGGCCGCCCCCTTAGACCAGGTCGGACCCGCGGACAGGGAAAGACCCCGGTTCGGACCGGGTCGGGCTGGGTCGGTTTGACACACTATGGTCCGATTACACCTTTTAGCCCACATTTTGGGCTTTGGGAGTCCAAACGACGAACCTTCTGCGACGATGGAAGGCTTAGAGCATGATAGTTCTTTTGGAATACCCCAAATGAGGTTTTGATGCAGTTGGGGTATGGCCATGTCAGTTTGAACCAAAAAATCTACCGAGCCCCTGAAACGGAAAAGCCAATAACTCTTAGATCGGGCGTCCGATTGATGTAATGTCTGTCATGTTGGGTTCTTTATGACGAGAAAGAACTAAGAGATACATAAAATTGAGGATTTGGGGTAGTTGATGTATCGAAACATGGCTTGAGGATTGGACCCTCCCAGAATCGAGAGTACTGGACCTAGATCCTCTCGGGGTTCGACAATGACCAGAAGGGGCATGGATCCTCTATGTGTTCGACAGTGATGTGACTGGACCTGGATCCTCCATCGGTTTGACAGTGAAGAGACTGGACCTGGATCTTCTGGGGTTCGACAGTGACGAGACTAGACCTGGATCATTTGTGGGTTCGATAGTGATGATAATGGACCTGAGTCCTCTATGGGTTCTACAGTGAAGAGACTGGACCTGGATCCTCTGTGGGTTCGACAATGATGAGACTAGACCTGGAACCTCCAAAGGTTCAATAGTGATGAGACTGGGCCTAGATCCTCTATGGGTTCAACAATGATGATACTGGACCTGGATTATCTAAGGGTTCGACATTGACGAGTCTGGACCTAGATCCTCCGTGGGTTCGACAACGACGACTTTTGTACCAAGATTCCACGTAGGATAGAAAACTTCAGCAGACTGCTGTTTTAGGATTCTATGGATATCTGTTGTTCGACAGTGAAATATGATTTAGTGGCTACAATGAATCATCTCTTACTCTCTTTTAAGTTGTGTATACCTGGTGTGAGATGGGTCATTGCCTTCGTGTTTACCACATATATGAGATGTGTACTCTTGACGACTTAGGTATATGTATGGGTATATACCTAATTAAGGGTGGATTTTTCTTCCAGGATGTGTTGTGGTGAAACCCATGTGGCTTTATTTTGTGTGTTGTACCTATGGGATACACCTTGTGTTATACATTCTTTGTGGAGAGTTTATACACTTGTGGAAAGGAATGTTGTTGGTCTGAAGAGTTGTAGTCGGTTTGTGATTGGTTACATAGGTATATGTATGGGAATATACCTAAGTAGGGATAGTTGATACTTAGTGATTGTATCTTACCACTTTGGTTTATCCTTAGTGGATTCTGGGAGACCTTCAGGGGCCTCAGATTCCCCAACAGAGTATTGTTATACTCACCCCTACACGGGCTTTGCCCACACCTTGTTGTGTTCTGTGCTGATGACAGTCACCAGTGATCAAGGCTAAGGGTGATGGATAAGAGGCTTCTCGGAGCTGGACTAGACCGGACATACCTCAGGGATGATTTGTTCAATATATTTACATAAAATTCAGGTAGGATTCCTCAGTGGACGATCCAAGAGTGTTTTTACTTTTTTAGTTGTACTTGTTTTTGTTGTTCAGTTGGGTTTGTATATTGGCCTAATTATTTTCAGAACTACCTTTGTATTCTGTTTTACTTAGTGTTTTGCTTCCAGTTGTATACTCTGATTGTGTGTGACTACTTTTTGTTAAGGCAATGCCTTCCCAGCTTAGGGATTTATGCCTTTGGTGTTAATCTCCATCCCCGGGCCTATGGAAGGTGGGCATGGGGTAGTCACAACATGGGTCAGAGGACGGGTCATGAAACGATTGTCTAAGAAAACACATGGCTTTTATTTACTATTATGATCCCAATTATACCCTCGAAATTCACCCATCTCCATCATGTAACTAAGGAAAAATTATTGAATTTCCATATATCCACCAATGCCTCAGATCACCAGAGACTTTCATAGACTAGTTTCTATCCTAGCATTGAAGCTTTCAACCTTGCACTCGAGGGTATCAAAAAATCACAATTTGTTTCATGGAAGTCTTGTGATGTTGTTCTCATATCCCATGAAATATTTACTTTATATTTTCATGAGGGAACGAAATTACCTTTCTATTTAACCATATAGAGTGAGAGGAAAATATTTACTGGAAAACATTTTTCAAAATTACAACCACCCCATCATATCGATCTCTTCCTAAGGATTTGTATACTGGATCCATGTCCCCCAATAATAATCTTATCCCTATATATGATAAATTTCCAGTATAACCACTCTTGTTTTGAACATTGGGGATGTAAAATATATTATCAACGGATATTAACCATTGTTCCATGCTTATCATACTAGATGCTTAATTTCAATTTAGAGGCCATGGTATCATACTATTCTCGATTTCTACTTATTATTTCAAGTGGGGGATTTGAGTACTCTTACTAATTTTGTATTCGATATAGAACCTTAGTGAACCACAAAATTATCTTAATAAATAGAAACAGTCGTGCTCTCATTAGGATTTTCGTCTTTTTTTTCCTAGTCATGAGATTTCCCGATGCATTTATTGTATACAAGATTCCTCTGATTTCTGGTGATGGGATATAATAAAGTGAAAAGTATGGATAAATATTTTTTACTTATTCAACCCATAAATCGGAATTAAATTAAATTAAAGTAATATCATATAAATTGAATATGTATCCTTAACATAATAATTTATAATATTTAATCTATGTAATCCATGATCTATTTAATAACATATATTATTATGGGAATATTTTACATCAATAATTGTTGGTAATGAGGCTTTGAATTTACTAAATCATATCCCTTGGTTTATAAAATGAAGTGTGTTGCAAGTCTAGTTATTGTGCAACAGTTCTTATCTAATAATATCTCAACGCGGTGTTTTCTGGTTTTACGACTGTGTTTAGTTGTGATAGAACCACATACAGATATAGTATCTGAAGAGATATTTTTTTCTTGATAAAACACATACAAGATAGTTACAAAATTTAGATCTTTTTACATATACTTAGTATTATCGTTATGTTTGTATTAATATTTTTATAATTACAATTCATAAAATAAGTAATCCTTTCCATTGATACCTTCTATAAAAACCTTTCTCTTTATTTCACATAAATAAATGGGTTGTAATATAATACAACACTTAATAAAACCCAAAATATTTTTAATTCCAGTGTATTTTGGAATTTGGTACATTGCACGAAAAAATAAAAAAATAAATACATCATATTTTTTGAATGCTTCTGTAACATGATCAAAATATCACATCAAACATAAAACTAGACATTACAACCTTTGGACATCATTATGATATGGGTGATCTATAAAGCCCTGATATGGAATAAACATGGAATAACATTAACGGAATACTACATATTAGCAATTAGGAATATAAATTGGATAGAAAATGTGTGAGTAAAAAAATCATGAATAATAAGGTGTGATATAACAAGATAACATAGAGTAATCATGGGAAATGTGGAAACAATATAAAACATTATATCATCAATATAGGTCATGTCTAACTATCAAGACATTTTGATGTAGAAAGTCTAAAATAGAATCAGGATTAATCCATATCACATCATGATGTATCATGATACTAACCATTACCCTATGAATCGGAGTGTTATATAATTTTATGCACACTCATCATTTTTATTTACTTCTCATGCTTATGTGTGCCACATAGATCATACAATGTGGATTCAGTCATTTCCATATCTTATTCCATGATCAATGTGTGTGTAATTAATATATTTATGTCCCATTTAAATAATTTAAATGTTTATAAAGGTGAAAACCAATGATATTAAATGGGTATTGTATTCATTATACAAGTCATTTGACATGGGAAAATCCTAGTGAAATTTTGGTAGCATAACACCATCCTGAGAAATTCCTAAAATGGAATGATGAAATTGATTAGGGTATAGAGTCATTTGGAAATGAAATGGGATATAATATGGACATGTAATGAAATATAAAAACATTATTAATTATAAATTTAATTCATATTGTTATAAAGTGTCATTAAAAAGAGTAGAATTAACAGATCACTTTCCATGAGTGCTTGAATCCAAATTCTTGGGAAGAGTTTCTTAGGAGCTTGGGAGAACAACAACAGAAAAAATATATTTTTTATGATAGGGAGAGTTTCCATTGAAAATGGTTTGGAATTCACTATGTCCCAAACTATGGGAATTTTATTTACAACTAAATTGGCTATCCCTTCACAAATTACAATAATGGTGTTTAGTATTTGCAATGGTCAAATCACAAATACCCTTAATGGGGATTAGTATTTTTGAAAATACCCATCACATATACCCTTTCTTACTTATGTTAGATAATTAATATTTTTCATCCTTTGCAACGATGTATATCTCCCTTCAAAAATACATTATGTTTAGGTAGGTATTTGTGATAGGTCCCATCTCAAATACATTTTTAATCAGAACCCCGAATTAATAGCAGGATGAGTATTTGTGATGTAGCCCATCACAAATAATCCCTTCATAAATAATCCATCCCATATATACCCCATCAAATTTTTTTAATTTTAGGACATTCTAAAATCCACACTCTCCCTAAATTCTCATATTTGTATCTGTTTTTTTATATTTTTTATATTTCATATTGGAGATATTTATAAGGATTATCATCATAAAAATGATTCTGTTTTTATGTATTTTTCTATTGGATTTGTTTTTTAGTATATTTATATAATTTTTTATATGTTATAAATAGTTTTATTTAGTGATAATAAAATTAAACATTGCTAAATAGATGGTTATTTATGGCCACTTTTCCCCAGTTTTATTTGAGGTCGATCTGAGTTCAATGTCAATGGATAGCGTGGTTTTTTTCAACACAAAATGTTTAGATAAATATGTGAATTGAATATGAGAGAACACAAAATTTATGTGTGGTTTTTGGTGTTATTTGGAAGGAAAAATTTTATTTTCAAAGGGAACTTATGCATTTTAGTTTTTAGGTTAAGGGTCATGACATCCATCAAGGATGTAGAAAAGGGATACATGGAAATGATCAGTCTACAAATCAGGTTGTTCAAGTGCTGGTATGAACATTAAACTACGTTGATGATTTTAATATTGTTAATTTCATAGACTCATTTCTAGATCTTAAAATATTTGACTCTAATTACCATCCTTTGATGGATGGATGTGCTAATTTATTGAATCACAGACCTATCTCTCCTCTTCAGACTGCTAATCATATTTTGAGGCCCTAATTGACCAATCTTTCCAATCCTGGCCAATCATGGATTATGATACACAACTTATTGTTAGGGGATTCACATTTAGAGATTCCCTATCTAAAAAAATTAAGGAGAAAAATGACTTTGAGAATATGATTATAGCCAATGTATTAATGAGTATAGATAACTTGCTAATATTGATACTGATTTTTATTAGGAACTATCAGGGATTACATCATGGAATAGAAAGGGGAAATAAAAAATGGATGTTGCCTCTTCATGAATGAACATGTCCAATAACTCCCAAACCTATCAGCATGGAGAGGGATCAGAAAACTTTTTTGGAGATCCTATGGATTCAGGCTATAACTTTAAAAAGCCTATCCATAGGCAGCAGCGCATTGGGGGAGATGATCGGACTGGTGTGTGTTTATATATCCCCTGTCCTTGGAAGACAACTCATCTCAGCAAATCCAAATTTTCATCATGCACCTGAAGTGGGGAAATCCTGTGAAAACATCATAGGATAACCAAACTCTATTCATACTATAGAGACATGAAAAGATGAAATTATATACTATACTATTGTTGGAAGGGATTTTCATGCCAGTTCAAATGTTCAATTAGAATAATAGAGATGCTCATACCTCTGTAGGACCTACAGATGGATCATATAAGCAACAAAATAGACACTGTGGACTGCAAACTAAGGTCATGTTTCAAATTATAGTTGTTATAATTCCAGGTGTGGGAAAATGTTATTTATTGGTTATTTTTACCCCAAATATAATGGGAGAATAAAAAGATGTGGTTTATGATATGCAACCCGATGAAAACTCATCAATTGAGGCATCAAAATGTAAACTCTTAAAAAATGTTGGACCTAGTCATATTATTGACAGAGATGATCATTGGTTTCCAAAATTGGAGGCTCACAAGCAAAATAAGTCAGCGACCAAATGCTCCCCTACATGCCCTGATTCTATTTAATATAACAAGATTAAATCTATTTTCAAGGTGAGTTTATCTAAATCCTTTGATAAAAATGCATGTGGGTGTATCGGGGAAGAAGAACATAGTTTTTAATGTGTGTATGGTGTAGTAAAGCTGATGACCGCTATTGATGTTGCTATTCTGGATGATGGAGGTGGTCCTTGGTTGTAGTTTATAACCTGGCGTCAGGTACCTCACCCGTGAGGCATGGGTGGTAGTTCCCCCTACCGTAGTATGAGCACTTGTTCCTGAGTGATTTAAAATCTTTTTGTGCTTGGATGTTCCTCTTTTTATTTCATGTTTTGTTTCTTTTTAATAAAGATGTCTTGGAACCTCAACCCTAAAAAATTAGAATTATATTGTTTTATTTTTCATTATTTAATTTTACCAACATGTTGTATCATTAGTAATAAGTAAAAATATATTTTATTAATCAGAGCTTACTAGTAAAAACTTTTTGTAAATAGTAATAAAAAATTTTAAATATAAAAAATTTGTAATAAATTTGAATAATTATGAATAAACAGTAACAATTAGTAAAAAATAAGTTCAATTTGTAATAAATTGGAATAAATATGTATAATTAATAATATATTTCTATAAATATAAATAAAAATGAATATTCAAAAATAACTTCTAATGATTAGAAATAATTTAGTATATATTGGAAATTTTTTATTGAATAGTAATAATTAAGAATTAATATGAATAACTAGTAACAAGTAGTAATAAATAGGAATAATTATTAACAATTAGGAATAATTATTAAAAGTTTGGAATAATTAGTGACCAATAAGAATAATTTGAAATAAATAGTTATAATTAGGATTAATTTGTAATAAATAAGAATATGTTGCAATAAATTGGAATAATTTGTAATAATAACAAATAATTCATAATGAAGAGTAATAAGTAGTAATATGTATGAATAAAAACTAATAATTATTAAAAAATTATTATAATTGAAATAAATAGTAATAAAAAAGAATTAATAAGAATAAATCGTAATAAATCGTAATAAATAAAAATAGTTATTATTAAATAAGAATAAATTGTAATAATTACGAAAGATTACTTTTAATTAGATATAATTAATAATACTTTTTAGTAAATATGAATATGTATAAATTTTGAAAAATAATTTGAAATAAATTTGAAAAATTATTAAAAAATAATAATATTTTTTAATAAATAGGAATAATTTTGAATAATACGAATAATTAGTAATAATTAGTAATAATTTTTAATAATTAGTCATAATCAATAATAATCAGTAATAATAAGTAATAATCTGTATTAATTAGTAATACTTGGTCATAAAAAGTCATAAATGGTAATAGTTAGTCTTAATTAGTAATAAATAGTAATAAGTACAAATAAATTTTTATAAATAGTGCTAATTAGGAAATCCAACAAAAATACACACAATAATCAGGAAAAAGGTGAATTCTTAGAACTTATTTAATTATTTTTTTCAACATTTTTTCTACTATTTGAAAGTTAATTTCTTTATCAATTTTATCTCATACTTATTTACCATTTTAAAGATCCTTTGGGCATTCGGTTTTTGATTTTTAACTATGTACAACAAGGCACAAAATTGATAAAATGATGCTTTCAACAAATGTAACAACTTTTTTCCATATTTTTTCCTTTCTCTATCGAACTACCGAAACTGCATATATAATTGATTTTTCTAACCAAAAATATTTCTGGTGTTGAAGGATAATAGAGTAATGGATGCTCATATGTCTATGGTAGTGACTTCTTATAATATATTGAGAAAATGATCTTATTTTTCTATTCAGACATTCAATAACAGGGAAATAATTTTATCTATGAAAATTGAGTCAATACGTAGTTTTGGATGTTTGACATAGAAAGACAATGGAAACATGGTTACATTGGTAGTTAAGACTATTTTGAGACTTTGGGATGTGTATGAATCCACCACACATCAATCTACCACACATTGTGACCAGTATGTATTTCGGTAGGAAGAATGCGACGTGTCGGTAACACCTAGCATAGTAGTAGGGGGAGAAGATGTGTCTATTACTAGAGCATCAACACCATCCAATAGTAAAGTACATGTGTTTTCTAACTCATGGTTTTTCCATATATTATATTGTTGCATATACGATGTTTTTATTATTTTATTACTTATTTAATTTTTAGTAATTTATTAGTTTATTAAGTATTATTAATGTTTATTTATATATTTTTTATTTTATTTTATTTTTTATTTTTTATTACTATATTATTATTATTATTATTATTATTATTATGTTTTTATGATTTTTGTTGGTTTTATTATTTTATAATTTATTATTTTAATCAATATTAATTTTATTAATAATTTTTTTATTATATTAATAAAATTATTTAATTATCATTACTATTATATTAATATTATTAAATTAAATATTTTTTTAATAATAATAATATATTATTATTATTATTATATAAATTTTTAAATATATTTTTTTTATTATTTTTTATTTTATTATTTTTTTCATATAGTATATTTTCTCTTCACAATAGGTTTTTCTAAAAAAATCGGTGAAACTATTAGTGATGGAGGAATTTTCCATCAAAAATAGTTTTTTTGTGATGTTTTGTCCAAAAAAAGATATTTGAGATTCCATTTTCGGCAACGAGGCGACGTCATAATTGTTCATTTGCAATGAGACCCCACTCAAATACCACACCGAAAAAAATCAATTTCGAGTACTGAGCCTTGTGAATACTCTGGAGAGCATAGGATAGAGTAAGTATTAGATAAAATGATATTTAGTAAAAGAAAATAAGATCTTGGGTGGATTTGTGTAGGAAATGTGTAAGGAATTCATTATTATTTCTCACACATAGGTTTTGGACTCTATATAGAAAAATAAGAACAAGAAAAAACATTACTGTGGTTATTGACAATGGATTCTATCACAGGGGATTGGATTACATTATTTTATATGGATATGGTATGAACATAATAAATTAATACCCTTTATTTTTCCTAAGGGTGTCATTCTTTTAATGAAATGATTTTGAAACTGTTAATTATTAATAATGTTTTGGAGGACACATAAACACTTTATTAAATTAATAAAATAAAAATTATATCACATTACATTAAAGGGAAAGCATATGTTTAGTAGTTTATACCCTTTATAGTATTTATTGAATCACTTTTGGGTCATTATGATGTCATATTATACACTGTATATTCAAACGATATTTCATTTTTACCCAAAAAATTGATTATCTTAGAAAACTATTAAACATTCAACATTGTATAATTTCAACATTATGATTGGAAAAATAATTTTTCTTTTCTAAAAATATTTTTTATTTTATTAAAATAATTTTATTTATAATTATATCTTGACTTTTATAATAACATTACATATTTAATGTGATATTTTGAGTTATTTAGACATTAATATTTTTCAAACCCTTATAAAAACTACATTTGACTACATACAAAATATTTGATAAGTTATAATTCCTATGAATTATTTGAAAATAATATTAAAATATTATTTACATCAAAAATATATTAATTCATCAAAATAAATGGATTAATAGAAATTGAATACAAATTAAAAATATCATTTTTTTAATTTATAAGAATTAAAATCATTTATAATGTAATGACATGAAGAAAATATGAAAATAATTCTACTAAAAAATATAATTTATATTTCAATATTATTATGGTATTTATAGATATCCATTTAATATTATAACAACAACATAAGGGTATGGTGTGATGTGGTCGGACTATTATGGGATTGTTCGACGTACATTGTTTAGGCCATGATCTCGATGAGAATGAACTTCTACTATAAAAAGATTCACTCATTCTTATGTTTTTGGATTTCATATATGGATGGTCTTTTGAAAACCCTAGTGATAATATATCCTTCAGAAGCTCCAATAAATTCAATTCATATGGTATGATCCTACTGGTTTAGGCAATCACATACTTTGTCTCTAAAAATTTTATTTATGAATAGACTCTATTTATACTAATCATATGATCAAAATTCAATGAATATATTATCAATGGTCAAATTTATAAATTTTATTTTAAATATGATAGTATATAATAAAACCAAAATGTGAATGTGTTTTCTATATCCATATTACATAATAAATAAATCTAATTACTTCTTATGGTGAATTATATTTATAAATTTGTTTGTTTGTTAATATTATTATGGGAAAATTTATCTATAAATAATACATTGATATTATTAAAATTTTTTATTTGAAATTTATTTAAGTCTAAATAATTAATTCATGTATTAATTATAAATTCCTATGTAATGATCTTTTGAAGGGTTAAATTTGTCTCAGCCTTAGTTTCATGAGATATGTTTCATGTTTTTATCAATGTATTATATATATGGGGTACTTACATATGTATGAATGGATTTTTAAATATTAATTTAAAAAAATAATGAAATTTATTGTTCCATATCATTTAATTTTAATATATTATTTTTTATTCAAAATATACCAAAGAGGAAAATGGTTTCTGTTATACTCTCATTTTTTGGGTTTATTTTTGTTCAAGGATAATATTAAGGAAATTGTATTCTATTATTATCTTGAATAATATATATATTATTATTATTTCATTATTTTTTTGGTTTTATTGTTTTAATATAAATTTTTAATCTTTTCTTCTTAAAAGGATGAAGAAATGTTTTTGATAGAAAATATGCACTTATTTCCTCTTTAGTTTATTTTTTTTCTTTTAATGTTAGTAATCTTCAAAATTATATCATGACTGTTAATTAATATTGTTGACATGTTTTTTATAGGTCATTATAAACATATTTAAATTTATTTAAATTGGATTAAATAATAATATTTCAAAATTAGTCTTAAAAGATCATTTTGAATTTTTATAATAGTGTGAATGGAGTGATTTATTTTGTCATCTTTGGAAAGAATAGATTATATAAACACCATCAATGTTATTTTAATTTATTATTTATTTAAAAAATACAATTTTTATTTTCAAACGAAACCCTTTTGTCTATATCTATTGAATTTGTCAATTTTAAGGTTACGAGAATGTATATTTTTACATATTTTCCATTAAAAAATTTAAATTTTATTTTAAAATAATTTTCAACTATGAAAACATAAATAAATTATTACTCATATTCATTGATGAATTGATCATATGATACGATAAAATTATGTTCATCCAAAGGTTCATGATAATTTGTTAAATATAGTTACATTAAAAAAAATTAATTTTCATGGGTAAATAAATTCATGATTTTTTTGATGAAATGAAAGAATATATGTGTCTTATTCCCTGAAATGGTATGTAGACATTAATGTTGGAAGGGAGATGGTGAGAGAACCCAAATCCTTATTGTAAATTTTTTGACAAGTTATAGGTGGGCCTGTTACAACCCTCCATTACATTTTGTAATGATACTGAGTTAACCGGGTTGATGTTTGTCTAAATAAAAATTAAATTTAAGTTACTCCTATAATATAATGTTGTTAACATATTTTATGTTACTCCTATGTTACAATGGTGTTTAATATCTATAGGTTGTACCTAACAGATGTGATTATTATTGGGTGATGTGATTCCATGATGAATGTTTGATGTTTAATGATACCTTTACACCTATTCAATTCTTTATCTTGGTGTTAATATATACTTTTCCCATAAATTATTTTATTATGTCCCATGATTTTTGAATTATATGCCTCTAATCATATTTAAATTATTTTTTCTAGGTCATAAGTTTTATGTACCATTTTTTGATTGTCATTAATTCTCTTAAATAATTCCAATGAACCTCGAATATTTTCCCATAACCTTATACTAATCATGTTATCACAAAATATATTCAATTGTTAATGCCTATGTTTACCCTTATGGAGAATATGATTTAACCTTCTTAGGATTCTTTTCAATAGATTATATATAAGTTTAATATGTAATATAAGTCCATAATGGTTTATATGGGTTATGATGAAGACATAATGTGTAATAAAAAATAATTATATAATTTAAAAAATGATCACTTAAATACATAGATATTGTTATATATGAGTTTCTTTTAAATATCAATAAATCATTATTCTTAAAAGTACATTAGTAATGTAATTTATTAAATATTCCCATTTTATATCATGTACATTGGATGGATAAAACTGGGGAATGTTTATTAGTATAAAATATAGAAATGAATAAAATGTTTTTCTAGCACCTGATCCAGTAGTGCGAATTCAGGGCTGTTATAGTTGTTATTAGATAATGGTCTATATTACTATGGAGATAAAGATGGTTTCATGTTAGGTTTACATAAGATTTATTCATACCATAAATGGTTTATAATTATAATGATAATAATAGTTTTAGAGCTATATAATTCCATTTTTTGGTTTTATGTAATTGTTTTTAAAGGGATTAATGGTATTTTTAGAGCATTTTTATTTGGTTTAAGTATATGCAACCCATTGGATTAACATGGAAGACTATAATAGAATAATTATTTTATATTTTTTGTGAACTATGATAAATGTCAGGATAAAAACAATGATGTAAAATAAATTCATTTATATTGATGATATTTAGGTTTGTTGGGTTTTAATGTCTTTTACATATGGAATAATATAAGACAAAATTGTTGTTCTATGGATGAATATTTGATATTATTGTGATATTTATTAATATGATGGTTTATTAATTTTCGGTATTATCATACCTTTCAGTAACCCTTTTTTGTATGGTTAATGTATAAATATTTGGGTAATAAATTATTATATTTTTATAGATCATGTCATCCATTAGAAGTGGAATTTATTTCTTGGGGCATGAAAATTTCAACAAGAGTATTTTTTTCATGGAATAAGAGTTGTGATATATGTGTCAATTGGTAAATGGACATCCAATGGATAAAATATTTCTTATGAATTGATACAAAAACAAGTATATATATTTTCATATGTTCGTATTCTATATTGTAAAGGACTTCCACAACTCTTGGAAAACGTTCATGAAATTTAAATTTTATCCAATCACCTTCATTTATGATGAATTGATAGACTTTTTTTACACATCCTTGAATTTTAGTTTTTTAGACATTTACATTCTTTTTTCCGTCAAAACTCTTTGGAAAAAATGATATATATCCCAACAAATCATTATTTGATGATTAATTTTTTCATCTATGTTTACATTTTCACATCCCATTAAATTATTACTATTTGTAAAAGTAGTTATTTTTCCTTCTAGGTGACTTTAATATTTCCCTTTCATTCTTTTCAAAATGATTATTTATTTCCCAATTTATGATAAGAGTTTATGAATATTATATTTCCAAATGTTAAAACATTGGTTATCAAGTTTGAGAAAATATTTCAGTGATAGTATTTATAAAACATGGGATGAATTTAATACCCTATGATTTTAAAATAATACTATGTTTGATAACCCATGCGACACACAATATCAATCCTTGATAAATACAAAATATAATTATTCATATATGACATTTATAATTTTTTACTTGGATTGAAATGAAGGAATATGAGTAATCACATTATGATATATATATAATTGTATTAACTAATAAAAATATATAAATAAATTTATATGAAATAAGAACTAAATTTTATGTAAATTTTAATTAGGCTTCAAAAATACATTTTCTTAAAATATTAATTTCAAAACAAATTTGGATCATATTAAAAATAATTTTTCCACTATCATAAATTATCATTTATAAAAATAATATCAATTTGTTTATTAAGTTATTAAAATTTTCATAGTGTTAAATTTATATATATTTTGAATAGAATGATTTTATATTCAATAATGAAAAAATGTTGATGTTATAGAAAAAAATATTTGTAATTCATATATTTACAAATTTCTATTTTGTTTTGAATTGATTATTAATTTTATTAATTTTATTTTTATTAATAAAAATCTAACTTTTTTCATTTGAATACAAATTATTCTTAATTTTAGTATGAAAAAACACACTTATAATTCAAATGGATTGAAAACCCCAATTTTATCATATTTTTCATGATTATTTTATAATATACTTATTTAACATAATGTAAATAAATTTGATAAAATGTATTCCAAATTTTGAATTAGTAGTTTTAAAATATCTAATGATGATACGTTTATTTTTGTTCATTTTTAATAGTATCTATGGTAAATATTTTTCACCCTTGTATGGTTAAATCATATAATTATATTTGAAAATATTGTTATATAGCATTAAATATAAATAAATAAATATATATAACCTAAATTATTACAATTTTATGACTTTTGTTGAACATAATCATCCAATAATATTATAAATAAAAATTTATTCCATTTTTCTTTGATAATGACTTGAAAATTATCTTAATTAAATAATAAATACAAAAAGTCAATCCATTTGTTTTAATATCTCTAATATTTCTTCGTAGGTATAAATTGAGAATGAGTTCAATTAAATTTGTTTTATTTTAAATATGAATGAATTTATATTATCATGTTAATTTATTTTTTATTTTTAGTGACTAAATAATTACTAATAATACTTAGGCAACACCAACATACTTCTTTTTCATGTAGTTGAGAAATCATATAACTGATTCTAAAAACACTAAAAGTAATAATTTTTTTTTGAGTTATGGTGATTCAATAATTTTTTAGCAATATATAATTTTTTATGTTTTCGATATATATATTTTAATGAAAATAATTTTTTATAGGTTTTGATGTCAAATTATTTGAATAGACCCATAAATTAGTTTTAACATATTTTCTGTTAAATAATAATTTATTAAATGATTCAAAAATCATAAAAATATTATATTTTTCTACATAATGTTTATTTAGTTGATAATTTTAACCATTTTCCACACACATTAAATTTTCCATTTTCTGGTATCTGTCATAACCACTGGCAAATAAATAAAATTGATATCATGGTAATCAACAAATGAGTTAGTTGTCCGTTAAATCTATGATAAATTGGTTAAAAATTATATATACTTGAATAAATTTTACTAAATGAATGGATTTAGACTCTTTCTCAATATATATTTTAAATATATAAATTTATAATTTGTTTTCTAAAGTTTATATTAATTTAAAACTTTATGTAATTCCAATTTTCTCCCACCACTATCTTATAAAAAGTAATCTCATTTCATCTCTTTTTAAAAACATATGTTAACTATATATAAGAAAATACCAACCCAAATATCATTATGATCTTCATGTTTATGACCTAGAGGAGAATTGTTCCCTAAAGTCCATCCTAGAAGTCTTAAAGTGTAATGAAAAGGTGGACTTTTGAAGAAGTTGTATATCTTTAACTGACCATAGTAACTATAACTTTTATTATGCCTCCCTTACAAATTATTCAACACTGATTCTATAATAAAATAATTTTATTAACTATAGTAAAATTTTATTATAACTATTTTAAAATTCATTTCATTATCCTTTTCGTTAAAATGAGGAATATAAACATCATTTGTGTGTATGTGTTGGCTACCACCACGATAGAGGAAGTGCATTTTCCAACACATACTATTTGGGTATCTTCTAATGATGGATTTAAAGAACACACACAAACACACACACACACAAACAGATATATATATATATATATTATATACATGAATGAATTATCCGTACTTAAATACAATATATGAAAAGTCATTATTCAATTATAATATTTAAAAATTGATTTGTCGACTCTATGCATGTATGCACAACCACTTCTAGGCAGCGGTGTTCATTATTTTAAAAAAATTACATCTCATAAGAAATTGGATTGGATTTAATGATTTGATTTTATTATTATAATATGAAATTATTATTCTAATATAATATTTTATTTATTTCATTATTTTCCATGAAATTAAATTTAAAATGGTTCTTGTTTCTACATGTATACCACCACCTCTCAAACCAATGCATTATATTTTCATAAATTATTTTAATATATTTTTATATAATTTATTTTATGTATAAAAATAATTATTAGAAAATTTTTATTTTTTTATGATGAAAAATTAAATCTTTGTCCATAATCAACACACCGAAGATGTTTTGTAGTTTTCAAATGAACATCCTCAAAACACCCTATGTGAAATTAACCAATTATATAATACTATATTTCATTTAAATAAAAGAAATAAATGGTTTAATTATAAGTTCATATACCAATAAATGTATATAAAATAATTAAATAATTATTATAGGTCTACTATAAAATATTTAAATTTTGTACATAGCATGTTGGGACTCGAGGTATGCGTATTTAACTCAATTTTCATTCATTTGGTTATAACACTTATGCATTAATTTCAAGATTACTTGTGAATTTATATCAAATATTTTTATTATGAATTTAAAATTATTTTATTTTTATTTACATATTTTTTATTAATAAATTCTTGTACTAGTTATAACATAAAAATATATAATCATTGATATTTTTTTCATTATCTCAATATCCTTTTCTGGCGAAATGTTTCATGTAATGCACCAAGATTTCCTTATAATGGTTGATTAACTCTATATGAATTAATTTTAGAATATTAATTAATGTAATTAATTGTATTTAAATATCAATATCTTATTCTTTATTTCAATGTATTTTTATTTTAATGTTTCCAAAGAGATAAAAGCATTATCTTACATTCTCTTTTCTTATCAAGCTTGTTTGGGATCAAGGTTAACATAGCTAAAATTGTATAATTTTAATTTATTTAAGAAATAGATGTTTCTATGATTTATGTATTTTTGATGTTTAAATCATTAACTTTAATTTTTCCCTCTTTTTTACTCAAATTATTCAAAAAATGTTTTCAAAGAAAATGAACCCATATTTCCTCATTAGTTGAGGATCCTTTAACTTCTATGCTGACAATATTGAAAATTGTATTATGAATTATATTATATAAATTTAAAAAAAATTCTTTAAAAAAATTGTAGTACCTCAAAATTTATTAACAAAGGATTAAAAAAGATTCATTAAATATTTTTCCATACAAGTCATTTTTAACCTTTTACAATTTTATTAATGGAATATCATCTTATAACATAATATATATAATCTTATTTCTTCCTGAAAGGGCCAATAATTATTTGTATATTAATTTTCATAATTTATTAGTTAATTTCATTAAAAATTATTATCTCAATATATTGGTAATTTATAGACATTAAATTTATCAAAATATTTCTTCACCAATTTTAGTTGATATTTTTTAAATCACATCTAAAATGTATTTTTATCAATTTCAACATTCATTAATCAATAATAATATTTAATGGGATATATGATCACATCGTACAATTTTCTTTCATTCTTGGAATGGGTTATGGTAATGTTTTAATTTGTTTTAGGAAACACATTTCAATTTTTGGTTAAATCAATCCACGCATGTTTTGTTAAAATGAAACCATCCAAATTTCTTTAATAATATGTTAGTGGAAATTTTTGATAAAACAAGGATTTATGAGTGAAACACACTACATAGGCGAGGTTGTTTTGATATTTTAAGTGTGGGCCCTTCATCGAACTCCAATGACTTGGGTATTGAGTTGAAGATAAATAGTTTGTAGCTATTACTAATAGATGATGGATTTATATTACTTCTAAGAGAAAAAAATATATTTTTATTTTTCACTCCAAATGGATGATCATGATTCATGTTTATAGGTTATTCCTAAGGGATATGGGAATTATCTACTTTGGTGATGCAATGGTGAATTATTGAGGATCTAAGATATCTACAATTATTTTCAATTTTTTTGATTTTTAATGAATCCCTTTATCAAGGATTATTTTCAAATGTCTCGTGTTTATTGAATTACATTACCCTAATCCTATATTAAATAATTTTTTTCATGTTACATGTTCAATGATCATGGTGATGATGATTATGAATATTATTATGTATTTCTCACCTAACAGGAATATGTTCTCATTGTTTTATTCTCATCATATCATCAATCAAGATACAATATTTTAATTTCATATTTTTATACTAAATTATTATTTATAACCACACTTCTTATGTGTATATTCCCCAATTTATAGTGATATATGTTAATCTTGATATGTATAAAAGGGTTCTGTGTTGGAAATAATAGAGACATAACAGGGAATTATTATTTTTTTGGAATAGTGGGAAAATTTATCAATTCAAAAATTAGTAATTTTATGTAAGATTTTGTATTAATTTTAAAAAACTATAAATCTATAAGGTCATATGGTATGTTGGTGAACCAATAATCATGTTTGACATTGTATAATTTTTTTTTTATAAAAAATTGATCATGATTATCGGTATCAATGTAATATATTTAAGGATTATGTTTTCTACACTGGATATGGGAGTGCGTGCTTGAGGATATTATTGTAAACATCTGATAAGTATTTAAATAACAAAATAAATTTGGAATTTTTCATATGTATTTTAATTAATGTTCTCGATAAAATAATATATTTATAATTTTAAGGATAACCATAAGTTTATTGGAATATAAGCTTCATTTATGTTTTAATGTGATTGTATTTTAAGTTGATTATAGATATTTTTGGGTGATTATTTATTGGGATTAATTAAATGTTATCCATATTTTAAACATGATTAGTTATTTCATAATATTTCTATTACATATTTGAGGATGTATGTCAAAATATATGAGACATCCTATGAGGTTAAAAATATACTTAATGTTATGGATTATCTATGCTAATTGGGATATATGGTAAATTTTTAATGAAAAAATCATTGTTGAAACATTTGTATTATTGTTTAATTTTAGATATTAATGCAATATTTTTTATATGAAGTATTATTAATTTTGTGAATTACATAACCATTACATAATATTTTTTGAATTTAATGTTTAATGATATGATAAATAACTTTTTGACCATTTTGTATCATTTGATCCATTTTTAAAAAAATTTAAGCTCCATTGTAAATAAAATTCATCCAAAATATTTGTTTCTTGGAAGAAGAGATGCGATAAGAGTGGAAATTGACTAAAATAGAATAAATGGTTGAAATGGTTCCTATTAATTGTGAAAAGTATGTATATTTTCATATATTATTTGTCTAAATGGTAATGAAATTAAATAATACATAGGAAAATGATATTGAAATAATAATACTATCATATTACCTTCATTTTCAAAGAAATTTCATTCATTTTCACACCACATTGATTTTTGATTTTTTGTACATTGACTATCTCTTGATCAATAAATTTCTTGTGATCAGAGTTATATATCATTTCACTTCATTATTAAGAGATTATGTTTATCTTACAAAACTATATTGTCACTTTACACTAATATTCTCCAAATTCTAAACCTAGTTGTGTGACTTTCTATATGACTTTCATATTTCCCTTTCCCTATTTTTAGAGGTATTTTTCTAACCCATTTTAAGATGAGGGGTTTCTATAATAGTATTTTAAAATCATAAATATATGATTTCAATGTTACAGATAAAAAATTTTGGACACAATTTATTAATGTGGTAGATATTATAATACCATTTTAATTTAAATAATTATCATGTTCCACAATGTACATGATATGCAACAACACACTCAAATGACTGTGAAATATTATTATCTAAATACGAACATTAGACCCTTGGAATTCAATTTATTATTACGAATGCAAGTAATTACATTATTATAGATATATATATTTATATTAATTTCATACGTAATTAAATTTATTGGTAAAACCATATTTAATAAAAAAATAAAATTTTTGAAAAGTATTTTTAATCTTGGAAATATATTTTCATCAAAAATCGGTTATATTATTAATTTTTATATAATATTATAAATAATTTTTTCCACATTTAGAAATTTTATTTAATAAAATAATATCAATTTTTATATCATAATATCAGCAATATCTCTTGTTGAAATTTTATGATTTTTCTAAAATGATGATTTTTTTAGTGGAAAATAAGAGAATTAAATTTATTGAAAACATTCTTAACCATTCAAGTTTTTATAATGCACCATTTTTTAAAGTGATATACATTTAATTTTATTGAGTTTTTTTTAAATATTGTACAAATAATTTCATTATAATTTAATTTTTTCATAATTTTTGTAGGAAGATGTTTTTATACTTAGAACAATTTTTTGTTGAAAAACTATTTTTCATTACATCTTGCATCTTATTTTTTGGAAATTTATATTTACAAATTAATTAAATGAATGTAATAATTAAGATTCCATATTATTTATTATGTGCTTAAAATTTTTAAATGAGTTCCCTTTTAATTTTTTTCATCATGAATATTAATTATGGAAAATATTTTTTACTATAGTATGGGTAAATTAGGTGACTAAGGATAAAAATGTTTTGATAAGTCTTTGAAAAATTATCTATAACAATCCTTAGTTCTATTTTATAAGTTTATTTTACCATAATATTTAAATATTCTATTATTTGGAAACATGATTCGATTTTTCATCGATAATTAATTTAATATAATATTTTGGAATGATTAAATTTAAAAAGTTGCTTTATTTATTTTGTAATATCTAATATTTTTTATCAGGAAAAGGATATGTTTGGGTATATATGGTTATATTAAATATAAAATATTTTTTAAACATGTTAATTTATTTTATATTTTTAGAAATTAAATTTTTACCATAAATGCTTTCAAAACACTAACACAATGCTTATACATATAGTCGAAAAGCATGTAAATGATTTCAATAACATTAAAAGCAATATTTTATGAGTTATTAATGGTGGAACATTAATTTTTTTGCTAAATATAGTGTTTTATTGATGCTTAAAAATTTTAATTTGAAAAAATTTCATCTATTTTTGAAGTCAATTTTTTTGAATAGTAATGAAAATGACATTAATGGTATTTTATGATAAATAAAATATTATTAAATGATTTAAAATATAAAAATATTATTCATATATATGTTAAAAGGATATAGTATAAAATTTAAACCATTTCCCACTTGTTGGTCACTTTACTCTTATAATAACATTCTTGACCCCTAAAGAGTACAAATACTTGATATTACAAAAATCGTAAAAAGGGTTAATAAGGGGTTAAAACTAATAGATAGGGGTCAAAAAACCCAAATGTCGAATTAATTATTATGTATGTGATTATTTAGATTCGTAATCATCATATATATTAAATACAATAATTTCTACAAATTTTTTGTGAAAATTAATTTATATTAATTTCATACTTTATATAATTCAATGGGTTTTATCACCTAACTTTTTATAAGTAACATTCACTTATCTCTACCTCACATATTTCGATAATTTTAAATCAAATAGTACCTTCTTAACTCAAAAAAAATCTATATATCAATGACAAGGATTATGTTTCTCATCTAACTACCATCCTAGACTACTTAATGTGTACACTAAAGGTGGGTCTCCCATGAGGAGATATAACTATTCAGTGAGAATTTTTATTTAAATTGTTCTTATACTACCTTAATATATTATTAAAATATTATTATATAAAATAATAATATAAAATATACATATAATCTATAACTACTATGGAACAATAATTTTTAATAATATTTTTTATGAAATGGGGATCTGAAACATTATTCATGCATACATGTGGTTTCCCCCTACATGGAGTGATTTTTTATATTCTTCATAGCCACCTATAATTTAGTTTTTTAATTATATATTTATTAAATAAATTTTAATAAAAAATTTATTATAATTCATAAAATGGAAAATATCATCTTTTTTACGCCACTCTAATTGTTAAAAATATTTATCTCACATGAATATGTGTGGACTACCTTCTCCTCGTAGTGATGCACTTCATATTTCAAAAAACAGTTCTCCTGGAAATTATCGGATATGGATTTAGTTAATTCTGTTTGTACCTTGATAAATTATAAATATATATAATATATGTTTATTATTTATTTATTTTCCATGTGATAGAAATTTTAATCATCAGTCATGGGTATGTGCGGACTACTACCTCACGAGATGATGCATTTTGTTTTTAATAATATCATTTCAGAGTTCAATATAATATTTGATTTAATCCATTAATATTTTTAATAAGTTCTTTATTATTATTCTAAAGACGATAAAAGAATAATATTATTGACTACAAACTACATAATGAAGTCTTTTTGCAATTCTCTCCCCAACATCCACAAAACACACGATGTGGACTCAATCAATTAAATAATTAAAATTTTCATTAAATTTAATGAATCCAATGGTTTAATAATTTTTGAATAAACATGGGTAATATTTCAAAATAATTAAATAATTTTTATATTTCCGTTATTATGAATTTAAAGTACATAAATATCATGTTGGGACTCAATATAAGGTATTTCTTAATTATGTTACCTTTCATTGTGTAATTCCAATTCTTCATTGAAAATTTTTTACTTGATTATTTTTTCATTTATATCCAAATAAATATAAAATCCATATAAACATTTATATACATAATTAAATATGTTCACATAAATAAATCCTGCATTTTTATCACCTAAGTTGCTATGATTTTTGAAAGCGATTTCATTGTATCAGTATCATTTTCTTTTTGAGATGTGTTTCATGTCCGGAACCATGTTTTCTATTTAGAGTTTAATTAATTCTACATGAATTAAATATGAAATATTAATTCATATATTTCATTGTATTATTTATTCATATCATATTCAATATTTGTCTGACCTTTTATTCAAAATTTAGTAAAATAATATGTCATTATGTCCTAATCTTATTTGATTTTGTGGATATTAAAATTCAAGGTTTATTTAGTGGAAATTTTATCGTATTAATTTATTAAATTACATATACTTTATTATATTTTTTTATTATTTAAAATAAAACTATTTTAATTCATTGTTCAATATTTGATACTTTAAAGATAAATATTTTTTAAGAAATAATTGGAAAACTTATTTCTTCAATGGTAAATTATTTTTTTCTGACGCTATAAATTTTTTAAATGAAATTTATTTCCGATATTTGAATTTTTCTGTAAAATTTAACTTTAATAACCATTAAATTTATATAAAATGATTTGAAAATTCATATTTCTATTTTATCCAAAGAAGCCAGTTTTTTTATTTTTTTAACGGTGGGAGTAATGTTTTCTTTTAATGTATATAAAATGAATCAATTTTACCAATTTTATAAAAATTATTTTCATTGAATGCTAATTTACAATAAATCATGGTTATTTGAAATAAAAAAATATTTTTTAAATATTCGGTGAATTTTTTAAAAGTAACCACATGGGTATTTTCCTATTTTTCGAATGAAAATTTTAAATTTTCATTTAATGATATTATAATCTTTATCAACATACAGTAAGGATAACTATGTATCATTGGGGATATCATATTGTGATACAATTTAAATTATTTATGTTAATTATTTGTCATAATGTCTTAAAGATAATTTTATGCATCCCATTTTTTTTCACCGGTAAATCTATCGATGAAATTTTTGAGGAAATGTAAGTGTATATATATATATATATATTGTTTGGTGATATGGAACATGGACATTATTGATTATATATTGATTGGGGGAGTAAACAGAAATATATAAACGAATTTGACCATTATGTGATTAGAGGGCCTATAATATCCCTATAATCCATTAGGTAATGAGACAGAGCTACCTAGATATAAGTTAAACCTAAGAGATTATTTAGTTATGTTACTCCTAAGAGACTATTACGTTTATTGAATATATGTTAATCCCAAGTGTAACAGACTAACATAGATAACCGGGTAATCTAATACCTGAGATGGACCTAAAACGTCCTAAATGCCATTTCGGATCCCCTTTGGGTTCCTCCAACACCTGACATCATAGAATATCATAGTGGTGATGAGTTTTCTGCAACATTGAGAAAGATATAAGATACAAGTCAGTATGCTCTACACTCCCAAAAGAAGATGTACTTGAAATGATATGTAAAAAATAAAAGTAGTACATCATCCTAGTACTTATTATCTACCAAGATGAAAATTCATATATACCATTAAATTTTTTTGATAAAATCTTGACCGGGAACCTCCATCATACAACCACTGTCCAAATGATCAAGAATATCAATCATCCCTAGGTTGTTCTTTCACATTGCCCATACCTGGAATAATAAATTATACCAATCCTAAAAACTATGGTTTTGTGTGATGTGTAAATCACAATATGGTCTTGAAATGTTTTTCATTTCCAATTCCATAAAAATTTACAATTTATTATATCAGATAAAATAAAACAAGGAATGGATTTAATTTTATATATTTAAATCGAAAACATGATTTCATAGTCAAAGGTTGGATGATATATCAAAAAAAACATTAAAATATGATTTAATGGATCTGTTATATAAAATATCATATGTAAATCCATAGAATTAATAAAAAGGAATAATATATTGATAACATGTGTATCAAATAAAATTACTCACAACAATATCGCCAAACTTCATGTGGTGCATTTAAAACTGGATATTGGTTCCTCACACATCTCATAAGCGATTACGTCTCAAAAAAGTGTGTATGAATAATCATCACCATAATAGGGGAAACCAATATGGGTAATCAATATATTCCCAAATAGGAGAACTCATCATGAGTGTCCTGATTTGACTTGGTTTAGTTAGTGTTGCCATCATAAATATAGTCATAGGGGATCATGATCCTAGTGTTTTAGTCCAAAAAATAAAATTACATCCTAGGTTTCCCAATTTCATTAATCTATCAATCAATCAATTAGTAAAATTGTAAATAAATAATTTCAAAAAACTTTTATAATAAAATATAAAAATTATAATTATAATCATTCCTTTCTATTTTTGAATCCAAATTGACTGTTTTATATCACATAATGAAATTTCAAATCAATTTTCCATTTAATTTTTTTTCCAAGATCAATATCAAAACATTTCATTAATATTATTTTGAAATCATGCCATCATTCTTCATAAATTCTCCCCACAATTCAATTTACATTGAATGTTGTGGTTTTCTCAAATTCCATGCCCTTTTTTCATTCAGAGATGAAATCCCCACAATTCCATGTTTTTATAGCATTCAAAATATCTTCACTATTTAGTAATGTGATTTATTGATTAAATCATTGATTCAATAATTATGGAACCAAAAACCTTTATATCAATCATCTAGAAATAAACACACGCAATGAGACTCAAAATCAATGTAAAATGGCGTAGAAGATCTAGGAACACAACAATGAATAAATATCCACTAAAAATAATTTATATCCATCCATTACATGATGAAACATCATAATCTATGGATAAGATAAAAAATGAAATAAACACTATGAGGGGAGATCCACATACCCTTAAGATACCGATCGAGATCAAGGACGCTTCGGTCTGCCAATGAAAGGGGTTGGAGGGGATAAAATTGAATCTTGTATGATTACATGGATGAACATATCAAATTTGTTTAAGATAGGTTTATTAGGTAAATTTTTTTTTTCTCTTTTAATTTTAAACAAGATATTAATACCTTAAAAATCCAACACACACTTTTAGCTAAAGTGGGATCACAATTTCAATTTACAAAGTGATAGTCATGCACACCAACTCATTTGGATGCATGGTTTCACCAATGTTGGACCATTGTTTTAGAAATATTGAACCAACCATGAATTTACCACCATCTTAGTGTTCCCAGTTTTCAATGGGGTGGGGTGCATGGTTCTATCAAATAATACACTAAAAGTTCAAAAATAAAAAATCATCCAAAAAAATCATTAATCCCCTAGAACAACCCTAGAACCAGACCTAACATAAATGGGGTCTAAAAAGAATTAATAATTACCTAAAATATTGTAACTATATGTTACAATATCCACCCAACTAAGAAATTTTTAAATCCATAAATATTTTGAATAAATTTCCACATCCGAGATATTAGGAAACAAATATCTCATTACTACCCCCGTAATAACACATCTCATGAAAAGAATTACCATGATACCATAAAACATTGAAAAAAGTTATCATCCTAAAATGAAGTACCTTTGTCTCAAAATCTAATATCCCTACCAGAATCTTAAACATGGATAAATTAGGCTCAACATCAAGATCCTTCTAGATCAAATCATGAGACGTGACATAAAGATACTTCTAAAGATATGATACATTGGACACACTATGTATTGATGTCATCTAAATTGGATGTGAAAAATGCTAATACAATTTACCACAAGGTCATGAACATCAAAATATATAAAAAACATGTAGAAATCATAGCTTACATACCATGTTATTATTGACATTACTAAATTCAAACTCGCCAAAAATGTTTTTTACTAAGTGAAAACTCAAATGGTCACTTTTTCCATTCATAATCATATTTCTTCCAAGTATGTGGCATCAAAATTATTTTACTAATAATATGAATATTTTTTACTATATATTGGACCATGATTGTTAAAACATAGAAATTTCCCTAATCCCCAACTAACACAATGTTTATTATAAAGCCATCTATAAAATTCCTTAAAATAAGCCATCAAAATTCTTGACCGGTAAAAGTTATTATAAAAAACAATGTGAGAAAAGTGGAAATCCAAGCCCCAAAATAATCGTAGATGTATGAAATAATCATACACTAAAGAATATATATATATATATCTCTATATAAATCTTTCTTTGTGTATAGTATACAATATTTATAAATAACTCATTTCCCATCACCTCCTAAAGGCCTAAAAATGTGAGGTAAAACATGGATATTTATGAGAGACTAAATCATATGAAACACTATGAAAATGAATAATCTATTTATCATAAAGACTTCCAATCAACTCATATTTTATTATATATTGAGTGGGTATGAATTGATTATATTTGGTTATCCTATTGATCAAACCCCATATATTATTATTTTTTGAGGGGTACAGAGCCACCCCACAATAATGTCTATAGAAATTTCATCCCCCCGTCCATGATTAAATTGAATGTAGATGAATTAAAACCAAATATCTCTTGGGATCATCCTTATCCTGTGGTCTAATATAATAATGGAATAAATTTAAAGGATGTCCATCCTCAGATGTAGACACAAAAATCATCACAATATATCATCCAAAAACATTGTCGTTATAGGGTGTACTTCCCACTGTGAATTAATGGAATATCCCATCACCTCCGTCCTTATAGTAAAAGTGAAAAAATGATTCAAAAAATATAAGATTACATTATTATGGAATTTCCACTAACTAATGGTCTCCCCACTATAATTTTTTTCTATAAGGCCAAGAAATTCTTAATCAAGTTACTACTCCTGATGAATCCTCTTATTAAGATAAGAGGTATGCCGACAAATTTTTAAAGAATAATTTAAATATTCATCTCTGACACAAAAATGAAACATGAAAAAAATACACATAAAGTTACAATATTTTGATAGTTCCTTCAGGGATTGGGTTAAATTTTTTTTAGACCAAGAATAAATAATGTCAATTCCCTTCTTCAAGGGGTTGGTAATGTGAAAAACTAAATACTATAGGTAATACACTAAAAATCACTTTCGAATGTTTTAATATTTTGGAGATAATTTAAAAAACCAAAACATAAAGATCGAAAAAACAATAAAACATTCCAAAAAATGTAATGAATCAAAATATTAAAACCATGTATAATGACTAGGATTTCAAGGTAATGGGATAGATATGTCTTCTCATGTGGTCTATACAGTTGAGAAGCATAATCTAACACACGATCATATTACGATATAAAAAAACACAAACCCAAACCTGATGACACACATAAGACCACATATCCATATCTTAGACCTAGAAGAGCCATCATCAGTGTAGAAGTCAAAAGAGATATCAACTAAATAATATAAATTTGACATTTTTCATTCCAATAAAACATTATCCCTGTTCAAGTAATTGTATTTATCGAAGAAGCCAACATTCATAAACCCTTTAAAAACTGATGATAATACACTGATGAACTAAATAATATATCAATATAAAAAACACTTCAATGTTATACCCAAAGTCATGGTAGCCTTCACCTTATCAGGATCAATTGAAATACACTATCTATATACCACATGTTTTAGAACATCACTTCTGGAATTCTAAAATTATATTTTGATAGCTTGGAATAAAATCTGTGATTTCTAAACATTTTGATAACAACTCTAATATGACGTAGATAACCCTCTATATAATAATATTAATCTAGAATTTCATCAATATAACCACCTTAACTCTATCAAGATACTCAGGGTTGATTATATTCATGATATATATATGTCATTATAATTGGTTATACCGAATGGAATAACCTAATAAACATAATGGATATACCATCCCTGTAAGGAAATTTTCAAAATTTTATACGGTTTTATTCCCAAAAAGTGATAACTAGTTCAAAGATAAATATTTCAGAACAAATTTTACCCATTCCACCTGTAAAAAAGTACAAAAATACATTGAAAAAGATAATTTTTCTTCACCATATCTCGATTGAGTTTTGGGTAATCATCATAGGAAAAAAATATTCCACTATCGTTCATTTATATGAGAATAGGTGCTGACTAAGGTGACACAGTAGGTCATATAATTAATTTCTCTAATATATAATTAAGCAAGGAAGGTGCAGGACTAGGCTGAATGCCCAGTCCCGTAGAAATTTATTAATAAAAAGAAAGTGCAAAGAGCAGAGGAGAGAAAAAATAAAAAGACAGCGTATCACAAAAACTTACAGCCTCATACCTTAGAAAGCATCAAACACATCATCACCACCACCTTCTGCAACATTCAAAATTTAAAACATCAAAAGGAAACAGGGCCTCGAACTTCACCCCATCAGCCAGATCATCCCCTTGTTCCACGAACCCACGTCACCGCCTCGAATCACGCACCCTTGAAACCAGCAGCACCTCGAACCGCGCCCCGCCTCGAAACCATGAGAGACGACCGGAGAAACCTATCCGAACCGTTGGCGAGCTTCACCGGCGTTCATCCACCGACATAGAGAAGGAGATCACATCAACACACACCATCCGCCGTGCAGGTCGTCGGAGAGGACGACGGACAAGACCGGATCGCCACGCGCCACCATTCACCGGGGAAAGCGGCAGAGCCGTCGACGGGACCACCGCATACCCCGCAAGAAACATCAGCAAGGACGCCGGAGTAGGACCCGACCCCTCCATTGTCGGTACAAACCATCGTCGTCGACTCTGTTGAAGAGAAATGAACATGACCAGAAAATCCACCTCCCGACATCGCCTTCATCAGCACGAACCAAGGAAGAAGCCCAACGCCACCATCCGAGATCACCAAGAAAGCAACGCCCGACCTCCAAACACCCAGATCAGAGGCCGAAGTGAAGATTCTGTACCGTCAGGCCAGGGACTCCGGCGTAGAATCAACACCGAGTCGCGAAGACCCCGGTGCACGCAAGAAGAGTCGATGTAGGGCCGAGCCGAAAAGAAATCCCACCTCAAATCTCCGAAACAGGGAAGAAGACGCGCATCTCCGGGATGAGGGAGGCCGCGAGAGCGAACCCTAGCCGGACGCGGTTCCCCTTACGGGCTCATCCTAATTCCCCTTCTCTAATATATAATTAAGAAGAGACTTTAAATATTTTAGTATAGAAGGTTCCATGTGGTAATAAAGAATAAACAGTCTTTGAGTTCTCAAAATTATATCAAGATAAAACTCTGACTCTATTACCAGTCTTGAACTAGAAAAATATGAATGTAACACAATTAGATACTCATCAAAAATTTGAGAGTGATCACCACTCATGTATTCACACTCCATGTCAAAATATATCACTGATATTACTTTCTTAATATATGTATATGAAGGTCATACTATACTCACCCACATGTCATATCCCCCATGAAAAACATGACACACTCTATTGGGAGTAGTAAAAGAGTACTATAAATGATAACATGTTATTTGGGCCTTATAACGAATGAGAAAATACATATTGTATGTGATTAAAAAAGGATTCCTGTCAAAATCCATAAAATTCTAGAAAATCTCAATGTCTTAAAAGGATAAAATATACAGAAAACATAAACCCTACCCGCTTTTCATTCCCTGATTTATAGTAATATTAATCCCATAATATAAAATCTCTATAGTAATGTTTAGCTGGTTGAAAAAACGAGATGATATAATCATGTGTCATACACTAATATTGAATAATGCAGTCACTAGAGATGAAGCTATAATGATGGTACATATCATGATCACTGGACATGTATCATCTTCCCCCAAAGTCTTTTCCAAAATGTGAGGAATCTTAATTCTATATCCAGGTTGTCCAAATCCATTTGATCATAAGTAATCCAATTTCAATACAATTTTTTTCATTTATGATTACATGCCATTATGTAGAGTATAAAATAAATGGAAGAATATATATTTTAGTATGTTGATCGATTAGAAGAACTATAGATATTTGGAACCACAATAAAAAAATATCTCCAATTCCCAACCATTACACACTAAAATCAAGTCAAAAGCCTTATATAATGAACTACATGTTCTCTAGGGGACTCTTTCTTTTGAGAAAAAGTGAGATACTTATCATGATTACTCATTCCATTAAGGTAACTCATAGAACAACCATATGAAGAAAAATTAACTCCTATCAACCTCAGATTACAACCTAGGCCAAGATCTTCAATTAGCCCTCTATGTAGTACATTAGAATATGAAATTAGATTCAATAAGAAAACTAATTAATGAATATCATATTGGAGTACCATATCATATCATCGACCATTCCTCAACTAATTAAATAAAGTAGTAGGTGAACACTACACATTATTTAAAATATGATTTGAATTCTGTGTCACAGTTTAAGGAAATTTGGTGGATCATCACCCATAAAATATTGATAATGATTCCTAGATTCATACCAATGAGGTTTAACAACTGAAGCCTAAATGGGAAAAGATGTAGTTTCTATCCCAAATCTTCGATAGAGTGCACAATAATCTCACCAAGATTATGGTCCATGGGAGGTGACACTCCTAGTTTTTAACCGAAAAATTTCTGATGTAGCCAATTTAAAAGCCTTCTTAGAGGCATTATGATATAAAACATCATAAGAAAATAATGAATAAATTAGAGGATTACTCAGATCAATAACTCAATCAGGTTTAAGAAGAATATAAATCCAATATGTTAATAGTTCATGGTTTGAATTTAAAGAAATACAAATCAAAAGCATGTAAAATTATTATAATCAGATCAAATTATTCTCCATGTAGAATTCCCTAAAGAACCAATGGTGACATAACACTTTTTATAATTATATATATTAAGACACTTTATCATAAATTCCGTATAATTATAAACAATCCTACCTCATATCTACATGGAAAAATCATACTACATAATTAAATAAAGGAATTATTCTTGACCAATCTATAATAACACTCTATTATGAACTAGCCTAGATAACCTAGTACCCTAATTCGTGGGATGATCATGACATGGCCCGAAGGGAATTCGAAATCCCCCAATGTTTTGAGACTAGAACATGAGAGAAAACAATATAAATGTGAGAATACATATTCTAAAAAAAGAAAAAATCATTAAATATTAATTTTATTTATCTCAAAACTCAAAAAAGGATAATTATGTGAAACAACATGTAAATCAAAACCCAATATATAATGTCCCAAAATTTCATATTATCTACCATGATGAAAAATAAAATACCTATTATAAATTGTGGAAAACATATCTACTAGTAACTGTAATCCTCCATTCATATTCTAGAGAATCAAGAACATCTACCAACTCCAAGTGGAACCTCCTCTTTTATTTAACCAAACATAGGAATATCTAAAAATTAAAAAAATATAATTTTGGCTGTAAGCTATAAATCCTTGTAATGTCTCACAAAGTGTTCAGTAATCATAACCATAATAATTTACCATTTACTAATTTAGGTAAAATTAAAAAGGAAAGGAATATTATTTTTCATATTTTAAACAAAAAATGATTTTACAATAAAATGATTGAAGATATTTATATATATATATTCAAATAGGACTAAATGAACATTTTATATGTAACTCATTATATAAATATGTTGGAATTAATAAAATCGTTAAACAATTTAATGACATTTATACCAAATGAAAAACTTATAACACCATGGCCAAACACACTACGGTGTGTCAGTTACTTGATATTGGATCCTCACACATCTTATCTCTGATCATGGAAAATAAAAATTGTGTATACATAATCAAACCCCCAATAGGGTAACCCATTCTGTGAAATCAAAATATACACCAATAGGGGAACTCATCATGATCATCATAAGATGAATTTCTTTTTGTCATTATTATCATCATAAGTCAAGTGTTAGGGGATATATATCCTAGTTTTCTTTTTTCAACCTCCAAATAACTTCAAATTCTCCCATGTTCTTCAATCAATCAATATATCATTCAATTTTTTATGTAATCATCTTAAAACAATTTGAATATAACATTTACTGTTTATCCTTTTTATTAACCCTTTATCTTTTCAAAAATAAATCATAGGTTTTTCTTCAAATAATATAAATTTAAATTACTTTTAAAAATATTACATCATTTAAAGATAAATTTGAAAACATTTCATCCAAATGATTTCTAAATCATACGATCATTTCTCATTAATTAACCCCATAAATAAAATTCCATTGGAATTGGGATTTTCTCAAATATAATGAAAATTTATATTTAATGATCAAATCACAATAATTAATATTTTTAAATAATTTGTAAATTTATTTCTATTTATTCAAGATGTATATTGTTTCAATAGTCATATAAAGAATAATGGAACCACAAAAATTTTAATGAAAGATCTAGAAATGAATACCCACAACAATAATCACCTATGAACTATAATGGTGTAGATGATCAATGAACACAGAATAGAATAAATTTGAAATGAAGGGATGTTTAGATCTATCTATTATGTGATGATCTAGAAATCAAGTTTGACGATATAAAGAGAGATCATAAGAAAATATATGAGTGATGATCCACATATCCAAATGATTATAATAGAGATCAACACCACATCGATCCACTATGTAAATGGTTTAGATGGATAAAATAACCTCTTGGAATCCTCCAAGGAGGAAAAATTCTATTAGTTTTGAATGTGTTAATTAGTTACTCTATATTGGGGTGGGGGTGGGTATGAATTTTGAAATAATTTTCAGATCCATGAAATAATACAAAAACACATAGATGGATGGGGGAACATGATTACTTGATACTATGTTCCTGTTCTATTTTGGGCACATAGGTTTGGAAAAAATTCACCGAATTTGAATTACCAACTATATAGGGAGTTCATGGTTTGCATGGTGGGAATACAATTAAGTCAAATCATGCACAAACTATACTCATAACAAGAATATTATATATTTTTCAAAAAATCCCAATGAACCCAAAATAAGACCCAAAATAAAAGAGTTAAAAAATGGAAATGGAATAACTAATAAAGTGGTAATGGGATGTTGAACTATTCAATAATATACTTTACAAGTTATAGGGTACTCAAAATTGATATAGTAATTTTTAGGATATGTGATTCTGTGTTTCCTTTTTGAAGTTCCATTATACTTACACAGTTTTTCAATGATTTCACTGAGTTATAATTGATAAATTTCTCAAGGATTTTTTTTCACATGGCTCATTATTTTTGATTTATATGAAATTTATCTAACATATACACATTTTTTTCATGTCAAAATTTAACAATCTAGGTTTTTATAGGTATGAATTATATAATGTAATGCTCATGCACCTCGAATATAGTCTAATAAAAGTATACTTTATTGTGGAAACTGAATATTTTCAATTGTTTATTCCTAAGTTAACCCATAAAATGAAATATATTTTAGTGTTTCTATGTTTCTTTTGAACATGTTCTAAATAAACATGTTTTATAAGATATTTATTGAAGTGTTTCATGTGGTTGATGATTAAAACTTGACGAGGAATAGAAAATGTCGAGTATATATTTAAATATTATCACATATATAATTGGTTAATTTTATATAATTGTTTTTTATAAATCCTTAAAACTATAAACATAAAAGATACATAGGTATGTATGTGATCCAATATTAATTTCTGATATTTTATATTTTGGATGGATAAAATTGGGTCTTGTTTTATTTTATTAAATATATAAATGTAATGATTATATTCATATAATATAATCTTGGAGTGTTGGATCCAAAATGTTATACATAGTATTATATGAGGGTTTATATAACATTGGATATTAGTGGTTTTTTCTGGTTACTTTAACAGAACTGTTATTGTTATCATATCACCCTCCTAAGTATAATTTTGAACAAAAGTTCAAAGGAGTAAACACCACATATGAGGTTATAAGTGATGAAATATAATTAAACTAATGATTCATTGGTATATGTTTTACTGGGTTAATGTATATGTACCCTTTTGGCATAATGAGACAGATTGTTTTAGAAAAATGGTACCTCAATTTTGGGGATGTAAGATGAAAGTTACCATAAAAAATTTGAGTTAATAACATTATTTAAAGATGTTTTTATGTAGAATAATTTTTATATAGGGTTACTTATTTATGTAAAAATCTACGTTGAACCTTTTTTAATTGTTAAATTTTATTGATTAGTGAATTATTTATTCATATGATGATTTATTCATCATCAAAATTATCTTTACATGTGATCGAAATTTAATTTTTTTATGGTCTAAAACATAAGGAATAACATAAAATTCTTTTCGGAACATGTGTTCCATTATATTTTTATTATAGTGCTCAAGCATGAAAAATTCCTCTGAGTATTCTTTTCTTGGAATAATAGAATTTATAAATGTAAAAATTGACTGAGGAACAACCCAAGGATAAATTTTTTCTCACTAAAATGGATAAAACTATGTAATTATATTTTATTATGTTATTATTAAGGATTGTAAAATATTTTTTCCAGTATCAGAATAATATCATGAAATAAAAATGTTATCGTATTACATTCATTTCTGAATAATTGGTAGTTTTTGAACTGATTATTGATTGATGGTTTTGTGGTCATTGAATTTATTTTGGTTATTCAATTTTTTCTGATCAATGTATTCAATCACTACCCATTATTATATGGAGAAAATGTTCTCTTAGAGGACCATATTTTTTAGTCCACTAAAAGTATAGTATTTGGAAACCTATTTATGTTCTTTTCTGGAATACCTTTATAGTTATGTTTCATTATTTTAAGAAAGATGTTTTATTTTCATTTTTTTATATGGGTTCCCAAAAATTTTATTTTAAAATTTTGAAGCCATGATTACCAAGTCAAAGGAAAAACTATGTGGACGAAATTTTTTATTATGATGTATAATATATCACCATTATATTTTTAAATAAAAAATTGTTAATTAATGTACATGATATGCATCTCCGAGGATTAATGCTATCAAAATATTTTTATTTTAATATGTCTATTATAATTCAGCCATTGAATTGGAGGGTAAGAAAGGAGTAATCCGACAATAAACTTATAAATAATGGTCCGAATCAATAAAAATTTATGAAAAAATTATTTGGAAATAAACCCTAACTTTTTCATAAATTCATTTTATGCTTCAAAAATATGTTTTCTTCAGAAATGGGTTATATTGATTTTTTTAGAAAGTATTATAAATATTTTGGAACATTAATATATTTTTATATATATTATAACAATTTTTAAATCATTATTTATAAATTCTATCACGATGATATTTTGTGAAGTTTTTCAGAAATATTAATTTTTTAGTGAATAATGATGAAATACAAATTTTATAGGAAAAAACATTATTCATTAAACTATTTAAACCTTCTCACATTTTTGAATTTATTTTCAATTTATATTACTACCTTATTATTATTAATAATCTTATTAATTTAATTGTAATAAATTTTTTTCATATTTTTTGTATAAAAACATTTTAATTCATAAAATGACTTTTTCATGAAAAATTGTTAATCATAACCTTTTGAAAGTCTATTTTAAATGTAATTTAAATAAAATAATAGAAATTTATTTCATTAAATTAGTAATATTTTTTGAATTATTAGGCTCAAATTTGGTAATTTGGCCCCTTTTAATTTTGATCATTATGAATATTAACCATGGTAAATATTTATCACCTTAATAATGTTAAATTGAGAAATTAAAATTAAAAATAATTTGATAAAGATTTTAAAATATATTTAACACAATAATATTTTTAGTTCATTTTTTTTATGAACATTCTAAAAAATATTCAAATATATTGAATCTTGTTTCCATTTTGTTTCAATAATGACTTTAATATTATTATATGTGAAAAAATCTAAAAACAAAATGTCAGTACCATTATATTAATATCTCTATTATATTTTTACATTGTTATAAAAAGATTTTATTTTTGGTTATAAATATATTTTATAAGTATAATAGATTTATTTATCAAGGAAATATATTTTTTAATTGTTTTGATGAAATAATTAGGTTATATTCCAATGTAACACCGACATAGTACTTGTGAAAAATATGGAAAAATCAATCAAATGATTTGAAAAACTATAAAGTTTTTAGATATCTATGATATTAAAAGTTTTTATAATATATTTATTATATATTATATATGATTTATTATTTTTTATGATAATTGTATTATCATATTGTTTTCTAATGTCAAATTATGTGAATAGTTTCTAAAATGAAATTAGTAATATTTTACATTAAATAATATTTAGTTAAATGATTTAGAAATCACTAAAAATTATTACTTGTAAATTTAAAGGGATAATGTCAACAATCTCAACCATTGTGGACTTATGGATCAATTTTACTTTTATTGTAACTTTTGTGAATTATAAAAAGTAAAAAACATTGATATTGGAGTAATCATCAAAAGGATTAACATAGGGCTATAAATAAGATAAATAGGTTAAATAATCACCTAAATTTCCATAAATATTTTTTACTAGATTATTTAAATACATAATAATCGTAATTTATAAACGCATAATTTTTTTCCAGTTTTTGATGAAAATTAATTTATATTAATTTAATAATATATATAATTACATGGGTGACCCTCCCTCTCATATATAAGGGAACCTATAAATATTTCAACCAAAAAAATTTTAAAACAATATTTAATATAAATAAAATATAAATTCCGTACAAAAATTCCAATCCATTATATATAGGTTATTTTCTTAAAAAATACTATCTTAGAATTAATAATTTGTAAGAATGTTTTTTTTCGAAGAAGAAGTGCAACTATTAATTGGGTGTTTTCATTTTTCATTTTCTATTACCTCATCTGAATAATTTTAAACCATGATGATATGATAAAATAACTATATTAAATACATATAATTTTTACTATGAATATGGTAAATTGATATTTCATGACTATTTCCGTCGAATGGGGAATGAATTTATCCTTCATTCATACATGTAAACTACCACCTCCATAAAGTGATGTGTTTTGTTCTCTATTACCACCTATCATAACTATTAATAATGATGTATTTAATATATATAAATATATATATGATTTTTTTTCAAATAATCATCTATTTATAAATATAATATATCATCTATCTTTTTACCATTCAAATCATCAGAAATAAAATCACCACACATTCTTACGTGCAAGATACCATCTCCACATAGCAATATAATTTGTTTTTAGAAACCTTATTGTTATGGAATTTATGAGGGATGCATTTATGTTGTCATTTTATGTTTATAACATGATACTGAATTTTTAATGATAGTTCATAACATTATTTATTTATTTTAATTCTTTTAATATGTAATAATGTTGCTCGTATTCACTAGAAAACTACAATCTCATGAGAATATATTTTTTCCATAACCACTCTTCAGTGTGTAATGTATAATTATTATTATTTACATTGAAATTTAAATTATTTTATTATTATTATTATATATAATATTTAACAATATAATATTGAACCGTGGTGAACATACCAGTGTCATTTTTAATATATTAAACAAATTCCTCAAAATAGTTGAAGTGGAGTTAACTGAATATGTAATTAAATAATCCATTAAAATAAATGAAATAAATAGATCAATAAAAATTGTATAAACATACAAGAGTTTCATACATGGGTAAATAATAAATAATATTTTATTTTAAAAGTGATTAAGGATATACGTAGGATATTCGGACTCAGGGTAAGGGTTTTCTTAATTCAACTTTGTTTCACCGGGTTATAAAACATCTTTGTTGAAATTGTTATACAATGACTATGTGTGAATTTTTTTTTTATTTTCAATATGCATTTTGGAATTTTATATGGATATACATATTTGCACATAATTGATTCAGAGATTAACTATCACTTTAAAAGTAATTAACTTTACAAGGTGTTTTATTATCTCAATCTCATTTTATTGAGATTTATTTTAATGTCATGAAGGATGATATATTTCTATGGTCAACATAAATGAAAATGAATGAATTTTGAAATATTAATTTATATAATTAATGAGATTTAAATTGGAATATAATATTCATTAATTTCATTATATCATATATAAACATTAACAAATGGGTAATGGATTTAGGTAAGAATTTCATTTCTTTTCATGATTGTGTATATTTGTGGTTATATTGGAAAAAATTATGTGATATGAATTTCTAGAGAATCATATATATTATTATAAATTTTTATGTTGTGGATAACATGATTTAAATGAATTTTTCATTCTTAATTAAATAAAATTAATCAAAAAAACTTTTTAAATAAAATATGACATTATTTTCTATTTAGTTGTAAGAATTATTCTTTCATGTCCTTACTCTATATTTTTTTTATTAAAGTAATAAAATACATGTTTTTCAAAAAGAAAATTTTATCTAAATTTTATTTTATTTATAATTTTTTTAAAAAAAATATTTACAAAAGTTTTAGAGTCAAATTTATTTATGTTTTACCAAAGTTTGAAAAAAAAATTATTTTTAATGTATATTCCATGAATAAATATTCCGTCCATCCTAAATATTATTTCAATTTAGATTTACCATATATTATTTTATGTTTATTTTCAATGAAATATACTTTCTCAAAATATTTTTATTCATTTGTTTTTAAAGGATCCAATTTAATATATTTTTCTTTTCTTCAAGAAACATTCAAAATTTCTTATTAAAGGAAATTTCAAATATTTAAAAATAGTTTAAGGATTCTTATTATTCTCTAGTTATATGATCTTATGATACTATAACATTATATTTATTTATTTTTTTGTTAAATTTTAAATATATTTCTGGTAAACACATTAATTTTGGATTGTTAAATCGAGAAATAATAGTTTTGATGAAATACATGATTCTTTGTGTTTTATTTAATGATATGGTGCTTATAAATTATTTATTTTTGAATTATTGTAGAGTTTACACAAATAATTAATGTAATTATTATGACTGGCTATGTGTGACTAAAATGCATCCATTGATTGAATTTTGATGTGAGATATTATTAACATGAGGGGAGTGGCTCCTAAAAGGTGAAAGACATATGTCACTCCAAAGAGATGAACATGTTATGTAGTTTTAAATTATTAATAAGATATTATACTGTTTAATATTTATAGTTTAATACAATGATATTTGGTTATTATCCATTTAGGTGTTTCTAATATGAATAGTTGATGTTCCAATACACCATAATAAAGAAGCAAAACTTTTTTTGTGTTCAAATGGATACTTTTCTTATGTATTCATTCTCATGGCTCATGATTTATGAATTATACTTCTATGGTGTCATGTAATATATTTTTTTCTAAAGAAATTTTTTTCATGATACACATTTTGATGGGTACTAATTATCAAATGTAATTGTTATTTTCCTTGTATATGTTTTCATGCCCTTAAACTCATCTTTATCTTAATGAAGATATTCAATTGTTAGTGATTATCATTGCCAATACCAGAAATTTGATCTCATTTTTCTTATGTTTCATTTCCCTAGGTTATAAAGATATTATTTCTATTAGATATTTATATATGGGACACATGTGTTTTATGATAATGCCCTAATAGTGAATAAGTATCATATTGTTGAAAAAATTAATATTTGAGAACATGAATAATGTTATGCTTGTGTTTTTTCATAATTTTCCAAAACTCTTAACCAAAAATTTTGTTGGATATATAGGTTATCAATGATTTAATATTCTTGTTTCATTATTTAGATTTCTAAAAATGGGTAATATTTATCATCATCTGATTCAAAAATATAATGTTTATATTTTTTTACTACATTTTTGAGTGTTTGAGTTCATGGATATTTTATTTTGTATCGGGGAAGAGTTTAGATAACATTAGAAGTTTGATTGTCTTCAGGTGATGTTTTATTTACATCAACAACTAGTAAGAAGGTTTTATAATTTTAATCATGGCCATAAGTTCAAATATATAAACACCACCTTTTAGTTTTTTTCTTATTATATTTAATGGATATTAATAATATATTCGGAGATTAATTATTGGGTTGATATTGTGTAGCACTTTGGTTTTACATGAAGGATTAGTTCAGAAATATTCCAAAACATTTTTGGGTACTTAATCTAGAAGGAATGAGGGAAAAATTTAGGTAAAAACATCATTAGATGCTCAGGTTATTAAGATTAACTATTATATGTTGTTATTAATCATTAGAATAATATATATTCAATGTCTTTTGTTGTTGTATAATTATTTAATGTAATTAATTGTTTCGTTATATGAAATTTTATCCAATTTGGTAGTTATCTTAACATTTTCTAAACATTTTGTTTTTTTAATGTCTAAAGACATGTAATTTTTTATCCATTTGGGGATAATGTGATATAATGACCCTATAATTTTACACAAATTATTAAATTATTTTAAGAAGAAAATAACATCAAATAAATACCACATTTTGTAAATTATAGTGCCTTTGGATTATTAGGTACATAATTAAAAACATAAAACAAAATTATTATTTAATCTCCATACTGAACATATAATGTCCATTGTGCTCTTAAATATTGATAGGATGACCTAAGGATTTCATGAATGATGGGATGAGTTAAAATCATAGTAAGGATATTAAAATAGTAAAAAATATGTGAAAAATGGTTATAAATCATAACATAATGTCTTTAAAATTAATGTATCGTGAATAAATATACGGAAGTATAACATATAAAACATGTGATCATGTAATCATGTTATCATTGGAATGTGGAAAAAACATACAAAATGACATAAGAAATATTCAAGGATATCATAGAGGACCATTTCACATGGAGGATCATGAGGAATGGTGAACCAACGAGTCTATTGTACATGGAGGAGAATGAGTCAAGGCTGACTACCAAAACCATTGGTCCTAGAGAATCATGGGTCAAGTTTCACCACCAAGAACATTGTAACTGATGTATTTTGAGATTAAAAATTTACCAGATCATTTTAGTACTATCTAGGATAACCTATAATAACATGTTCATGAATATTTTTTCCTCATTAATAATCATATATTGTGAATAAATACTACGGTTACCCCTGGAAAGAATTTGGTATCATAATCCTATCATAAGGAATAAAAAAAGGGAATATCATAATGGTGTCCAAGAAATAATGAATATAAATAATTCATGTAAATTAATATAGGGAAATTGGGATTGATAATTATATATTAAGTGAAACTATTGTGAAAACATGTAAAAATAGTGTTTCTAAAACATTACAAATGAAACATTTCAGTGCGATAAGGGAAATATCAAAGATCGTTTAAAGTAGAAAATGAATACTATTTTATATAAAACCAAAAATGACTCATGATATATTTTTATGAAAAAATTCATGATTTTATAAGAATATTAGGGGTCTATAAAATAATATTTATGGTACATGAATATGGTGTTGAAATTGGGAGGCTCTATTTTATCGAGCTTACTTATCAAGAGGAAGTAAGAAATTAACCTATTTGAAACATGTAATTCCCTATAAATGATTGATGTAATAGTGTGAATACAATATTTTTAAAAATATTAAATGAATGGATGATAATTATATAAAAATAAAAATGAATTAAATCAGGGTAAAGAGAGAGAAATCCCACCTCGATGGAAAAAATGGAGGTTTGGGCAGAATCTTTTACCTCAAGTCTGAAACTATTCTAAACATTATCTAAATGTCCTATATAATAAAAATAAAACCAATAATTAATAAATAAATAAAAATTATTCATTTATTTATTTTATCATAATTATATTAATTTTTTCACTTCATATATGTTGAGTTAGAAGATACAATTTCATCATGAGGGTTCATGTCATTGGTATTCATGATTTGTTCACTTGAATATTTGTATGGGTGAACATGTAAAATGAGAATAGTTTTTCAGAATTAAATTCATATGTTATTAATGAACATAAATAATATTAAATCGTCTTATAAACCATTTTTTCTAGACGTGGAGATGATTTATGAGATAAAATATTAATGATAACTGTTTAGATTATTTTTGGCATATTTTTTTATCATCGTCAACTAGTTTTGTTTTATTAATTATTATTATGTGTATATACTTGTTCAATAACATTAAATAATACATAATACATATTTAATAATCGTTTTTAATCATAAAAATTGTTTTTTATCATCTATAAATGGAGTAATAGAAATTTCAAAAAGTGTCGTCCTTGAATGCGATAAATTAAGACACCATAGAGGATATTTCGATTTTTACAACAAAATGGGAAAAGAATAGATATGATGATGGGATAATAAATTGAATAAATTAACATTATAGTATATAAAAGATAAAATAGTTTAAATGTCACTTGTAAAAGGGGATGTATGGATAAAAAAATAGAAGAAAATAAATTAAAATGCAATATAAATAAAAAGAAATAGGTCTTTACTTCTTTAATTGTACCCATTAATAACTTACACGAGAAAATTAAGATAGATATTTTATTGATAAAAAATAACCTAGATATTAGGGATAGGATTTGGATGAGTATAGGGATGAATTTGGACAATTGTCAATGCTTTTGAGATTTTAGGAGAAGAGGCGGTGAGGGGTTTCATTTATTATTGAGATGGTGGGTGTTGTTTCGTTATTTTATTCATTTGTTTGTTGTTTTGGCTCAAGGATATGAATAGTTGAAATTCATGGAAATAAATATTGAAAATAGTGCATGTGAGTTTGAACCAATGGTTCTTACATTATATATACTTCATCCATGACTCAATAATTCATGTATTTTGCTTATATAGTAAAATAATATATTTCCCTAATAACAAAAAAATTACTTAGTTTAGAAATATACCAAAAATTTAAACTTATCCTTTATTGACATTTAAAATTAAAAAATGTAATCAATTTTAAGAATATATTTTCTTATATATGAGAAATTTAATTTTTAAATAAGATCATAATTAACTTGAAAACAAAAAATTTAAAATTATAACCAATATGTTTACACATTAAAAATTAACTAAGTTATCATGAAAATATATTATAACCATAAGAAAGAAAAATAATAATTTTATAATTTTTTTTGAATGTTATAGAAATATTTACATTTTTTGATTCATGTTATTATTTTCATTAGACACCTATTTTTAATTCCATATTATTCTACATCATGTTCTTTATGATATTTCTCATGATGGCTTGTTATATTATTATATTTGTTATTCTCATACTCGGGTTCATGCCCAACTATTTTCTTTGATATATGTCTCGATGATATGATATGATATAAACGTAACATGGGGAGAACCCATTAAGGGGTATATAATTATAATTAAATTAAATTTTTTTTTTCATATCTTCTTATTTCCAATAGACATAATTTTAAATGATTCTCCATTTGTACCATGTAAGGAAAAGTAATGTAATAAAATGGATGGAATCCATTTTTGATCTCAAATGATTATTTATTTATTTAAAGAAATTAATACTTGATTAATTTGTAACGAACCATAGGGATATTTCTATATATAGGTAAGAATCCTAGTATTTTGGTATGTAAAGAGTATGCTTTTTCCAAAAAAAATCTTCCATGTATATATTATACAAGATCAGGTGGGCTAGACCCATATGTGCCTTGGGATAAAATCTAAAAGCACCACTTTGAGATAGGCTTGAATGGGAATTTTTTCACCACAATGGGCCTTTCTAAAAAGCTAAATTGAATTTCATAGGGGATATCTGTAGTTAATAAAAATATGTTTATTAACATTAATGAAGGAGATATTCAAAATATAATTTTTATTAGAGGAGATTTATAACATATTTATGTATTATGTTTTATGTCATGAAATACCATTATAATTATAAGATTTTGAAGGGCAATATGTCTTTCAGTAATGTATTCTTCTTTTAGATAGAATGATAGTAAATTTGTGAAATTATATATATATATATATTGAGTGGAAGGGATGATGAATGCTATCATACTAATGGAATCTAGAATATAAAACATCACGATGATGATAAATTAACAAATTCGAGTAATGAAAAATAACTTGAATCAAGTCAAGAGAACATCTTCACCTGTAAGGAAGAAACATTCCAATGAATCTTTCATGCATCAACAAACACCTTCTATTAATTGATATACCAACCAATGGATTACTCAACAATTGAAGATCTCTATATAAAATATATTTTACATGATCTATTGTTTAGAGTAAGAGAAATTAACCCTAGAAGTCTTCCATTTAGAATAAGAATATGATCAATGGTGAAATATGATTAAATACATGAAAACAAGAAGGGATATTGATTCTATTGAGCGGGAGGAGTTTAAGGGAATCATTTTCAATAATTATTTTCTGCATTTGATATGAACAAAAATAGGGAAGGAATTCATCAAGTACATGTAGGAGTAAATTGAATCTATGTCAATCATAATGAGTTGAATTTTGATCAAGAAGGTGTACTATGATTTCATGCAAGGCAACATATTCTATATATTCCATATATAAATAAATAACTAATTGATGAATCTCATAGATCTATATTCTATATACCTCATATAAGAACAAATATTTTTAGACTCTTTAATGATCATTATTGGTGGGATAATTTTAAAATAGATTTTTTATTACTCTACATGTTTTTGGTATGTTGTAAAGTGAAGGTGTAGCGAAAGAAATCCTAAAGGGGTATTGTAACCACTACACATTAAAACATTAATGTGGGATAATATCACTACCAAAATTTTCACTAGTCTCCCATGAATATCCAATGGAAAAAATTTGATATGTCTAACAGTAGATCAACTCACCAATACATACCATATTATCACTATTTGAGAAAATTTATTTCATCTAAAACAAGTCGTGATATTCATAATGGTAGTGGCGAGGTTGCATGGGGATCCAATTTCAATATTTTCTGGTTAAGATAAATTTTTAACATCAATATTCTTGATTAAGTCTTATTTATGATATGAATAGTAAATTGAATTGTAGTATTTATAATCACCCTCAAACTAATTGCAAATATAAAATGACAATGTAGACAACTGAGGAATAACTAATATCGGGCTCAGTAGAATTAATTTATTTATGTGATCAACAACATCCACTAGCTGCGTTATCATACTACATGAGCTTCTGCTCGAGTATTTAAATAGAACCATATAACTATCTTTATAGGATGAAATGTTGAACTTATAATTTTTGGGATGAGGTGGGAGAGAGGAAATTTATTGGGACTGATATTGGGAAGAAATGACAGAAATGGTATATTCCATTCTGCAAAATAATAAGGATTCTTAGTTATGGTATAATATCAATGCAAAAAATCATATATGTGAGTTGGAATTTAAATTTTGGGTACTATGCTTCTTTTCAGGTATAACTATGGAAGTGATTCATATGATTAGTAATGAAATGGATGATTATCCCTAGGTAAATTTCCCCTATGAAATCCTTGATCTCATAAGATTGGTGACCTACCAGCAAGAATTCTCGACAAATCATTCTCATATTTATGATGAATTCCATGTATCACTTTTAAGGATGTAAATAACTGATCCCTCACATGTACATAATCAAGAGGCGGTATAACCAGAATATAACCTATCTTATGAGGAGTATTTGATGGAGATATTGTATAATAATGACATGGTTCTACAAAAAAACACAACCCATATAGTAAATGTCATGTAGAGGGACCATAACTATAGATTACTGATATTGGAACTGGAGGAGTAAATGAGAAAAAAGTACCCTCACAATTTCTCAACTAAGAGAATGAGTTGAAATTTTGGGGATGAACATTATTAATCAAGGAAAAATATAGTGACCAATTCATTTTAAATGATATTTATTTCCAGAATAAATGATTTTACATATTATAGATGTATAAAATAAAAAAAACAATGATAATTGTATCTCATGTATAGTGATCATTACATTTTTTATCTAGAAATATAATTAAAATTAAAAAATTTACAACTAGGATAAAAATTATTAAATATATAAGATAAAATACTATAATAAAGATGGCCAAAATATCCTTGAATCAATTATCAGATAGAAAAAAATCCAAAAACTAATATTAGTAAGCCATTAAACATCATATGAAATTTAATTATAAAAATTTGGGCGGAATTGTATTGAATTTTGAATTAAAAAATAAAGTGGTACTTATAGGGTAAAAATGGAAATTTGACTATTGGGAACTATACACATTGGTAATAATATTAATGTTATAATTAGTTTTTTATGTTGTAATGATAAAGGATTAATGATTTATAATATAGATTCGATGGGATAACCCTATATTCTTTCCATTTTGAAGCACATTATTCTAAATATCAGAGGGAGGGAATATCATTGGGGTTATCCCTTAACAAATCAAATGTTCAGATTGAAAAAGGGACGTTTGAAAAAAAAATCCTACGGGATGTTTTCATGTTAGTGGATATTACTACTCATTAGATGTTAGCTGAGTCACCCTATGATACTTATACCATTACACGCTCAAAACATGGGGCGTACAAAGATGTAATAAGGGTCATCACATTGATAAAATATACAATTAATGTGTTATTTAATTTTTTAAAATAAATTTATTATTTCATCAAGAACTATTAAGAATAATTTTTATTAAATAACATATATTTTTTATTGATATGAGTATGGAAAACAGATTTTCGGATGCGAATAACACATAATTGTAATATTTAAGAAAATCTATACACTTTTTAAAGAAACACACATATTCTGGAAATTTTTTAATTAAAAAATATTTTAAAACAATTTTTTTTGAAATAAATTATGATATAATTTTATAATGCCATAGGGTATTTTTATAGGGGTCACAAATTTGATAGGGCCTCAAAAATATATACATTACAAGAAATAAGGATTTTTTATTATTATAGGATAAAATTACCATACCTAATGAATTTTACAAATAAAAAAAGTTAATTCTAATATATTACATTGATATTATATTATGATGCATTTATGATAATTTTGTAAAATTGATACTTTTTTAATGAATAGATAAAAATGGAGTTTTGTGTTTTCATTATCTTTTATATCATAATGTTTAAGGAATAATGATGTAATATATAATTACAAACAATCCATGAAATAAAATATTTTAAATTATTGATAATAATAATTTTATTAGATTATAATAAATTTCTAAAAATGCATGTGATGATAAAACCATTAAATTAAAAAACTGATTATTAAAAACAATTCATTGTGGAAACATTACTTTTCCCTGAGAAAAGATTTAATAAAAACTATTCTGGATTATGGTAGAATAAATTAACATAAAAGTAATTCAAAATTTCTAAAACCATGGGTTATTCAATGGGGTTCAATTTCCCACAATGTAGTTCTTCAGGACAAATATTTAGAATGTATTAAACAATTAATCCACCTTTTCCCTTAAAAGCAACCAATTTCCCCATTATATTTTAGTACCAATCCATTATACCTGAAATTATAGTGGGTTTTCCTATAATTATGTTTCCCAAGGAGTCCTCAACACCCTAAGGTTCCATTCCTCATGATGTAGGATCAAATCTTCAAGTTAAGTGAAGTCATCGGTTTGCTTCCCATTCTAGTTCCTTTTTTGTGGTATGTATTCAAATTTCAAAAAAATTATATTTTGTTTGCATTATTTTTAAAAATTACTATAATAATATCCTTTAATGATTGGGAGACCCACATCATCTCTAGTTTTACCTTTTTCAAAAAACAGTATCTTATACCCATTATGCTACATAATTTACTTCCCAAATTTCCAAATTTTACATGAGAGATTCTCTTTTACATTTTATTTGAATACCCAAACCACTTTTATTTCTCATATGTTTTCAAATGGATTTATAAATGAAGTGTTTATTTGGGGATTTACATATTTTAAAACCATTTATCTTAACATGGGTTAAAAATTATGTAATTATCTTTCCATTAATCTATTTTGTATCCCATGTTTTTGAGTAGAATATTGTTCATTATTCCCCATGTGTCATTAATGAATTTATTTATTATGATATATGTGAATAAAAACTATTTAATACATATTTATAGGGTATGCCTAAATAATGCTCAAATGTACTGGGTATAGAATTTAATGTCTATAGAAGTCATGTTTTATGATTCCTTAGTGAATAACATTAATAATAATCATTTATAACACTATTGATAAAAACCATTATGGTATTCTTATGAATTTATCCTTTAAATGTTCTGTGAAAATTTCCATATTTTAACTAACCATTTTATTATGATGATATACCTCTTTTACATGCATTTTTATTTTTCCTCAGATTATTTTTTCTATATCCCGTGATCACATGGTATATGTCTCTCTTTATTAATCTCTTAGTGCATTTCATGATAACCCTTTCTATAGATTTGTGTCACTAGAATACATGGTTTTGTTAAAGTAAATTAGGGTTATGACCTCAAGTGGACATTGATGAATGTTTTAGGTTTTCCTTTATTATTTAACTTAATTTTGAGAGACTAAACATTAATATATCCACTATTTATACAATGTAATGAAACATTATATAATAAACAGGTCAGATACCATATACCCAAAACTAATGTTTTTATTTTTAAAAAGATCACATCTCAATAGTGAATTATTATTAAAGTATGTAACAGAATTATTAGAACTAAAAACAAACTCGATCCTACATCAACACAATTAATATTCTCTCAAAACAATTTATATTATTTATAATAATCATGGATAATTTATTTTAGTTAGTGGTCAATCCATTTTAATATTATTATTTTCATTGGCGATATTTTTTATTCATTTCATTTTATTTATATCTTTTTTTATAAAAAATGACCCAAAATTTATTGACATTTAATAATATATAATCTATAAAAATGTAATCTAAAAATTATTATATCAAAATTTTTATGTTAAATGTCTAAAAATATTCATCTACATAAATCAATTAATATCCTTAAATCCTGATTTATCATATCTATATTAATATTAGTGACGAAATCAAGGAAATGAAAAAATATAACACATTTTTATATTTTGACCCCACATTCGTTGTAATATAAAAAAACATTTCCTCACACCATGATTTTGGTTATAGTTATAGTCCTCCCTTACAAAATTTAGGGAACAATGGGTTATCATTTTTTACAATTAGAAATTCAATAATTTATAATACAAATCTCCAAATATACATTTTAAAATGTTAATATAAAAATTAAGTCTCAATATTTTTATCAAAAAATAAAAAATAAAAAATAACTTATAAAAATGTATTTTAAAATATTTAAATTCTAAATAATTCATAATACTTAATATTTTATATAATAATATTTTAAATAGATTAATAATTCAATTGAAAATGACAATATAAAGAAAAAAATAATTATTAATTAATAAAAAGAATATTTATTTAGAGACTCAATGTCACAAGTGTAGAAAGAGAAAGGGGATTGAGTCAGATTATGGTTTCACATACATCTAGAAGGGTTTTCTTCTTTAGTAGACCATGGGGTTCTATTTGTGGATGTTCTATTTGAGCTGGAAACATAATGTCATTTTATTAACAAAATTCATCCTCACATTTATATCCCCTTCTTCATTTTTTAACATAGTATCAAAATTTTCCAATTGGTTTTCCCTTTTTATTTATAGGTCCTATCATTTTTCATTATATTGATATTTTATCCATGGTTTTGATACCATTTAAATTTTTTCATAGCATATTATCTTTTATTGTTCTCTAATTTCACGGTTTTTGTATTACAAGGGTTCTCATTCTAACTTGATGGTTGAAATTTAAAAAAAATCAATATTTTTACCATATTTTAGTTTAAACATTATATAAAATGAATTGTCATATTGATTTTATTCCTTAATGACTGACATATTGTTTCCCTCAAAATTTCATATATTCCATTTATTTTGGTTTTGAGTGAGGATCCTTACTCTTGAGTGTTAGATCACCCTTATTTTTTATATATGGTAGTTTAATAGATCTTCCTCTATAATTATGTTAAACTAATGTGTCATTCCATTATATTTTTATGTTTTATTTTCATTAGAAAAATTAAAATAATTATTTTATTGTGGTATTTTGTTTCTTTGGAAGTGGATCTCACCGTGTTGTCCCCTAGTGTTGTAATTTTGGATTTATTCTTATAAATTGTACTATGATTTGTGTTTGGAGTGGGTTGATTTAAGGTAGTGGAAAGATGATAATTTATTTTTAATGTAGTAGTTTTAGTATTCTTTGGAATAGTATAGTGATTGTTTTTGGGTACTAGCGGTCGTGTAACCTGAGTGGCCTTTTTAAAATAAATAATTCATTTATTGATACGTATTGGGGTTTCCCTAATGATTGTCCCTCTAATCTATTTTTAAGGATTTTAGATCATGCTTTAAGTCCCAAATCTGATTAGGGGAAAATAAAACGAATTATATATACATCTATTAGGGTGACGCTAAATAACACATGACATTGGATACATACATTTTATAATTAAAAATGGTTTCTATAATTTATTAATAATAAAATTACATATTAAAATTAATATAAAAGTGTTTATGTATAAATTTAAAAAATACATAAATTTGTTTAATATGTTTATCCATTAAAAATATAATGATATTATATATTTTTAATATCTCACAATTTAGCGGGGTAGAAAACATAAATATTTCCCCTTTTTAATAATTATATTTTGGTAAAATAATTTCACTATACCTTAAATCATATAGAAATATGTTCTATTTGAAATAATCCATTTGATGTAATATCAATGATTAAGTCATTTTATATATCATTGATAAAATATATATGAAATATTTATATATATCATGAAATTCATATATATAAAAATTAATTTTTTTCTAGAAATAAAATAATGGTGATGAAAAAATATAATAAATTTAAAGCAACACTCCCTTACCAATTAAATATAATCATTATTTTATATTCTTTATATTTTACATTTTTCCGTTTTTACTATCTTATAAAACAGAAAATATATAACCAGTTGTAAAATGTATTTTATTATTTACAAATATGAGTTGGGTAATATCATTTACAAATTATTAAACAAAATGAAATAAAATACATTGGATTCCTCTCATACGAGGTTTATTTTGAGGATTTTGTCTATAGATTATGCCACCATGTCATTTAATAAAAATACGGAATTATTTTTACTTATCTAGAATAATGAATGGACTATGTTGAGTATCATCCACATAGTAAGGTCATCTTTACTTATATGGAATAAATTATTTTCATCGAGGATTTATCTCTTTATTAAGAATGGTCCTTCCATGGAGTAACCTAATATTTTTGACCCTCCAATTCCATTATACTCTAATATTTATTTTTTTATTCTCTTTAATAGATCATTTCATTTAATAAATCATACCCCTCTTTTTATCCTACCAACCTTACTCAAAACATCTTATTTTTCACTGAAACTATTTATCAACAGTGGGATATAATCATTTTTTTTCTAAAAAATGAAACATAATGATAACTAAAAACATTGAACATTGATTATATACCCTTATATATTTTAATGATTCCTTAAAAATATAATTGTTTTTATTATACTATATCAATAAAAATAAAAGCATCTAAATTCTTTTCCCACTTTAATGAGTTAATCCTCAATCAATAACTATGAATATCTAACCATTATATTACCTAATTAAATTGAAATATTTGTAGGAGTCATATTATATGATCTAAATGTTTTTAATTTTATATTGCGATGTTTATTCAAAAATTCACTAAAAACAAAATAACATTCCAAATTTATAAGATTTAATTATAATTAAAAAATAAAAATCAGTTAGATCGTGATTTCTATTTTGTAGACTCTAGGAAAACACTACAGAATACTCTAGTATATGTTTTTAGGCTATTTTATTGAGATTCGCCTAGATTAATAAAAATTCATGCAAGAAGAAATTATTTTCATTAATGAACAATAAATCAATTATAAATGAAATTTTTATATGAAGTATATCAAAAAAAATTCAGAAATATTCTCCATTATTCATTAAATACAATGGATTTTAACTTCTCTAGAATAATTGTTTTGGATTTTATGGTTCTAGATACTCTTCTATAACTTCTTTATGAACTTCAATTTCATTATACATTCTATTTCCATTCCTTTTTATTTATTTATCCTTGATTTTCATATTATATCCTCAATGTTTCATCCCATTGACCAGTGAAGAAAAAAACTCTTCTAATTTGTTGAAATATTTAATTTTATTATGAAAATCATTTATAATTTTTTTATCTTTTTAAATCAGCATAATTATATCATTAGATAACATACTATACGGTTGATACATGACCATAATCATATATATTTCATCCATTAGATCCTAAAATTTCCCAAACATAATCCAATTAGATTCTTTCATATTTATTGTTATCTTTTTCTAAATCCTTATTTTTTTATTGAAAACTATTCCCTGACCTCTCCTTAAAATTTAAAAATATCTCATGTGGTTGATTATTCAAAAATTTAATCCTAATAAAAACATATGTGATCAATATATTACATTGAGATAAATATTGATAAAATATATGAATTATTAATTTTTTTCCCATGATGTGTAATGTCTATTAAAAAGTTTTTAAGACTATTTTATGATGGATAATGTGATTAAATTTCAAACTCTTACAGCCTAATTGGTGACATTATAGTATCAGAGAGAACGAAAGTTTATGGGAAATCATTCCAATATTAATTTTATATTTTAATGTGGGGAATCAAAAATTTGATGTGCATAAAATTTCATTTGGATGTTATTTTTACATTATTTAATTTTTTTATATTGAACTTTTTACCACATATTTTTGTTTTTATACCTACACTTTGAGGTAATATATACATCATCAATGTTATTTTCCTTAGTAATATTTCATGTATATATTTTTCTCTTCTTGAACATGAATATATGTTTCGATGTATTTTATTTATTTTTTATAAATATACAATTTTACATCATTCGATCACACCCACAAATTAGATTTTCATGATGAAATAATCACTTTATGAGATCAACACCCATGTATTGATAAATTTTATAATTATATAATTTTGATGAATAGTAAAAACAAAAGATAAATAATTAAATTAATAATAAAAAGGTGATATGAATTAAATTTCACTAATATATAAAACATAAATTATTCTATATTTAATTTAGACTATAAAGAGTTCCAAATATACTGATCAAAGGGAATTTAAAAGTAACTCCATATTACAATAATGTCAAGATATATAAACAAATTCATATTTGAAACTAAATAAAAAATCACATCACATCATCAGTCTGAGTACATAGAGTCGTTACCATTATGATAAAATGTTGTTTCTAATTTAAAATTTTAATTGAATAAAATTATGAATATAAAAATAATTGAAAAAAAACTAGATTTATAATTCTCACTACAAAAATAAATTTATTTGATAATGATATAGTCAATATTTAATAATTATCAGTGGAAAGTTATTAATCATATTTAAATGTGAAATGTTATTCAAGTATTTGTTATATAACTACTAAAATCTATGTTTCCTATGGCCAATTAAATTGAATTTTAATAAAATATAATATTTAAAACAAAATTTTAACATATATTATTGAATCATATTATATGATAATAAAAAAAGTGAAATAATATTATAAATCCATTAAACTAGAAAAAATCAATTAATAAAAAATGATCATGGGGATTAATTATAGAATACGATAGAATACTTAATGAGAAAATGAACCAAAGAAATCAACAATTATAATTAAAAAACACTATTCCATCACCCTTCATTAAATATATTGAAAAATATATTTTTATGAATTAATTTTTTCACATTTATAGAGTAATAGTTCTATATTATATATGTAATGGTGTAATAAAAATGCTAATTTATTTTCGGAACATTATCATCAAGGTCTCAAAATCTCTAAATGAGGTTTTCCCTATTATATAATAATATTTCAACACCTTCCCATGTTTTTATATATTAATTTTATAAAGATTATTCTATCTTTGTATATGATATACCTTTAAAAATATTCTACCGAATAGTGGTAAAATATCATTACAATTTAACATAATAGATAATATTAGTGTACCATGTAGAACCTTTGATCTTCATGGACCATTGAATTATGTTTTTTAGATGATGGTTGTATTTATGGAAGGAATATTTGATAGGTGGAGTATATGTTAATATTATATACGAAATACAATTTTATATAGTGACCATACATGATTCACTAGGGTAAATTTCATAGAGAATAGGATTGATATTAATATATTTAATGGAACCAAGATTTTATTAAGTGTAGTGTAATGGTATGTTTTATAGCATGTTACTAATTTTAATAGATTGGTTTTTTCATTATTTGGGTTGGATTTTTTGTTTCACCATTTTCATTTATTTTTTTGGATCAAGAGCCGTGAAGTTTTCTAGGATTGTATGCAATGTTAACTTTAGTGTGTGTTAAGATTTGTTTTACTATGTGGGTTTTGGCTGGGTGTTTCTAGTTTCTTCAAAAACAATTATTTTTCGAATGTGGAATAGGTAACTATGCTATAGTTGGTGTCTGGGGATGATTAGTTATAAGGGAGTAAGAGGAGTATTTAATTGAAATTCATTTACATTCAAGATTTATGGTGTAGATCCAACCCTAATCTCATGAATCTATTTAGATCTATTGAATTTTATTGGTAAACTCTACAATATTTCTATATTACGGTGTTGTTAACTCTTAATCGAGACACCCTTAGAGAGTGACTCCCAAATTTCATAGTGTTCATGTTTACTTATTTATTTATCTTATTAAATTAGGATTTTTAAAAAATTCTACTATAGTAATAATGATTATATTCAACTCTATGTGTCCCATGTTCTATCATGGAGAAATCAATAATGGACTTTGATCTTTATATTTTCCTATTTTAGATCATGTAATTTTAGGTCAGTTTCTCTTTTTTATTTCAAATGATTGTTCTCTTTCCCACTCCTCCTGAAATTTATTTTATAGGGTTACTTCATAGTGATTATTTGTTGTTCGAGTTTTTGATATGATTTCGAGGTGTGTATGTTTTGAGGTGTGCCAATTGTAGTTAAGTAGTCCTTGATTGTTTTTCCCTCAAATTTTTTTATACTAGTTGGTGATGTTCTAATTGAGGTATTAGATTTAAGACTATTCATTTTTAATAGCGTGTTAATATTGAATTATATTATTTTTGTTTTCATTGGGTGGATTGATAAATATATCATATAATGATAATAAATTGGAATAATGAATAAATAAATATAAAAATGATTCACATTTGTAATATGTTATTTCAATGATAATGTTTATGAATCATTTCCTCATTTAGTTTTCTATATTTTTATAGTGATTTTATTCAATTATGATTCTACAATACCTCATTCGCAATGGGATAATAAAACAATGATGTTAATGATTTAGAGATGAATTATATATGTACATGTCATTGTATGATTTTTACCCAATGAACTAAATTAATATCATTGTATATTTCATGGATGTTTTTGGGGTAATTTTCTGGTGTGTTTACTGTTAGTTTCTATTTTTTTAATTTATTATTATTTTGTATTTAGTTGTATTTTTAAGTATCATTATCTATATATGTTGTGGTTTCATGTTGTGGTAATGTTGTTCGTAATGATGGTCATTATGGGATGGAATATGGTGGATTATATTGTAGATATATTGTATCTTCTTTGATTTATGATTGATAAGATTATATATATTTGATGTTTTTTAATAAATATGATTATTTTGTATTTCAATAGTTTCATGGGGATTCCAAATAGTGCTTAAAATTATATTTTTTAATGGGTATGGTGATGAGAATTCATTTTATGTGGGTTATTTAATGAAATGAGAATTAGGATTGTTGAAATGAAATTCTAAAGATGGAATAAATTTGAACAATGAATATTGACTAAAATAATGATAAATGTAAAATAATTTATATAATGTGGTTGGTAATGATAAATAGTGTAAGATGGTAATAATGTCATAAAATAGGAATATGTAATTATTATATGAAAAATGAAGCCCCCTCATTTGTGGTTTTTTATTATTATTAAATATTTAATAAGTTTTTCCATGGAAATTTTTGGGATGTAGTAGTTTTGACATGTAATAATATGAAATGTATTCATATTTTTGATTAAATAATTATCTTGGAAATTTTGGTATATTATATTTTTTATAATTTCCTTTTTTCCAAATGAACCACCACTCGAGTCATGTAACCATACTGATACCCTTATATGGTCATAGATTCTAGGTGTTTTACATGACATCAATGATATAAAGGGAAAATGGATAAATACTAATTATTCCACTTTTTCTTATCAAATATTCAAAGATTTATAATAATGTGAGGTATTTATGATGATTATATGATGAATTTATGTCATTTTTCTTTTGTGTTGTGATTTTTGTGTTGATACATTGTTAGTGGGATTCATCGAAGGTGGAGGAAAAAGGTGGATATCCTTCACATTTATATTCATCTATATTGATGCATATAATATTTTTGGTTTTTATATTGTGGAATGAAATTTTGTTATAATATATACATTGTGGATATAGGTATGTTGTAATGGTCTGATGTGTTGAAGTGTTTAGGGTAATGAGGTTATGTGGTTATATATAGGGGATCTGAGTATACTGTTTTTTTGTGAAAGGGGTGTTAGAGAGACTACATCAATATGGATTATATAAAGGGAACCTTTCTAATATAATAATATTATTATTATATTACAACTTTCATTTGTGATATCATGATTGAGGTATAGTTACAATGCATCGTCTCTTGGATTTAGATACATTCATAACAGAAGATACCTACATTTTGTGGGAGTTCAAAATATGGATAACTGATCAGTTATAAAAGCTTTTAATATGACCTAGTGTTTCATAGTATGGAATCTAGGGTTGTTTTTTAAGATGGTGGATGGAATTATAAATTTTTTAAGAAACTATTATTGGATAATTCTACTGATTTTTAGGAAACACAATCAAATCATATAGATTGTTTTTTCACTAGATAAATGGATCTAGTTATTTACTAAAAAATTAGTCCATAGTGTGCTAATAATAAAATGTGATTTAAGAAGAATTATATCATTAATATTAGATTTAAGTGTCATTATAGAATCTCTGAGTCTGTTATTATTATTTTCGTAGTTCCATGAATAAACCAACTATTATCTAGGGCATGAATGAATTGATGTTATATGGGTTATTAAATTAGTTAATGGTCATTTTCATCAATAAAAACCACATGTATTTGAGGATTAATAATGATCTTTATTGGAATATGATGGATTTTTTTTGAGGTTTCTAATAAATATCAACATCAAGAAAAATTTTCTTAATGGATGTTTCAGATATTTTAGGTACCCATACAAATAAATGTCATGTATCATTAGAGAATAGTGGTGGATCTATTGAAGATAAATGTTTTTTTTTATAGTGGGTTAAATGAATTTATTAGAGTTGTGTATATTCTTTTTTCATGAAGTATATTATTGGGGGTTATTTCAAAATTCACATGGACTTTTCCCCTATTAATTCATTTAAAAATATGTTTACATATATCATGACTCGTGACCTAGGTCTCGTTCCATGACTACCCCCATGCCCGCCTTCCATTGACCAAGGGATACTGACTAGCACCAGAATTGCATATCCCTAAAATGGGGATTGAATTTCCATTAACGCTATACAACACCCAATCCAATAACAAAACATGATTCCACTATGATGTAAAGCTACAATAGTAATGGTGTGTACTAAAAGTAATGAGGATTGAATACAAGAACAACTAAAGGTACAACTACAACTGAAAATAAAAAACATCTCCTGAGATCTTCTACTGAGGATCCTACCTAATGGTTATGTACAACTTGTCTGATCTGCTCTCCATGTCAGCCAATCTCCTCCAGGTACAGCCTGGTCCTGGATCCCTCTTGCCTCAACCAAGCTGCTCGTCATTTTACCAAGACACAATAAGGTGCAGGTGAAGCATGTGCATGGGTGTGTAAAACAATACCTAGTAGGCATCCCGAGACCCCCGAAGGACTCTCAGAATCTCACAAAGGAAAAAACGACAAAGCAAGATCTCACTCACAAAGTATAAATCAATAGACACAACTAAAACTAGGTATAAGTAGAGCATAGGGCTACAGATGATTATTTAATATTATAGATCATATTTTTCTATCTAGAGGCACTACTAATGACCATACGGAGCCTTACCCACACAAGATCGATATGTACTAAACCTTTCAAGTCCCACACAATATCCAACCCACACTAAATCGGTATGCGCTGACCCACACATAATTGCTAAGCATTGAACCCCCACAGGATTGGACCCACACAGGATTAATATGCGCTATCCTATACAATATCTATGAGCACTGACCCACATAGGATCTGACGTGCACATGATCGGTAAGTCACGGACCTAGAAAGGATCGCTTGGTAGAAACCGATGTATTATATGTCTCATACCTTCACCTCACTACCAGACCATGGATTATAGCTCATTGTATGCATGGTTTTAGAGATCCAATCCCCAATACAACATTCATACTTCAACCAGCATGAAGTCCCTTGGAGAAGTAACCCGATGATCTATCACATCATAAGGGTTTAAATGCAATGATGGCACATTAACAGGACACCCAGTTGTTATGTTATAATCATGTTAGTGCCAAGGTCCTAGTTGGTTTTAGGGTCAAACCATCTCAACCTTACTAAAACATTCTCTAAAACACTTATGGAGTATCTCAAAATGACCGTCTCACTCAAAGGATCCCAGCACCGTAGATAGCTCCTCAAACTGAAATTCGGATCACATGATATGGTCACATAAGTGTAACTCGGCCAAAATAGGTATGGGTCTTGTCCGACCTGGTCAGACTGACCCCGTATGGGTCTGACCCAGCCTAGCACGAACTGGCTTGGGTCACAGAGGGATCAGCCTGCTGAGCCATGGACCAGTCTGGCTCGCCGGTAGGGCCTGACCCGCCGGTCGACGTGGTCTGGTGCACTACTGCAACTCACCAGCGGTGGACGTCAACTCCCCAAACGTCTCAAGATGATCCATTTGGATTTTCATTTAGTGGCACCACGTGGCACCTCCATTTGGTCCGCGGGACCGATGGGGTGTGGGTCCCCCTCTTGTCATTACATTGATGATGTGAATCCTTCTCCACGACACATGATAGCTTGCCACCTCGCCAACACATTCGGGTGGTTGTTGGCTGCACTTTCTGGTTCACCTGGTGCCAAGTGGCACCTCCCTGTTCCGCGTATGGCGAGCAACGGCTACCGCCTTCGTCGTTGGCATCAGTCACCGATGCCTCACTGGAGAATCTTCTACGAGCCACCGGGAGTGCTACAATGGTTTGTTCTTCATTACTGACTCACCTACAGTCCACCTAGAATCCTACTGTCATTGCACAGCTCTCAGTTCCAATATTCCGTCATGTTGGAGAAACCCGCCTCCAAATTACGCAATGAAAATCAAGTTGAGGAGGGTGTGGGCCTTGTTCATTCGGTCTTCATCCTCTACATTAGCTTTATAACAAGGGTTAATTTATACATCCCATTAAAATAAGGATAAAACCCACTCAAAACCCCTAAAAAATATCCTACAAATTTAAGAATGAGGAATAAAATCAAGGGAATTTCCAGAATTAAATAACAACCCCTGCCTCATGAATCATTGGAGAAGTCATAGTGGAGGAAGGATAATACACACATTTTCAAAGCTGTCGGTGTTCTTCGATCCCTATTCGATCACTGCGACCACCACTAGGCTTTCGTTCCCCATTGCTGGAATACATCGCATCACTTCTCCTAAGGATTCATTCCTTGTGATGCCTTGTCAAAACACCACCCGAGCCTCAAATAAATAGAAGGGGAAGAGGTGAGTAATTCACCGAGGAATTAATTAGATTCATTAATTGAAATAATTAATTTTCTAAAGAAATAACACTATGGGTGTTTACACAATCAATGTGTAACTTTGAATCTAATATCACATATTTAATGTTCTGACCTCCTCCATGGTACCCACCACCAACACTCAAATTGTTATAAGAAAAAAAAGAAAAAAATAACAATTCATATGTTATATTATTATTTCGTAAAAAATTCATAAAAACTATATTCTTCAACTGACTTAGTACGGTCGAAGTAAAGCTCCCCTTAAGCAATTCCTAGAACTCCGGATTCATCGGTGCCCAGGGATTTTTAATTCAAGCACCGGTTCAAAAGAGAGAAAATTCCACTTTCACATTTTCTGAATTCACCGTTAAATAATGTTCCAAAATTCATTCGGGGCACTCCGGCCTCAAAATCATGCACCATTAATCTTTTCAGACTCGTAACAATCCAAAATAAATTATAAAAAATTACATTGATTTTTATGGGTCTTTACATTCTCTCTACCTTATGGATTTTTGACCCTATAAGATTTAACATAACTAGGGGAAAAGGGGGTTATTGAGCACACATCTGATCCTCCCACTCCAATGTGCTCTCCTGGAGGTTCTCGTGCTGCCAAAAAACTCGCACAAGAGGAATCGATCGCCCACAAAGGACAGGATCATGTCGATCTTATATCTCTATCTAGATCTCCATAAACACCACCCCATTGTCGATGTATAGCTTGGCCCAGTCGATAACATGTGATAGATCATGAAAATATCTCCTCATTTGTGACCTGTGATTTTTTTTGAACTTGGTGCATATATTGGGGAAGAGCTAGATGGTACGCCACCTCACCTACTCTTCTAAGATCTAGAAAGGACTAACGAACCTTATATACAACATGGTGCCCTAGCCAAACCAATGTAATCCTCATTGGGATGTAACCTATAGGAAGACAAGGTATCCCTATTCAAACTCCAAGGGTATCCATCTCTTGTTGGAATAAGACATCTATAGACTCTGTGGAGTCCTCATTCACTCTTATATAATATTCACCTTATCTGTGGTAGCTTTTACTAACTCTGGACCCATAAGTGCTAACTCACGTGGGAATATCCAGCATAGAGGTGATCTAATTGGTTTCCCATACAATACCTTAAATGAATCCATGCATATAGTGGGGTGGTAAGTATATTTGTAATAAAATCCCACTGGGGGTAGGTGGTCCTCCCAACAATGACCAAAATTGAGGACAAAATAATGAAGCATTTCCTCGACTGTCTGTTTGGATTACTCCATCTGACCATAGGTATGTGGATTAAAGGTAATGCGCAAGAATAACTGAGTCCTGAGTGCCTCCTGTAATCCCTTCCACCTGTAAGATGTAAAACATGTGTAACGATCTGAGACGATCAAAGATGTAACCCTGTGTAGTCTCACAATCTATTATACATAGAGACGTTCCAATATCTCTACTAATCCATACTCTCGGATGGGGTGGAAGTTGGCTGATATGGTGAGTTGGTCAATGAGCACCCATATGGAATCATGTCCCCTGGATGTATGTGGTAGTCCTATCATGAATTGCATGGATATTATATCCCACTACCACTTCGGTACCTCTAATGGATGTGCTGATCCTCCTAGTACCTAATGCTTGGCCTGCACTTTCTAAAAACTGAGGCATTAGGATACAAACTCTGCCGCAACATTGTACATCCCTGGCCACCAGTACTGACACTAGAGGTCCTTGTACAACTTTGCAACGATAGGATGTACCGATAAATGGGATCTGTGGAAATCTCTCAACCCTTATTTCTAAGCTTTAATGGATCCATAGTGAATCATCTGTAGTGGACAACATGCTCCCCTCCTTCAGAAAATCCCTTAGGAGCATGCCCTATGGATATCTGAGCATGACGGGCCATGCAGTCAAAATCCCCAAGCTATGCCTCCCGAACATGCTATAAAAATTGGGGAGTGAAAGTCATAGACCAGAGGTAAGAAGGTCTATCTCAATCCATGAAGAATATTTACAATGTTGTTAGTTTCTTTGTCACCTCACTCAGCAGTTGTAGACCAGACCACCTGATGAGTGTGTTTTCTACTATCCTACCCTTCCTATGAGTATATACTATCTGAAATTCATAGATATGGAGGAACTCTATCCATCATTGTTGTATCATGTTTTGGTCTTTTAGTGAGAAGATACAACTAAGTCTCTTCTGATTAGAGTAAACAGTAAACCATTCACCCATAATGTAGTGTCTCCACATATTCAATACAAAGACCATTGCTTCTTACACCAGGTCATGGGTAGTGTGGTTGTGTTTGTGTTGTCTCAACTACCGTGAGACATAGACAATCACTAATTTATGCTGTATCAGGACAGAACCTAGTCATATCCCTAATGCATCGCAGTAGACTACATACCCAACACACACTTCTTGTAGCCTCACGTTTGGGGCACTTGTTAGTCTCGACATCACCTCCAGAAAACTCTGCTGGCACATCTCTATCAACAAGAAAGGCTTCCCATTATTCTTCAATGATGACAAGGGGACTGCAACCCAAGATAATTCAGGTAGAAATCCCTAGTATTACACATCCAATCCATGAAAAATTTGTTCATCGATCACACTCTTGGGTGGATCCCAAGGCTGAACTGCCTCTATCTTCACCAGATCCATAGCAACTCCATCCTCCTAGATAACCTGCCCCAGGAAGTGGACATCCCATATATAGAACAAAAAGTTTGACAGATTTCCCTAAAGTATGTTCTCTTTGACTTTATCTTGGACAATCTATAGGTGCATGGCGTTCTCCTTCTCCGACGCTGAGTATATCAAAATTTCGTCATTAGAGACCACCACAAAGTGATCATGTTATGGATGAAAGATCATTTTCTTAAGCCCAATGAACACATTCAAAGTGTTGGTCACACCGAAAGGAATCACCAAAAACAAATAATGGCCATACTAACATCTGATAGCTATCTTCTATACGTCCTTGTCACATACACTGAGCTGATGATAGCCTGATAGTAGGTATATCATAGAAACCCATCGAGCACCAATCAGATGGTCGGAGAGATCATCAATCCTCCGGAGTGGATAGTTGTTCTACAGGGTCCCCTGGTTCAGGGACTGATAGACCACCCAAAGCCTCAAACCCAATCCTCCTTCTTGACGAACAAGATCAGGGATTCCGATATAGAAGCCCTAGGCCTTATAAACCCATTTCCCTACAATTCCTCCAGTTGTAACCTCAACTCACGAAGCTCTATAGGATCCATCTAATATGCTGGTGTAGATATCGATGTTGTCCTGGCATATAGGATGATGTGATTGTCCATCTATCTCTATTGAGGTTGTACCAGAACATCCTCAGAAAATACATCATCATACTGGTCCACCAATACAAGATAACTTAGACTCCTCACAACAACTGCTCTGAGGGTGAGGCTATCTAACTGATGAGTAATCAGTTGCACCCTCCTCCATGATAGTACAACCAATAATGCAAAGGTTTATTCCTCACTAGTGAAGGTAAACATGATCCCATACTCATGGAGACACCATGCATTGCACCTAAAATAGTCAATCTGATCATGGTCTGTGGATATCCAATCCATAACCAAGATGACATCATAAGGCCTCGACATTGCAACTAGGAGATCCTAGTCGAAGCTCTCGCCTCATAAAGTAATCCCACACTGTCGGCACCAGTGTGTAATCATCGAATCGTCACCCATATGTGTCTTAAATCGTATGTATTGAGCCAACTTATCTATTGAATTCTTTGAGAACTGAATGACTGTTGTGGAAATGAAATAGTGACTAACAAGAGTGCCTGTAAGTACTGCATCATGGGTGGAATAGTCACAGATCATACCCCTAATAATATCATGAGTTCCATGATTATAGGCCCCTGCTTCTTGTAGTTGTGCATTACCCTATCCACCTACTCCCTATGGTCAGGGTGGACCACCAGGTGGTGGTGGTAGAACCTCAAATCACCACCCACCTCCTGTTGCACGACCTTTTTGTCTACCTCTTCCACCACCCTACGGAACTCCTCCCTCGAATCTCTAACACTTCCTCTGTGGTCCCTCAGCCATATTATGATTATTGGTTCGGAGGGTCGAGTAGTTGCGAGCCATGTGGCCCTACGCACCTCACATGAACCACAATCTGCCTCCCTGCTAACCATGTATGCCTAAAGAGATCTAGACCTCCACCTCTGAGTCTTGAGATCGTCATCTAGTGGGCCTAGCCCGCTTGGACCTCTGTATCATCTTTACACAACCTACAACATATGAATTGACTTCGTGTCATCGATTGATGGATCTCACAGTCGGTTCCCACTCATCAATAAAGATATCCACCAATAATGCTTGATTGAGGACTCCATCATCCGTCAGGATATTCAATGATGTCATGGAATATTTGATCTCCCTCCGAAGACCCAGCTCAAATCTCTATGCCCTATATAATGTGTCCCATACCATGCTGGTGGAGTATCATGAGAGGTCAGTGAATCTCATCGTGAATTGGGATACTGTTAGGCTGCCCTGCTGTAAGTGCAGGAGCTATTGATGACGCACAATGTGAGTTGTCACTGGAATGAACACTACCCACAAGATGCCCTCAATGTTTTTCCATGTGAGGGTCTCCTCGTCATCTATCTAGAGTGTCAGGATCCACTATCTCCCTAATTTTCTCTGTAAATGGCTAACATCTAAGATAAACATCTTCTATACTGGTGTCTTAACCAAGAGAAAAAATCCAGCCACAACCTCTAGCTAGTCCCCAACTGCCTCAGGATCTGTCTCGTCTTGAAACCTCATAGGCCTCTATCAATGGAACTCATGCAACACTCTCAATTAGTGTTCATGGTCTGCTGGTGGTACTGGAGGAATCTGATTCCCAATAGGTGGTGGTGTTGCGGGTGTCCAACCCTAATGATCTAGAATTGAAAGATGGCCCTACACCGAAGCCTCGTCGATCGGTGGGCCATCATTGTGTATTGTCTCAAGAATCTGGAATGGATATCTATGTGGAGGCATCCTAAAAAGAAATATGTGTGCCCCAATCAAGATGTTTTACCTAGTCAGATGACTCAAAAGAGATCAAAGTGAAAACATTTCAAAATACACACATTTAGTTTTCTCATGCAACAAGTCATAAATACAAATTTAGGGTCCTGGTGTATGTATATGTCAGCCACTGCACCAACACTGGACTCCCTAAATAGAAGACCATACTCAAATCAGATTAAACTCTTGCATCATTAGAAATATCAGAGTCATAGTTCATTAGTATAAATGACTCCACTAATACCACATTGGCATGACCCATCCCCTGGGGCCCATTCCATGACTACCCCAAGCCCTCCTTCTGTAGGCTAGGGGATGGTGACTAGCACCAGAAAGGCATATCCCAAAAGCAAGAAGGCATTTTCTTTAATCCTGTACAACCCACAATCCATGAACCGAACAATATTCAACCAAGAAGTAAAACTATATTAGTAAAGGCGTGTACAAAAAGTAAAGGGGATGGAATAAAACCCCACCAGAAAGGTAAAACTACAACTAAAAATTGAAAATAGATAATGAGATCGTCCACTGAGGATCCTACTTGAAGTGTATGTAAAACTAATCTTCTATGTTTCCCATGTCATCCATTCATCACTATGTACTCTCTGGTCATGGCTCCCTCAAGACATAGCCAAGTTGCTCGCCATTTTCACAAGACACAACAAGGTACGGGTGAAGCCTGTGGAGGGATGAGTAGAACAATATTTATCAGGTACCATAGGATCCCTGAAGGTATCTCAAAATTCCACAATGGAAAAACAAAAAGGCATGATCTCAATCACAAAGCATAAAGAAATAGTCACATCTCAAACCAGGTATAAGTAAAGCACATAAGTATAGATGATTTGTCGAGAAGCTAGATTATCTTATTCTGCCGAGAGGCACTACTTCTAACCAAATAGAGCCTAACCAACACATAATTGATAGGTACTAACCCCCACAAGACCCACAAAGGATCTGACACACAGAGGATTAGTATGCATTGACCCACATAGGGAACACTAAGTGTTGACCAACACAGAATATTACCCACTAAGGATCGGTTTGTGTTGACTCACACAATATCACTGAGCACTGACCCACAAAAGATCTGGCCCACACAGGACTGTTATTTCGCTGACCCATATAGAATCGCTCGAAACTAACCTCCGTATGATCTGTCTCAAACATCCGCCTCACTAAAAACCATAGGTTCCCACTTATTGTACGCTTAATTCTGGAGAACTGAACCACAATCCATCCGTTGTATTTCAACTGGAACAAAGTCCCAAAATGATGTAACATGATGATCCATCACGTCATATGGGTTCCAATGCAATAGATGACACATAAACTGGACTCTCGGTCTGTATGTTATAAGAATTTTAGTGTCGAGGTCACGATTGGTTACTGGGCTGATACTATCAGTCCATAATCCATCGTTTTTGAAAACACTCGTGGTGTACTTCAAAAGAGTCACCTCACACAAAGGATCCAATTTCCATAGATAGTTCTTCAAACTATCATTTGATTCACAAGATATAGTCACTTAAGTGTTACTGGTCCTAAATAGGTCCAGGTTTGGTCTGACCGGGTCCGACTAACTTGACCCGACCCATCCTGAACCAGCCTGCTTGGTCTAGATGTGGTAGGCTTAGCCTGCTGGGCTACTGACCTCCCCGGCCTGCTAGCTAGGAGCGACCCTACTGGAAACGCTACATGGTGCGCTAGTGCATGGGACCCATAGGGTGCGTTATCCCCTCATTCCGTGTCTTCGATGTCATGGATTATTCTCTATGGCGCGCGATGACATGCCACCACACCAATGTGGATGACCAGTTGCCGATGGCCCCTTCATGTCCGCCACGACACCACATGGTACCACCCTCTTCTGCGGATGGCATGCACTAGCCTCCACCTTCTCTGATGGTACAGGTCACTGGTGCTACAACAGAGAATATTCGGAGGGACACCGAGTGAGCTCCACTGGTCCATTATTCCTTCCGAACGCACCTACGGTCCTCTCGAAATGCCACCGTCATTGATCACCACTTGGATTCAAGGATCTATCATGTCAGAACTACCTGACACTGATGATCGCAATGAAAATCAAAAGGTGTAGGGTTTGGGCCATGTTCATTCATCCCCCACCCTCCGCATTTGCATTATATCCATGGGAATTTGTACATCCATTAAAATAATGATAAAAACCCTTCAAAAACCCTACGAAAACCTCCAAAAAAATCAATAATGAGTAATAAATATGAGGAAATTTAATGAATTAAATAAAAAACTCTACCTCTTGAATCATTACAATCATTGTGGTGGAAGAAGGAGAATCTGCGCTTTGTTGAAGCCGCTGGAATTCGTCGTTCTGAGTTCAATCCATCTGACGACATCTAGGATTTAGTTCCTCGTTGGTGGAAGTTGTCACATCACTTTTCTAGAGGTTTATTGTTTATTAAATTCATGTAAAAACACCATCCCAAGCCACACATAAATAGAGGAGGAAAAGGTGAGTAACACATTGATGATTTAATAAGATTCATTAATTGACTTAATAGATGCGCCACATTAAATAAACAATGGGTGTTTAAACAACCCACGTGTAACCGTGTAATTAATATCCCATATTTAAAGGTCTTCCCTCCTCCGTGGTCCCTAACACCACCTCTCAACAGGTGGTATGAAAAAAAAATTACAGAACAATTCTTATTTTATTTTAATATTTATTTATAATGTTGTAAAAACTAACAGTTTCACCCAACCTACTGTTGTTGGAGTGAAGTTTCCTTTAAAAGAATATCTGCACTGCGGATTCAATGGTGACCTCGTAGGTTTAATCCGAGCATCGGTTCAAAGGAGAGAATATTCCCCCCATTCATTTACTGAACGTACCATAAAAAAAAGTTAAAAAATTCATTATGGGCACATCGGGCCTCAAAATCACACGTCGTCAATTTTCCCAGACTCGTATTAATAAGGAATAAATTAAAAAAATACATGGAAATTTTTAGGTCATTATAAAATCTCATTTTTAGGCTGAATACTTGTATACAAAAATTATTTATTTGGAGGATTGGATGACTAGTGAAATTATTCGATACATTATGGTGGAACGAATGGATGAGAAACAATATTTTTTGTACAAAAATATTTCATCATATTGTAAGAATTTTTAATACTTAATAATAATATCCATGATAAAACCATTAAAGGTTTGGGTATATAGTGACTATATAAATAAAAAAATTATTTAAATTTGAGATTTATCATATCTCATAAATTTCTTATAACATTATACACTTCTTGAAAAACCTTTCATAAAACCATTATTCAAAAAGTAAGGAACATAAATAAAAGAAATAGTGTGGTTTGATTCTTAGTAGTGTTAAAAAGTGATATATCAATCGTTTATCACATACCATCTATAACATCCAAAAACGAGTTCCACTAAATGGTGCGCCAAGTTGGTTGGTCGCATAACCCCAAGCGCCCCTCCCCGCATGCTAGAGGGTGCCAACTAGCATTGAGGGTCATGTATGTATGTCATGGGAAGAATGTACCCTCTTTTATCAGCATAAACAACCATCATAAAACCATAATAAAAAAGTGTAGAAGAATATATATAACCAGAACAATACCATCTCACGTGATTGTCAGAATATAAATTACAACACTCAAAAAAAGGGAACACTTGATGTAACATTGAAAGTTACAAATGACTATACTGAAAACAATAAAGACATAATAACTCCCAGCTGGGTACCAAACAATGTACGGTTCTATCACCCCTGATCCATTCCAAAATAGTAACATATCTCATGTACTTTCACTTATCCTATCCTTTAATACAAAGTCAGCTCGGGGGAAAAATATGGATACCCGAATATGGTGTGATTACAACTTTGTAGTACACCACTGATGATATATAAATAAATTCCAATCAAAATATAATGTATGAAATTATATGAAGCAATAAGTAGAATGCATAATTTAAATAGTTATCACATTGAAATTTATTCACTAATCATCACATTAGACCCAGTTTCAATTCATGGCACCCTTTTAAATCAAAATTCTTTATTGTCATTCATTTGGTGTTGAACTCTAGGTCAATCAACACAAATATCATTCGGTGTAGAACAACATGTTTAACACCCCTCATCACATTCTATGAAGATATCCATGGCTGTCACCCCACATAACAAACTCTTGGATATCTATTGGAGAGGAATGCTATGTCCAAGTCCCAATATATCAATTTTTCTAGAATGTCATGTCTGGAACCAACATTCTCTATAATTTAAACCATTCATTAATTCAAAATAATTAACGACCTCATTCCCTTACTAATTTAATGAATAGATAAACATATCAAATTCATTTAGTTAACCCAAAAATTAGAAAAGTAAAGAGACAATTAATTAATTCATTAAATAATTAATCAATCAATATAGAACATATTACACAATTAATTATTCATAATTAATTATCCAGTCAAAATCTCAACATGCCATAATTACTTTCACATTTAAATATCTCGACATAGCCCCATAATTTTATCATAATTAATTCCTGAAATAGTTATCTCATACACAAAAAGTTCCATATATCTATAATAGTATATCAAATCATTAAAAAATTAATCAAATCAATTATCAATTTGTGAATCCCCTTAGTCCCCTGATTAAATCCTCAATTATTAATCTATATCTCCAAAGCATCACAAGTCAATCAAATTTTCCTAATTAACAGAATTTAAGAAATCAATCAATATTGGCTTCTAGTAAATTATCAATATCAAAAACACATTTCAAATCCATAACTACAGGAGTTCTATTTTGACCACATACTTGGGTTTGTTGAAAGAGGATATACCAATGGAAATCCCCTAAATATGAGTGGTATAACGACGTCGATCAGGCTTCGTATCTAAATTCCTAAACACAAAATTATGATCAAACCCATAAATATATTAGAAATCTAGATCAATATCCACAATACTATATGTAGATCTCAACTCAATGGTTTAGATCCATGGAAACAATGGATATCCTAACCGAAAATATTAATAATGATAGAGGTAATAATGTAAGATGCAATGAGATGAAATACACTTACTGGGAAGATAGAGGATCTTTAATCCTAGCTTTAAATCGTAAATAACGTTGTGCTAATCCCCTTGGACTCCCTCTAGATGGATTTGGGATATCCTAGAATTCATCAGGACCATGGCATGGTCAAAATAGAGAGGTTTTGGAAGATTAGGTTATTTAAAAACTAATTTTCAGTTAAAAAATTCCAATTTTCATGGTTTACTTAGCATGGTAAAATGGTTATGGTAAACTAGTTACCAACAATGCAGACCTCTATGTCCAAGTATTCATGGTTACCGGGGGTTAGGTGCATTGATTTTCAAACCATGAACAATCCATTCATAGCCCTAAATCTATTAATTTTTCATAAAAACCCATACAAACACACCACAAACCCTAACTTCAAATAAATGTTACTTAAAAACATCCAATGTACCTGAAAAACAAGCCTGATATGACTCCTAAAATTGTCTAGATATTACAATCTTTCAACCTTGTTATATCTTGTCCTTATGCACCACTACTGAACATCACTAATATTTTGAGCAAAAAATATTGGGCCATTGAGCCGTCATTCCATATTCCCATTAAAATGTTTCCTCTGGAAAAATATCCATGTTTTCATAACACACAAACTATCAGAACGGTCATTCCCTGCAACACATTCTCACAACGAATCATCACACGTATCAGATTCTTTTCAAAGGACGCATCTACCCAAAATTCATCCTTATCCACATCGGTGACATGTGAATGGTCGGGGTGATACCTTCGTAGTTTCAAAAAATTGAAAACATCATGCATAACACTGAATATCTATGTAAGATCCAATCGTTATTCCACATGCATGATTCCCTCCACTACCTCAAATTGTCATACTAACCTGGGTTCCACCTTTCCCTACCTCAACAACTTGTTGTGACTCACCCTAGGTGACACCCAAAGGAATACATGATCAACCACTATAAATTATAGGGGTCATATACAGAAATCAACATCGGAATTCTATCTACATTGATACATATCAATACGTTTTTAAATCAACTTCACCAACTCCAACGTCTCATACACGAGACCCGGTCCAAACTACTCTGACTCCCCCACCTATATCTATTATAGTGATAATCAACAAGTTCCACTATAAAGTTCCTCATATGGATCCGTATGTATAGTATCATAGTATCTTTTGTTATATGCGATCTCCACTAAAGCCAATTAATTCTTCAAGGAACCACCAAATCCAAGCACATATTCCCACAACATATCCACTAACCCATGTATGGTAGACTCTAACTTCCCATCTATCTGTGGGTGGAAGGTCGTACACAAAAAAACCTATGTACTATGAGATTTATACATTCCCAAACAAAATAGTTACATAAAGTGAGATTCACGATCTGAAACTATAGACAAGTGAAACATCTTTTCACAAAAAAATATCATTTTTCATGTATGGACACCATAACTTTCATCGCAGGTCATGGAAAATTTTGGACACCCTAGGATGTACTGCCCACTTCAAGGCATGAAATTCTCAAATGAGTTCCCCTCTCATATTCGTAGGAAAACAACCCAATTTTTTACATAGATGATCTCATCCTCCTCTATCATCGAGTTTGAAGGTGACTCCCAACCTTCATGGATTTCCAATAAGGATAAACATTCAAGATACTCTTACTATGAGTCCATGATCTGTCCCATGAGTGTTTAATCAAATACTATTGAAACCGGTTTCTTCTTCTCCTTACTCTGTAGAACTTTCACATAAGTTTCTACCATGAAAGACATTATATTACACGCTACAATCAAAACTTGTTCCAACTGAGTTCGATTTTTCCTGCTCAAGGAATCAGCCACAGTATTCACCTTTCCAAGTGTATATTCCAGGTCAAAATCAATGGACTAGATATACTCTAAAATCATCACCAACGAAGATTCATGCCTCCTTGTGAAAAATATAATTCAAACTTTTGTGATCTATAAAAACTATAAATATTTTTAACCAAAATACATTTTCATCATCAATTAAGAGCATAATAAAGACATTCCAACTCGATGTATTATGTGGGGTAATTCCATTCATGTTTCCTAAACTACAAATACCCATAAGCTTCGACTCATTCCCCATCCATCAACACAGATATGGGTTTGATCCTAGAGGTTTCAAAATACACTATGTACTCCTATCCTAACTCATGAAAGGTCACAATTGGTGGCAATGTCAAGCACTTAATTAAATCCTAGAATGAATTCCCACATTCTTTCATCCATTCAAACATTACCCCTTTCATTGTCTAACCAACAAGTGGTGCTTCTAATCAGGAAAAGTCTTAGATTATCCTCATTTAATATACATATATTACCAAAAGGCTTCAGATATCAAAACCATTTGTGGTATTCTCCAAAGAAATCACCAACTAAATTTTTTCTATGTCAACATACACACATTAATTCGAGATAATATGCCCAATGATGTATACCATGTTAATCCAAAACTGAAAGACAGTTATCTTAGTGTATAACTAGTTCTCACTGAGTGCACATAGAATGATGTCAAGATGTTGGGCCTGATCATCATGAGACTACAATAAAACAATATTTCATCTACAAACACCATTATATGATGATCCATGTGCGGATGAAATATCATATTCATCAAGGGAATAAACACTATTAGAGAATTGTTCAACCAAAATGTCATTATGAAAAACTCATAAAGGTTATACCTGCTTCTGAAATCCATTCTCAATATATCAGAAGTCTAAACACTCACATGATGATACCCTAATCTCAAATAATTACTTGAGAACACATATGATACCTTTAGATGGTCAAATGGATCATTGATACAAGGAAGATGATATCGGTTCGTCACATCAATTTGGTTTATCTTCCGATAATTGACACATAAACATAAATTACCATCATGATTCATTGCAAATATCATATGTGACCCCCAAGATGACAAACATGGATGGATATACCACTTATCCTCTAATTCATCCAAACTGTGTCTTGAGCTCTTGATGCTATGTCGGTTCCAGTAATTAATGTTGAATAGATTCCGCCTCAACCCCCAACATGTTCTCAATAGTGAAATCCACTTCTCTATCTAGTAGAAAAGATGATATTTCTTCAAGATAAACATCTTTAAATAGTTATACTACTCATGGAATGAATTATTTACTATCACTCCATTCATCGAGAAAAATTCAAGAAACATGGGCTGTAATCTCTTTCAACTACTATGTAAGTGGACCATCTCTTCTTTCATGGATATACCATTATCTATGATGAACATACTGGTCACACTTATTAGATATTAAGGTCACTCTAATACGACAACAATCAATGTGGGTTCTGTATAAGACTAACCAATCCATACCCATAAACAATTCAAATACCATCATATCAAGGACAAAGAGGTCCCAATGATAATTATACTATCCTATCAATAGAGGACATCCATTGTACCAATAGATGTCTCTAGACCATGTTTCTAATGGTGTATCAATATTGATTACAGAGTTTACAGACTCCAACTCCAAAATGAAGCCATTAAAATGTTTTTAAAATATTTAGGAAAGATAAGAATCCATATCAAACATGGAACTAGCTAAATTAGATACTATTAGAACCCTACCTCTCACTATTGATGGACCATTATTCCTTTCCACATGTTTTGGATGTACTGCATGTAACTATCTTTCTCTTATTACTCATGGAGTCATTTGACACCCTTGAATAACAACACTTTGTTGATACGAGTTCTCATACCCTGATGCACCAGGTCCACTACCTCAATTGCCTCTTCCAGTAAAACATTAGTTGCCTGGCCTATAATTTGAAAAAGTCCCTCTTCCCAAACTTCTACTTATTGTTGATTCTCCCTCATCATTATCTTGTCGTAGCTTCCCAAAAAACTTCTACAGGAGACCAATCATTCCAAAAAACATCACACCACTCGAGGTCATGGAAAATGTGTGAGATAATGTACCAACTTACTGGATTGGAGGAAAAGCACATGAGTATGATTCCGTGAAACTATTCCTCATGATTTCCCACCTTTCATTCAACATTACAGATTAAGGATCTATCATGGGTTCTTCTTTTTCTTGGAATTAAAAATCCCTGATCAGACAGTGATATCTATGAATCTAGTATTGGAATAATCGTTCATGTTCCCCTCTAAAATGAGAGTCTAATTCACCAATTTCGAGGAATTAATCAGCCCAAATATATTCACTTGGGATATAGATCCACATATCCATACACCATGAGAACAGTATACCAATGAATCATCATCAGCTGCCAATGCTGGAGAAAAACACCATAAATCTATGAAATGTTTAGAATCATCAATTATGAAATAGATTCCCAGGGCTAAACACAAAAACATTGAATCCTCCTATTGTCTCAGTGTCTCTTGACAGAAGTGTTCCAAGAAGTTCTCAAGAATGAAATTCCAAAACATATATCATCAATCTATCCAAATCATTTCTGATTGTCACATCATTTCTTTATTGACCCTAATATTATATAAGTAGCCAACTTGAATATCCTCTTAGCCTAATTCTCTAAATGGTCAACAATCATCTCTATTCATTGAGTCCATAATCCATATACTTCAATTCCACCCTATATAGTAAAATGCTGAGGGTGTTGTAGCGGAAATTCCCTCATCAACTTAGCATGTTTTTTAGAAAATCCCTCATGTCTCTCTCCCTAAATTGAAAGAAACAAGCAATGGTATCTTGTAACATCTCCCCTTCCTCTTTTACATGCAGCAATGGATCCACTAGTTCCCTATCAGGATGTTTTTTCTTAGCCATACCCCTCACTCACACTCTTATATAGCATCGTGGAGGAATATCTCTACCAACCACAACATACATATTAGGTCTCATAATGAATCCATAGATCATTTTTGTAATATGAGAAAGAAACACAACAAGTTTCAAAATTCCTATTACACCTTTTTTCCACATGGTCAAAAATGAGTCCTTATCTCTACCCTCAACCATTAGAATCCTAGGTACTAGATAATATTGGTATGAATATTTTCATTAATTAATTCCCAAAATTTATTATGTAAATCATTTAAAATTAATAAATTCATCAATTAATTAATCAAAACCATCTCATTATTCTGATATAATATTGGACACCCATTTATTCTCGTTTTTCTTAATTATTTCAATCTCACAAAAAGGATAAATAGTTTATGTTCAGAAACATACCCATAACTCATTTTTTAAGGAGTTCCTAGAATAATGAGTGTAACAATAACCATTATTTATTAGAATGATGCATGAATACAATAATCACGGGCCTCTATATGCCATATTTTTTAAAAAAAGTAGAATGAATGGCCACTTTTATTGAAAATAAGAAAGAAAAAAATAGGAACCGAACAGGGAGAAAGTGTAGAAATCATTGTGCCTTAATAAAAATTGATTTACCTAAATTTTTCATCAATCGTTCTCTTTCTATTATTTCTTATTCATGATGTGCATTCCATTCAGCAATAGATCTTCCACGCCCGTGCCCCCGACCTCTAGATCTTACTCCACTTTGTGGAAGAGATTTAATCCTTTCATATATGGTTTGAACATTTTTTTTGTCCATTACCAATCCCTGAATCTTCATAGTATCCTGTATAATATTCCAAAAATAGTAAGTCAAAAGAATAATACAAAATCAAATAAAATAAAATAAATCCTTTTCTAATTCCACTTTGTAACATCTTGACTCGGGTGGCACAAAATGGTGCCCCAAAATGGTTGGTCACATGCCCTCAAGCGCGCCTCCACGTATGTTTGAGGGTGGAGATATGCAACGTGGGCCTAGTAAGTTAGAAATGTGGCGACTATACATTATTTTATAAGAATAAAACACCAAGGGAAGAAAACAACAATAAATAGTTGTGTAATTATAAAAATAACCAGAACAATACCAAGTCACATTATTTTCAATACGTGAAAAACAATACTCATCAAATAGGGAATGCATGTTATGACAATTCACATGTAAAGTATCTACAATTAGGGTGAAAATAAAGTCACAATGACTCTGATGTGGGTCTCGTACCACATCCAGTTTCCTAATCCATGATATATTTCCAACCAACAACATATCCTAGGGCGTTTTCGTTATCCTATCCTGCAAACTCAAATTCTACTCGGCTGCAGATTAGGTGGCCTGAATAGGGTGTGAGTAAAACTTAGTAGTCCCCCACCAAAAATGTATAAATAAAGAAACATCAAAATATTGTGTATAAAATTATATGATACAATAAATAAAATGGATAATTTAAACAATTATTACATAATCAATTATTCTTTAATCATCACAATACACCTGGTTTCAATTCATGTCTCCCAGTTAAATCAAAATATATAATTTTCATCCATTCGGTGTTGAGAACAATGTCATGAAACCCAAATCTCATTTGGTGTAGATCACCATGTCTAAAACCCCTCATCACATTTAGAGTAGATAACCATGTTTAGCACCCCAAATTATAAGCAGTTAGTTAACTATTTGTGGAGGAATGCCATGTGGAAGTCCCAAATTCAACATCTATCTAGAATTATATATCTAAAACCCACATACTGAATCATTTAAACCATTCATTAATTCACATGAATAGACCACATAATTCATTTATTAATCTAATTATTAGTAAAACATATCAAATTCCATTAGTAAACCCCAAAATTAACTAAGTATACAACCCATTAATTGACTCATCAATTAAATAATAAATCAATTGAAAACATATTCCATGATTAATTCTTCAAAATTAATTATCCATTTGAAATCTCAACATGTCATAATCAATTTCAAAATTAATTTTCTCAATATAGCCACATTATATTTTCATAATTAATTCCACATTTATTTATCTCAAACACATACAATTCAATATCTCAATTACAATATTTCAAATCAAAAACAAATTCCCCAAATCAATTATTTATTTGGGAAGATACTTAGTTACGTTATTAAATAATAATTTAATCACATATATCTCCAATTCATCATAAGAAAATAACATGTTCCTTATAAACCCCATTTAACAAATCAAATACCATGGTATACATTGTAATTATCAATCTCACTTACACATATAGAATCCATGACTATATGTGTTCTATTCAGATCATCTACCTCAGTTTGCTGACAGATGTTAGTCCAATGGAAATCCTTAAAATCTATGTGGCACAATGGTTTCGATCAAGTTTCCAATATAAATTCTTGAACCAAAAATTATTATCAAAAAATCATGCTCTTAAAAATCTAGATCTATATCCAAAATAATTGATTTATATCACAGATCATTGGTTTAGATCTATGAAAAAAGTGGATATATTCCATGAAAATTTCATGAAGGATATATAGAAGAATAGAAGAAGCTTGGTGATGAAATCCACTTATCGGGAAAAGATCAGATCTTCAATTTGGGATTTAGTCCTTGATGAAAGGTGTTCAAATCACTTTGTAATCTCTCAGAAAGGATATCAGATCACCTTGATTTCATCAAGAACGATTAATGGTCAAAATATAGGGGGTTTAGGGGTTAATTATATTTAAAAACTAATTTTTTAAGGATAAAAACCTACACACACAGTTTCCTATGAAGGGTTGCATTGTTAGGGTAAACCGTGTACCAATCAGGATGACCTCTCTCTTCAGGATCCCACAGTTACCTGGGTGTGGGTGCACCATTTGTAAAACTATGCGCAAACCATTCACAAAAATCTTTCTGTTATGTTTTCATAAAAACTCATCCAAACACACCTCAAAGAACACTTCCAAATAAAATGTACCTAAATATTCCAAATACAATCAATATGTGCCCAATATGACTCCATAAAAAGGTAGGATCTTACACCAACACAATATAATCATTAAATTATAATATCATGATAATCGAATAAAATATATACCCAATGATAAATGAGTCATAAATATGAAATGATGGATAAAACATTAGCATTCGAATGACCTGAGTCATGAGAGTGAGAATCCCCCATTAATCAATAATGAACCATGATTTAGTTTATTAAACATCAAAACATGTCATAAAAATATGGTACCATCATAGGAATAACAAAAATTTCATATGCTTTGGTTAACTATTGAGACTATAAATTCATAGTGGATCACGAATCGATGCCAATTTCATATATCCCAACCGATCATATATCAATACATGATTCCCATTATAGATCCTGGATCCATACCTATTTTCCATAGTGAATGGAGCATATAAACTAATTTCCCATAATTATCAAGAGTGATATAAAGTATTACATAATGAATTTGTGGGATATATAATGATGTGACCACCCATAACATAATTAAAACTTTAAATATGTGTACCACAATATCAGAAAACATTATTAATTTCATCATTACCTAACACATGTAAATGAAAAGAGTTTTATAAAAATTTCTTCATTTAATCATTTCATTGCCCATGGAAAATAAATTAGATTCATAAAAATCATGTGATCATAATCATTAAACATTCATAGAATGCATAAGAATGGTATAATTTTATCCTTTACCAAGGAAATCATGATTTACAATAAATATTGTTATTATTGATAATTTTTTTTTAAAATACATATAAAATATTTATTGCGAAAAATAACCATTTAATTTTGAGGTAACATATTAATTATAAAAAAAATATTTCCTAAAAACATTTAAATGCATTTTCATTTAATATATACATGAAATCATTAAAATAAAGACTCAATGCATTGATATTTAATTTAAGATGAAATTTTTTTTCAGTTTATTTTCATTAAAACAATTATTATGTTCACACTTTCGGTAAAAAGTCAATTGTATATAAAATAAAAATATTTTTTTAAAAAAAATCATAAAAAATAAATTATTGGAAAAATTACATGAAACAATTATTTAGGTATAATAAAATTCATTCATGAAATTATTAAAGAAAACAAGGGAATTTAAGGAAATTATTTCTAACTAAAAAAGGAGAAGTGTGGTCTTGATTACATAAAAACATTTTGGGATGCATTTAGAGTACAAAAGATAGGAAATTGGTACTAAATTAACAAATCCTAATAAATAAATAATTAATAAGATAAAATCAAGGATTTTATCCAATAATCATCATATAAGTTTGTCAATGTGAATTCAAGCATAAATAATACCAATTAAAATGTGATTATGGAATAATTCAATTACCACAGTTCAAGTATTTCTTTTTAAACATTTGAATATCCTTTATAATTAGTATATATTTACTATAAATCTTTTATAGAATAATTATTATATTTTTTATAATTTGTTGTATTTATATATAAAGTATTTTCAATAGTTTATTAAATAAATTTCCAAAAATCACAGTAACAAAAGATAAATACATCATTTCACATATATTTTTTGGTTTGGATGCTATAGTTATTGTATTTAGATTATGGTTCCAAAATATCATAAATATTAGTAATTTCATGAGTGAAATATAAAATAACTATATTTACATTAATAAAAATTAATACAACATGGTGATGAAAAAAAGTATATCACTTCCTGGAGATGGTAGTCTATACATACCCAAGAGAGATGATTAAATTTTTCACTGGATGGTGTGAATGTATGGTAAATAATGATTCAATATTTTCAAAATCATCATAATATAATATATATCAAATGTAATATCCTACTATCTAGATGAACAATATGTTTGATAGCCTGTACAACATGCAATGTCTAGCTTAAATAAAATATTATTATTTAAACAAGGCAGTTATAAATAATACATTAAATAAGAAGGTATGAATACTTATAAAAAATTATGAAATATATAGGAAGTTTTTATTAAATTAAAATTTATTTATTAAATAATTAAAAAAAATTCTGTAAAGATGATTTAAACATTAAAAAATTTACTTTTCATCCAAAATATTATTTAATCATATGATAATAGAATATAAGAAATTTTTTTAAAAAAAATTAAAAATTATTTTATAAAAATAATTTATTTTTGGTAATAAATATATAAAAAATATATTAGGGTGAATTTTTTAGATTTTTTTAAAAATTTTGATTAATCAATGAATGTTGATAATACTAATTTTTATAAAAAACTATCTTTTTTATTTCAAATATTTTAAAAGATACATTTTTAAAATGGTGTATGATTAAAATTAGTTAAACAATAATATTATTAATCCAATTTAATCCATTGATATTATTTTTTGTTTGAATTTTGACTTGAAAACAATATATAATTATGAAAACCTCTTTTATTTCACTTTTTAGATATAATATTAATTTATATTATAAATATTCTATGAATTGAATTTTATAAAATAGATATCATATTTTTAATCATTATAATTAATATTTTTTAACTTACTTAACTAAATTTTTGAATATAATGAATTTTAAAAACAATAAATACTTGTTAACACATTTTGGTTTAAAACGGGTTTACATAGGGTTAATCCAAATTATAATGGTATGTATTCAAATTAAACAAGTACAGAGAATATTGTATAGACATATTTTTACATTATCATATCCAAAAAAATAAAATATATATACATTTTAAGCATTTTTATGGAGAATTATTCTTTCAATTATTATTATTTTATGTAATTTATTACTTGGTTCCTCTCAAAGATAAAAAAGAGACCTCATATATTCTACTATTCCTAATAAAGAAGACGTTTGGTTCATGTTATACTTGACAAGATCCCTTACATCATTACCATTCAATTTTATTGACGGTTTTTTGATTACAACTTCATATAATAAATGATTTTTGTGAAAAACTAAATAGTTTGTTCGATGATGTTGTATTATTAATAAAATTGTTTTACATATTCTCTCAAATTGTCACGACCCGACCTCGGGGCCCGTGCCGTGACTACCCCAAGCCCGCCTTCCATAGGCCAGGGGCTGGCGACTAGCACCAAGGCGTAAAATCCCGGTAAACAGGGAAGACATTGCCTTTATAAGTAACAACCACACAGAGTCAGCAAGCGGAAAGTAAAGTGCAGAAAAGTAAAGGGGGCCAGAAATACATGCCCAACTGTAAAGTACAACTGAAAAGTAAAGTACAGCAACTGATGAAAAGACGGCGGCCTCGTGTCGTCCACTGGCAATCCCACCTGAAGGGTGGGTACAGATAGCCTCCAGGCTCCTCGGGTCCCACGTCCGCTCCGAGCACGTCCCGCCCAGTGGTCCACCTCCAGGTACCGTCCTGCTCCACGCCCCAACCGTGATCAGCGCTGTCCGTCGTCTGCAACCAACACAACAAGGTGCGGGCATAGCCCGTGCAGGGGTGAGTACAAGCTACTCAATAAGGACCCCGAGACCCCCGAAGGTCTCCCGAAATCCACAAAGTATATAGCACAAAAGAAAGATGCAATCACGAAGTAAAATCTGACTCGACTTAGGTATATGCCCATACATATACCTAAGTCCCCAATTATAGCTCTGCTCACGAGCTCAAAAACAACTCAATCCACAAAGGAAAGCAAGACTCAAATCCACAAGGAGAGTAAACGGTAAATCCACATAGGATAGTTCAACACAATCCACAAGGAGAGTAACATAAGATTCAGCTCAACCAGGTATACTTTTTCAGATGACGTCAAAGATGATCACTGATCCATCTAAGTCGTCGGACCCACGAAGGATCGTTAGGTACTAACCCCCGCAGAAGACCCACACAGGATCGGGCTCACACAGAACCTGTAGGCAGTGGCTCACACAGAACCGGTAGTAAGGACCCACATAGGATCGGGCTCACACAGAACCTGTAGCACTGATCCACGTGGGATCGCTGAGTGCAGTAGTCGACGCAGTCCACGGAGGAACTCTGCTCTGTCGTCGTCGCAGTCCACGGAGGATCTCTGCTCTGTCGTCGAAGTCACAGCCAGCACTAGGGTTCCCGCATGCAGCGAGCTCGTTTAGGAGGGTCCGCTCCACGAGCCGAGAGGCTGATACATCAAGTGACACGTAGTCCGAAGTTGATGTATCCAAACGTTACGTATTGACAACAGGATCTCAACGCAACAGACGGCGCGTCAATCGGACGCCCGGTCTGAGAGTTATTGGCATTTTCGTCCCAGGGGCCCGGTTGGTTTTTAGGGCAAAACCAACCCGACCGTACTCCGCCTGTATCCGATCCTCGGGCGGAGTATGCCAAAAGTTCCGTCTCACTTAGAGGAAACTACCACAGCTGACGGTACGTCGTTCGGACGTCCGTAGCTCAAGTTATGAGCGTTTCCGCTCCGAGGGCCTGGTTGGTTTCGTGTACGAACCAACCCGGCCGAACCCAAAGTCTTCCGAAACCTTGAGTATAATATACCGAAACGACCGTCTCGATCCAAGGATCGCGTAGCCGCTGACGGTTCGTCAATCGGAGGTCCCAGGCCCAAGATATGGGCGAAAGACCGAAGAGGGCCCGAAACGGGGGTTCTGGGCCCGGGGCGACCCGGCCCGAACCCCCCCCCCTTGGGTCGGCCCGAACCGGGTCGGCCCGACCCGGCCCGACCCGCCTAGGCCGGGTCCGGTCCGGCCTGGGCGCGGCCCGGCCGACCGGACCGGCCGGCTCGGCTTCGGCCGAGCGGCCGAGGGAGCCGCCGCGGGTCAAACCCGCGGCTTTGGAGAAACGCGGCCCGCGCGGGCCGCGTGCTGGGTGGCCGGACTGCGGACGCGGTCCGGCGGTTCGCCGCCGCTGCGGCTCGGCCGCAGCGGACTCCTCCGGCGGCGCGCCGGGCGCCGCCGCCTCCGGTCGCCGGCGCCGCCGCGCCGGCGCCCGCGCCGCCGCCGCCTTCCGCGGGCCGCCGGAGATGCTCCGGTGGCCCGTTTTGCCTCCCGACTGCGCCATTGTTCCTCCCGGGACGCGTCCTCCACTGCGGAATCAACAAATGGCCCTTGCGTCATGCTTTTGCCGTCGCCCGCCAAATCCGCACAAAAAGGAAGATCGGCGGAGGGTTGCCGGGTCTTGTTCGTTAGACCTGCACCCTCCGCGTTAGTCATAAACATCGGGAGAAACAAGAAACGACCAATCAACAATTTTAAATAAATTTAAAATTGTTCTGTGATCGGTTCCTTATTTTAAAAGAAATAAAATCACGGGAAAGGAAAAAAATATTCAAATCAACCCTTACCTCGCAGCTGTCGTTGCCGAACAAGGGATCGTCGCGGGATTGCTCGTCGCGGAAGAAGGGGGATCGTCGCGTCGTCGCGGTATCCGGCGTCGCGTCGCCAACCTCCGGATCAAGATCAAACGGATTAATTTAAATCCATTGATATTGAATTATAAAAAGGGGAGAAATAAACGATTCGTTTCTCACCTTAATTGCCGAACGAGGATCGGCCGCGGAAGAAGAGGCGTCGCCGAAGAACGTCGCGGGTAAAGCTCGTCGACGTTGCAGATCTCGATGTGCGTCGTCGAATTCCGGTCGCCGGCGTTCTTCGCGTTCTTCGCGTTCTTCGCGTTCTTCGCGGGGAATGTGGAGGCCCAGAGAATCTCGCACAACGAGTAATCCTCCAAAAGAAAGAGTTGGTCTTATTTTATTATTTTGCCAACGAACACAAACACGTAAGTAACGACCCATTAAATTCGTTGAATTAATTCGACGAATGAAACAGCCCAATTAATTCACGAAATAAACCACCCAATTAAATGGTCTGTTAAGAAATTAAAGAAAACGCGTCGGTTGACTTTTCAGTTACTTTGACGGGTTTTCGCGGGTGCGTTACTTAGCGAAAGAAACGGCGGGGCTCGTGCAGGCCCCACCTCACAAATATCCTACCAAGGGGGTAGGATATTTCCGGATAGCATCCTATCCAGTTCAACTCAGTTCAAGCCGTCTTTAAGTGGCTTCAAGTGGCTTCCAAGCAGCTTAAGTGAAATAGAATAAAGTTGTCGCACAAACTTTATTTTATTTCTGACTTAAAGCCGCAAAAATTAAAAACCACGTCTGAGCAAACGCAACTCCGGAAGAGGCGTTTCTAAGCAAATATCGGCGCTGCGATTTCATCGGTGCCCTCAGAATTCGATTCCGGGCATCGGTTCAAAAGATAGAAAAACCCGCTCGTCCGTTCACTGAACGTACCCGAGCCAAACTTCGGAAAATGATTCTGGGCACACCGGGCCTCGGAATCAGGTGCCGTCGGAAGCTGCGCTCTTGTAAAATTCCAAAGAAAATTAAGAAAAAAAATTTCCTTGAATTTTGCGGGTCTTTACATTACTCCCACCTCAGGGCTTTACGTCCCCGTAAAGATACATCAAAAACTAGGGGAACAAATGGGGGTACTGAGCACGCATCTGAGCCTCCCGCTCCCAAGTGCTCTCCTGGAGGTTCCCGTGCTGCCATCTGACGCGCACAAGAGGAATCGACCACCCACGTAGGACCCGCTCCTGTAGATCCTCGATCTCCACTGGGACCTCCGCAAAAGTCTCCCCATCGTCCACGTCCAGCTCCCCAAAGTCGATGATGTGCGTCGGGTCGTGCACGTATCTCCTCAGCTGAGACACGTGGAAGACGTCGTGCACCCGGTGCAACTGAGGTGGTAGAGCCAGGCGATAAGCCACCTCTCCTATCCTACTGAGGACCTGGAAAGGCCCGATGAATCGTGGAGACAACTTGCCGCCTCGGCCAAATCTCCGTAATCCACGTCGAGGTGAGACACGCAAAAAGACGTGGTCGCCATCCTCGAACTCCAGTGGCCTCCGCCTCCTGTCAGCATATGACTTCTGCCGGCTCTGAGCTGTCCTCATCCTCTCCTGGATGATCTGGACCTTCTCTGTTGTGGCTCGGACCATCTCTGGTCCCACGAGTGCTGACTCCCCAGGGTCTGTCCAGCACAACGGTGATCTGCAGGGTCTGCCGTACAACGCCTCGTATGGTGCCATTCCGATGGTGGAGTGGTAGCTGTTGTTGTACGCGAACTCCACCAAGGGTAGGTGGTCCTCCCAGCTGCGACCAAAGTCGAGAACACATGCACGGAGCATGTCCTCGAGTGTCTGTATGGTCCTCTCCGTCTGACCATCCGTCTGAGGGTGGAAGGCTGTGCTCAGATGGAGCCGTGTCCCGAACGCCTCCTGCAACCCCTTCCAAAGCCGGGAAGTGAAACGAGCATCTCGATCGGAGACGATAGACGATGGCACACCGTGAAGCCGTACGATCTCCTGGACGTAAAGACGTCCCAAGCTCTCCACTGAGCCCTGTTCTCTGATGGGTAAGAAGTGTGCCGACTTGGTGAGTCGGTCGACAATCACCCAAATGGAGTCGTGACCTCTGGAAGTGCGTGGAAGTCCAGTCACGAAGTCCATAGATATGCCGTCCCACTTCCACTCCGGGACCTCCAAGGGTTGTACCAAGCCTGCTGGTACCTGATGCTCTGCCTTCACCTGCTGGCAGGTGAGGCATCGCGAAACGAACTCTGCCACAACTTTCTTCATGCCCGGCCACCAGTGCTGTCGTCTGAGATCCTGGTACATCTTCGCCACTCCGGGATGCACCGCCAAGGGATAAGTGTGAAACTCTCTCAGCACCTCCTCTCGTAAAGCGACTGGTACGAAGGTACATCCTCTGAAAAGGATTTCGTGCTCTGCTCCAAGGGAGAAACCATCAGGCGCCTGACCTGAGGATATCAGTGCACGCCAGGTCTCACAGTCAGCGTCCCCACGCTGAGCCTCTCTGACCCGCTGTAGAAGTGGAGGAGAGACTGTGAGAGACTGAAGAAAGGCTGCTCCGTCTCTATCCACGAAGGATATCTGTAAGGAGGCTAGCTGCTCTGTCGCCTCCTCAAGTAGCTGAATGCCCGTCCTCCTGCTGAGGGCATCACCTACCACTTTCCCCTTCCCAGGAGTATAGACTATCTCAAAGTCATAGTCCTGGAGGAACTCAAGCCATCTCCGCTGTCTCAGGTTCAGGTCCTTCTGAGAGAAGATATACCTGAGACTCTGGTGGTCAGAAAAGACTGTGAAGCACTCGCCCATCAGATAGTGCCGCCAAGTCTTCAGAGCGAAGACCACTGCTGCTAACTCCAGGTCATGAGTGGCGTAGTTCTGCTCATGCGGCCTCAACTGACGTGATCCGTAGGCGATCACGGCCCGCTCCTGCATCAGGACGCACCCGAGTCCAGTCCCTGATGCGTCGCAGTAAACTACGTATCCAACTCCCTCCTCAGGAAACCTCAAGATAGGTGCGCTGGTCAACCTCTGCCTCAGCTCCTGGAAGCTCTGCTGGCATCTGTCTGACCACACGATGGGTTTCCCCTTCTTCGTCAACGCTGAGAGTGGTGCCGCAACTCTGGAGAAGTCTGGCACGAATCTCCGATAGTATCCGGCTAGGCCCAAGAAGCTCCGCACCTCCGTCATGCTCCTGGGTGGCTCCCAAGCTAGCACTGCCTCGATCTTCGCGGGATCCACTACAACTCCCGCCTCAGAGATGACGTGCCCCAAGAAGTGGACCTCACGTAACCAGAACTGGCACTTTGAGAGCTTGCCATAAAGATGGTGCTCTCGGAGTGTGTCTAGCACAACTCGCAGGTGGTAGGCATGCTCCTCCTCAGTCGTCGAGTATACCAAAATGTCGTCAATGAAGACCACGACAAATCGGTCGAGGTATGGCTGGAAGATCCTGTTCATGAGGCTCATGAACACTGCTGGAGCATTGGTTACGCCGAACGGCATAACCAAGAACTCATAATGGCCATACCGACACCTGAAGGCCGTCTTCTGCACGTCCTCGTCTCGAACTCTGAGCTGATGATAGCCTGACCGGAGGTCTATCTTCGAGAACCACCGCGCTCCCTTGAGCTGATCGAAGAGGTCATCAATCCGTGGCAGCGGATACTTGTTCCTCACTGTCACCTGGTTCAGGCGACGATAGTCGACACACAGTCGCAAGCTCCCGTCCGCCTTCTTGGCGAACAAAATCGGGGAAGCCCAGGGTGAAACACTGGGTCGGATAAATCCCTTGCTCTGCAAGTCCTCCAACTGTACCCGTAGCTCTCGAAGCTCGGCGGGGGCCATCCAATATGCTGGAGTAGATATCGGGGCTGTCCCGGGGTACAAGTCGATGTAAAAGTCTACCTCTCTATGAGGAGGTAGCCCTAGAACGTCGTCGGGAAAGACGTCCACGTACTGGTCCACCACTGCAGGAAAAGCTGGACTCCGCACGTCCACTGCTCCTAGGATGAGGCTAGCCAACTGATGAGAGATGGGCTGAACTCTCCTCCGCGGAAGTCCATCCTGTGCTGCAAAGGTTCCCTTCTCGCCGGTGAAGGTAAACCTGCTCCCGTCGGTGCGAACACATCGCACCTTGCGCCTAAAACAATCGATCTGGGCATGAACCGTGGATAGCCAATCCATGCCCAAGATGACGTCGTAAGGCCTCGACGCCGCTACAAGGAGATCTCAGCCGAAGCTCTCGCCTCCTAGAGTAAGCTCACACTGCCGGCACCAGTGCGTAATCGTCGAGTCTGCTCCCGTAGGAGTCTCTAGCCGTAAGGATCGAGCCAACGGCTCAGTCGGAATCTCCGAGCTCCGAACAAGGGCAGAGGCTATGAAAGAGTGACTCGCTCCTGTGTCTATAAGTACTGGAGCAAGGGTGGAATAGACACAGATCGTACCTCGAATCATCTCTGGCAAGTCGGGGTCGTAGGCCTCCACTGCCTGGAGCTGTGCCTGTCCCTGCCCGCCAGCTCCATGTGGTCGAGGTGGCCCTCCTGGTGGTGGTGGGGGTAGAGCCTGGAAGCGTCGCCCACCACCCGCTGCTCGGCCAGCTCCTCTGCCTCGTCCGCCTCCTCCCTGCGGACCGCCACGGTCGACCCTCTGCCTCTTCCTGGGTGGCCCCTCCACCGTCTGCTGCTCCTCTGATCGGCGGGTCGGGCAGTCACGAGCCATGTGACCCTGCCCGCCGCAGGAGTAGCACAGCCTGCCTCTCGGAAGGCTGGAACTCCGCTGTGTGCCCTGCACTGCTGAGCCGGTGTCCTGAGGCCGTCTGCGTGGGGGTCTGGTCTGCCTGGACCCGAGAGTCATCCGTCGGCTACCTGCTGCCGAAGACTCAGCTACCTGCCGCCCTGCGCCAGGTCTCACCGCTGAAGAAGGCTCTGCCAGGAAGCTCTCGATCAGGAGGGCTCTCTCCAGCACTCCCGCCTGGTTCGGAATGCTGAGGGAGATCAGCGACGCCCGAATCTCCGGTCGCAAGCCCTGCTCGAAGGTCCGGGCCCGGAAGAAGGGGTCCCGTACCATGTCGGTCGAGTAGCGAGATAGGTCAGTGAACCTCGCCGCGTACTGAGCGACCGTCATGCTGCCCTGGCGCAGCTGGAGAAGCTCCTGGATGCGCACCGCTCGGAGGGTGGCCGGGACGAACTCAGAGCGGAAGAGGCTCTCGAAGTCCGCCCAGAGCATGGATGCCTCATCGTGAACCTGGAGCATCAAGCTCCACCATCGTCCTACTGCCGCCTGCAGGAGGCTCTCCGCGAGAATCACCATGAGATCCGCTGGGGTCCTCACTAGCCTAAAGATCCGTACCACCGCCTCTAGCCAGTCCTCGGCGGCCTGGGGGTCCGCCTCACCGCGAAACCTGGGCGGTCGCTGGCTCTGAAACTCATGCAGTGCCCTGAGGCGACGTGCATCGTCAGCGTCTGGTACTGGTAGCATTGGTGGCTCGGCGGGTAAAACTACCGCCGGTGCCACTGCTGGCAAAGGGCCCTGCACCGAGGCCTCGTCGCTCGGTGGGCTGCCGTCGCGCCCTACACTCGGAACCCTAGTTGGCTGTCGTCGCGGGGCCATCCTGAAAAGGAGAACAAGAGCACCACAGTTAGAACAGTATACCTGGTGAGCTGGCACAAGTAATCACAAGGAAAACTTGAGACTTTCATAAAGCAGATCAGTATACCCGGTGAGCTGACACAAGTAATCACAAAGAAAACTTGAAACACACACGCAATCAATGTTTTCATGCATTAAGTCGGAAATCAGGAGTCAGGGTCCTGGTGTACGGATACGTCGGCCGCCGCACCAACACTGGGCTCCCTGAACTGATAACCACACTCAATACACTAATCACTATTGCTTCATATAGAAAGAAAAGACGATCAGAGTCTGCGGTAGAACCGACCACCTCTGATACCAATTTGTCACGACCCGACCTCGGGGCCCGTGCCGTGACTACCCCATGCCCGCCTTCCATAGGCCAGGGGCTGGCGACTAGCACCAAGGCGTAAAATCCCGGTAAACAGGGAAGGCATTGCCTTTATAAGTAACAACCACACAGAGTCAGCAAGCGGAAAGTAAAGTGCAGAAAAGTAAAGGGGGCCGGAAATACAAGCCCAACTGTAAAGTACAACTGAAAAGTAAAGTACAGTAACTGAAGAAAAGACAGCGGCCTCGTGTCGTCCACTGGCAATCCCACCTGAAGGGTGGGTACAGATAGCCTCCAGGCTCCTCGGGTCCCACGTCCGCTCCGAGCACGTCCCGCCCAGTGGTCCACCTCCAGGTACCGTCCTGCTCCACGCCCCAACCGTGATCAGCGCTGTCCGTCGTCTGCAACCAACACAACAAGGTGCGGGCATAGCCCGTGCAGGGGTGAGTACAAGCTACTCAGTAAGGACCCCGAGACCCCCGAAGGTCTCCCGAAATCCACAAAGGATATAGCACAAAAGAAAGATGCAATCACGAAGTAAAATCTGACTCGACTTAGGTATATTCCCATACATATACCTAAGTCCCCAATTCTATCTCTGCTCACGAGCTCAAGAACAACTCAATCCACAAAGGAAAGCAAGACTCAAATACACAAGGAGAGTAAACGGTAAATCCACATAGGATAGTTCAACACAATCCACAAGGAGAGTAACATAAGATTCAGCTCAACCAGGTATACTTTTTCAGATGACGTCAAAGATGATCACTGATCCATCTAAGTCGTCGGACCCACGAAGGATCGTTAGGTACTAACCCCCGCAGAAGACCCACACAGGATCGGGCTCACACAGAACCTGTAGGCAGTGGCTCACACAGAACCGGTAGTAAGGACCCACATAGGATCGGGCTCACACAGAACCTGTAGCACTGATCCACGTGGGATCGCTGAGTGCAGTAGTCGACGCAGTCCACGGAGGATCTCTGCTCTGTCGTCGTCGCAGTCCACGGAGGATCTCTGCTCTGTCGTCGAAGTCACAGCCAGCGCTAGGGTTCCCGCACGCAGCGAGCTCGTTTAGGAGGGTCCGCTCCACGAGCCGAGAGGCTGATACATCAACTGACACGTAGTCCGAAGTTGATGTATCCAAAAGTTCCGTATTGACAACAGGATCTCAACGCAACAGACGGCGCGTCAATCGGACGCCCGGTCTGAGAGTTATTGGCATTTTCGTCCCAGGGGCCCGGTTGGTTTTTAGGGCAAAACCAACCCGACCGTACTCCGCCTGTATCCAATCCTCGGGAGGAGTATGCCAAAAGTTCCGTCTCACTTAGAGGAAACTACCACAGCTGACGGTACGTCGTTCGGACGTCCGTAGCTCAAGTTATGAGCGTTTCCGCTCCGAGGGCCCGGTTGGTTTCGTGTACGAACCAACCCGGCCGAACCCAAAGTCTTCCGAAACATTGAGTATAATATACCGAAACGACCGTCTCGATCCAAGGATCGCGTAGCCGCTGACGGTTCGTCAATCGGAGGTCCCAGGCCCAAGATATGGGCGAAAGACCGAAGAGGTCCCGAAACCGGGGTTCTGGGCCCGGGGCGACCCGGCCTGAACCCGCCCTTGGGTCGGCCGAACCGGGTCGGCCCGACCCGGCCCGACCCGCCGAGGCCGGGTCCGGTCCGGCCTGGGCGCGGCCCGGCCGACCGGACCGGCCGGCTCGGCTTCGGCCGAGCGGCCGAGGGAGCCGCCGCGGGTCAAACCCGCGGCTTTGGAGAAACGCGACCCGCGCGGGCCGCGTGCTGGGTGGCCGGACCGCGGACGCGGTCCGGCGGTTCGCCGCCGCCGCGGCTCGGCCGCGGCGGACTCCTCCGGCGGCGCGCCGGGCGCCGCCGCCGCCACCTTCCGCGGGCCGCCGGAGTTGCTCAGGTGGCCCGTTTTGCCTCCCGACTGCGCCATTGTTCCTCCCGGGACGCGTCCTCCACTGCGGAATCAACAAATGGCCCTTGCGTCATGATTTTGCCGTCGCCCGCCAAATCCGCACAAAAAGGAAGATCGGCGGAGGGTTGCCGGGTCTTGTTCGTTAGACCCGCACCCTCCGCGTTAGTCATAAACATCGGTAGAAACAAGAAACGACCAATCAACAATTTTAAATAAATTTAAAATTGTTCTGTGATCGGTTCCTTATTTTAAAAGAAATAAAATCACGGGAAAGGAAAAAAATATTCAAATCAACCCTTACCTCGCAGCTGTCGTTGCCGAACAAGGGATCGTCGCGGGATTGCTCGTCGCGGAAGAAGGGGGATCGTCGCGTCGTCGTGGTATCCGGCGTCGCGTCGCCAACCTCCGGATCAAGATCAAACGGATTAATTTAAATCCGTTGATATTGAATTATAAAAAGGGGAGAAATAAACGATTCGTTTCTCACCTTAATTGCCGAACGAGGATCGGCCGCGGAAGAAGAGGCGTCGCCGAAGAACGTCGCGGGTAAAGCTCGTCGACGTTGCAGATCTCGGAGTGCGTCGTCGAATTCCGGTCGCCGGCGTTCTTCGCGTTCTTCGCGTTCTTCGCGTTCTTCGCATTCTTCGCGGGGAAGGTGGAGGCCCAGAGAATCTCGCACAACGAGTAATCCTCCAAAAGAAAGAGTTGGTCTTATTTTATTATTTTGCCAACGAACGCAAACGCGTAAGTAACGACCCATTAAATTCTTTGAATTAATTCGACGAATGAAACAGCCCAATTAATTCACGAAATAAACCACCCAATTAAATGGTCTGTTAAGAAATTAAAGAAAACGCGTCGGTTGACTTTTCAGTTACTTTGACGGGTTTTCGCGGGTGCGTTACTTAGCGAAAGAAACGGCGGGGCTCGTGCGGGCCCCACCTCACAAATATCCTACCAAGGGGGTAGGATATTTCCAGATAGCATCCTATCCAGTTCAACTCAGTTCAAGCCGTCTTTAAGTGGCTTCAAGTGGCTTCCAAGCAGCTTAAGTGAAATAGAATAAAGTTGTCGCACAAACTTTATTTTATTTCTGACTTAAAGCCGCAAAAATTAAAAACCACGTCTGAGCAAACGCAACTCCGGAAGAGGCGTTTCTAAGCAAATACCGGCGCTGCGATTTCATCGGTGACCTCAGAATTCGATTCCGGGAATCGGTTCAAAAGATAGAAAAACCCGCTCGTCCGTTCACTGAACGTACCCGAGCCAAACTTCGGAAAATGATTCTGGGCACACCGGGCCTCGGAATCAGGTGCCGTCGGAAGCTGCGCTCTTGTAAAATTCCAAAGAAAATTAAGAAAAAAAATTTCCTTGAATTTTGCGGGTCATTACACAAATAAATTATATAATAATAAAAAATAGTGAAATAATAACATTAGTATCATCAATAATCATATAGTTTTTTAATTAAATTACATGTATCCATCTCCACTACTATAAAAATAAAAATGAACGTGTCAATTGTTTGTAGGAAATAATATTACCTCATGATCTAATGTAATTCATTTATATCATAACATCTTATAGATATAAATAATATTTAATATATATATATATATATATATATATATTTGAAATAATTAAAATTATATAATTATAATATCAACCCCACATTCTTACCATCTAGTCTATTTTAAATCAATAGCGGTTCTCGTGCATATAAGTGGACATCTACCTCCATGATGCGATGTGATAAACTTATTATGTATGTTAATAAAGAAATAATTAATTAATATATATGATATAAATTATATAAAAATTATTCTAGAGACCTGATTTATTAATTATGTTTAATTTATTTCATTGTTCATACATACATTTGACCTTCCGTCTTCTTGAACGGTGGAACTAATATTTCTATATATACTTCTCTGAATAAATAAATATATATATAACTAATATATATGATATGTATATAATTAATATAATTATTTAGATTATGGAATCATCGTCAATGTATATGGTATAAAACTAAAGAACTAAAACAAACATGAATAGCTGAGAAATTATCAAGAGGAATAGTGATTTTAATAAAGAATTATTTAAAACTAACGATAAAAGTTTGCAGGTAATTAACATGTGGAAATATATTTTTCAATATTTTATTTAATATATTTATAATAAAAATATATTTATTATAAATGATATTAAAAAATGTTGGAATGAATTCTAACAAGAGATAAGGAATTTCGTCTCAATATTAAATACATTTTGACATATTTTGTAGTATAATCCAACACAATGTGATGTGGTGTATATAATTCGCATTTTATTTAATTAACATGAATATATATTTACTCACATTTATTAATTATTCTATTAATATTACAATTTAATCATGGATTCGTAAATAAAAATATGACCGTATTTATCTTTTGATCGGGTATATTTTTCATCAATATCCCTATTTTTCAAAAATGTTTTACAGACGACTTTTTTATTTAAAAAAATAAAATATATGGGATATGTTATAGGGTAATTTAAATTATACCTTTTATGAAATTATTTCTTATATTTTCCTCCAAGATAGGTCATTAAAATAATAATTTAAAATATTCAAAAGAAACATTTAAAAACTATATTTCTATAACAATGTTCCCTGTCTCCCTAACCATTTTACAATATGAAACTTCTTTTTATGCATTGAAATTATTTTAAAAAGAAAATATTTTGTGAAGATTTTTTTTAATATTTCTCGTGAATTTTATTTCTTCGCTAAAAATGCATGAAATTATTTCAAAACATATATTTTTAGGGATTAATGGTGATTTTTTATTCTTATTATTATGTGGTCATTAACGTTCTATTGATACATTGTCTTTGTTTTATTCATTTAAAATTTTATTTCAATTATTTATCTATATTCTTAATATAATGGAGATTAATATTTCGTAAACCATGTACTATGTGTACATAATATATTTTACATTAATGTATATTTGATTTAATAATGAATTATTAACAATATATATTATCTACATAATAAATATAATTATTAGAAATAAATATTATTCATAATTTAAATATATCCTTTAATTTATGAAGAATTAATTTCAAATATAGTGGAATATGGGGGACCAAATTATATATCCCTAATTAGATCAACATTCCTTAAGAGAAAAATCAATTGAATGAATTAAAGGAGTAATTCAACATAGTTTAAACTAACATGGTGCATGGACTTTATAATAGATTCATACTAATGTCTGAGATCATGACATCTAATAGTATGAATTTTTTCGTTGAGAAATTTTATTTTATTATTATCATTGAGGAGATTTCATTGGTATTATACATGTATTCATTTAGTTCTCATGTTAATAACTGAATGATTCGTATTTAATTTTATTTAAATTACCATATTGGTTATATATTATTTTCTCCTAATATCATCTACTATAAATAAACATTACTGAGCATTTGAGATCTCCCATCCATTTTTCCTTTATATAGTATATATATTATGATTTAATTACTAATATCATCTATAGAATAATATTCATTCTTATATATATTGTTTTCCAATAAATTGTTTAAATCCTGTTTGTATCTTATTTTCAAAGAGTACTAAACTGATCGATTGTTTAGGATGAGATCCATTGTATATACAAAATTATAAAAAATTAGTTACCTTATTTAGGTTAATAGTTATGGGGATATTACATTTAGTATCAAATAAATTTTAGTAGAAATTTTGGGAAAATGATTTTCTATTAATATACATATCATGAGGATTATGATAATCCCTTATAGAATTTGAAAACTTTTATGATTAGTGATATTTGTTTTATTTTTTCGTTGGTTCAATATTAATATTTATTATGGACTAAATTAGTGTGTTTATTATTTAGTGATGCTACCTAAACAATAAGGATCTTAAACACTAGTTTTCAATTTTGGGATTTCTTAACATAGAAAACCAATGTAGTGACCACTGGAACTGAGCATATCTTCTCCATCATAAGCCAGAACTCCCATGTTATTTCAAAAAAACTTGAATATCTGATGTAACATGATATTTCATGACCTGATAAACCATAATTATATCATTTAAATATATAAATAATCCATAAATTTGTCTAAAAACTAATCCAATTGTTGTTGTGAAATGGTTCAAGTTAATTGAAAAATTATATCTCACCATGTGAGGAATAAAAATGGAAAACATTATACATTCAATGTATTTTCATAGAGGATATTTTGATCAAAGTTGTTTGTCAATCCATAATTATGGAGAGGAAGATGAAATAGAAGATATGGATTTGAATGAATTTATTATAATATTAATCGATTAATAATTCCCCCTTGAGAAACAATTTGAAATAAAAAGAACATTACTAAGCTTAACAAAAAAGGGGAAGGAAATATATTTAGAGTAATGAGTTAGGTTAAAATGAATAGAAAACTATTTTATAGATTATATATGCAATCTAGAGGGAATCATTAAATATTTATTTCGGGTCCTTATGTTGAGCCTCAAAAGGGAACTACTTTATGAATCATTTTCATTAAATGATGATAGGGTATAATGTTCCCTCAAAATAGGGAATGAATTTTCAATATCCTATATTTAAATTAATATAAATTAAATAAGATGACATATGAGTGAAATGAAATGGGTAAGTCCCCAAAGATAATGAGGGGATAAAATAATGTCTAATAATTTTATAATTATTTAAGGAAACATCATAGGAAACTACTAAAAGGTTAGGTAGTTTATTATATTCACAGATATAAGGGTCATATGAAAAATGTGTACTGGTGTTAGAATGAAATAAACATTTTATGTGGAATGAAATCTATTTAATGTGGGAGCTATTAACATTAAATCCCAAATGGATAGAATAACATACCACTAATTAGGCATAGAATATATTTCCATTCTTATATAATCACTACAGCTAAGGGTGAAGTTCCCAATGATATGGTAGAAGGTACATTTATCCTGTCATAAAATTTAGACCACAAATTATTTTATTTGGAACCATTCCATAATATTATAGCATCTATGTTTTAACATAAAATTATTTGTTTCCCTAAAACCATAAAAATGGATTTCAAAGTAAAAACTCAGAGTGGAATTATTACTAAAACAAGGTTGTGTTAGTGAGTTCTCATTATAACCCACAATTACACAACATTTCCGCACTTTATTATTATAAATGATGATTAAATTCATTTAATACATCTTACAAACTGATTATATATATTTTTTGGAAAAACAATTACAAATAGAAATAATATTTGATTCTTATTCAATATATGTAATTACATTTAATTATAGGGGCGACTTAATTTTATTATTCATGTCTACATCTACCTATAATATCTCATGTGAATGATATTATGGTGGAAGAAGAATAACCAAAATTTATATCTGAAAAATGTAATCCTCTAATTGAGGATTTTAATATTGTATAATAATAAATTGATTTATTACCACAAGAATATCCCTGACATCCTATATAATGTGATGTTGAGTTTTCCAATATTTTAGTCCTTGTGGAAAGGCTTAAATCAAATTCTACATAAATAAGGGACATTGTGGAATTAGTGTAGTTTGAGAAACATCTAACTTATTTGTATTATTTGGGATTTATACTCCCTAGTGGTTCAATAAGGGTAGCAACTATTATTTTCAATAATATTAAATACAGATCCAAGATATTATGCATTTATTATTGGGAAATCAGTAATATTATGATAATGAATAAGTATCTTACAAGTTACATTGACGAATTATTTTTTCATCGTCATAGAGATACATATTTTCCAGTGATTTATATTCCTTCTCGGTATCATCAATTGAGAGTAAATATGGATGTTATTCTGAAGAAAATATTTTCAAAATGGTATAGAATTTATGACTCTACAGTAATTAAATTTGTATTTACTCATAAAACATCAGTATTTTGGTATGTAATGAATGGATTATTCAAGGATTATATTGATATTTTTTGGTATTTATTAATGATATCTTAGTTTGTTCTAAAATTAATGAAGATAATGAGAATCACTTGAAACTACTCTTGAGACTCTAAGAAGAAATATTTTAAAGGAAATTTAGAATGTGTGAATTATAGAACTGTGATTTATTTTATGGAACCCGCTATCTCTAATGATTTAACTGAAATTGATCATACCATGAAAAAAAAATCAATTAATAGATTTAATAAAAAATTGATAGGGCACATAGTTTCATTATGTTGGATGGTTACTATATGTGATATAGTTATAATTTTCCCCATCGGTTAACCTATTAACCAATGTTACAATGAATTTTTATAGAATCATGTGATCAACGGAACTGGAATTTTGATTCAAGGAATTGGTGAAGAGATGTTTCATTTCCCCAATTTTCAATACACCATCATAAAATGATGGATTTGTGTGATATAATTATGTATCGAAAAAGGTACATGGTTTTAGATTATGAAGAATGATACAATTATTTAATATGGATGAAACAATTAATTATTCTTGAATAGAACTATCCAAAAAATTATTTTAAGATAGCATCCAAAATAAATAACATTAATATATAGATACTTTTTCATCATAGTGAAATATTTGTGATCTACAGAGACCCTAATATCCAAAAATTAATATAATTACTAAAGGAATATATTGTGAAAGATTCATTAATAAGGAAGGATCATTATGTCCTAAAAAAATTTGGGATTCTCAAGGATTTTATGTTCATGTATTTAGCGAAGATAGGTATGTGAATATATAAGGAAGAGAAAACATCTATAATTCTTTCAAATGATTTACAATACATCATTAATTATAAATAAAAAATGTTTTCAACCTAATGATTATAATTTTAAAAAGAAATTTAAATCCATGAATGATATGAAATTGGAAGACATAGTACACGGATATGTAATTTAAAAATAAAGAAAGATGCTAAATTATTCATTTATACATGATATGAAAAATGATTTTTAGATGATTATCATAGATCAAATTTCCCTATAGACCCTGATATTGTAGGTATATAATGTTTTTTGAAAGAAATTTTAAAATGGGATAGTATGAAGTTGTAAATTACTGAATAGGTGTTAATATGTTTGTTTTCTAAATATGTTAAGGATGAGAGAAAGTATCCTAGAATCCTGTAAAACCCCTTCTTATTCCTATGTGTAAATGGAAAAAAATTACTATGGTCTTTATAATGGGATTACCAAATACTCCTAGAACAAATAATAAATATTGGTTGTTATTGATCATATAACCAAATAACTATATTTACATTCTATAATAAAATATTTTACATTTAATAAAATCCCATGAAATTATATTAATTATGTTTTAAATCATTATTGATCACCACTTTCTATTGATCCTTATCATGATCCAAGATTTATATTGAAAGTATTCAAATTTATTATAAAAGCTCTTGATATTGAGCATTATTTTATAAATTAATACCATCCTCAAATGGATGGTTTTTACAATAAGACAATTTAAACATTAGAAGAATTTTTAAGGTCATTATCTATTGAATTTTATGGTATGTGTGATTAGTATTTACTTATAGTAGAATTTTCCGTTAATAATTTCATCCATTTGTGTATTAAAATAGTGATGTATGATGAAATGTTTTGAAAGGAATGACGTTCTCTGAATTTTTTAAATGAATTTTGAAGAAGGAATATTTTTGGGTATGATAATTTTTAAGAGAAAATAATAGAGATAATTTATACTTATAATCAGGTTAAGAAATCTCAATGAAGGAAAAAGTGTTATAATGATAATCATATGAAGGATGTTTAATTTAAAGTGGTAGATCATGTTTTATTAAATATATCTAGATGGAATGGTTTGGTAATTTTTTTAAGTAAAAAACTTATACCCAAGTATATGAAACCTCTATAAATTCCTTAAATAATCAGAGTGGTGGTTTATCGAATGACAATTCCACATAGCCCCCCTAATGTAAATGTTGTGTGACATATCTCTTTGATAATGAGATAGAATACCTAGTGCTTTTTCCTACATTTAAATAAATATAACTATAACCTGATGGATCTTAATATGTAGATAATAAATTCATTCTTTTCACTTGAGAAATTTTTTTTTGAATGATATGTGTTGACTGATTCAATCACTTTATAGAAAACGTAAAATAGAAGGGAAATATGCAAACCCAGTGATATTATAAAAAATAACAGCTATAATTTTATTAAAGGTAATATTATAGGTAAATTAAGGAATATATTATTATAGGGTGGAAAATATTAATATATAATTATTTTAAAAGAACATTATGTTTTACAGAGTATACAACATGCAACATTGAGCTGAAATTTTTTTTATTATTTTAATATAAAAATTATAATCTAAAAATCTAAATGGATGATATGAATATGAATAACCATGTTATGAAATATATATGAAGTTAACATTAAATACAAATGTATTTAATAATTAATTTATATAAAAAATTAATTTATTTTAATGTTATTTTATTCATATAATATCATATTATTAAAAAAATAGTATTTTTTTAATAATAAATTTAATAAAAAATTTCAATTTCAATGAAACTTTGGTTATAAAATTTAATTATTTTTTTAAATATCCATATAAAAATTATATTAGGGTTAATTCTTTGTATTTTTCTAAATTTTTTTATTTTTCAATGATTAGTGAAGAATACAAATTTTTTAAAAAAACTACCTTTTAATTTCATGATTTTATAATGATTATTTTTATTAAATGGGTATCAATGGAAAATAATTTCATATTTATAATTATAAATCTAATTTAGTTCATTTAAATCATTTTTATGTTGACAGTTGATATAAAAACATTTTAAACATAATAAAATATTTTCTTTGGAAAACCGTTATTTCATCAAAATAATAGATTTAATATTTTGACAAAATAGATTTTATATTTTTATTATTAATAATTTATATTATATAATTGGGTAAAAGTAATTTCTCCCACAATTAAAGGTATTGTCATAATTTTTTAGTATTCATAATTAAATAATGGGATTAAAAGTTGTTACACCAAACAATAACAATAGGTTTTCCAATTAAACTAGTTTGAATTCTATTTTATAGACATAATTTGAAACTGTTATATCCATCCATCGAATATAGTTCCATTTATAATCATTTTGATTTGATAATGGTTTTATCGTTTTTTATTCTTTTAAGAAATTTGGATGTTGTTACCCTCCCTCATATATAAGATAACACCTAATCCACTCTCCTATATACACATCATGATCCTTTAAGGAAGTCTAATAAATGAAAAAATATCTTCCATTCATCCCAACCCATATAATATTTTCTTTTTTGATAATAAAATGATCTTAAGAAATATTTTTTTATATATATAATAAAGCTACCTAAAGAAGTGGAATCAATAATAATATAACTTTTATTATTTTTCTTCTTACTCATCCCTAAAATATTATTCATCCATGATGAAATAATATCACTATTATATTAAATATAATTTTATGTTATTATTTAAATGGAATAAGTCATATATATATAACTTCTTCTAAAAAATTGGTATAAAATATAATGACCATGTGGATGATGTACACCTTGTAAACCGATGCAATTCAATTTATATCAACTAAAAGATAGATATAATGTATTAAATTTTTATATTTTATATTTATAAAATAATTTTAAATTTTGAGGCATAATATTAAATCTAACTCATTACCTTCTTATCTGATAGACAAAAATATTATAGCCCGTGCGTACATGTAGACAACGAGCTCTATAGAGAGATGTCAAAAAAATTCATGAATGGTAATAAGGATTGATTTAACAAATATATATGATATAAAATTCATTCTATAAATGTGATTTATTTTTTACATTTATTCTTTTCCATCCTTGGAAAAAATATAAACAATGTTCATGTGTAAATAAATCCTATTGTCTCCATCAATGGTGTAATTAATTTTCCTGTATTTAATTTTATTAGTGATTAATGATATTTATATATTTGATATATATATCCTGATTAATATTCATAATATTATGTAACTAGGATAAAATTACCATAGACCAAAACTAAAAAACCAAAACATACATGAAGAACGACATAGTTATCATCTAAAACATTGAATTTAATAAATAATAATTATTAAACGGTTGGTAAATGGTTATAACTAAAGCACATAAATTATGATATATATGATTATGGTTATTTAAAATATGTATCATAAATCAATATTTATTATATAGTTGGATATAAGATATTTGAATGAAGTGAATCCATATGTAAGGGATTTCCTCACACATTTCACTTTATTAAGACATGTTTCATAATATATACATACTTTATTTATATTGATTATGTACTTCCAATTTTAAGTATTTTAAATAAATATATATTTATACATAATGATTAAATATTTAATTCTTGTCACTCCTCCATGTGAAATATTTAGAATAATAAATGATCTTATTGGTATTCTTCACCTTGTATATTTTTTTATTAAATCCATATTAATTCTAACGTGATTTAAAAAAAGAAATTTATACTTTAAAAAATAAATTATTTTGGAGGTTTTATTTTGAAAAATAATTTTAACATGATATTAAATGAATATTAATAGTGTTCTCTTTAATGTGGTCATTTTCCTACATTATTTACAAAACGTCAAAAGGAATGTTTGTAAATGTATTCAACAGTAGCATACTTCCTCTCCATAATATCCATTATAGAATATATTTTTTCATCTTCATGTTTTAAATAGATTTAAAAATCAAAAAATTAAAATAGTGTTTATTTTATTTTTCTTCATCGATTTTCTTTTATTTATCATATGACATGAATTAATTTCAAAAAATATATTTATTATGAATTAAAGGACATCAATTAGCACTTAATAATTTTTTAGCCTCTAAATTTATCTTCAAACATACACTTTTTTATGATCATTGAACATTACATTTCCTATTAATACCCATATTTGATGTATCATGGAAATGATTATTATATTTTTTTGCATTTATATATTTGGTGTTTTATATTGAATTTCATTTGATTGACTATGGAATTATTGGAAATACATATTCTATTATCAATAGTGTTATTTTTAGATAATCAATATAATTAATGAATTAGATAAATCCTTCAACATATGAGGAATGAATTATAAATTCATTGATGGGTGGGGAATATAATTATGTGTCTCTTTAAAACTTAAATAGGTTTCATGAGTTAAATTAGTTGGAAAAATTAAATTTTTCTTCACCCTTTTTACTACAATTTCATGGTACAATTTATTATTGTTAGAGATATAATTTTTTAAGAGATCATTACTTCCAATAGTATAAATGTACATCATTTATAATTGATTTATTTTTTTAATTATCCATGAGATTATTACAACTATATTGTCTATGTATTCATATTTTTGTAGAGTTACTAACTAAATGTCATGTGTTTCTAGTTATCTACATTTCCATCCTGATCATGTTAATAAATAAATATCTACTGTTAATAGTTATTTACATTTCTATATTGATTATAAATATTTCACTCATGATAGCTTTCTTTTTATGTAACCCTTAGTGTGTATGTGAGATAAACCTATGAATTTTTCATTTAAAAGAATGTAAAGGATTAAATTAAGATGAATTACAAGGATGAAATAATTTTTCTTATGAAATTAATTTTTTATTCTGATAGTAATACGAGAATCCTACATGCTTCAAGATTCCAAGACTGTGAAATCAATCGATACGGCATGTCGAAATAAATTATATCTATGCCAAACTAATAGATAAGACACAATACTTAAGTTCATGGATATGTGGTTGTTTCATTATATATATTCTGTTATTCCATCATCATAACCATTAATTTTATTTGGTGATGAAAAATGAAACAATCATCTCTTGGAGGTTGTTGTCCACACATATGCATGAATGATGTTATCCATTAACATAAGATGAAAATGATATGTATAATTATAATGATATAATTATAATAAATGTTAATTATATTTAATAATATGAATTCATTATTTATAATGTATATGGTAAATGTTTATGGATTTATAAGAAGAATAAATTTAATGTACTCGGTTAAGGTTTACACCTCCTTATTGAGAAACACCTTACTCCTTACACCTTAATAACAGATAAAATGATCTTTTTGAAATCAGAGGAGTCTGAGCAAATGTTAATAGAATATTTTAATGTATTATGGTAGGAATTGGATGATATATTGTACTCAAATGGTTAGTTAATCGGAGGAGAAGTTGTTCCCATTTATTAGTGAGGTGATCAGAATTCATGGATTAATGAATTAAATTAATATAAACTAATAATATTTAAATTGTTGAAGAAAATTGATATATTTCAATAAATATAATTACGATGAGTCTAAATCCTCTTGTATAGTAATGTTTTAAAAAATTTATGTGATGTTTTAACCCTTATTTCTTTTTTACCAACCAATTATTTATTTTGACAGTTTCTGCAATATCAATGTTTTTTAATCATCATGTGTAAATAATGTTACAAAAAATAGAAAAACGTACCATAAATGGAAAATGGATGATATTATAAACCATATCCTTTATTTGGGTAAAATATTATGGTTTTATTATGTTTAATTAATAAACTAAAACATTTTTTATGAAAATAATTATTATAATTTATTGACTATTCAATTAATTTGAATTTAATGTGATTAATTATTAAATTTAATTTAATATAATATTTTTTTAAATTATATATATATATATTTAAATTCTTGGAATATAAGAATTCACTCATATTCAATTACTTTTAATATTTTTAAATTAATTCATTTTATTTTCATATGAATTTAATTTATACTCTCATGGTAATACATACTCGTTTACGATATTTATTTAATCACTAAAATTTTTAAATAAATGTCAATGAGAAAAAAATAAATTATATTTCAAATAATCGTTCATAATCCATCATAACGACCTTTTATCCTTTTAAAAAAATATTATATATATTGAAAAAATGAGAGTGGTGTTTCGTATTTTTCATATTTTTAATATAATATAATTATCATAATCCTACAGAAATGGAACTGTTTCGAAATATTTTCAAAAAATATATGATTATTGTCTAAAGACTCTAATAATATTTGATAAATAAATTTTTATTGAAATTTGAATGTTTTAGCCCTAGGATTAAATCATATATTATACATTTTACCATAATCATGGTGACAAAATATTTACTTTCTCTCATGAACCATCCTAGCTACCTTGGTTACCCGATAACTGATCCATCCCTCACATAGCATGAATGGAATTCCCGATCTCCATGGGTTGATGACTAGAGCCTAACATCATACAAAATGAATGTGGGAGCAATTTTTCCACTAAAAATGAGGATGTAATAGATAAAATAAAACATGCATATAAAATATAAATCCACTGGGAGTAATATAATAGAAATTAAAACATGCCTAGAAACCCCATGTACTACAAAAAAATAGTAAAAAACCAGAAAAATTGGAAGACAATATACCCCTATCTGAAATGAAACAACTCACCAAGTACAAAGTTCAATAGCTCGATCCACAATCAAGAGTTCATTTTCCCTTTATCAAACATGTATTAATATATTCTAAAATCAACTTATGGCACATGTGGGATGTGATCCAAATCCTAGAAGTATGTCACCCAATGATTCCATAACTAGATTCCAATATCAAATTAAACAAATAAATTATTTCAATATTTAAAAAATATATTTGAAATTTCAAATAAATCATAAAAAAATATTTATTTACATTAAAAATTATGGAAATAAATTTCAAATGATGTAATTATCTTTTATATAAGGTTGTTTTACTGAAATGTCACTTTTCACAAATAACTTTAATTATCACTTTTATATAAAACAGATTATATAAATTTACAAGGTTGGTAATTTTTTTTTCAAAAATGGAATATAAATACAGAATGGAAATATAATTATGATATAAACATGGCCATATTCCTAATAATAATGAGAGATCCGTGCTAGAGAGACCTGACACAGGGAAATGAAAAATATGTTCATATAACACGTTGTGCCTAAGGTATAGGAGAATCATCATCATCACCAATGAAATGTGATGTTATGATATGAGGTTTTAGAATGTTTTAAATCATGAAGTTACACCCCAAATAACACACTAACTACATAGCGCATGACTGTGATAAAGAAAAAAACAATTATTGGAAATTTATTTTAAAACATTTTGAAAATAAATTAAATCCCATTCTCAATTTCATGTATTCAAAATTTCCTTTAAAAACAATAATTATTTTTTCAATAAAAATCATTCATTTACACCAAGATAAATCCCTAAGGTTTACATATAACCATTTATATTCATTTTTAATAAATATGTATATTGAACCATTTTATAAAATTTCATAGTCAATATTCGGAAATTAAATTCAATAATTTAATTATAAAACAACTTCCTTTGATTTCATAAAAACACCAATTCACGGGATTTTTTTCTAAATTTATCATGTAAAACATTTCCATAATTTATTCTAACTAATTAATTTAATAATTTTACATCAAACCCATAATATAATTTAAAAAATTTATGTTTCATTTATTTCTATAAGAAAATCCCAATTCAATAGAATTTTTATTTTTTCAATTCAATACAAAAAACCCAATTTTCATAAAAATCCCCAATTCAATAGAATTATGTTTTGAAAAAAACTTTTGAAATCTTGTGAATAAGAATACTATAATTATATATGATTCCAAATAGTGAAATTAAACAATTAAATTTAGGTTTAATGTATGTTGGGAATCATAATGGAACCACCTACCTTTATCACAAAAACACAAGGCCCGCAGTGGAACCATCCAACAAAAAGGAAGTCTTAGGATATCTATGTACTCACCCAAAAAATAATGATACACAAACATAGCATTAAAATTCATCAACACCAGGATGATCTATCAATCTCTAAGAAGATGAGAGAAATAGATTGAGATTTAATGATAATGATTACCTAGTTAGTTAAATTGAAACAGCCAAAACTATCAATCATGGAACATGAACTCCCTAACGGTTTTTAGGGAACCAATGTTTCATGGGAATGACTATAGCATTGATAGAAAGAATATACAAAGAGGAATTAATAATATTTTCATCTATTATTCCTTTTTAAATACACGGATAATGGTTTTACATGACCTGTAACCAAAATTCAGGTTTGGAAAATGGTAAATCTCATAATCATCGAAAACACGTCCAATTTATCTAAAAATTAATTGTTATCGTTTTATTATTTATATGGTGCATATCCATTATACATTGTGTGTAGTTATCTAACATGTTGGTTGTATGACTGTGTTTTTTCTAAGAATCCAACAAATCTATGAGTTCACCAGTATAGGTGTCCTCTCATGTCATTCACATCATTACCCAGATAAAGATAAAGGGAAACAATGAAAAGAATAGAAGTGTACTTGTATATATAGTAACACTATGTAACAACATCCCCACCATAAAAAATTTATCTCCCTAGAAATCTTACCAATAAGCATCCTTATAAAAAGGCTAGGTCAATACACTCTCATTAGAGGCTCTCACTCCCTTGTATCATGATAATAAAAACCATGATTCCATATTAAAAAAAATGCATTAGGCCTTCATGAAGAAAATTGGATTTAGAAATAACTATCCTAACTGGACATTCCTTCATAGATAAATCCAGATCCAACTCAAGATCACTCCAGTTTAAAACATTTTATGGATCAGATTGATACTTTCTGATTTGGAATACATGGAACACGTCATGATTCGATGTCAGCTATTGTGGTAGTGAAAAAATTCTATGAAACCTTCCCCACTAGATCAATAAACTCCAAAGGACCTAAAAAATCAAGAGCAATCTACCCTTTCCTTTAAATCAATTGATATCCAAAAAATGAGGAAAAACAATAAAAATATACATGATCACCAACAAAAAAATCCAATTTTCTATGAAGATGGTCAACATAAGATCTATACCTACTCTATGCTATCAAAATTCTATGATTCATCAATTGAATCATCACTATCTTATCTAGGACCAAACATGGTCCAACCAAGTATCTATCCCCAATAACTTACCAACATAAGTGATATTTAAATTTATCACCATACAAGACAAGAAAACTATCCATCCTAATTATGGACTAGTGACCAGTGCCATGGTAAAACTCAACAAGACCCAAATGACAATCTGAAGCCCCACTAATGTAAAAAACACAAGAATGGATCATGTCATCACGAATTTGAATATAAATTTTGGTCTAGCCTTCTGATTTCTGGTGATATGCCACACTCAAATTGACCTGAGAACCTTGGGCCTCCAGAAATACTCTCACAAATATATTTTTGAATTGAGGATACCTATTAGAAACTATAGTAGAAAGAAATATGTGAAACAACAACAACCGTTTCAGATAAAAATTTCCCAACACCTCAAATTTTTTTTACCATGAATGTGTATAATGTGTGATGATTTTGTCATCTTGTCTATCCCAACCCATATCACATTGTTTTTTCTTTTGGTATATGGAAACCCAACCCATATCCAATTCTTCTTTCTTTTGACTTCTGGTGCTTGAAGATAAACTGGTGGAATATAAAACAATGATAGATAAATGTAAAAATGCCCCATCTCAAACACATACACCATAAATCCCACTATATGCCATATAACATATTCATGGTTCTTGGGTGAACCAACCACTAGGAATTATGAAAATCCTCCATCATATATTTATATTGAGAATATGGTACCATTAATAATTACGTATGCATATAATTCCAAATATAGATAACAACCACTGGAAAACTATCTACCCACCATAGAGAGAGTCTCTAATGCTACAATACTCATCACGAAGATGATTATTATAAAGACTAAATTTGTAAAGAGAAAAATATAACTGATCATTGGCCAATGGAACCCTGGCCCTTGATTCCCAGACATCAATATTCAACTATGCAAAGAGGGCCATCAAGTTTCATTATTCTGTTGATTCTATTTCAACCTAGGTTAAAATATTACTATGCAAAGCATCTACAATGAGATTCTTTTTCCCCATTGTATAGGTGATGTTTAAATCAAATTATTTTAGTTATTCTACCAAATTCCACTAGAAGACATTCTAATTTTATGTGAAAACCTATAACTAAATATTTTGTGTTCTAATAACATTTTAATCCATTTTCTATAAAGATAAGGAAAAAAAACCTACGTACATCCATCAGAGCTTCAATTTCAAGGTCATGGGGTGTAAAATTCTTTGTGTATGGCCAATGTTGATGAGATATATAAGAAAAAACAATGTAACCATTCATGAGAATGCAATATAGCCTTGAACCTGATGTATCATAGATGAACACATTGTTATGCATAACCTCTAAATGAGAAAGCAATGATGAAGTATTCAGAATATTTTTCTTCTTTGAAAAATAAGTTTTACAATTTTCATTCAATGAAAACATTACTCCAATTTTAGTTAGAGTAGTCATGGGTGAATCCAAAATCTATATTTCCTTAACAATCCAGTTATAATATTCTTTAAAGCCCAGGACTCTCTGAATCCTAAAGATATTACATGGTTTCTAATATGTTATAAAAGACTCAACCTTATTAGGATAAATTTATATTTATTATCCCATGAAAACTTGTTCCAAAAATATTACTTCTCAATTGTAGAAATAGAACTTTGAATTCTTGGTGTAATGTTTGTGATTTCGTAGACAAATTGAAACTGTTATAAGACAATGCACATCATCCTCCTCAGACAAAAAGTAAAAAAGGATCTAATCCAAATAGACTACCACAATTGTATATAGATACTCATGTAAAATATTATTCATTACTTTCATAAAAACTGAAAGATAATTGGTTTGAAAAAAGTTCATAAAAATGCTTCCAAAATTACTATACCTTCTCAGAAATGCATTTTTATGTATTTCAGTCTATTTTATCAAAAACTGATGGTGACGAGAGAGAAGATCAATCATTTAGAACCATATATCCCTATTCAATGGATCAAATTGATTTTAAATTGAGGTTAACCCAAACATGTTATTTACAGTCACTTGATTGAGCTTACAGTCATCAACAAATAGGCAATGTGAACCATTATCTTTATTAATAATTAGAACTGATGGCACCCATGAGGACAAACATGGATGTATAAGGCCTTTCCCTATAAGATCATCCAAATCTCACATCAACTATTTCTATTCAGCTAGTTCCATTGGGAAAGGGGGAATAAATACTGGTTGAGTACCCAACATAAATTCAATGGATAACTCTTCCTCCTTAAACAGTTAAAAACCAATGAAATCAGAAGCGAAAACAATGGGATACTAAATGAAAACTAGAGGGAGATCACCACAGATGGATTCCAACTCAGTATCATTGGAAAACACCAATATTACATTCATATTATGTAGATAATATGGTATATATCTACTATAGTTTGGGTCCCATCCACCTAGAATAACATGACACATACCCCTATGTGATATAAACAAGAGCTATATAAAATTACCAACAATCGTGGATTTATTTCCAATGAGTCAGTCTGTCTTAAATATGATAATAGTAGGTTTCTTATTGAGAACAAGAAAACTCCATGAATGATTCAAATATGATAGAGAGAATACAGAATATGGACTTTGGAGACCCTGCACTCTCTTTATACCAAGGGGTGTAGTAATATCCAATTCAAAAGACAATAGATCCATTAGATGATTAAGAAGATTAAAAAAACATGTTGAAATAAATGAATGTGATTCTCTAATATCAAATAAAGTAGACACTAATGATGAAGTTATTTTAATTGAACGTTTTATGGTCATTGGACATGAATTTTCTGCATCCAGAAACTCTTCCACAATATGACGTAGCTTCATTTGGGATTCCTATGGGTAGAACCCTTTTTCATTTGAAGAATCTAATTTCCACATAGTTTTATGAGGATCCGATTATCTCATTCCACTATACGGATTTGAATAATCATGGAATAATCTCTGTATATTCCCATAACATCTGTAGGAGCCAAAATAATTGTCTTCCATAATGAATATCAAACATGAATATTCTGGCATGCACACCAGTAACAAACTTATTGACACCTACCTAGTGTTGTAGGAGGTCTAAAATGTCCCTTATACTAAGACCAAATATATGAATCATCATGATTTTACTTTTCCATTATGTAACTCACTCTTCATACTTAGAGAGAAAGAATCTCTTTATAACCTTGACTTTCTAGCCGTTTTGATTTCAACAATAAGAACTCTATCCAAAAAAATCAACATAAGAAGGAATATTTTGGAAGATAACATGTGATCAAATATCCAAACGAAGTCCCATCTCAAACATTAGATCCATCATATTCTCATTCGATACAATATCAGTTGAGAAATGGACCATCTCAACAAACCAATTTGAGAACTCTTTCATGGTTCTATCAGCCAGACCAGTCTGAAAAACTCAATATACATGGCCAATAACATCAAATAAATATTTAAATTTTCAGTGAAAATAACTTAGACGTGTTTACATTCTATGACCACATGTTTCATTATTGTCACCATAGTGTTCCACAATCCCTTTCTCGGTCCTTAACACATAAATTTGAAAATATTCACTTCGATCTCATCAGGCTTGACTAGAAACCCAAAACAATGTTCCATCATTCGCAACCATTCCTCTAAATATTGAAGATCATTCGTGAACTTTAATGGTGTTGTATATTGGGTATGAAAATATTTCGAAAATAATCTTGAGAAATTCCCTTGGAGGTGTCACAGCTACATCCTGAATTGGAACGGGTGGTGATGTCTATCATATATATTGGAAAGTGCACACAATAAACTGAACTATCCTTGGATCTAAATCAATATTTTCTTAGTGTGGTTCTATAATAGCTTCCTCTGGGATCTGATTCACATGTATTCTTTCGTGAATTTTTCTTCAAAACAATATTAGACAATAAAGAATACATCACGGTACACTATAAAATTGAAACAAGGGAAATTAATCCCCACAAATAGAACCAACATGATCTGGATTTAATCATATCCAAATCAAAACAATGAAAATAGTGGAACTAATCTACAAGTAACCTTTCCCTAACCACACCTATTTAATTATGATTCATTTATTTGAGATCTATCCAGACACTCAATAAAATATACCTCATATGTCCCAATTTGTTTTCAAAATTGCACACTGACTTCAAGTAAAGTTGAATAACCATCACATATGATAACACAATGTCAATAACTTACCCGAGTACCCTGATAACTCGATAACTGAACCAAACCTAATATATCATAAAGGGTATCCATAATCCCCACAGGTCAGCGACCAGCACATGGAATCATACAAACTAATCATGGGAAATATTTCTACCACTAAAAATGTGATTGTAAAAGAGACAAGACAATATGTATATCAAAAGAAAAACCACTATGTGTAATATAAATAATGTAAAACATTCATAATCAATCCAATGAACTAAAACCATGTACCATAGTAATAGATAAAATAGAAGAAAGACTACCAAAGCCCTAATGGAAGAAACTCAATAAATCAAATGTTGAACGAATAGATCAACCAACAAGATATCATTTTCCATTTCTCAAACCTAAAAGGATTTAATATACAAAAATTTAAAGGAAGAAGTAGAGTTTGATGAAAATACCAATACTAATTCACTTAATTATTCAATATAATGATGTCAACATAAAATTAACCAATTAAATGATTTTAATTTTTAAAACAATAGGTTTATAATTAAAAAATAATATTTATGAAAAACATGAATTACCTTTTACATTGATGGAAATACATATAAAATGATGTATTTATATTTATAACTGTGATCATTAAAAAAATGGACCTTTTCACAAATGGCTTAAATAAACTTGTTTATATAAATCAACATATATAAATATACAAGGCAGGTAAAATGGTTTATAAAAATGGAACATATAAAAAATTGAAATTAAATCAAGAGACATACAATGTCATATTACAAATAAGTATTATAGCTCCAGGATATTGGGACATAACATAGTGAAATTCCAAACATGTACATATAACCATTTGGGCCTAACGCAAGGTGGACTAATCACCATCTCCCAAGGAATGGGGTGTTCTATAATGAAATTTGAGAGTGTTGTAAATCGTAAAGTTATTCCCAAAATAACTCACTATCAACTTAATTCTTATATGTTCTCATGTAGAAAAACAATGATGATTAATTTTTATTTAGACAACAAAAAATAAATCTAAATCTCATTCCCTATTTCAAATTTTCTTATTTCCTTTTAAAAACCATAAAGTGTTTTTCAATAAAAACATTCCTTTCCACCTATATAAATCCATGAGGTTTCTATGAAATGATTTCGAGCAATTTTTATCAAATGTGGATTTAAAAAAATCATGCAATTTCACAATCCACTTTCTCAAATTAAATTCAACAATTAAATTATGAGTAAATTTCAACTAATTTAATAACAAAACAACATAATCAATGGAATTTTCATTTTTCTTAATTTTCATTAAAATCATTTCCAAAATTAAATCAACCAATTTAATTGGATCAATTCTCATCAGAATAAAAATTTAAAGTTAATGGATTTCTATAAAAAGACCAAAATTAAATTGAAGGGAGGTTCCAAGTCAATCCCAATCTCAATTTTTAAAAATCCCCAATACAATGGAATTGGGGTTTTCCAACTAAATAATTGAAAGGCACTTAATGGAAAACACAAAAAATTAATTTAAATAAAAAATTTTTCTTCAAATAAAATAATTTAGGGTCAATGTAAATCGAGCATCATAAAGGATCCACATATCTTCTAAAGGAATCTTAAGGCTTGCAACTTAACTTGCCAAAATGAAAAAAGGTGATGTCGATCCAAAAAATCATCATAGACTAATTATCTACCAACATAGAGTTTAGATTTATTAATAACAATATGAAATATCAAAAATGAATAAAGGAATTGAGAAAGACACCCATAGATAGAGAGAATCCATACCTATTATGATACCCCACAACTAATACTATGATCGAACACAAAACAAAACCACCAGGTAGGGGTGGAAGGATATAATGGTTTCGAGAAATTCCATAAAGGCCAAGAGAAAGATGATATAGATAGGTAAGAAAACCATAATGACTATTTATATAAAAGGATCATAGTTTTTCATGATTTATAACACAATTTCACATAATTTAATTTTTTTTAGAAGTGGTTACATAAACTGGTGTCCCAATCCATGCCCCAGAAGGAATTTATTAAAATCAATATAAGATGTGTTACAAATTCGAGGTGTAAAGTACTTACACCAGAAGTGAGTAATCCGGGATACATGATAAAGGAATTCAACTGTACCAAAGAAAAAAATGTAGCCAGCCATAAAAAAATCCATAGAACTTGTCCTCCAAGGCTTCTGCATCATCATGAGAATGGTAAAACAGAAGAAGAACATAGTTTAAAAACTTGAAGACAACCAGGACAGCAACATCCAATATGAGACATCATGCTGGAAGTCAATCAATCAAAATTACTTCCAAACAGAATCTAGTTTAACTGCTCATTATATGAGCACAGCAGTGTTACTTCCATTTGAGACTCTAATCCATCACCCAAGAGCTTCCTAATGATTAAGCATGTTCACATTGCAGACATCATTCAAGGTGTTCCATATCATACTGATCTCTTCATCAAAAGAAGAAAAAAAACTGGGACCCTCCCATAAAAGTCAGCTGATCTCTTTGAAGGCAAATCAGATAGAGAGCTCCAAATAAAAATAGCAGCCAAACAAGAAGATAAACAGAAAAGAATGATAGGATCATGAATCTAAATGAGTGAGATCTTCACTGGGTTGATCCAAAAGCCTCATCTCATACTCAATCAGAATACCACTGACCAGATCAGAACCAGTTCCAAGAAAGAATATAATATTACCCAAATAGCTCAGCAGCAAACTAGTATATAGAAGCCCAGGACAACTAGAAATAAAAGACTAAAATAACAATCTGAAGACCAGAGTAAAATATCCAGCAGAGAATGAACCATGTATGTGGCCTCAAAAAAACCAAAAGAAAGAAGTCTTTTACTGAAAATCCTTTGAATTGATGACAGTCAATAAATTTGGAGAATGGGACAGAAAACTATAAAATAGGGTTATTCAAGACAAAATCATCAAACAGGTCAGATTCAATTTGATTTTCTATTTATCCTTGATTTTTCAGTGGAGATAGATCTTTTAATATAAAGATATTGCTCCTTTGAAATCTTACCTTCCTGAAGCTCTTGCTGAGCAATCTGATATTGCCTATCCATATGCTTGATCCACTCCTGAAGATCATGTTCATCAAAATTTGGCGAAAATTAGTACAGAACATTACTGTAAAGTGATTCTTGAGGCTTATCCTGAGGATCATTAGCAGGTTCTGATTTTGGAGTCTCAACTTGAGGCTTCTCTTGGGAAGTTTCTACTTTCTCATCTTTAGAGAAGTCCACTAATCTAGTAACAATGGTACGTTTTATGTTTGAGTAGTATTTGCGTCTTCTAGTTTTCTTGGATGTGAAGTGATGTAGCCATCCTCATCTACAAATGGTTTTTTTACCTTTTTAGCTATATTATTTAAGAAAGATTCTTCCATCTGAACAGATTTGTCAGCTTCCTCAACATTGGAGTCTAATACATCATGATCCTCTTCCCCTGAATTTTTGTTAGGTACAACGATATCCTTTTGTTCTTGAAGAGGAAGGGGAATCTGAGGTTGAGTTTTCATAGAAGCACAAGAGTGCTGGGATCCAATAGGTTCAATCCTAGAGGGAGTAATCGCATTTTCAATAACCGCATTAGTAAAGTATGAAAGTTGATTTTCAGAATTAGGAGCATGATCCAATCTACTCATGCAAACTTTTTGATCAACTGGAGCCTTATGACCTTTTTCAACCCAGGTGGGTTTTTTAACCTTGGGACAGCCCTGATTCTTGCTACAGAAATTGGAGGGATGGCCAATCCTGAGACAGTAATGGCAATAGTCAGGAAATCTCTCATATAGAATCTCCTGAGAGAAGCCAAGTTTACCACTCTGAATCCAAATATCTGAAGGAAAGTGTTTTGAAACATCCACTTCAACACAAATTCTTGCATTAGAAGGCCTAGAAAGTGACTTTGTGGCAGAATCAAGTCTCAATGGATTACCAATGAGCTTAGAAAAAGGAAAGAATGCATTTTTATTAAAGAGGTGCAATGGCAGTTTGGGAAAACCCAACCAGATTGGCACAACTGGCGATTCAATGTGAGGATCAAACTCTGGATCCCATTTTAAAACATTCATAAAATAACCACCAAAAAACCATGATCTATAGACCCATAATCTATAATATTCAGCATCAGTCCGGAATCTAATGATTATATGAGTAGAATTTAGGAGTCCTAAGTTGAAACCCGAAAATCCCATGGATTCAAGCGCAGAACGAAGGTATTTCAGGGAAGGCTTTCGATTCGTGAATTTGCCAATGATGGTAAAGCACAAATCCTCGGCAAGAGACCTTACCTCAGTTTCTGAGAAGTAAATCGCATCCTGCCCTCTATACCGAAAGAGCATGGGTGAGATTTTGAGCTCTGAAACCTCAGCCTTCTGAGGAACATTGTCTACGGATCTTCCAGCAACCACATCTACAAAGTATCCGACTCGAAGATTAGGGTTTTTCACTTCCGTCGGGTTCGAGAGGTTCATCGCTGCAGACTCCATCTTGTCCTCACATCATTTCACATCATTTAATTGTTAACACTCATTATCACAAAAAAGGAGTCTTCTTTTTCTACAAATTAATTATTATCATTTTATGATTTACAAAGCATGTAACCACATTACATATTTTCTAAATATCCAATATGTTGTAGATATTACTCGGTTTTTATTGAGAATCCAAAAAATCATTGACATTAGCTTTGTAGGTATCCTCTCTAACCCATCTCATCAATACCCAGATTAAGATAAATAGAAACCAGTATAAGGTTAGAAACAAACCTATTTTATGGGAAACCAAATGTTATAATTTAATTACTATTCTTAATGGAAAAAATTTATGTTAACCCTATAAATTTATATTAATTAATTTGATTTAAAATACGAAATCTAATTTATAAAATTAAATTTATATCGTAGATATGATATAATATAAAATTAAACAGGAAAATTCTGATGAAAAACAGGTTTCATGAAATATTATCTTCTATGGTATAAAATATTTCATACCCAAATCTATAATAATGTTGAATAAAATGAAAATAATTTTATTTTTAATAATAAATATGAACAAATTTAAATTTTAAACCTTTTCAAAACAATATAAATCATTGTAAATTCATTAAATGTGAAGACTACTTTCAATAAAAATTATTATATTTACTATTCACTTTAAAATAAATATTTTTTTGATAATTAAAAATAATCCACAATAACTAATTTTTAAATTTTTATAAAAAAATTCCCATTTATTAATTAAAATATAAAGGCAATATCTTATTTGATAATAAGTGAGTTTAAAAATATTTTTTTAATAAACATATATATTTACTACTAAATGTTTTTATTTATACTTTCACTCATTTGATATCAAATGAATTTAATTTATTGGTATTTAAACAATATTTTTTTCATTATTTATTTATCCCAATTCTTATTTTTTTCCATTGTATTGTAATTAACTATCACATAAAATAGGAATTTTTCAATAGATTATCATGGTTTATTAAAACATGATGTTGGGTATAACGAAAGATAACACAAAAAAAATTTTTTATAGTGAACTATATCTTCAAATCTCATGATTTTCCCTCTACGACCTTTATAAGAATTTCACCTTCTAATTTCTGTAACTTTGATCTAAACAAATAGAGATAATTTTTCCCAATAACACCATAGAGATCCCATATAACATTCATTAATTTATTAACTAAGCACAAAACATTGACTAGGTGAGTCATATTATTTCATATCATATTATCTATATAATCCCAAATACCTAATAGTTGTTCCTCATAAGATATTTCATTCTCCAATGGTACAACCTATGAGTTTAGTCGATTTGAAGGACATGGTATGTATTTTCTAAAGAGATATACTGATAATAGATCATGAACATGAGTGAAATTTGGTGAAATAACTAATGATAAAATGTGGTCCCATTGAGATCATGAATCTCCAATGGAATGGAATTTTTATGGGCTCTAGTTTCCCATCATTCCAATTCTCATAAAATATTTCAATTGATATATTCATAATAATACATTTTCACTAAATCTGAACTCTATATCCCAAAAATTATTGTCAATATTACTTTTCAATCAATTATAAGTTCTATATATAAACACTAAATCGGTCTAACCTTCTATCCCACATTCTTATTTAACTCAGGTACCCAAAAATTTCCAACTCCATCTTTTTTCCAACACAGTTTAGGTATACACTTCTTTCCATAGAGGGATCTATAAGATTACATATTATTTTTGGAGTGAAAACAATTCTATAATAATACATGAGTAATGTTTGGTGTTGATACTAACTACTACTTAAATATAGATAATTAGATCTCAACCTATCTTATAGTTTTTGAATGCTTTACATAGACTGACCATATGTTTGAGGATAATAAGAATTATTGATACACTAGTATAATTTAAAAGGTCACTAAAGACATCACCAGAACAATAATGGACGCTTCATATCTCATTCAAAAACAATTTAATTATATACTATTGGATATATCCTCACTTCCATAATGTAATTTCTATAATTTTGATTAAGAGATTAATATTCTCTAATAGAAATGTGTTGTGCTAAAATTGTATATAAGTCATCTATTAACAGAATATTAATTAAAAAATTAGATATATTATAGATTCTAATAAAAAAATATATGGTGTTGTTTTCAAACATATTAATTCCCATTCCTAATCACCAATCAACATTTTACCTATAAAGTAATTGAAAATTGAAATTACATTAAAAATTTCCAAATTAGACAAATAAAATTATTCTTTAAATTTATTATACAATCTCTACTGGAGAAACTCTTACTACTGAGATAATACTATATAGAGGTGATACCCAGCATTCTTCCCTCATAGGTGAAGTTGATTTGTGGATAAAAATATGAACGAAATGTCCCTACTGTGATATACAATCTTGATTTATGTGGGAGTATTCACCATTGAGTTGTCCATGAACCTATAATTAAAATAAACTTATTCATTTGTAATATATAGACCTAAATTTAGAATTACAATATGTGAACTATGTTGGGCATTATTTTTGTATTTATATGATACATAATAAAAACCCAATAAATATTTAAAAAATTAAAAATTCCACGAACTCAACTTTGTTCCTGATTAGTTCACTCTTCAATCATGATTTTTATTTTATATTTTAATTAATAAAATGAGTTTATTTTGAATCACATCAAAATTAGAGTGTTATAAATATAGATACATGAAAATACCACCTCTTACATTTTTTACAGTCATTTTTATGATTCATCGACAAAAAATCCATTATTTATGAACCTATTTTCAGAAAAATTTCCTTCCCCCTATATATGGGAAAAATATGTGTCGGGAAACCAATAATTAAAAAACAGGTGGCCTGATTCTTATTTTCAGTGGATGTCCATAGATCCTATATTAATGTATCAACTATAAGTTCTTTAAAAACCCAATCCTTTATTTTTCATAAGATATTTTAGTGGAGGAAAATTAAAAACATGTATTATGGTATAAGAGTGAATTAAATTTACCCATTACTGCATTAAATTATTACTCATAGCCATATTTTATAATTAAATTACCATTATATTTCATGTCCCGACATTTTTATCCACTTTTTGGAAACATGAGCAGTATCTAAACATCATTCTTGACAAATCATTCATTCCTTGGTATATAGAGATAAAACAAATGATGCATTGGTCTCGACCTTTTGACAATGAAAGGTGAGGAAAAAGACATAGTAATCGTCTGACAAAAAACCATAGAGGGGGTATTGAAAAAATTCAATCCTTTTCTCATAAGATATATATCATGTAAAATATAGGAAAAATGAATCATTAAATATAAAAAATGTATTGATGATGAATGGATAAAAAGATATAAAATAAGTCCTAGAAAAATACATTTCCCCACCCACTAATCCGTCATCACATGAAACATATAAAAAATTTATGGTATCAATGAACGAGAATCAAATGTTATGGGACCCACCATACTATCCCATAAGCTATAACGTTATACCTAATAGGCCCACATTATAGAAGAAAGTTAGAGAATTTCATTTCAAAAAAATTCAAACCCAAATATACACTTTCCAAAGAACCATTCATGAAAATTTTTAAATGGAATAGTTATATTGAATTAGTGATGGCGTTTATAAAGATATCTATCCTTGAGAGATTCCAATGATAAATTCATCATTACATTCGAATGGAAAAACACTTTTGTGTTGGTGATGTAGGTTATATCTAAATTATTTCAGGAATAATGACTATAAATCATTACTCATCATTTAAGAGTGTACCATATATAGTGTATCATTTATGGTGTTTCACACTAAAATTTACCCAAGAGATTAAGGTAGAATGCTCCTTTTAGTTTAGCTTGGGTTGTTGAATCCTCAAAGACCAAGGAAGTAACCTACATACACGTATATTATATGGATTGTTTTTGGATATGAATTGGCCAACCTGAGTTAATTTTAGATGGGTTTAAGGTATCACTAATAGATTTATGTTAATTCAAATTATGATAATGAGTTGATCCTAGGTTATCGCTTGGTGTGGATTGGATGAATTCCTTTTTTAATGATTTCAATTTCTTATATTTGAGATTGGTTCATTTAAGAAAATAAAATAACAACATCACTTACTGGTATAATACCTACATGATTTAATAATAATCACCTATACACTTGAAGGATAAATGTTTTGAGAACTTCAAGGTAATGGTTTGTATTATCACCAAAAGTGTGTGGCCCTAAATTCAACAAGGATGAAGGATTTTAATGATCTTCAAACAAAATTCTGAATTTAAAGAATTAATTAGAAATTATAGGAGTGATACATATCATCCAAAATAGCCCCTTTATACTGCCTTGGATCAACCCATAAAATAGTTTTCCCTCCCTTGATTCTATGGTTTCAATGGAAGTGGAAAGTAGACACGAGGTGGAGGAATTGGAGAATTAAAAAAACAATAAAAATAATGCAATCACTCCACCGTTGTGTGAAGAATATCACAAGGTATATTGTGAATAAATACACACAATAAGACAAAAATATCAAATTGATAAGAAGAAAAACATAATAATAATAAAGGAAGTAATTTTACTTTGAACTAAGGTGATTCGAATAACTTACATGAGAAATAAAAATGTTACGAAGCCAAATCGACATAGTAACAATGCAATGAAAACAAAGATCCACATATCCTCAACTCCTCTACCACCAATTCCATAAATAGGAACTTTTGAATTCTTGGGTAGAGCCTACAATAGTTTAATTCACCTCAATTAATGGTGGTGGGTCTATGTGGGTGGAAAGTTAAGAGAGAGTAGATTTTTCAACCCTTGACCTGAAGTGGCATCCATCTTGATTCCACCAAATAGATGCTCTTGGATGAACTTCTAGATGGCCCAATTGGAGTGGCCCATTGAATACAAAAATGAATCTATGAATGCCCTCTAGCTCTCTATAAACTTTTAGCACATCTGAATATGTGGTTTTAGAGATATGATTAAATTGGTGGGATGGTTTAATGGGTCCTAGAATATAGCCGATAATTTTCTCTCCAAATTGGTCCACCTTAAAAACACCAATGATGTCCTAATTAGAACTTGATCATGAAGAATTATTTGTTCCATTATATGTATTATATCGTCCCTCAATTGTTTGGCTTCATTGGTCTTGTATGGTGGGCCCCACATTCTCATCAGTGTGTTGGTGTCCAGTATGCGTTCTCTATAATTTTTTGCTTGAAATCCAATTTTTGTGGTCTTCCAATGTGAATCGTGTGACACTAAACAAATATTAATTGTTCCCAATATAATTAGAAACATGAAAATTAATTATGAAATTAAAATCAAGATCATTGGGTAATTTAAATGATGTTAAAAAATGTACCACATAATAGAGAATTTTATGAAGGAATTACAATCATAATGTGAAATGATGTTCAAAGTGTAAAATGCACTAAAATGGTGTTTATGAATAATAATGAAAATTAATATTATATATATTAAAAATGAATATTATCCTCATTTAGTGGCTAATCACACCCCAACTTGAGTTTTTCTAGTCCCGAGCTAAATATATCTCAACAATATAATATTTGGATTCCCATTTTCCAAAATCATTTTAATAAATAATGAACAACAAAAAACATTATACCAAACAATCATAAAACAAATAAAAATATTTTATTAAATTATAGTTTCATAATCAAATCCCAATCCCAAGCCAATTACTTTGTTCAAATTCATCGCCATATTTCATCAAATATCAATTAAGAGTGATGATGTGTTGTGTATCACAATAGACATGGTGGTTCATCTTTATTAAAGGGGTAGATGATGGAAGCTCTAGGTGGAATAAAATTTTAATATTAGGATGAGTATTATATTTTTTTTCAATATTTCCATTGTAATTTAAATTTCAATCAAAAGATTCATCCCATGTAGAATGACTTGGCCGATGACTCCCAGGCTCAACGACCTTAGGGCACCAAGTGAAGCCCACATACTCGGGCATCATCTCGAGTTAACTCAGTAATGAAAAAAGTAAAATTAGCCCATATAGAGATAAATTTACTAACTCTGGGCCAAAAAACCGTGGATTCATGATCCCCAAGTACTGAAAGCCACACATTAGGTCATTCCATTTATCTATGTGCTAATTTATTGTTTCTTTAATACTCATATTAAAAAAAACGATTACCAAACCTATGATATTTATTTGGGGGAACCCATGAACTAAAAATAATACCCCACTATCCAATGTATGTGCATTGTGATCATTATTATAATTGGATGAAAATAGAAACGATGAAATATCACATTGGACAACCACACATTCCAAAATCTATGCTCATGAAATTATCAATAGATTAAAATTAGAATCAGGGAATTCTAAATTATTTGTTATTCAGTTTGAAGATTTTCAATGTGTATTATCATGTTCAACGTTAAAGGAATTTTTCCTTCCATATACACACATTTATTTCAAATCATTTTTTTTTACTCAAAAGAAAAAAAAATTATTTCATCTCCCCCACTTAAAATAACAATGTCCCATGTGTTTGATGAATATAAAATTTATAAGGAGTAGAAGTAGATAAGGGAAGTTAAAAAAGGAAATTGAAATATGTGGATCATCGAATGAAGTCACCTGGTTGTTGATTTTGATGTTCTTGCAGCTCCAATTTAGTCCTTTGATATCCATGTCACTTGCAGAGTTCCCTATCAGAAGAATGGAAAAAATAAAAAAACAAACAAAACAGTATATATACATATATATAAATAAAAAAAGTAAAATATAAGTATAAATATAAAAATTATAGAATAAGGAATCACAATAAGCCATAGGTCAGTGGTAAGCGTGCACCCCTATCTCCCTTTGCTCCCGGGTTCGTGTCCCCGCGGCTTCACTAGTTGTGAAGGGGTTTTCCCCATGACTTACGATGTGGCCTTTTAATTTTATTATTATTATTATTATTTACATAAAAACACTTAATAATAAAATGAATTGATGATACATAGTATTTTTTTAAAATATTTAGGGTAAGGTATTACTCAAGGATCAAACCATGTGACTCAGATGAAAATGGCGCTCCACTTTCATACCCATCGACGTTCATAATAGAAGTACATTACTACAGTCTATTTATTTATTATTTTTAAATATCAAAATTATTCATTAATACAATTTAAAATATAATGTTGATTTAAATTAGAAAATTATTAGAAACATGAAAACAACGGGTTGCCTCCCATGCAACGCTTTTTATTAACGTCATTAGCTTAACATGGACCCCAAATTGAATAATTATTTTCATCATTTCAAGTAGGTTCACATAATTATTCATCAAAATCATCTTTTTTTTAATGGTTCTATGAATGGTTTGACTTTATGACCATTAACATTAAATGTTTACCATTGGTGGGATCTTGAATTTCAACAGCCCCATAGGGGTACACATTATGAACTATGTATGGAATTGACCATCTAGACCTCAACATTCCCAGGTGTAAATGATGTTTAGAACTATAAAAAAGAATAGGTTTACATGGTAAAGTGTTTTTGGTTTTAATATTTTGAGATTGGTAGGTTTGTACTTTAGCTTTATTGATCCTTCAATTTTCATCAGCCTCAATCTTAAGTTCCTCATGTTCATTGAGATCTAATTTCCATTTTGTTTCGGAAAATGAGAGGTCATAATTCATGTTTCTAATTTCCCAAAAATCATTATGTTCAATCTCCACTGTAAAATGGAATGCTTTTTCTATGAACCAACCTATATAGGGACATTCCTAAAATTGTTTTACATGAGGTTCGATAGGACCAATGATCATCTAAGAGTTCAATCGACCAATCATTCCTAGATGGATTAACAGTTTCCTCAGGAATTTGTTTGATTTATTGATTGGCTAGCACAGCTTGACCATTGGTCTATGGGTGGTAAGTAGTAGACACATTGTGATAAATTCCATACTTTTCCATGATTTATGAGAATGGATAATTTCAAAAATTATTTCCATGATCACTAATGATATCCTTGGGAATTCCAAATATAGTGAAGATGTTGTCTTTTAGGAATCTAATCATAGTTTGATGACCATTGTATTTTGTGGGGATGGCCTCAACCCATTTTGAGACATAATAAATATATATGATAATGTAAAGATATCCCCTAGAGTTTGGGAAGGGACCCATGAAATCAATTCCCCAACAGTCAAAGATTTCGACCACTAGGATAGGAGTGAGTGGAATTTCATTCCTTTTTGTGATGGATCCTACTTTTTGACACCTAGGACAGCTTCCTCAGAATGTGTATGAGTCCCTTGAGAGGGTGGGGCTATAATAGACCACAATGAATAATCTCAGCAGATGTTTTCATAGAGGAAAATGGACCTCCACATGCCTCACAATGACATAATTTAAGGATGGAATCTTGTTCAGATTCTGGGACACACCTCCTAATGACTTGGTCTGGGAAGAACATATAGAGGTATGGATCATCAAACAAATAGTTCCTAACATTAGAAAAAAATTACTTCTGGCTTGAGTCCCTAAGAATTTTGGAATGACTTCTGTAACTAAGAAATTGGCTATGTCGGCATACCTAGGGCAGTCACTCACAAAGTATAGGTGTTCATTAGGGAATGAATCAAACACATAATGTTCATTTCAGTTTTATTTTAATTCCATCCTAGATAGTTGAATAGATACTTCAATTTCAATACCCTTTTATCCTTGATTGTGAGGTCAAATTCCTGTAAGATAAGGACCCACCTGATTAGTCCAGCCTTTAAATCTTGTTATTAGAAGAGGTATTTTAGTGCAGAATGGTCGATGAACTAAATGATGGGGGATCCTAAGAGGTAGAACCAATAATTTCCTAGGGAAAGAATAATATAAATTAACTCCTTTTCAGTGGTGGTGTAGTTGATTTGGTCATCATTTAAGGATTTTATTGTATAACAAATGACATAAAGATTTTTATCACAACGTTTTCCTAACACAACTCCTATAGCTATGTCACTGGAATCACACATATGTTTTAATGGAAGGTTCCAATTTGGTGATTTCATGATGGGAGGTGATGTGAGAGAGGATTTGAGGGTTGATAATGAACCCTCATAACATTCTGTCCAAATAAATGGAGCATCCTTTACTAGGATATCACAAAGGAGATGGGAGATTGAACTAAAGTCCTTGATGAATCTTCTATAGAAACCAAAATTTCCTAAGAAATTCCTCACTTCCGTGACTGTTTTGGGTGATGGAAGGTGATGAATGATGTCAACCTTATCTTTATGAACTTCAATCCCCCTACCTGATGCCAGATATTTTTAGAACTTGCACCACATTAACCATAAAAGAGACTTTTTCCAAGTTTAGAACAAGATTATATTCTTCAAATCTTAACAAGACTCTCTATACATTCCACAGAAGTCCCTCAAATGTATCCCCAAACACAAAAATTCATCGATGAAGACCTCTAGAAAATCCCATACCATGTATGAGAAGATTCCCATCATGCAGTACTAGAAGGTTCTAGGGGCATTGAATAACCCAAAGGGCTTGAATTTGAAATAAAAGGAGCTGAATGAACAACTGAATATAGACTTCCCCTGGTCCTCTAGGGATACCTCAATCTGATTGTACCCCAAGTACCCATATATGAAATAGTAGAAGGCATGACCTGCCACTCTCTCAAGGACTTGGTCAACGAACGTTAAGGGGAAATGGTCCTTCTTGGTAAATGATTTTAGCTTCCTATAGTCGATGAAGAATCTCCAGCCACTAATAACCCTTGATGGAAGAATCTCTCAATCCAAATTGGTTGTCACTGTGATTCCATCCTTTTTGGGAACCACTTGGATTGGGATGATCCATTCACTCTCAGCAATGGGATATATGATAATATCTTTTAACAGTTTCAGAAGTACTTTTCTCACTACATTCATGAGATTAAGATTGATTTTCCATTGAGGTTGACGACATGGCTTTGAATCAGATTCCAGAACAATATTACGAGTCCCGATAAGTGGGCTAATCCTAAGAATATCAGATAGGTTCCATCCAATGGATTTTGTATGTTTCTTGAGGACATATAGAATCATCCTCTCATGATTGGATTTAGGATAATATGAAATGACAATAGTATGTGTTTGATTGTTCCCTAGGAAGTCATACCTGAGTGCAGCGAGAAGTTCCTTCGATTAAAGATTAGGTTGAATTAGATTTTTAGCAGAACATTGAGAAATTAGACCAAGATCAATTTTTTTTCCTAGAGTTTTAGATTGGATTGATTCCACCACATATAGAAGTTTTGGCTACTAGATTGGCTTGATCAGATTTAGGGAATGAAGTTGGAGTGGTCTCCATGAAAGTGGTTTCTTACAATGTTTCACAGATTGTTGGACCTAAGACTTTATCATAAAGGAAATTTGAAAATGATTCAAGATATAGAGATAAACTTCCTTCGTGTAAATAAAGGAATTCAATCTCATCCAAACTCAGATATCCATAAAATATTCCTTGATATTCAATGGATTCATTATCAATGATTTTTATCATATTTACTTCATGAATGTCCACGTCATCACCTATTTGTGAGCATTCATTATAGATGTTCACGTCTAGAATCCTGTTTGTAAAGCTGATGGTCATGTTCCCATTTCAGACTTGAATAATAGAGATGATTATTTCAAGGAAAGGATGACCATGGATGATTGGGGTTTATTCCTTATTTCTTATGATTGGATGGTTGTAAAGTAAAATGAAGTCATCAGGGTGGATGAAGTTTTCAACCATTTCCAGAATGTCCTCTGAAGTCCCCTTTGAATCCCTAATGCTACAATCCGCAATTTGAAGTGTGAAAGATATGATTTGGAGCTCTTATAGGCCTAGGTTGCAGTACATATGACAGGGGATGATATTGATACTAGAACCTAGGTCATACAAGGCCTTGACAACTTTTCTCTCTCCATGTTCAACATTGATGTAAGGGAAACCCGGGTCTTTCAACATTGGAGGAACGGTCCCTTGAATGGTGGTACTCAAATTATCTACCAAAAGGACTTGGTTTTATGTGAAAATATTCTTTTAAAAGTGCACAAGCCCGTAAGGTACATTGATTATGTAGGTATGGTTTTGATTGCATCGAGAGGAGGAATGTTCAACTTGACTTGTGATAAGATTTCCCAGAATGTTTCACTGAATTCATGCTTTCTTTTCCCCCTCATGTGTTGAAGAAATGGTGAAGGTTGTGGGGTTTTTTGTTGAAGAGTTGTTTCATGGAAAATTTTATTTTGTTTTTCAGTTAGATCATTTGGTTCATTTGAATTTTTATCCATGTTTGAATCTTCAAAAGGTTTCTCAACTAGTTGTTCAGGTTTCTCAATTGATTTCCCACTTCTTAAAATAGTCACATACTTTAGTAGTTCCTGAGTTGTTTGATTACGAATTTACTCTCACCTTGATGTTGAGGATGGTACCTCCTGAATAGGCATGGGTTCAACTCAATTTTTGATAGTTTGGAGTTATTTTTTTAGAGAAGATACATCCATGTTCATCCTTTCCATATGTTTGCAAAGTTATTCTAGTAGGCTTTGTGGAACTGTTTGGGTTGGTGCTTGAGAAGATAGGTTTATCTCTGAGGGATATTTTGGAGGTGGGTTGGTTTGTTCAAAATGGACTGGTGCCACTTAGTATTGGATAGGTTGGGTCTGGAACTAGTTATGGGTTTGGTAGTTCTTATCGGGGTAACTATTTTGTCCCTGTGGTTGGATCGTTTGTTGGTTATATTTCAAGCGGAAGCATGGGTGGTCATTATACCTTGGGTTGAAGTTTTTTTGGTATTATGCTTTTGAAAGTTCAAATAATTTACTTTTTCTTGGGGTCCTCTTAAAGAACATCCTTGATGAATAGAATTTTTGGGTATTTGTCTGACTTATGGTCATGTTTGTCAAAATATTGTGCAAATAGGGTCAATATCTTATATTTCACGGAATTTGAAAAGGTCTATCTATTCATCTATCCTAGAGAGTGTTGCAAGTTTAGCCTTTAGGATTTCCTATTCTATACGTGTATGAATTACAATATTTCATTGTTGATATTCAGAATAAGGTGATATTCCCATGTTTGGGTTTGATCAGAAGGGCTTTCTAGATACTCGTAATCATCATTTGGGTTTTTTTAAAGGTTCTATTACACATCATGTCAATGAATTATTTGTTCCCCAGACCCAAACATTCATATAAAATTATCACTTGTTTATAAATATAAAACCATGTTGGGGAACAATGCTTAATATGTCTTTGAACCTCTCCCATGTTTCATAGAATGACACTCCATCTTTTTGAAAAAAAAATCGATGCTATTTTTAATTGCAATATTTTTGTGGTGGTGGAAGTATTTTTTATATAATTATATTTGTAATTGGTCCTAAGAGTTTATGGATGATGGTCTCAAATTTTTTAGCCAATTTTTAGCTTGATACTTTCTAGAAAAATGACATATCCTCATCTTATCATATTCTAGTTGATGTGGGGGACACATGGTTTAAAAAATGTCATTGAAATCCTTAATGTGAAGGTAGGGCATCTCGAACTTCATTCCATGGAATATGGGAAGATGGTTTATGAAATGGGGCATAAATATGTAGTTGGAATATCCTATGGAGTTGTGTCTAATGCATGAGGGGGATTTAGTCTAGGCATGTGTGAGGTATTCATTCATGGTTTGATCAACTGCATTCTCCATGATTGTGGTGCCTCATTTGGATTTCCAATTGGGTTTCCACCCAGGTTAATGAGTTGGTTTCTTTGAAGACATTACATTGAAATGGGATCAATTTTTGAATCTCGAGTATTAGGAAGATTATGATCTAGTGGAAAGAGTTTCATTGGTGTACATTACTCCCTAACCCCAAGATTATCCACCCTAACTAAACGGTTTTATTGACCACCAGTGTAGGCGGACATGCGCAAAAAAAAAACAAAAACGAGAAAAGGAAAAGATAAGAGAATTTGGATGAGAATAGAAGAAATGGGGGAGAATAGAATGTGTGTTGAGATTAATTACTTGGGTCCCCATAAATTGCATAAAAATTTGATTCATGCTCATATTTACCCAAGATATGAAGGTAGAACGGTCCTTGTAGTTTAGCTTGGGTTGTCAAATCCCTGGATAGCTTAGAAGTAACCTACAAACACATACATTTTATGTATTGTTTTTGGCTATGAAGTGGCCAAAATGGGCTGACTTTAGATGGGTTTAAGGTATCAGTAACATATATAACTTAATTAAAATTAAGATAATGAGTTGATCCTAGTTTATCGCTTGGGGTGGATTGGATGAATTCCTTTTTTAATGATTTCAATGTCATATATTTTAGATGGGTTAATTTAAGAAGATCAAACAATATCATAAATTACTTGTTTAATACCTAAAACCTTTAATAATAATAACCAATACACTTTAAGGGTCAAATTTTTTGTCACATCAATGTAAAGGTTCGTATTAGAACTTGAAGTGTGTGGCCTTAAATTAATCAAGGATGAAGGGGTTTAAAGATTGTATAACATAATTCTCAATTAAAATATGTGATTAGAAATAAATGGAGTGATAAATAACATCTAAACCAGCCCCTTTATACTACCTTTTATCAACCCATAAAATAGTTATCCCTCCTTTGATTCAATGGTTTCAATGGAAGCGGAAAGTTGACTCATGCGGGAGGAATTAGAGAAGTAAAAATAATAATGAAATGAAAGTAATCACTATTACTGTTGTGTGAAGAATATCACAAGGTATGGTGTGAATAAATTCACACCATATGGAAAAGATATCAAAGTAAGAAGAAAAAAATAGAATGAGAGGATGTGATGAAATTTTATTAATAACTTTGGTGACTCGAACAACTTACATGAGAAATAAGAACATTACAAATCCAAATCAACATAATAACATTACAATGAAAAAAATGCTCTGAAGATCCTCAACTCCCCAACACAACTTCCTTAAATAAGAAATTTGTAATCCATGGGTCAAGCATACAAGAATTTAAGTCACCAAAATTAATAGTGGTGGGCCTATGTTGGTTGAAGGATAAGAGAAATTATACTTTTCCACCCTTGACCCGAGGTGGCAGCCAGGTTTCATTCACCGAACAGAGGCACCTGAAAGACCATCTAGATGGAATAATTGGAGTGGTCCATAGAAGAAAACACTGAATAAAAAGATTTCCCCTAAATATTTTTAAACATTCAGCCCAAAAGAATATGTGGTTTTCGAGATATGAATAAATAGCTGGTATGATTTTATGGGCCTCAAAATCTGGGACAAAATTTTGTCTCCAAATTGGGCCACATTAATATCCATCATGATGTCTAAATTAGAACTAGATCCTGATGAATGATTGTATAAAATATATATATTATTTCATATAAAAAACATGGGCTTCATTGGGCCTATATTTTGGGCCCCACATTTTCATCAGTGGGATGGTGTCCAATCTGCCTTCTTCATATTTTTATGCATGAAATCCCATTTTGGTGGTCTTCCAATGTGAATCTTCCAACACTCCACTAGTATGAATTATTCCCAATATAATTATAAACCTGTAAAATAAATATGAATATAAAATAAAGGTCATTTGGTACTTTAAATGATGTTCTAAATGCACCACATAATAATGCATTTTAAGAAGGAAGTACAATCATAATGTGAAATGATCTTCAAATTGTAAAATTCACTAAAATTGTGGTTATGAATAATAAATAACATTAATATTGTATATATTACCAATGAATATTAGCCTAATTTAGTGGCTAATCAGATGGTGTTCATACCAATATCTATAAATTATATAGAAAAAATGATGTCTTCATAATTATTTCATAATAGAAAATATCCAGTTCATAGGTTGTGGTGTTAATATAGATATCCATCCCTGATCCACACAAAAGTTGAATTAATCATCTTTGATTATTGAACCATATCTACTAGATTGTGATGGTGTTCATGTCTATTTCTATATGTGAGCTACACCCAAGAGTAATTCATCAACATTTCTAAATGCATTTACTAAAGAATATCAATTATAGTGTTAATACTGATATCAGTTCATGATTATCATGGAAGGGGAATTCATCATAATTTCTTAATACTCCAACGCCAGTGCATTAGTTATGGGGTTTATAAAGATATCCATCCATGAGTGAATCAGAAGTAACATTCAAAATCATTCTAGAATGAACTATATCTAGTTTGTTAGTGATCTTGATCATACCAATATCTTACCATTATCCACATTTGGGAGGAAATCATATTAATTTTTAATAGTCCAAATCTAGTGTATTGGTGGTAGTGTTTATAGTCATATCTACATGTTATCCATACAAAATAGTTTATTCCAAAATAGCATTACGATTATATATAAGAATTAATAATATCAATAATTGACATGTTTTTGAGAAGAAAGTGTTTTTATTTATCCTAATATAACGATAGAATAATCCAAAAAGTAGAGTTTATCACTTCATTTTATTTATATATGACAAAATACCACAAAAAAGATAATAATTTTCATGATAGATACCCCCACATGATTAATAGTTTGTTAGATCTCAATCATCCTTATATATATAAAACTCCTTGTAATGTCTAATATTTACCATTCCACTAGAAACCACATTTTTCTCAATATTTAGATTTCCCCATGAAACTAGTTGAGTTGTTAAAACTACTCCATGGAGACATAAAACTCTTATTGGATTTTTATCAACATGAGATATTTCTTATCAAATCCGAATATATTTATACAATCTCTATAGAAAGGATATATTCTTACCATGATAACGTTTATGTGAAAATGTAACGACCCAAAGTTTCATTAATGGAAAATCCCTCTTGATCATATTAAATGTATCTTTATATAAAATGTTTATATAAGTTTTCAACTTCTTTGGATTTATGTTAATATTATTGACCGTTGTTAATATAGCCGTTGAATAGTGATCACATGATTATTATAAATATAGGACCTTAACAAATCCAATTTACTCAGACAAAAGAAGTGATTGCCTCATCCAGTAGAATTGCCCCATACGAAGCCAATTTGTTAGAGCTAGGAAAATAGGTGGCATATTTGGGCTTCAACCTTGACCAAGACCAAGCTGAGCTTCACTATGTCATGTTCGAACGGGACTGTCTACGGGAAAAGTGGATGTTGATAGGGATTACCACTCGAGCGATATTATCCCAGCCACCCCAAGAGTCTGTCACCATCGCACACCTTACCCTTAGGTCTTATGCTGCTGTTTTAAGGGGTTATGTTACAAATATGTAGTATTATGTTCATGTAAATTATTTTTGTATATAATAATGAATATAATTTCTAGTCATTTTTTATACATTGTAAATAGTTTTTAAAGTACAAATGTTGTTTTTAGTTATTATTTAATTAAGAAATCTATTTTATTAAATTAAGGGATTTTTTAATTAAATAAAATTTTAATAAAATATTATTATTATTATTAAATTAATTTTTATTAAATATAAATGATCTTATAATTTTATGAATGCAGTTAATATTTTATATTAAGGCTTGAAAGCCATTTCTGTCAAAACCCGTGAATTTTCGATAAATGTTCGTTTTTATTTTAAAAGTGAAAATTAACATATTTAGAAATTTTTTTACGTAAAATAAATGTCATTTCTGGAATCAAGATTTAGAAATTATCCAAGGTTGAATTTTACATAATTTTCTGAGACAGTCAAATTTTTGGGTAAAAATTAAATTCCTTTTAAATATATAATGTGTTTTATGAAATCACAATGACCCAATGGTGATGTAATAAAATACCATAATCCACATGTTCGGCCAATATATGTTTTATCATTAAAATAATGTGATTTTGGGTTTGTTTTACTTACTTTTCAAAGCATTAATGGACCCCTCAAGACATATTCAACAATTTGCCTTTTTAAATTAATTTCCATGGGAGTGTGACTCACCTCCACATAATCAACCTTATTATTTTAAGAAGTTCGGACTTGGGCCCTATAAAATATTGTTTTCCTATTCCCTTTTCCAAAAACCATGGGCTAATACCATGGGATGGTTTGTGGTTTGGATTAATTTAATGTAAGGGGAACCAAACCTAAATAATAAATAATTCCCTCACCATTCCTATATAAACCCACCCAATATCCCACATCCACCTAACTAAATTCCCTTTGAGTTCGTCCAAACTCTGCCCTACTCTTTCTAGAATCCTCCCAAGGAGCCCCAAGCTCCCAAGAATCCTCTCACAAGCCTCTCTATAGCCTTTGGAAGCACACTTCCAAGTAAGGGTTTTTTCTTCCTTTCTCATTTTTTGTCAATTTTCATTAAGTTGTATTGACCTTTTAATTTCAATTATGAATGTTGGGGTATGGTTTTTAAACTCCACCATACTACCCTATTATTTTTTGAATGATGGGAGACCCCTTTATCTCTCATTTAATTCCTCCCATGTACACCCGTTACTGTGCCGAAATTCCGAAAGGAACTTTTCTCTCTTCTTTTACAGTCGAACAATAATTTTGTATCATGAATCTAAATTCCATTAAAATTTTTGGGACATGTATCTATATGACGTACTTACTGTCCATTACATGTAAATATGATGATTAAACCCTTTCTCTCTCATCAACCATTTTTTATAAATTCATATGACACGCTGTTATGCTGCGGAAATCACACTGATTTTCTAAGCCAATGCCATTATGTAGTGGATACCATTCCCATTTCTCCATCAAGGGTATACACCTTTATGCACCGTTACTTATTGATTACAAAGTTTCATTTATTAATTTCCACATTCATTTATCGTGGAATAAATGTTTATGTTTTATGAATCCATGTTTTGTGATCCATGTGGCACACTTATGCATGACATTAAATGCTTAAGAAGGGTGCACCCTTATAGAACTCAAATGCATTGGGTAAAGTATAGTATCATGATACGTCATGTGCAATGTTTTTTGACTCATGCTAATTCAAGTGCAACGAGGGTTTAATCGTGCTTCCTGTTCTATGAGGGTTTACTAATGCTTTATGTGCAATGAGCCTTGGCTCATGCTAATTCCATGTTAAGTGTTGTTGCCACATTTCCATGTTATGATTATCATGCTTTATCATTACATTATGTTAATATTTCTTTTATTCTCAATTGATATTCCTATTATCTAACGTGTATTTTACTCCTCATGTTATTCCATGTGTACTCCCATATTGGGCTTTATAGCTCACCCTTTTCTTATGCATATCCTCAGGTTATCCCATGCAATGCTAAGTATGCGGGAATTTAGTGGTCATGTAAAGGAAGTTTTCAATAAAGATGTTGTATTTCATGTTTTATGTTTTTATGTAATGATCCTAATCCCCAAAGACACTAAACCTTTCAATATTCTTTTTTGTATCAAGTGATGTTTTATGTAATAAATCATGTTTATGTTGTAATAAAATGCAGGGTTGTCATAGTTGGTATCAGAGGATAGGTTTAGTTATTTTTGGGATTAAGACACCCTAGTAAAGCCTTACATAAAAGACTAAGTATAATAAAAACATCCCTTTTTTTTGGTAAGTTCTGAGTAAGTGGTTTATCAAACAAATACATCCATGTATAGATATGAGCAGGTAGAGGCGGCTCTGGCACAGATGTATCCTAGAGGTAAAACCCGAAAACACCACTTTGAGCTAGACTCGAACAGGAACTGGTACACGACAACGGGCCTTGCTGCACTCTTGGATACGACACTCCTGGGGGATATGTTTTGATAAATTTACAAGCTTAGTATGAACCCTTATTAAGGGAATTAAAAAATAATCCCCTAAGAATATATGTTAGAATGTAGATCATGAAAAGCCTAGATTGAAGCCTGTAGACTCATGAGTTAAGGATATGAAAGTTTATTTATAAGTCATCAACATTTTTCTTTGGATTACACATTATGTGTTACCCCTATCTTTCCTCTTGTTACAGCCAATGGTCGGTAATAGGAGGACTCAGGCTAACAACCATTGTGAATATCAGTGTTATGACTGTACTAATGAGATGCCAAATCCAATGGGAGCGGGAATCACGAACTTTGTCACGCTTCTCTCTCAGATAAATCAAGTTTTGAATAGAAACATGGGTCAAGAGGAACGTTCAACCCCCCCCCCCCAAGAAAGAACATGTCGCTATCGAGAGCTTCATGAGACAAAGGCCTCCTACTTTTAGTGGATCATCCGATCCCACAATCGTTGAACAATGGATCAACTCCATTGAAAAGATATTCTACATCCTCCAATGTTCTGAACAAGAGAAGGTTCTCCTAGAGGCTTATCATATGGAGGTTGATGTTGATCAATGGTGGACATTGATCAAAAATACGAATCCTGAGGAGTAGATCGAGGCATTAGAATAGTAGGATTTCTGGAATATGTTTTTCGATAAATATTTTTCGTGAACCCTCCGGCTTAAGATGGAAAGGGACTTCCTTTCCCTCAAGCAAAAAGATGAAGAATTTGTTGGAGCTTATAAGGAAAACTTCACGAGGATTGCACGATACGCTTTCGGTTTTGTCCTTACCCCCGAATGCAAGGTTGACCGCTTCTTTGGTGGGATGAAGCCTAGCTTGCGGAAAGAAGTAGCGATCTGTGACTTCGACAACTATGAAGAAATTGTCTGATGTGCTCTCAAGGTTGAAATGGAGATTGGGAAATCACATGGGTATCATGGGGACAAGAAGCGTAAGGTGGACTTCAATGCTGGTGGTCCGATGGATAAATCCAACGGTGCTAAGAAGATCCAACACCCCACTTGCGAAAAATGCAGAAAGAAGCACCTTGGAAATTTCCTTAAGGGGACGAGAAAATGCATCAGGTGTGGGAGAAAAGGGAACCTTGCTGTTAACTATTGGCAAGAAGGACCGACGACTGCAACAGAGGAGAGGAACGCTCCATTCGAACCACAACGCATTGTTCAATGCTACAAATTCAAAGAACCGGGCCATTTTGCAAATCAGTGCCCTAATCCAAGGGTTATCGGAGGCAACCAACAACTTCCAATACAGCAAGGCAGAGCTTTTTCCATCACTTCTGCCGAAGTTAACCCCGCCAACAATGTGTTGAAAGGTACTCTAGTTATTCATTCAAGAATAGACAACATACTTTTTGATTCAGGTTCTACGCATTCTTTTATATCTCGAAAGTTATGTAGAACAATCCCAGCACCACCAAAAATCATGGATTTAAAGATGTCGGTGAGTACGACAAATGGGGAAATCATTTCATCCCATGAGTATAAGTACTCCCCTATTATAATATGTGGATTGAATTTCCCAGAGAACCTTTTCATACTCCCTATGGTGGAATTTGATGAAATTATTGGCATGGATTGGGTTTCCTTATATAGAGCCAACATAAATTGTCGGGAAATGGAAATCACACTCCATATGGAGAATCGACCCCTGATTATTTACAAGTGTCAGGAGGAAGATGAATCTCATTTATCTCTATCATCTCAATAATGGATATTAATTCCTTATGAGCACGTATATTTGGATTAGATGATTGAGTCCAAGGAAGAAACCATCCTTGAAGAAATGCCTATTGTGAGGGAATTCGCTGAAGTGTTTCCCGATGAACTGCATGGTCTTCCTGCATGAAGAGATGTTGAGTTCACAATTGAACTTATACCTGGGGCACTACCAATATCCAAGACTCCATGTCGAATGGCTGTTTTAGAGATTGAAGTGCTAATGAAACAACTACAGGAGAATCTGGATAAGGGGTTTATACGCCCAAGTGCTTCACCATGGGGTGCACCAGTCCTCTTCGTCAAGAAGAAGGATGGGTCAATGTGTCTATGCATCAATTATCGTGAACATAACAAAATAATGATAAAGAACAAGTATCCTCTCCCAAGAATTGATGACTTGTTTGATCAGCTGTGGGGAGCACAATACTTCTCCAAGGTGGACTTGCGGTCGGGATATTATCAAGTAAGTGTGAAGAAGGATGATGTCCCCAAGACTGATTTTCGTACAAGATACGGGCACTATGAATTCATAGTAATGCGTTTCAGACTCACCAATGCTCCATCAATATACATGGACTTGATGAATAGAGTCTTTAGATATTACCTTGACAAATTTTCGGTAGTCTTTATATGTGATATTCTAATATACTCCAAAACCAAGGAGGATCATGAGGAGCATTTTAAAACTGTACTAGAGACTTTGCACAAGGAGAACCTCTACACAAAGTACAGAAAGTGTGAGTTCTGGTTGAAGGAGATCTCATTCTTGGGAAATATCATCACAAGCAATGGGATATCTGTGGACCCATCCAAAACAAATGCAATTGAGGGATGGCCGAGGCTAACATCGGTAACGGATATCCGTAGCTTCTTGGAGTTAGCTGGATATTATCGACGATTTGTGAGAAATTTCTCACGATTGTCCAACCCTCTTACCAAGCTAACTCGAAAGGGAGTAAATTTTTCTTGGAGTGATGAATGCGAAGAATGCTTCATGGATTATGACTATTCAATACATTACCACCCCGGGAAAGCGAACAAGGTGGCAGATGCCCTATGTAAAAATGACCCAGCAATTCTATCAATGAATACAATTGAGAAGGATCCAATCTTCTTAGACTTGATGAAGATGGACGTGGGAATCAAAAAGAAGGTAAAATCATCAATCCTTTCACAAATTATTACTCAAACATATCTTTTGGAATGGTTAAATGATGCTCAAAAGGATGATGTGGGAATTCAAGAAAAAGTGGGAGCTCTCGAAAAAGGTAAATCCTCGGAGTTTAATGTTAATGAAGAAGGAATTGTACGGTTTGGGAAAAGAATATGTGTTCCATCATGTTTGGAGCTGAAGAAGGATCTTTTATATGATGCACATAGTTCAAATTTCTCTATTCACCCAGTGAGCACAAAGATGTATCAAGATATCCGAGAAAACCTTTGGTGGGATATTATGAAGAAGGAGATCGCTGAATATACATCAAAGTTCCTTGTGTGTCAGCAAGAGAAGGGAGAGAGGTAGAGGACTAAGGGGATGATGCAACCATTGCCCATACCAGAATGGAAATGAGAGAACATTACCATGGACTTTGTCACCGGACATCCAAGGACATCCAAAGGTAAAAATTCAATCTGGGTTGTTGTGGATCGTCTTACAAAGACTACACACTTCATTTCTATTCGAGAGGATTTCTCTTTGGATCAACTGGCACATATATATATCAGACAAGTGGTAAGGTTTCATGGAGTACCACTATCTATTGTGTCTGACCGAGATCCAAGATTCACCTCTATGTTTTGGAATAGTCTTAAACATGCTCTAAATACTAAAATGAACTTCAGTACGACCTATCATCCTCAAACTGATGGCCAATCCGAGCGGACTATCCAAACACTTGAGGATATGTTGAGAGCGTGCTCAATGGACTTTAAAGGGGGATGGGATCAACATCTTCCTCTGGTTGAGTTCACTTATAATAACAGTTTCTACTCAAGCATCCAAATGGCACCATATGAAGCCCTGTATGGGAAAAGGTGCAAAACAGTGGCATGATGGGATAAGGTCGATGAACATAAGCTTCTTGGAATAGAAATGGTTGAAGAAATGGTGGATATGGTGAAAACCATTCAACAACATATCAAGGAAGCCTAGAGTCGACAGTAGAGTTATGCAGATAATCGTCGACGAGACCTTGAGTTTAAAGATGGAGACATGGTGTTTCAACTTATATCTCTGTGGAAAAAGGTCATGAGGTTTGGAATGAAATGGAAGTTAATTCCAAGGTACATCGTCCCCTTTGAGATTCTTGATCGTGTTGGGGTTGTGGCCTATCGACTAGAACTTCCAACTACCATGACCAAGGTGCATGATGTCTTTCATGTAGCACTCTTAAGGAAGTACATACTGGACCCTTCACATGTACTCTCATCTAAGGTGTTACAATTGGAAGACAATATTTCTTATGAGGAGCAACCAGTGAAGATCATAGATCGTAGAGAAAAGGTACTATGAAATAAGACAATGCCCCTCGTTAAGGTTTTGTGGAGAAACCACAAGTTTGAAGAAGCGACTTGGGAATCAGAGGATATGATGAAGTTGAGTTACCCACATTTGTTTTAGTGTGGGAAAAGGAAAATTTCGAGGGTGAAATTTATTAAGGGGGGAATATTGTAACGACCCAAAGTTTCATTAATGGAAAATCAATCTTGATCTTATTAAATGTCTCTCTATATAAAATGTTTTTATAAGTTGTCAACTTCTTTGGTTTTATGTTATGATTTTTGACCATTATTAATATAGCCGCTGAACAGTGATCACATGATTAGTATAAATATAGGACCTTAAAAAATCCAATTTACTCAGACAAAATAAGTGATGGCCTCATCCAGTAGAATTTCCCCATATGAAGCCCATTTTTCGGATCTCCGAAAAGAGGTGGCATCCTTGGGCATCGCCCTTGACCAAGACCAAGCTGAGCTTCACCATGTCAAGCTCGAACGAGACCTTCTATGGGAAAAGTGGAAGTTGATAGTGATTACCACTCTAGCGATGTTATCTGAGCCACCCCAAGAGTCTTTCACCATCGCACACCATACCCTTAGGTCTTATGCGGCTGTTTTAAGGGGCTATGTAACTAATAATTAGTAATATGTTCATGTACATTATTTTTTTATATAATAATGAATATAATTTCTATTAATTTTTGATACATTGTAAATAGTTTTTAAAGTACAAATGGTGTTTTTAGTTATTATTTATTTAAGAAATATATTTTATTAAATTAATGGATTTTTGAATTAAATAATATGTTAATAAAATAATAATAATATTATTAAATTAATTTTTATTAAATATAAATCATCTTATAATTTTATGAATGCAATCAAAATTATATAATAAGGTTTGAAAGCCATTTCTGTCAAAACCCCTGAATTTTTTATAAATGTTGGTTTTTATTTTAAAAGTGAAAATTAACATATTTAAAAAAAATTAGATAAAATAAATTTTATTTATGGAATCTGAATGTCGAAATTATCCAACGGTGAATTTTTCATAATTTTTTGAGACAATCCAATTTTTGGGTAAAAATTAAATATCGTTTAAATATATAATGTGTTTAATGACATCATAATGAGCCAATGGTGATGTAATAAAATACCATAATCCTTATGATCGACAAATATATGTTTTATCATTAAAGTAATGTTATTTTTGGTTTTTTTGACTAACTTTTCAAAGCATTAATGGACCCCTCAAGACGTATTCAACACTTTTCCCTTTTAAATTAATTTAGATGGGAGTGTGACTCATCTCCACATAAAAAACCCTATTATTTTAAGAATTTCGGACTTGGGCCTTATAAAATATTGTTTTACTATTCCCTTTGACAAAAACCATGGGCAATAACCATGGTTTGGTTTGTGGTTTGGATTAATTTAATGTAAGGGGACCCAAACCTAAATAATAAATAATTCACTCGCCTTTCCTATATAAACCGACCCATGCTCTCACTTCCTAGTCACTAAAATCCCTTTGAGTTCATCCAACCTCTGACCTAATCTCTCTATAATCCTCCCAAGGTGCGCCAAGCTCCCAAGAAGCCTCTCACAAGCCTATCTCTAGCCTTTTAAAGTACTCTTTCAAGTAAGGATTTTTCTTCCTTTCTAATTTTTTTCAATTTTCTTTAAGTTGTATTGACCTTTTAATTTCAATTATGAATGTTGGGGTATGGTTTCGCACCTCCCCCATACTGCTCTATTATTGTTTGAATGATGGGAGATCCCTTTCTCTCTCATTAAATTCCTCCCATGTACACCTGTTACTATGCCGAAATTCCGAAAGGAACTTCTCTCTCTTCTTTTACATTCAAGCAATAATTTGGTATCATGAATCTAAATTCCATTACAATTGTTCGGACATATATCTATATGACCTCCTTACTGTCCATTACATGTAAAAATGATAAGTATCCCCTTTCTCCCCCATCAACCATTTTTTATGAATTCTTATGTCACACCGTTACGCTGCCGAAATCACACCGATTTTCCAAGCCAATGCCATTGTGTAGTGGATACCATGCCCATTTCTCCATCAAGGGTATCCACCTTTATGCACCTTTACTTATTGATTACAATGTTTCATGTATGAATTCTATATTCCATTATCTTCGAATAAATTTTTATGTTTTATGAATCCATGTTTTATGATCCATGTGGCACACTTATGCATGAAATGAAATGTTTAAGAAGGGCGCGCCTTTATATCACTCCAATGCATTGGGTAAAGTATAGTATCGGGATACTTCATGTTCAATGAGTGTTGACTCATGGTAATTCAAGTAAAATGAGGGTCCACTCGTTTTTCATGTGCAATGAGGGTTTAATCATGCTTTATGTGCAATGAGACTTGGCTCATGCTAATTCCATTTTATGTGTTGTTGACACATTTCCATGATATGATTATCATTCTTTATCATGCCTTTATGTTCATGTTTATTTTATGATATATTGATATGCCTATTATCTAACATGTATTGTACTCCTCGTGTTATTCCATGTGTACTCCCTTAATGGGATTTATAGCTCACCCTTTTCTTATGCATGTCCTCAGGTTATCCCATGCAATGCTAAGTATGAGGGAATGTAGTGGTCATGTAAAGGAAGTTTTCAATAAAGATGTTGTATTTCATGTTTTAAGTTTTTATGTAATGATCTTAAGCCACAAGGACACTAATCCTCTCGATCTTCTTTATTGAATCAAGTGATGTTTTATGTAATAAATCATGTTTATGTTGTAATAAAAAGCAGGGTTGTCATAGAAACTGGATTTTCATACATAGATATTTCATCATTTAGATTAATATTAATTAAATTTAAAAAATACATTCCTAAGGATCATGAATTTTTTACTTCCATATTAGACCAGAAAAAACCATTTTACTTTAGGAAGGATATTAAACAGCCCACCCATAAAGGGATTCCCAGATAATATAATTACAAGACATACCCTACATTAAACCATTCTTCATAACCAATGGAATGGAAAATTAATAAATAGTGAGCTTATATCATCATTAACGGTAAACCAGTATGATATGTAAGAATATCATGATCATAATGGTATGAAAACATGATCATACAATTTAAAAACCATACCATTCATATCAATGATAATAATCTTAAGTCATGGAATAATGTTTGGTACTGGATAAGGAAGGAATCATAAGGAAATAAATTTAGATGAGTTGTGGGAGCATAACATTGGCATAAGACATTGATTGTAAAAACATTCATGAACAATGAAATGAAATAAGTTCCATAATTTTTTATTAAAATCATAATTTTTTTTAAAATATATAGGTTTCATAATCATTTCATCATTTCATGTACCATGATAAGAATATGGTTACATAATAATTTTATCATGGTATAACTCATATAAGACAAACATGTAAAATAAAAATATTGTAAACATAAACCTAAACTATTTAATGAATGATTATTTATATTACCCTTTGATTATATCCTATGTAAATCATATGTAACATAAAATAAATTCAATTTTTGGAAAATTAATTTTAAATATCACATTGATCATTTCGTGAGGAGAATATATTTGTACTAGAAAATGTATTTGTAAATAAATTTCAAAAAAAATTAAAAATAGTATTCCTATAAAATAAACATAAAAAATTATAAATGAATCATTAAAAATAATATTAAACAATTTTAACGAAAATAAATTTTCCTTAAAGATTCACTTTCAAACATAAAAATTCAGAAAATATTTTAGAAATAATTTTATTGCAAAATAAATCAAAAAAACATATAATATGTGATTTCAAATATATTAGAAACATATATTTTAGACAATATATTTTCATTCAAATTAAAAATTTGAAACAAAATATTCATCACACATTTTTTAAAATATTGTCATTGAAAAATAAATTGAAAACTTATAAATAAAAATTTAAAATTAATTTTAAAATTTTCTTGTCAAAAAAATATCTTGGATTTGAAAAAGACATTTCAAAAAAACATTTTCAGAATTATATTTTCTAAAAATAAAATTTAAATATTATAAATTATTTCAAATTTAAATTATTTTTCCTGATGATGGAGATTTTTTTTCATGTTAGACATGTTAAAATAATGATTCCATTAATAGTATTGGTAAATTCCAAAGAGTCAGTATTTGGAAAATGAAATGATGATTCAATTCAAGAAACATTGACATAGAAAAATATAGGTAAACAAGTTTTTAATGATTCATTTTTATAATGTTAAAAAAATTTATTATATAGTTTTATAAAAAATTATTTTGGTTTAAAAATGGTTTTTTGATCAATGTGAAAAATTAAGGCTGTTCTTATAAAAAATTGTTTTAAACTCTTAAGTATATAAAGTGATAAAAATTAAGGTAAAAAATCTATTGTCATTTCATAGTTATAGGATGTAGAATTTCTTCAGTTTCTTGAGAGACGAAATAAAATCTTTCATCATCGGAAGCGTAAACGCAATTAATCATGATAAATGATGAGAATATAACATAAAATTATTACCACTTTGGAAACATTGAATTTTAGTCCCCATGAAGGAATAAAATTAATTGAAACTCAAAATATCATGATAATACATAAAATCATGATATTAAATTTAAAATGGTCTGTATATACACCTCATAACATAATATGGGTTCATATCCTACCATATGTCTCAAGGAAGAAAATATGAGACAAAAATAAAACATCGTATGAGATGATTTTGTACTGTAAACCCCAAGAAAGTGATATCATAAAATGGATATCAAAAGAAAATATTTTTCAAGAGAATAATCATGAAATAATTTCATGGGATGTATATATACTACAGAAAATAAATATTTGGTTAATAGGAAATGTGTCTCACTGAAGTGAAGTGTGAGATGATAATCCCTTACCTTAAGTTTCAAATTCCATCGTACAAATAAAAAAACACTAATTAATAACTATAATGTTATTATTTATATATTTGGAGAATATATATATATATATAATACCATATATGATTTACTTCTGACCTATTATTACCCATTTATTAACAATTACATATTAAAGTCACGTTTCAAGGAATAATTGTTTTGTCATTCATGTATGTTTTTACATTTAATTTTAGTTCCAATTACATTTATCATGGTTCCATCATCACCATAATTTATAAGTGATATAAATATCATACATATTCATCATATATGTTTTTAGTGTAATTCCATATAGTTACATATAGAAAATGAAATACACTATTTACGGAGATTGAAGGTCGTACGTATGAATTAACGATGTTTCCATTTTAAAATGTATTGAAAAAGGGAATGATTAGTAAAATATTACCATTATAAAATATTTTTTATTTATTATATTTCACATAAATTTATTAAAACCATCCTCTTTATTATCTATGTAAATAAGGAATGAATCATTTCACTTTGTGAGGCGGTAGTGCACCGTACACCTGAGAGAGATGATCATATTCTCACAAAATGGAATGTAAAAAGGTATATATGATATAAAAACTCCATAATAATAATAGTATCATAAATGAAACATAAAAATAATTGATCCATCATTACATCAATTTTTTTGAGATGTTCATGAAAAACGAATAACATCACTACACGCGGTGGTGGTCCAACAAACACTGTTATGATAATTTTATATACCAATTAATGGAAGAAGAAACAATTTTATATAATTAATTTAAAATTAAATCATATGAAAATATTTAATATAATGATTATATTATATCAACATGGATTAATAGTAAATTAAAAAGTATGAGGAATAAATTTAAAAAATGGTTGGTTAGTGGTGTTCCCTCTTCTTCAAACGATTGATTTTGGTTTCCTCTAAAGGCTTATTGGTCAAATTTATATCCCAAATAATTATTATTGGATTAGAGGAGTAATTTGAGAAAGGTATTTTTGTTGTTAATTTCAATACCAATATGATTTTTATGTAGAAAATGAGATAATATGTGATTGATAAAGGATCACTTAACCAAGGATAAATGATTATATAAATATGTTTTTTAGTTTAGTTTTTTTATATACCATGGAATAATATGTTATGGTTGAAATGAGTAATTTAAGATCATTAAATTCACATGATTTAAGTTTCTTTAATTTGTTTTCAACCCTAAATAAACCTAAAATTGAGTTTCTTTCTACTGTAGGAAGGGTAACTTATAATGTCTCTACCTATCCCATTGGTATGGGGTGGGTTAGAGGTGGTTGTAACCTTATTTGAAATATTCATGAAACCAAAGGATAAAAAAACATTCAAGTGATTTGTAAAATATTTTAGTATTATTTTCATATTGAAATAACATTTTAAACAAAAAAACCTTAAATCCAACTATATGATTCACGAGTAATAATAAAAAATCACAATTGATGATAAATAAGTAGTTACATTATGTTGGAAACCAAAATTCTATGAAATAAAACACTGATAATATTTAAGGAAGTCAAATGAATTAACCTAGATGATGTAACACTATAAACAAACCAAGGGAGAACTATAACATATAATCCATAAATGAAAATATATTGAATAAGTATCTTGATTCCATCACTTTAAAATTCAGTTACCTGTCTATTTAATGTTTCACAATAATGAACATCTAGATGCCCAAAAATATGTCCATGAAGTGGTTTAGTGTAATAGTCAATATGAAATTCCTTGATACATTCAATTGATGACATTATGGCATAAACATGTTAGAACATTTCCTAAAAATTAATTTGATACTTATAATATTTTTAGAAAAATATATTGATGACATCTATGATGAAATATTAATAAATGAATTAAACAATTTATTATCACTTGGCATAATAATTCCATCAAAACAGAAATAAACACATACACATTCAAATTATATAACTCCCTATACACATGAGCGGTGATTCATCCCATAAACAAGGTATTACATGGTTATCCACATTGATTGTGGATCCTCTTACCATGATTCATCCCTTGTTCCCCTTATTTGATAGTAATACATACATCCATTCCTCAATGATCATTATCTTGAAAACAAGATTAAAAAATTTCCACATAATTATTCTAATAAATCCCTTATAAAAAATCTCACCATTAACAAATTACATTAATATATTCCTTGAAAAAAATAAATACTAAAATATTTAAATATAATTATAATGTAATAAATATAATTTTTTCTTAAAAGGCATTCATGGTACCATATTACAAAACAATTTTTTTAAAATATGTTATCTTATATTTATAAATAAAAAGGATTCTATTTCCAAAATTATTGAACATTTACATTGAATATTTATGAAAAAAAATTCAATTATAACTAAACTATTATGTTATTGAACAAGTATAAAAAAGATTTAATCAAACTACAACTAAAAATCTAATGAAATAGAAGTATGGAACAAATAACTCTATATATTGTACGCCGACAAATTTACTTTAATAGAACAAATAAATATTTCTAAAACATGGAATGGATAATATATATATCTATAAAACAAATTGGATCCAACATTCCATGTGAGAGAATATGGGATGATCTATGATAAAAGAGAGAAAATAATGACTTACTATTGATATTGAATATACAATACAATTTTATTTTAAAAAAATTACTTCCTAAATCCAAGGGAATCACCCAATATGTATAAAAAATTACACGTGCTCGATAGTCTGAGATAATAAAAGAATTATCGATTTTTATGGACCTTATTACGAGTTAAACTCTAATTTTCATGGAATTTAATTGATATTTAATAGTTAGAACAAGGTTTTCCAATCCATGAACCAACCATGTTCAAGCCACTAGAAATCACCAAATGAACTACAAGATCATTCCATGTGGTCTGAAAAAACATTCACTAACCACGAAATTGTACTATCTCTAATCTATTTTCTCACATAATTAGTTTTAACAATTTTACAAACAACGCACGATATATGATTTCCCAATTTATACCACCCACATAGTGTCTCCTAGAATAGAAATATTTGAGGAAAAATTTAAGCTAATTGTGTGCCTATTTAGTGAATACCTATATATCATTGCACAGTTTCGTAGAAACAGTGCTCAATTTCACCTAACTATTATCAAAACGTGCACCATTTAAAAAATTACCATGAACTGAAAAATCTATCTATATGTTCTAAAAACACATCCCAAACATTATATAATTTATAATAAAAGAATTGAGGATTATTACATGAAATTTATTGTGTTAAATTCTCCTTCCATTTATTTCTTCCTTTAATAGTTCGATCATTGCTTTGTTTTCTGAAGAGCTCATGCGCAACGTCCTATATTTATTTCTCATGTTTACATGTATCTTCATGAATTTAATGATATATACATAATAGTAATATCCGTTTAGTACAAATACCATATAAAACATTCTTTAATATTTTCAGAATATGTATTGGAATATGAATAAATGTAGTGTCAGGCAAAGGATTCACATAGCCCAATTGAGTAACATGTTATAGATTAGGATTAAACATCCTCTATAGAGATATATGTAATAAAATATGAATTGAGATGACTATTTGTGGTAAATCAAATCAACAATACACTTCACTAATTCGTTATATTATTTTAAAAGGGCCAGTGTTGTAATGATAAAATTACCCTTTTTACCAAAATTATGATACCCTAGCCTCAAATAGACTATCAAGAAGACAAGATCACCCAAAATAATTGATAATGTTCAATGAAAAATATGAGAATATGTTTTTTGATGACCAATTGAACTTTTCTCTCATTTCTTGATAATATAAAACTATTTCATCATCTCATGAACAATTCTTGTTATATGAAGTGAAATCACACTTTTTCAACCAAAAAAGTGAAGAATGAAACAGATGAAAATAGAAGGATTTTGAAAGAGAAATGTGTATTCAAGCCTATAATTTTTTTTATATAATAAATCAACTAACATTATGTGATCCTCCTTTGATTTTACAAAATCCATAATGAACGATCTATGTTTATCTTACAATACATATGTCATCCATTTATATTTCCCAGCCATTTGAGGTTGAAAATCTATGATCTTGGACAACTATGACAGATGCATATCTAAAATATAGATGTAAAATTGGTGTATTAATCAGAAAGAATTGAAAATGGTTTTCTTAGAAACATTAGACCTTCATCAATGTGTTAATTTGACCTGGATTCTTTCACATTGGTTTCATGAATAGGTCTGATGAGATCCAATATTATGAGTAGATCCACAATCACCAATATGAAATTGAGTATTTTGACATCTATTATAAGAGATTTAATAGAATCTATAACAATATCATCCCATTTACACTAAAGTATATGTAATTATTTCAACATACTTACTGTACATCGGTTCCCTTCTTTAAAAAGTTGACTTTTGAGGCATGTCAAGACATACTCCCCCACAATCCTCTGTATTCCATCCAAAAACAACATTTACCTCCTCACCATATATATATATATTATAAATTCTTTTATGAAAAATCAATCTTGGATGGTGGTTATATAATGAATGTTTTCTTTTGAATTATGCAACATGAAAATTTTGTCTATAAAAGAAAACACATATCTCCCATCTAGAATCCATCAAATAGTGGTTTTACCAACACCAAGTTTCGACCTCATAGTTATAAATTCAAGATCATTGGTCCAAGAAAATTTAACATTCTCAATCAAATTAAGAATGAGATAAATATAAAATAAAATGATAACATCCCCTTTCCTTATACAATCTTGATTCATATATACTAGAGACGTCATTACATACTACTAGTATAATGAATTTTTAGAAAATTGACTATATAAATTCTTACTTGGTTCATTATCCACACAATTTCCATTTACCAACATACTGATCTTTTTAGAGTCATAATTATAAATTTACTCTGTATATATTAATTTCCTAGTATTCAAATCTCTAAGTGATTAGATATGATTCATGCTCTAATAATATAAAACATATTAGTCTTTTAAACATGGAGATAATGATTTCATGTTTTCAGTGGATAGAATTAATTAGCTAACTCTAAATCATGTGTTGGGTATTTATTCATGGTATTATATAATTTTTAAAATCCATAAGACACAACATGATCGCCCTTTATGAGAACACATCCAAGAATTTAACCATATATATAATAAGAACCAACATCATATATTATCGACTATCGAATGATAAGGTAATGTGATAATGTATATTAAATCATGTTCTCATGAAAATATTTATAGAACTCATGTGAACATTGGAAATGAATGCCATTTATCCCCAATGATATCATCATAGTAGAATTTCATGAAAATTTAGGAACAAATATTTAGTAAAACCCAATCATGACATGTAAATTCATGAGCGGTGTCCATATGATAACTTCTTCCACCATTCCAAGATATATGAATACTACACTTTCAGAAATTATAGATCCCATAAAATGTACCCCATATATAAAAAATCACACATTTCTATCTTAGAATAATTTTTATGTTCGTGTTATAAACACAACACTATTTGAAATTATTCTTCATGATCTACCATTGTACAACAATAAAATAGAATAACATCAATGAATACCACCATAATGGAGTGATGATACCTATGAATTATTCAAACAATCAATTCTATAAAGAATTATATTTAATTCATAAGTAAAAAATTAATAAAAACATTTTCTTGATGACTTCAATGACTCTAGAAATCTATATTCGGAATATACAACATATTAATTCATAGTTGGTGCGACCTTAATAAGAAATAACTGTTTGAGAACCATTTTCACCTTATAGTTGGTCAAATTGATAATCAAATAGTGGAAGAGATTTTTTATTTTTTTTTGTAACATATTTTTGTTAGATCTAGATTTATGATAACAACTTGAGGGGGGTGAGTGGGTGAATCCATGTTTTGAATTTAAATACAATTATTCCATTAATGAATATATTGTTATAAAACATTGATAATCCTTGAATTTCTCACTATCTTTTTTTCTGTATGTGTGATGAAATAAATAAATAATAATAGTTATTATACTTGTGTAACCCACACAATTACATGTACATTTAGGATAAAAAATAATGCGTTTATTTAAAAAGGCCACTAATGATCATTACTTTACTGGTGAAATTTGTATCTATATCACAAATCTTTTTTTCTTCCATACCATAAATATTTGGAGAACATAGTTTTATCATTTAGAAAATGAACATAATAATCTATCTCTTGTGTATTTATTTCTTCTCATAATGGTGATATATACACCAATGATGGAGTTTATCTAAATCACAAGAAATGCCAATTTACATTGATATTAAGACTCATAGAATAACACAATCTTCAAACTTTGTATTTCATTGTGATATTTGATAAAAACCATTGAAATTTTAGTTTGGGAAATATCCTTATGTCTCTATATTTATCTCCTTACATCATAACAATACTCACCATATTTTAATTATAATTAATAATTAGGATAAAATATTATTTATATGAGATTATTGAAAGGGTGTCGTATAATTTTTTGAGCCACTTTGAACCATTCAATTCATAATTACCACTAAGATGTTCAAAACAGAACTCCCCCTATGTCATTTTAAAGATAAAAATTTTAAAAAAATGAGACTAGATAGATTCTTCATGTTTATAAATTCAATTACATATTTATATAAATTTTTAATTTTCTAATATTTAAGAACAAGAACTATGTCAGAACCATTATTTCATCATTTTTCCCTATGGTATGATAAAAAAATGTTACATGGAGTCTTATAGTTGATGATATACACTTATGTTAGAATATTAAATCCTACACTAACCTACGCATGATCTATATTAGTATCTTATCTAACCCCATTTCGCATTGAACTAACTATGGTGTGGACACATCAATACAACATGATTTCCTATAGGGTTAAGGATTCTTAAATCATCACTCATATTGAATTAAAACATTCCATGATTAAAATATAATTTATTACATTGAATCATTCTTTTAAAAAGATAATCTTGTATAGAAAACTCTCTACACAATTCCTGATAACCATAAATAATCTTGTGTGGACCATTATGTGATCAGAGCTCAAATGGATTACCATTATCTAAGGGATAGATTACCTTTACAAAAATGTGGTCTTGGTTGTCTAACCATAGGTAGTGTTTGATATTACCATACACATAGATCAATATTATATAGTGTAACTACCTTCATCCAAGATAAAACTATATGACATAGCCAATTGAACTCCACTTTAGGACAATAAAATTAAAAAAAATCAACACAGTAGAGCATTAACAACATTGTGGTATCATTATTAGAAACTGAACTATTTATATAATCCTTAATTGAAAAATAATTTCAAAGAAATATTACCATATAAAACACTATAGTGGGTTTGGAAAATTTTTTATCTTTTATTAATCTAATAAAATACAAAGAGTTTCATCAGCTTTATTTATATGAAGAACTAATTTTTTCCAAAGAGATTTAAAAGGTGTAATGGACAATTTTAATTATATCTATTCTATATTATTATTCAATTAAATTAATTATATAGATTCCAAACTATAGAATGTTTATTAAATATTAATGGTTCATGGTAATTGATTAGTCAAATTTTACACTTCACTTTCCTGGGGAATACCAGAAAATGTTTCAAGAATGAAATCAGGAAAAATTGTCATGTTGGTTGGAAAATCTCAATGATTGGATGCATAAAATGTTTTGAAATTAACTATTACTAACTAATAAGAGGAGTCTATAACCATAATTACTATTGGAAAATACAATTATTCAATTAACATAATAAAAATCCCAGTTGTACGGATTCTCAACATGATTTGAAGGTGTGATACTTACTTAGAGGGCATAATAACCTATATGGTACTCATATAATGTCAAAAAATTATTTTCCCAAATAAGTTAAATTATTTAAATTATAAAAAAAATGAAATATCACACAAATAATTCCCTATTTATAGTTATAGAACATGTAAAACACATAATAACATGATACTATTATTGGATGAAAGGTGTTTGATGTATCAAGTGATGCTTTATCATATGAACATGAAACCATATAAGATTAAAAATACTAGAAATATAAGTATTGTACATTAAGATATCAAAACGAACATGTATAATTCTATAGTTTAATTGAATAAATCTTCAAAATACTGAATAGAAAATTTATTATCCATGATCGTTAACTTTGAACTGTAAAACTATTTCCTAGGTGTTCCCACCACTTATTTATTTCCCTACTATGATAGGGATAACTGATATGGTGATGGTGTCACCTGAGGTAACCATATATGACATGATTCAAAGGAAATTTACAATTTCATATCACCTAGACTATATAATATTATTAATTCTAGAACACGGTTATTCAATTTCCATTAGTTATCTTAAGAGTAACATTATAAAAAATTTAAGGTGTCATAAATTTTTATTATTGTGAGATGATCTATATGGAACTTTGTAATATGTATTTTAATGATTATTAGATCAACATAAGGAATAGAAAATATTGATATTTGGTCACTGAGGAATATTCATTGATCCATCGGTATATGTATGAGTTGTTTTATCAATTTTAGAATATGTTTGTCTCTTATGTTTGTATGCAACATTATAATTTCGACATGTTTCCATGAAGAAAAAAACGCATCATCAATTTTTATTACCTGTGATATATATTTGTACTTTAATAGTTGTATTTGACTTAATTTTATAATCAATTATATAGAGTAGAACTATCACAAAATGAAATTTTGGGAACTTTTGTGAATTTATGTTTCATTCCTCCAAGGATATACTAGAATATACCTCATGATTAAAATGAACTATGTTCTTATTCTTAGAAGAATATTACATTAATGATATATTTTCTTATTTTATACAAAATATATGTATCATTGTAGAGATCTTTATTGTGTGAGGATATTTTTTTTGCACAGTTGTTATATGTCTTACCATATAAGAAAATAGAATACATTAGATTTGATAGCATAGTCACTAAAATTTGGTGAAATATTCGAAGACATTTATACCACTAATAAATCCATTAGTTTAGCTTTGGTACATTAGAAATCCAAAATCCAATTAATTACATTGAGTAAGGGTTCTTTCTTTTTAGGAGTTAAATCCATCTAAACAATTGGTAAATTTTATTTAAAAAACATCATGGAATGATCTGTTTATGGTGTGTTTTCATTATAATTTACTTTATTATCGGCTTGAAAATCATTAACAATATCATGAACATGCCATTGGACCATATGTGGTTATTTCATGACAACCTCCTCTTATGGGGTTTTTGGTTATCGACTTCAGTCTGTACTCTAAAAATAGAAATCAAAACCTTTTCATCATCACTATAAAGAAACTATAGAATATATAAATAACCAAAATTAACAAAATAAAAATATTATTACTTCTAACACATTATAAATCATCCATTTTAACCATTTACCAAAAATCATCAAATATAATATGAACAATGAATTACTAGTGGAATGTATCATTTCTAATATATGATTTGCTACAGTCATTGGTGAAAAAATTGATAATGATATAAAATCACAAATAAAAGGGTATCATAATGTGTTTGTAAGTTGAATTACCCTTGTAAATAGATGATTCCCTTAAATAAGTCAGATATGTCTTTTTATGCTATAAACTCAATGTTATAACATTCATTTCACCTTTATAGAGTCATAAGAATTATTACATTTTTAATATTTCCACCCATACCACTAGATTAGTCTAGTTAAGAGGATATACTATGATTATATTAAATTTTTAAGACATTAATGACTGATCATAAATTCCATGGGATTATGAAAACATATTTGGATGATTATACCTAATTAAAAAACTCAACCTTATAATACAAAAAAATAAAATCCAAATATATGATAAATGATTAATAATAAAACATCTCAAATGATTAATATATATATAATAACAACATATTACTATTGAAAAATAAATAAAGTACAACATTGAAGAGAAAAAGGACTCACAAAAGAGTTGAATCATTATGAAATCACTATAAAAACTATTAGAGAGTACACCAAGTTCCCAAAACCCAATTTCAACTTGTTTAGTTAGCTTGAATATGTGTCACAAGAAAAGTATGAAAAATATAACGTTCATTTTTTTAGTAATCAAAAAAATAAATACGCCAATGTACCTAATGATGTGTTCAATATATCACACGGTATGAAATACATAGAGAATTCCAAATTAATTTCACTATTATAATAACATATTAGAACATTTTTAATTCAAAAATTGAAAAGGGGATATTAGTTTTATAAATACCCATTAACAATTTTTGTAAATAAACAATTAATCAAAGAATAATTCCATTTTTATGTCTTGGAATAACCCTACAATTAACTCACACACACAAAAATACAAAAGAATTATATAAGCCTTCCTATATTAGAGTTTGACGATTTATCCCTAAATTAAGATATCACCAAGATTCCAATATTTTTGGTGGTTATTCTATTCATTATCCACATGACGTTTCCATTTTTTAACTATGTAAATTTTATCCATGATCTATCTCACATTCTCATGAACATAATATAAACCATTTGTTTCATGTTATCATAAAAATACATCTATATAAAACATTCCCCCATTAGAAATACTCCATTATTAATATTTCATGTAAAATACCAGAATCCATATTTTAAATTTTGAAATTTTTACTATAAATAAAATAATTTCATTAAACTCATTCAAATTCCCATGTTAAAATAACCATGGATTTCAAATCCCTCAGTTTATAATTAAAAATAATATGGATTCCCTCCATGAAATATTTCTACTTTTAATTTTGAAATTCTTGAAAAATTATTAATTGAAAATGTGTCATTATGTTCTAGAACATTTGTACAATATTGGGAAGCCACCAACATCTCAATGATTAATGAAAATAAAGAACGAAACATTAAACCTATAGATTCATTGTCAAAACTCATTTCCTTCTATATATATAATAATTTATTAATTAAAACACTTCATGTATCATATATAAAACTATGATCTATTATATTAACATTAAGATTGGGAGAAGATGATTATATTAAAGAAAAAATAGATAAAACATAGACATATTATTGATTCTAGACATCGAATGCACTTTATTTCATTAAAATAACATTCACGAACCATATTAATTTACAAGGATTATGGGAATGATATGAGTTCAATATAATGTGATAATAGTGGAATTATGTGTGTTATATAGCCTTAATAGATGTTAAAAATACATAATTTTATATATAGTATTTCATTTTTCAGTGTTTGTAAAATGTGGAATTATTTTATCATGATATAGTTACAATGATACAACATGAATTATTGTTGTTGGATTATACCTCATATGGAATATAGACTTATGGATGGTTTTAAATCATCCCAACATTTGTTGATGTTAATACACTCTACATGGGAGTTCATGAATAAACCCTTATGAATGGGAGAGGACAAACCATTTATTTTAGTTTAAAAACACCCTACATGAGTGTTCATGTTACTAATATGGTTCGTTTGTGAGAATCATAACATCACAATATCAGAGAAATATTATACTAGGAAAATCAGGTATATTTGACCTTAAGTGTCATTATGGAAGATAAGGGAATGGGTATGTTTATTTTATTTTGGTAATTTATTTTTTCATTACCTCACTATCAGATATTACAACAATGTAAGGAAAGTACATATCCATAGAGGATTTAATTATGGATATCATTGGTGGTAACACACTAGGTTGTACTCACACACTTTTAGTGTCGTTTTTTCATACCTGAGTAGATTACATGATTTCAAACAATAAAATTGGATGTTTACCTATGGTAAGTATTTGATGTATTCATTCGTGTGGGGCTAAGATATGGGTGTTGGGTTATATCTTAGGATACTTATATATAGTCATTATTCTTATTGCCTTTTTCCACATGTATAATTTTTACACCTATTGGTTATGTTTGGAGTGTCCCTATAAATGGACTTATAATTTATAACTTCATGGTCATTGTATGATTATGATTTGGTGAATGAATCTTTACATAATATTTATTAGTGATGTTTTGTGTTTTAGAATATTTCATTTACTTTCATTTTGTTTTCACTCTTTATAGATGTTATAGTTTACTCATTAAATTTTCATATACCCCCTCTATCGGTTGACATCCGCTAGTATATATTGTGTTGCACATGAGGTTATGTTAAACCACCAAACCATGGATCTTATTGAGTGTAATATACATTATGAATATTAAATGTTTTATTTTATTATCGTGTTTTATTTTATCACTTCTGAAAGGTATATAAGATAATATGGTGTTTAATTTCATGGAAATGACATTGTAATGGTGAGTATGAAACCCACATATGGGGGGAAAATACATTTCAAAAGGAATTTGAATGATTGTTTAACAAATTGTATTGTAATATTTTTGTTTCTTTTTTCATCAGTGATGCAGATGTATTTATAGATATTGATTTTCTAATTTTATATCCTAGGATAGTATACCAAGAAAACATTGGGTCATTCATCAATAATTTTAGGAAAGTAGGATTAATATTTCATCTATATATTTCTTGTGATATCATAATATTTATATATACAACAACCTATGGACAAGAATATTCTTTTATCATTTAATGTTTCATCTGGGATTTATATATTATTTCCTAAATTTATAAGCTATTATATTACTTGAAACCCCCCTTGAGTAACTCCATCTGAAACGTGTGACATAAATTCATTGATACATGATAGTTTTTATTAAATAGAATTCGAGTGAATTTACTCTATGTTTTTCTACCTCATAGCTTCAGAAGGAAACGTTATTTAACTAAAAAATTTGAATATAAAGACTTATAAAAGTGAAGTGATGATATATGACTTAGGTAATAGTAATGTATTCAGAGAGTGCATAGTTTTTTTAGAACATATGGGTTGAATATTCATATTGGTTGATATTATTTGTAGCTTGATCTATATATAATTTGTTTTTGTCGCTATTATATTAATATCAGATGTTCATTTTTTAAGGGTACTGATATGTCATCATAGAGATCCATTATTCCATGAAAATAATATTAATGTGAAAGGTATTCATTAACAGGTGTGCTAAAATATATTGTTGTTTAAGGTCTAGCTATAGACGACCAGATTCATGAGTGCCTTCTATGTGTAGTCCAGTAGATTGAGTGAAGTACACCTCCAGTTGTTCATTCTTTTTCAAATATTAATATTCAATTTTAGGGATGACACCCAATTACTTTTATATGCGAGGGAAATTAATATAAATATATGACATGATTTTGATTTTTTAGTTTATATTGAGCTATGATATGGGTGTCAGACTAATTATCATACCCATTTTGGAGGGTAATGCTGCTTTTCATTTTGTATCATTTTATATTGTTTTGGTACAAGTTTTATTTGATGGGAATGTATGTATGGAATTATCTTTTATTTCGTATCATCATATTTTTCACTTTATTAAGATTCCATGTTTGAAAATTTCCAAAATGTTTAGATGAGAATAGAGGTGTTTTATGTTATTTCATTCACACTCACCGGTGTTTCACTTTTACCTGAGGGTGTAGTATCAAAAATATTTTTTCATAGAGACTGATATTTTCTTGAAAACCATTAATAAATTTAGAGGAGAACCTCATGTTATGTGGAACCACATGATTAATTTTTTATTATTATAATCTATGTTGAGAAATGAAAAGTTTTAATAATGATTATATTTAACCAAATAGATAATGTATTTGGAATTTTTTTTGTTATAATTATATCAAAGAGTAATAGAATACTTTTTTGCGGCGTTCAATGATATTTCATCATTCGTTAACATTATTATTTCTATTTCAATATTTTTCACATCTTTTATAAGGAGAACCTTATAGTTTTTATTTGGGTGAGTGTGTAGGAAAGAATGAGATGAGAAGATAACGGGTTTTTGAAGGAATATTTAGGTTGTTTAAGTATATAAAAATCAATGATTGGGAATAATATTTTAATTGAGATCTTAGTGACAATTTCATTAACTAGGAATAATGAAAGACACTTATTAGGCAGATGGTTCATCTAAATAAAGAGTTTCTAGATAATATATATTTTCCCTTATAATTTTATTGTGTTTTTTGTATATTTTTTTATCTTTGGGATTTATTTACAATAATTTTTATGTTAGATGTGATGAGGAAGTAGATTTATATTTTTATTATGGTTTTTTAGCCATTGTAATTAATACATTGTTTCCAACACTAGATGTATGAAGAGTCTAAAAAGGGTGAATGTAAGAAAATATTCCAATTGGATTTCTGGTGATCAATCAATAATAGATTATTAGGATTAAAAACCCCATTTGGAATTAGGGTACACATTTTATTTTATGGTTATAGATTTATTAAATGTACCCCATATTTTGGTCAAAATTATATTGTACATCATGATTTTATATTAAAATTTTATATTTAATCTCCAATGAATCTATCGATAATTTATTCTCGATTCCATTATATATTTAATTTTTTATTACATTAGATCATGGATGTTTTTTATATCATTTTAATTAAAGTTTTTTCAAAATAATCATGTTTTAGATTTCACAATGTTCTAGTTCATGGATTTATTGTACATTTGAATATTGTTTTATATTTGTTAGCAACTAATTTAAATACTATAATAATTGGGATTTTATTATATTGTAATATGTATTATAGTTTGGATGATGATCAGTATAAATTAATCAACAAATTTAATCCTATCATCTATAGGATGTGGTGGAAATTTTAGAGTCACCAATAGTGGTTAACTCCCTTTAAAATAAAAGGATTGTGTTATTACCATTAATTATCAAGAATACATAGAGGGATCATTTTAATAATTTAATTTTTTGGATTAAATAATTTTAGAATCTTATTGTCACGACCCGCCCTCGGGGCCCGTGCCGTGACTACCCCAAGCCCGCCTTCCATAGGCCAGGGGCTGGCGACTAGCACCAAGGCGTAAATCCCAACAAAAAGGGAAGGCATTGCCTTTGAAAAATAAACAAGAACCACAGAGTACGCAAGCGGAAAAGTAAACACTAAGTAAAAACTGTACAAGCTGTGCTGAAAGTAAAAGGGGCCGGAAATACAAGCCCAACTGTAATGTACAACTGAAAGGAAAAACAGCAACTGAAAGGAAAAACTGCAGCGTCGATCCGTCCTATGGAAGTCCCACCTGAAGGGTGGGTACAGGTAGCCTCCACTGCTCCTCGGGTCCACCTAACCGCTCCGAGTACGTCCCGCCCAGTGGTCCACCTCCAGGTACTGTCCTGCTCCACACGCCTCCTCCACGATCAGCGTTGTCCGTCGTCTGCAACCAACACCACGAAGTGCGGGCATAGCCCGTGCAGGGGTGAGTATAAGCTACTCAGTAGGGACCCCGAGACCCCCGAAGGCCTCCCGAAATCCACAAAGGATAAGTCACGAAGAAGAGATACAATCACGAAGTAACATCTGACACGGCTTAGGTATATGCCCATACATATAGCTAAGTCATCAATTCCCCGATCGGCTCCAACGTCCGAGCCCTAGCACAACCCAGTCCACACAGGAAAGCGAAACGCATACCCACGCAGGATAGAACAACACAATCCACAAAGGAGAGTAAACAGTAAATCCACATAGGATAGCTCAACACAATCCACAAAGGAATGAAACACAAGATTCAGCTCACACAGGTATACTTATTCGGATGACGATAAAGATGATCACTGAACCATCTAAGTCGTCGGACCCACGAAGGATCGATAGGTTCTAACCTTGCAGTGACCCACACAGGATCAGACCCACACAGGATCGGGCCCACGCAGGACCTATAGGAGTTGGCTCACACAGAACCGCAGAGTGTTGACCTACACAGGATCGGACCCACACAGGATCGGCCCCACACAGGACCAGGCCTACGCAGGACCTGTAGGTGCTGGCTCACACAGAACCGCTGAGCGCTGACCCACTCAGGATCGGACCCACACAGGATCGGTAGCACTGATCCATGGAGGATCGCTGAGTGCAGTAGTCATCCCAGTCCACTGAGGATCTCTGCACAATCGTCTCCGCCGTCCACGGAGGATCTCTGCACGGTCGTCGTCGGAGTCCACGGAGGATCTCTGCACGGTCGTCACTGTCGAAGTAGCAGTCGCAGCCAGCACCAGGGTTCCCGCACACAGCAAGCTCGTTCGGGAGGGTCCGCTCCACGAGCCGAGAGGCTGATACATCAACTGTCACGAAGTCCGAAGTTGATGTATCCAAAAGTTCTGTATCGTCAACAGGAACTCAACGTCGCAGACGGCGCGTCAATCGGACGCCCGGTCTGAGAGATATTGGAATTTTCGTCCTAGGGGCCCGGTTGGTTTTTAAGGAAAAACCAACCCAACCGCACTCCACCTGCGTCCAAACCTCGGGCGGAGTATGCCAAAAGATCCGTATCACTTAGAGAAATTCAACAAAGCTGACGGCACGTCAATCGGACGTCCGTAGCTCAAGATATGAGCGTTTCCGCTCCGAGGGCCCGGTTGGTCTCTGTACGAACCAACCTGGCCGAACTCAAAGTATTCCGAAACCTTGAGTGCGATATACGAAAATGACCGCCTTGATTCAAGGATCGCGTTGCCGCTTACGGCGAGTCGTTTGGAGGCCCGTAGCTCAAGATACGGCCATTTGAACGAAGACGTCTGAAGAAGGGGGGTACGGGCCCGGACCGACCCCCCCTGGGTCGCCCCGAACCGTGTCGGACCCGACCCGGGTCCGACCCGGTTGGCCCGGCCCGGCCCGGCTCGGCTCGGCCGAGCGGCGCGGGTGGAAGCCGCAGGCGCAGCCCCCGTGGTCGAGAGAGAAGTCGCGGCCCACGTGCGGGCCGCTCTGGTGAACCGCGGACGCGGCTCTGCCGCGTCCCGCCTGGGCGAACCGGACCCGCGCGGCCGCGGGTCCGTTGGCCGCCGCCGCTGCGGCTTCAGCCGCGGCGGCGTCGCTCCGGTGGCCCGTTTTCTTTCCCGTCTGCGCCGTTGCTCCTCCCGGGAACCGTTCATTACTGCGGGATCGTCAAACATCCGCTGTGGCACGTTCCGTCGTCGTCCGTCAAATCCGCACAAAACGAAGAACGGCGGAGGGTCGTCGGGCCGTGTTCGTTTGGCCCGCACCCTCCGTGTTAGAGATAAACAACCGGGAGAAATTTATTCCACACAGGAAACAACAATTTTTAATAAGATTAAAAATTGTTCACAAAAACGGTTCTTTAATTTTTTAAGAAACATTGACGGGAATAAATTAAAAAGGGGGTATTCCAAAATTATAAAATAACTACCTCGTCGATCGTCGCACGTGGGCGTTCTTCACGGAAAAGATCGTCGCAGAAGAGAGGGATCGTCACGTCGTCGCGGGGTGGCGTCGCGTCGTCGCGGAATCCGGTGTTGAGTCGGCGAGGTCAACAAACCAAGAACAAAAGAATTAAATTATTAATATTTAAATCTGTGTTTTGATTAAAACCAAAAGAAAAGAACTTAAGAGGAAAATCCGACATCACTCACCTCAAACGGTCGGTGATCGGAGATCGGAGCATGGAAGAACGTCTCGGACGGAAGCGTCGTCGATTTCTGGGTTCGGTGTTCTTCGCGTTCTTCGCGTTCTTCGCGAGGGAGAATAAGAAACAATAATCCTCTCAAATTTTCCCCAAAGATTTTTAGGTTGGTCTTATTTTATTAATATGCCAAGACACGAAACAGGTTAAGAAACGATTGAATTAATTCGTTGAATTAATTCAACGAAAGAAATAGGCCATTTAATTCACGAAATAAACCGCCCAATTAAATGGTCTGTTAAGAATTTAGAAAACGCGTCAGTTGACTTTCATTAAGACGGGTTTTCACGGGTGCGTTTCTTAGCGGAAAGAAACGGCGAGGCTCGTGCGGGCCCCACATCACAAATATCCCACCAAGGGGGTAGGATATTTCTGGATAGCATCCTATCCAGTTCAACTCAGTTCAAGCCGCCTTTAAGTGGCTTCAAGTGGCTTCCAAGTGGCTTAAGTGAAATAAAATAAAGTTGCCGCAAAAATTATTTTATTTTTTTAACATTAAGCCCGAAAATTAAAAACCACACCCGAGAAAACGCAACTCCGGAAGAGGCATTTCTAAGCGAATACCGGCACTGCGATTTCATCGGTGCCCTCAGAATTCGATTTCGGGCACCGGTTCAAAAGTTAGAAAAACCCGCTCGTCCGTTCACTGAACGTACCCGAGCCAATCTTCGGAAAATGATTCTGGGCACACCGGGCCTCGGAATCAGGTGCCGTCAGAAACTGCGCTCTTGTAAAATTCAAAGAAAATTAAGAAAAAAAATTTCCTTGAAATTTATGGGTCTTTACATTACTCCCACCTCAGGACTTTACGTCCTCGTAAAGATACATCAAAAACTAGGGAAACAAATGTGGGTACTGAGCACGCATCTGAGCCTCCCGCTCCCTAGTTCTCTCTTGGAGGTTCCCGTGCTGCCATCTGATTCGCACAAGAGGAATCGATCGCCCACGTAGGACCCGCTCCTATCGATCCTCTATCTCCACTGGGACCTCCGCAAAATTCACCCCATCATCCATGTCTAGCTCCCCATAGTCAATGATGTGTGTCGGGTCGTGCATGTATCTCCTCAGCTGGGATACGTGGAAGACGTCGTGCACCCGGTGCAACTGAGGTGGCAGATCCAAGCGATAAGCCACCTCGCCAACCCTGCTGAGGACCTGGAAGGGTCCGATGAAGCGTGGAGACAGCTTGCCACCTCGGCCAAATCTCCTCAAACCACGTCGAGGTGAGACCCGCAAGAAGACGTGGTCGCCATCCTCGAACTCTAGTGGCCTCCGCCTCCTGTCAGCATATGACTTCTGCCGGCTCTGTGCTGTCCTCATCCGCTCCTGGATGACCGGGACCTTCTCTGTCGTGGCCCGGACCATCTCTGGTCCCACAAATGCTGACTCCCCAGGGTCTGTCCAGCACAAAGGAGATCTGCAAGGCCTGCCGTACAACGCCTCGTAGGGTGCCATCCCGATGGTGGAGTGGTATCTGTTGTTGTACGCAAACTCTACCAAGGTTAGGTGGTCCTCCCAGCTGTGACCAAAGTCAAGGACACATGCGCGGAGCATGTCCTCGAGAGTCTGAATGGTCCTCTCCGTCTGACCATCCGTCTGAGGGTGAAAGGCGGTGCTCAGACGTAGTCGCGTCCCGAACACCTCCTGCAACCCCTTCCAAAGCCGGGAAGTAAAACGAGCATCCCGATCGGAGACGATAGTCGATGGAACACCGTGAAGTCGTACAATCTCCTGAACGTAGAGACGCCCCAAGCTCTCTACTGAGCCCTGCTCTCGGATGGGCAAGAAGTGTGCCGACTTGGTGAGTTGGTCAACAATCACCCAAATGGAATCGTGACCTCTGGAAGTGCGTGGATGTCCAGTCACTAAGTCCATAGATATCCCGTCCCACTTCCACTCCGGGACCTCCAAGAGCTGTACCAAACCTGCTGGTACCTGATGCTCTGCCTTTACCCGCTGGCAGGTGAGGCACTGTGAAACGAACTCTGCCACAACCTTCTTCATGCCCGGCCACCAGTGCTGTCGTCTGAGATCCTCGTACATCTTCGCCACTCCAGGATGTACCGCCAAAGGAGAAGTGTGATACGCTCTCATCACCTCCTCTCGTAAAGCGACGGGTACCAAGGTACGTCCTCTGAAAAGGACATTGTGCTCTGCTCCAAGGGAGAAACTATCAGGTGCTTGTCCCGAGGATATCTGTGCATGCCGTGTCTCAGAGTCAACTTCCCCATGATGTGCCTCTCTGACCCACTAAAGAAGTGGAGGAGAGACTGTGAGAGACTGAAGGAAGGCTGCTCCGTCTCTATCCACGAAGGATATTTGCAAAGCCGCTAGCTTCTCTTTCGCCTCCTCAAGTAGCTGGATGCCCGTCCTCCTGTTGAGGGCATCAGCCACCACGTTCCCCTTCCCAGGAGTATAGACTATCTCAAAGTCATAGTCCTGGAGGAACTCGAGCCATCGCCGCTATCTCAGGTTCATTTCCTTCTGAGAGAAGATGTACCTAAGACTCTGGTGGTCAGAAAAGACTGTGAAGCGCTCTCCCATCAGATAGTGTCGCCATGTCTTCAGGGCAAAGACCACTGCTGCCAAATCCAAGTCATGGGTAGCGTAGATCTGCTCATGAGGCCTCAACTGACATGATCTGTAGGCAATCACGGCCCGCTCCTGGATCAGGACACACCCGAGTCTGGTCGCTGATGCATCGTAGTAGACTACGTATCCAACTCCCTCCTCAGGCAACCTCAGGATAGGTGCGCTGGTCAACCTCTGCCTCAGCTCCTGGAAGCTCTGCTGACATCTGTCTGACCACAAGAAGGGTTTCCCCTTCTTCGTCAACGCTGAGAGTGGGGCCGCAACTCTAGAGAAGTTGGGCACAAATCTCCTATAGTATCCGGCTAGGCCCAAGAAACTCCGCACCTCTGTCACGCTCTTGGGTGGCTCCCAAGCTAGCACTGCCTCGATCTTCGCGGGATCCACTGCAACTCCCGCCTCAGAAATGACATGCCCCAAGAAGTGGACCTCACGTAACCAGAACTGACACTTCGAGAGCTTGCCATAAAGCTGGTGCTCTCGGAGTGTGTCTAGTACAGCATGCAGGTGGTAGGCGTGCTCCTCCTCCGTCGTCGAGTACAACAAAATGTCGTCGATGAAGACCACGACAAATCGATCGAGGTATGGCTGGAAGATCCTATTCATGAGGCTCATGAAAACTACTGGAGCGTTGGTCATGCCAAAAGGCATAACCAAGAACTCATAGTGGCCATACCGACACCTGAAGGACGTCTTCTGCACATCCTCGTCTCGAACTCTAAGCTGATGATAGCCTGACCTAAGGTCAATCTTCGAGAACCACCGTGCTCCCTTGAGCTGGTCGAAGAGGTCATCAATCATGGGTAGCAGATACTTGTTCCTCACTGTCACCTGATTCAGGTGACGATAATCGACACACAGTCGCAAGCTCTCGTCTTCCTTCTTGTAGATCAAAATCAAGAAAGCCCAGGGCGAAACACTGGGTCAGATGAACCCCTTGCCCTGCAAGTCCTCCAACTGTACCCGCAGATCTCGAAGCTCAGCGGGGGCCATCCGATATGCTGGAGTGGATATCGGGGCTGTCCCGGGGTACAGGTCAATATAAAAGTCTACCTCTCTACGAGGAGGTAGTCCTGGAACGTCGTTAGGAAAGACGTCCGCGTACTGATCCACCACAGCAAGAAAACTGGGACTCCGCACGTCAACTGCTCCCAGGATGAGGCTAGCCAACTGATGAGTGATGGGCTGACCTCTCCTCTGCGTGAGTCCATCCTGTGATGCTAAGGCTCCCTTTTCGCCGGTGAAGGTAAACCTGCTCCCGTCGGTGCGCACACATCGCACCTTGCGCATAAGCAGTCAATCTGAGCATGGACCGTAGATAACCAATCCATGCCCAAGATGACGTCATAAGGCCTCGACGCCGCTACAAGAAGATCCCAGCCGAAGCTCTCGCCTCCTAGAGTAAGCTCACACTGCCGGCACCAGTGTGTAATCGTCGAGTCTGCTCCCGTAGGAGTCTCTAGCCGTAAGGATCGAGCCAACGGCTTTGTCGGAATCTCCGAGATCCGAACAAGGGCAGTGGCTATGAAAGAGTGACTCACTCCTGTGTCTATCAGAACTGCAGCAAGGGTGGAATAGACACAGATTGTACCTCGAATCATCTCTGGCGCACCGTGGTCGTAGGCCTCCACTGCCTGGAGATGAGCCTGTCTCTGCCCGCCAGCTCCCTGTGGTCGGGGCGGGCCTCCTGGTGGTGGTGGTGGCAGAGCCTCAAAGCGTCTCCCACCACCTGCTGCTCGGCCATCTCCTCTGCCTCGTCCGCCTCCTCCCTACGGACCGCCACTGTCGACCCTCTGCCTCTGCCTGGGTGGTCCCTCCACCGTCAGCTGCCCCTCGGTACGACGGGTCGGGCAGTCACGAGCCATGTGGCCCTGCCCGCCGCACTCGTAGCACTGTCTGCCTCTCGGAAGGTTGGCTCCGTGCTGTGTGCCCCGCACCGCTGAGCCAGTGTCCCGGGGTCGTCTGCCGGAGGGCATGGTCTGCCTGGAACCCTGAGTCATCCGCCGGCTACCAGCTGCCGAAGACTCCGCTACCTGCCGCCCTGCGGTAGGTCTCGCTGTGGACTCAGCCAGGAAGCTCTCGATCAGGAGGGCTCGCTCCAGTACTCCTGCCTGGGTCGGGATGCTGAGGGAGATCAGCGATGCCCTGATCTCGTGTCTCAATCCATGCTCGAAGGTCCGGGCCCGGAAGAAGGGGTCTCATACCATGTCTGTTGAGTAGCGAGATAGGTCGGTGAACCTTGCCGCGTACTGAGCGACCGTCAAGCTGCCCTGCCGCAGCTGAAGAAGCTCCTGGATGCGCACCGCACGGAGGGTGGCCGGGACGAACTCTGAGCGGAAGAGGCTCTCGAAGTCCGTCCAGATGAGGGTGGCCTCATCGTGTACCTGGAGCATCAGGCTCCACCATCGCCCTGCTACTGCGTGTAGTAGGCTCGCCGCGAGGATCACCATGAGGTCTGCTGGTGTCCTCACTAGCCTGAAAACTCGGACGACCGCCTCCAGCCAGTCCTCGGCTGCCTGGGGGTCCGACTCCCCATGGAACCTGGGTGGTCACTGGCGCTGGAACTCGTGCAGAGCTCCGAGGCATCGTGCGTCGTCAGCTGCCAGTGCTGGAAGTATTGGGGGATCAGCGGGTAAAGGTACCGCTGGTGCCTCTGCTGTCAACGGGCCCTGTACCGAGGCCTCGTCGCTCGGCGGGCTGTCGTCGCGCCCTACTCTAGGAACCCTAGGTGGTTGCTATCGTCGTGCCATCCTAAAAAGGAAACAAGTGCACCATGGTCAGTACAGTATACCTGGTGAGCTGACACAAGTAGTCACAAAGAAAACTTGAAACACACATGCAATCAATGTTTTCGTGCATTAAGTCGGAAATCAGAAGTTAGGGTCCTGGTGTATGGATACGTCGGCCGCCGCACCAACACTGGACTCCCTGGACTGATAACCGCACTCAATACGCTAAACACTATTGCTTCACATAGAAGAAAGATCAGAGTCTGCGGTAGAACCGACCACCTCTGATACCAATTTGTCACGACCCGCCCTTGGGGCCCGTGCCGTGACTACCCCAAGCTCGCCTTCCATAGGCCAGAGGCTGGCGACTAGCACCAAGGCGTAAATCCCAACAAAAAGGGAAGGCATTGCCTTTGAAAAATAAACAAGAAGCACAGAGTAAGCAAGAGGAAAAGTAAACACTAAGTAAAAACTGTACAAGCTGTGCTGAAAGTAAAAGGGGCCGGAAATACAAGCCCAACTGTAATGTACAACTGAAAGGAAAAACAGCAACTGAAAGGAAAAACTGCAGCGTCGAGCCGTCCTCTGGAAGTCCCACCTGAAGGGTGGGTACAGGTAGCCTCCACTGCTCCTCGGGTCCACCTAACCGCTTAGAGTACGTCCCGCCCAGTGGTCCACCTCCAGGTACTGTCCTACTCCACACGCCTCCTCCACGATCAGCGCTGTCCGTCGTCTTCAACCAACACCAAGAAGTGCGGGCATAGCCCGTGCAGGGGTGAGTATAAGCTACTCAGTAGGGACCCCGAGACCCCCGAAGGCCTCCCGAAATCCACAAAGGATAAGTCACAATGAAGAGATACAATCACGAAGTAACATCTGACACGGCTTAGGTATATGCCCATACATATACCTAAGTCATCAATTCCCTGATCGGCTCCAACGTCTGAGCCCTAGCACAACCCAGTCCACATAGGAAAGCAAAACGCATACCCACGCAGGATAGAACAACACAATCCACAAAGGAGAGTAAACAGAAAATCCACACATGATAGCTCAACACAATCCACAAAGGAGAGAAACACAAGATTCAGCTCACACATGTATACTTCTTCGGATGACGATAAAGATGATCACTGAACCATCTAAGTCGTCGGACCCACGAAGGATCGATAGGTACTAACCTTGCAGTGACCCACACAGGATCGGACCCACACAGGATCGGGCCCACGCAGGACCTGTAGGAGTTGGCTCACACAGAACCGCTGAGTGTTGACCCACACAGGATCGGACCCACACAGGATCGGGCCCACACAGGACCGGGCCCACGCAGGACCTGTAGGCGCTGGCTCACACAGAACCGCTGAGCGCTGACCCACGCAGGATCGGACCCACACAGGATCGGTAGCACTTATCCACAGAGGATCGCTGAGTGCAGTAGTCGTCGATGTCCACTGAGGATCTCTGCACAATCGTCGCCGCCGTCCACGGAGGATCTCTGCACGGTCGTCGTCGGAGTCCACGGAGGATCTCTGCACGGTCGTCGCTGTCGAAGTAGCAGTCGCAGCCAGCACTAGGGTTCCCGCACACAGCAAGCTCGTTCGGGAGGGTCCGCTCCACGAGCCGAGAGGCTGATACATCAACTGTCACGAAGTCCGAAGTTGATGTATCCAAAAGTTCCGTATCGTCAACAGGAACTCAACGTCGCAGACGGCGCGTCAATCGGACGCCCGGTCTGAGAAATATTGGCATTTTCGTCTCAGGGGCCCGGTTGGTTTTTAAGGAAAAACCAACCCGAACGCACTCCACCTGTGTCCAAACCTCGGGTGGAGTATTCCAAAAGATCCGTCTCACTTAGAGGAATTCAACAAATCTGACGGCACGTCAATCGGACGTCCGTAGCTCAAGATATGAGCGTTTCCGCTCCGAGGGCCCAGTTGGTCTCGTGTACGAACCAACCTGGATGAACTCAAAGTATTCCGAATCCTTGAGTGCGATATACCGAAACGACCGTCTCGATCCAAGTATCTTGTTGCCGCTGACGGCGAGTTGTTTGGAGGCCCGTAGCTCAAGATACGGCCATTTGAACGAAGACGTCCGAAAAAGGGGGGTACGGGCCCGGACCGACCCGGCCCGACCCCCCCGGGTCGACCCGACCCGGGTCCGACCCGGTGGGCCCGGCCCGGCCCGGCCATGGCCGGTCCGGCTTGTCCGGCTCGGCTCGTCCGGCTCGGCTCGGCCGAGCGGCGCGGGTGGAAGCCGCGGGCGCAGCCCCCGCGGTCGAGAGAGAAGCCGCGGCCCGCGTGCGGGCCGCGCTGGTGAACCGCCGATGCGGCTCTGCCGCGTCCCGCCTGGGCGAACCGGACCCGCGCAGCCGCGGGTCCATTGGCCGCCGCCACGGCCTCGTCCGGCGGCGCGCCGACGTCGCTGTAGTGGCCCGTTTTCCTTCCCGTCTGCGCCGTTGATCCTCCCGGGATCCGTTCTTTACTGCGGGATCGTCAAACATCCGCTGCGGCACGTTCCGTCGTCGTCCGTCAATTCCGCACAAAACGAAGAACGGCGGAGGGTTGTCGGGCCGTGTTCGTTTGGCTCGCACCCTCCGCGTTAGAGATAAACAACCGGGAGAAATTTATTCCACACAAGAAACAACAATTTTTAATAAGATTAAAAATTGTTCACAAAAACGGTTCTTTAATTTCTTTAAGAAACATTGACGGGAATAAATTAAAAAGGGGGTATTCCAAAATTATAAAATCCCTACCTCGTCGATCGTCGCGCGCGGGCGTTCTTCGCGGAAAAGATCGTCACGGAAGAGAGGGATCGTCGCGTCGTCGTGGGGAGGCGTCGCGTTGTCGCGAAATCCGGTGTTGAGTCGGCGAGCTCAACGAACTAAGAACAACAGATTTAAATTATTAATATTTAAATCCGTGTTTCGATTAAAACCAAAAGAAAAGAACTTAAGAGGAAAATCTGACATCACTCACCTCAAACGGTCGGTGATCGGAGATCAGAGCGTGGAAGAACGTCTCGGACGGAAGCGTCGTCGATTTCCGGGTTCGGCGTTCTTCGCGTTCTTCGCATTCTTCGCGTTCTTCGCGAGGGAGAAGAAGAAACAAGAATCCTCTCAAATTTTCCCCAAAGATTTTTAGGTTGGTCTTATTTTATTAATATGCCAACACACGAAACAGGTTAAGAAACAATTGAATTAATTCGTTGAATTTATTCAACGAAAGAAACAGGCCATTTAATTCACGAAATAAACCGCCCAATTAAATGGTCTGTTAAGAATTTAGAAAACGCGTCAGTTGACTTTCATTAAGACGAGTTTTCACGGGTGCGTTTCTTAGCGGAAAGAAACGGCCGGGCTCGTGCGGGCCCCACCTCACAAATATCCCACCAAGGGGGTAGGATATTTCTGGATAGCATCCTATCCAGTTCAACTCAGTTCAAGCCACCTTTAAGTGGCTTCATGTGGCTTCCAAGTGGCTTAAGTGAAATAAAATAAAGTTGTCGCAAAAATTATTTTATTTCTTAACTTTAAGCCCGAAAATTAAAAACCACACCCGAGAAAACGCAACTCTGGAAGAGGCGTTTCTAAGCGAATACCGGCACTGCGATTTCATCGATGCCCTCAGAATTCGATTTTGGGCACCAGTTCAAAAGTTAGAAAAACCCGCTCGTCCGTTCACTGAACGTACCCGAGCCAAACTTCGAAAAATGATTCCGGGTACACCGGGCCTCGGAATCAGGTTTCGTCAGAAACTGCGCTCTTGTAAAATTCCAAAGAAAATTAAGACAAAATAATTTCCTTGAAATTTACGGGTCTTTACACTTATGGATTGATTTTGACACCGTATTCATTGAGAATTATCTTAAGGGTTATGTCTGCAGCACACATTGATGTCAGCGGTAGCCCAATAGGACTACATAGACTATTGTATGGCTATTAATTATATTTCAATCACTTTTATTGAAAGTGTAAGATAAATGTTTTCCTTCTTTCCAAAATGGTTGTGGGATTATAGGTTATTCTCTTTTCTAATGAATTCACATATGACGTTGAGGAACTATATATTATTATCAATTTCAAAATAGTTTCCTTCCATTTCATATAAAATTATTACTTATAGATCTATTTGGGGTCTATTCTTATAATATTTAGTGTAATAATAATTGTTACTATATATTATGTGGTTAGAATTAGAATTATAAATATAATATTTTACACATAAATGAGGTAACTTGATTTTGGCTATATCAATGATATTCAATGATCTGATTCATTACTGAGGCGTGGTTTGATTATCTTAATTCTTAATATCATATTTCTTGAGTTATATCGACATGTAATTGGAAATTTGGTCACGATGGAATAACTACCGAATTTACATATACTAATTAGAATATATACATGTTTTTTTACAAATATTTTTTAATGATGAAATGATAAGTATTATTATCATAAAGTGATATATTTGGTAGAAAAATTCTTCTTGATGATATAAAATTTCAATTAATTTTTATTATAATGATATACTATTATATAGTTATTCATTTAAAATTTCCAATCATAATAAATATTAATTAATTAAAAATAAAAATGTAAATATCATTTAGTGATATAGAATGCCTATATTATTTAATTTAATCAAGAACTACTTGGATGATATGTTGATATTGTTATCATGAAATGCTTCTTTGAGTGTTAATTAACATTTATTGATTTATGATTTTTGGATAAAATTATTACTGGGTTTTATGGATAATTAAATAAATTTAATTGATTTTATTCTAATTATATTGAGTAATTACTAATATACTAATAGAATTAGTAACTATTTACTTATTTTTTATATATTAAATGGATGAATAATGTTTGTGCATAAAATTATATAAGTTTATTATTAAATGTGTATAAAGAAATATTTTTTAGGTTTTCTATAATAAAATTTATTCTAGGACTATGGGTTTATATTTGGGATTTGTATCCCACTATTTCATTTTTAATCCTAAAAATCAAAAATATTTTAGAAATACATTTTTTCCAAATCAAGTAAATTATTTTGGTACAAAAATAGAATGTAATTGACTAACATTATTTAAAATTAAGGTCATGAAACATGATCATAGATTATTAAGGAAATTTTAAAATTATGACCAATTAATGATCATATTTGGAATGATATAGTTGGGAATTGATAAAAAACAACAAATATATGAAATAAATTTAATTATGTGATTAATAGGGATTAAATGAATAATTTGGATTTTTTAAAGTATTATATTGAATGATTTTTTTTCAAATAATGTTATTCTATACCTATTGGTTATAATTGTTTCTAAAATTGAAACCATTCAATTTGATGAATAAAAAGTGTATATCATTTGGCATTACAAAATGTTAAGTATATGTAAATGTATGAAATTATATATTTGATTCGTGAGAAGGGGTAATCTACAAATGATGTGACTATATAATTATTTGAAAATCAATTATGGAAAACTCTATTATTTATTTAAGAATAAAAGAGTTATCATTTACTAAATCCACATATTAAATGTTTAAGATTGGGTCATTATATAAATATATAATGATCTGGATATAAAAAAATTATATGAATAAATAAAATATTCATACAACACTATAAAAATTATAATGGTCCATGTTATCTATTTAATTGTGAAATTATTACGCTGTTTTTAAATTCACTATTTCAACTTAAATAAACTACTCTAAGATCTCACCATATTTTGATCTGTGTAGGTATATCATTGGGGCATAAAAATAGAAGGTGAATGTCCTGTGGAACTACATGGAATTCCAAAAAAAAAGCTAATGGGAAATATCCATAGAATCATTAATCATTACATTAAATCAATAATGGTAATTATCATTAAATAACTCATAAAAAAATTTCATAAGATACTAGATGTCCAAGTCAATTGGGAATCACATTGAGAGTTAGAATATAGCACAAAAACGAAATCATAAATTATGTCAAGTATTTTTTTAAATGAATCATAGTACAATAAAAATACTAATAACAAATTTCCCATACGTGACATTGTTAAAAAAATAACTACAATATGATGAACCATAATTATCATATGATTTTTAAAATATTACCCAAAAAATTAGGGTACTATATATATAAGGAAAAAAAATCAAAAAAGTATTACATGCATATATATTTCACATATAAAAGAAAATTTCATAATTAATAATCCTAATCCAAACCCATTAAAAATAGTTTTTTAAAATACTATAATAACAAATTGTTATCCAGAAGGCATGATGTATGATGACACTATAATAAGGATTATGGAATCACAGAAATTCAATTAAAAGATGAGAAATGGTTCAAATAATATGACATAATGTGATTTTAATGTCTTATAAAATTATCTTGTATATTTTATTAAATTAAACTCATCTATCAAATTTTTTGAAAAAGGATAAAAATCATAAAAGTTAATAAGGGAATAGGGTTCACCCATGACAACAAAAAAATGATAAATATTTTCTTAAAATTAGATAGTGTTTTCGAAATCGATGAATGCAAATATTATTTTTATGATTGGAACCTGATAAATAAGGATAAATAGATTTTTTTCCCTTCATTTATATTAATTTATCGAAAATATTGTCATAGTAATTTGATTAAATTTCATATCTCCCTAAAAGAAAGGGAAAATGAAATTTTATACATAAATTATAAATTTATAAAATATATTAAACTAAAACAAATTAAAGGGATAAGGAAAATCAATATCATATATAATGTTAAAGAAAATCAACAATAACGGGGAAGTGTGGGAAACAAACCTAGCATTGTGCTTCCTCTAATTTAAGATAGACCACCAACCACATTTCTATTTGGATTTACACATTTATATTGAGTGTAAATCCTTTATAAGGGGTAATTATTTCTAGACCATTGCCTTAGGGATGTGGATACAAGATATTAGAGAAGGATTTAGGTAAATTTTAGTTAGTGCGATGAATTTTGGTAATGAAGAAAAAGTATTAAATGTGTTATAACAATAACTAAAGGGGAGGGGTATTTTTGAATGAAATGATAATTATTATTTTTTCTAGTATTGATACTATGAATATTGTTGATTCTTAGGACATTAATTCGTTTTTGGTTTAGTATTATAGGTTATTATACATTTCAACACTCTTAAAATCAAAATAATTTATTGAAATATTTAATAAAATATAAATAATAATATATGATTCATTATATAATAAAATAGTATATGTTATTTCAAAATAGATTTATTGGTGAATAAATTATGTATACAATTTTTAAATGCATGAATTGACACATTAAATTCTTTTTATGTAATAAAAAATACATTATAATTCGCTAACTCAAATTTATACCATTTTGATCTCATTAAAAGTATGTTATATGTAAAAATTATTCTATTTATTATATAACTAAATACTTATTTTTCAATAAATATACAAAAAATTAGCCCTAATACAAATTTTTTGTAATCATTGTAAAATTAAATTCTATTTTATCAAAATTAAATTAAAAATATTATTACTTTTACATTTAAATTTAAACATTTAATATATGGAATAAATTTTTTACCAATAATAAATAAAATTTCTTCTCATATAATTTATTATAATTTTTTTCATTCCATTTTAATAATCTGATTGAAAATTAATCAATTATAAATTTATAAAAAGTAAATTTTTTAATTCATATTCTAATAATGGGTAATTTTTCATTTAAATACTTATTTAAGGAATATTTTTTGTTTTAGTAACATTATTCATTATAATTTATCATTAAACACATTATAATTCACACAATACAATTCTTATGATATTAAGACACTGTAATTTTGAGAAATGACAATTTGAAATGAAAATTGAAAATACTTTGACACGTTATTTTGTTTTAAAAATAATTATATAATGTTTAAAATAAAAATATATAGATTAAAATAACATACAAATAGAATATGATATGAATCAAATGATTAATTAAATTAAATTAAATTCTAAATGTTTGATAATATATTTGTCTGTGAAAAAAACATATCTATTTATTTTTTCATATTATGAACGTTAAAGGTCATATGATATTTAATATAATATATTAAATGGTTTAATGATATAAGTATATGAAAATAAAAACATGTATCATTCCTTTCTAAAAATAATATTACAATTAATTCATTAATATTAAAAGAATTATGTTGAATTAAAACTGTTTAAACAAGTACAATATTTTTCAATTATAGCATTATTAATAAAAAATAATTTTTAATAAATATTATATGAACATTATAATTAATTATATTATTATATAATATTTAATTACCACTTCATATTCAGTTTATTTTATGATAAACATTTCATTTTAATTAAATAATTAATATTTCCACCATACGCCGATTTGTATCATCAAATGACTAAATAATCCACAATAGTTTATGCTCAATATAAATGCAACAAACACATATCATATACTTCATAATAAATGTAATTTAATGTTTCTAATATAATTTGAATAATATTATATTAATTATCAGCTTATATATGTATTTTTCAATCTGGTTTGTAATGTATTTACCTAATTTTATATATATATATTTCATACCTGAGATTTGTTACATTTTATTATGTTTTTTAAAAAAAAATTAATGATATAACCCATGTAATGAATTAATCATTTTTGGGTAATATTATTCAACCATTATATATATATTGTTTTCTTTTTGTTGTTTATATAGAATTATAATCCATGAAAAATATATCTCTAGATCATAACATTTATTAGATTGATTTTTTTAAAAATAATTTATTGTAAATTTCACTTTAAAAAACATACAGGATAATGTGTGTCATGTTATTTTCATTTATCCATTTATGTTATTTAGCAATAATTTTATGAAAAACTAATGATTTTATAATGAACTTAGACAATATATATATATCTGATAATTGAAAAATAAAATATAATCCTAAAATATTCGTTGTTTCATTCCCAACATAAATAAATGATATACATTTAATTATATATATATATATATATCAACTGTATTGTGAATTTTTTATTCATACATCTAATATAATGATCATTTGGTGTTACAACTATGTCATAAAATTTGATAATCCACGGTGAATCATATCGAGGATACCTATTAAATCAATGATTCATAATATTTCCAAAATATATCACATCCATTTTCCACATACCGTTATTATAATTTGATTGAATGTGTTATACATAATTGCATAATGATTTGAATTTTTTATTTGTAAAAACAATGATTTCAAATATGATTAAATAAATTACAAGATCTATTATAATATCATGTTATTTAAATATAAGGGAGTATATTTTATAGCAACTTTAAAGTTAGTTCAATGATGGAATATTATATAAAATAATTTGTGAGGGATTTTCAATGATTATGGAAATCGTATCCTTGTTGAGAGATATGAAGGTTGTGTATTATATCCACTCTCCCATCTTGTGGATCAATTTTTTTTATTGGGAATAATATGATTATGAATTAATAATGTATAATAATAGTAATTAATTATCATCAATATTTATGAAATTTTTGTAATTCCCCAAACTAACAAACAAGGTCTGAGAAAATGAACAAAAAGACCCCATGCATGCCTCCCTGTATGAAAATGGATGACAAATAGAATAATGGGTACTTACACCGTCAACCGAGAGTCTATACCATTTGTAATCATAGTCATACACCATAGAAAAAATAAAATATATTTATCGAAAATTTAAGCGGAATAATTATAATTGTAATATAATATAAAATGGAAAACATTTAATATATATAATTAAATAGGCTCTAAATGTGGAAAGAAAAACATGAATGTGTAATGGAATAGCTATATATAATAGAATAAACGCCATTGAAATCCCATATAATATGTATTGGTAAAACAATCTTCTTTACAACCCATATATCTACACTTTTATGTAAGCCTTAGGGATTTACATATACTCCAAACTAAAAATTATTAACTCACATTGAGATTTTTGAATATAGTCTCTCGAATTAAAACATATTGGACAACACCAATACATGATTAACATGTATTAAAAATTATAATAGATTTATTCCATGGTGAAAAAATGCAAAGAAAATACAAAATAATAATATACGAGATATTTGTGTCCCAACAAGGCCACTATGATTCTCTATTGTACATATTTATCTCCATTCTAATATTATAAAAATTCCACCCCTGATCAAGAACTCAAAAAAATAACGGTGAATATGTTACTCAGTATCCACAAGTCATTGAGTGTTATGGTAATAAAATAACTTAATAGAGATCATGTTACATTAAATCCCTTATTCATCAAGATACTTGTCTTTCCACAAAGCGATATCCTAAAAAAGTAAACTATAATTCATTATCCATTGTGTATTGGGTCAGTTTAAATGTATTTTAAGAGGATATGTTACCAATAACCCTCATAGATTTGAGTTTTGGATTGGCCCTGAATTATATTTATTGAACATGTTACTCAAAATCCATAAGTCATTTAGTTTTAGGTCGGGTCAGAAGGTCATCATTCCCAAAATGACACTAATACATGTCTTACATCAATACCTTAATTCCCCTAGAATGTTGATTGTTCCATAATCATCATCATCAAAAATCACCGAGACACTCCTTATATGGTATAATTACATCACCAATGTCAACCTTTTCATAGTAAAAAAACAATACCTATAACGGATATATAAATAAAACTCATTAGTTGGAGTATATAAAGGAATAAAATAGAATTGAATAAGGAGAATCTATAGTAAAAAAAATTACAGGTGATCAATATCAAACATGGATTAAAATAAAATCATGAGTACTCATGGAATCAAACATCACATATGGTTCCCACATGATATAAATTCACAAACATTCGATCATAATCACGCAGAAGAAAACTCTAAACAAAGAAGAACCCTATTTGGTATATAAGTGCACAAAAGGGACCAAAATGTACATTAACTTATTAATTTTTTATTAGTTAAAAAAGACTAATTACCATGTGATGAGTAAAAAATGAGTCACACTAGAGTTCTAACAAGATCAAAACAACTTTTGAATGATCTTTTAGACCAACCCCAAATCATTGTTGAATTGGTTTGAAAAAAATATTTAAGAAGGAGAAATACAATGAAAGAGAGGGAAAATCACCTTTAAATAGAATTATTTGACCCACTATTGTTTGGAATAATTCCATTTTCATGGGGATATATGATCTCGTTAACAATACATGGAATCATGCATGTTTTGAGACTAAATTTTGGGAAAACATATTGTCAATGACCCTTAATAATTTATATACAGACTAGAAAAGTAGGAATTATGTCCCCACACTGATTGATATACTATAATATATTCCACAATAGAAAGAAAAGTAGTTCCTTGGAGTTGTCTTTTCAATAGTGGTTCATGGTCAAAAGAAGATCAACAATTGACACCTTGTCCAGTGTAGATAACCATTAAACTATATAAAGTTGCATTGACATAATTTACACCACTACGATGAAACCAACAAGTAATCATAGAGAAACTATAATGAAACCAACTCTCTACAATGTACGTACCTAGAAAATATAGGATCTAATAAACACAACATTTAATACTCCACACCACAACACATAATATATGAAAAAACTATGGGAAAAAAATCTGAAATTATCATCTTTGGATTCTACAATGTAAAATACCAACCACTATATCTGTACGCACCGTTGAGGAAAATAAGATACATATAATAATATCTATTTTGACTTGAAAACATTGGACAGTTAAAATACAACCCTCTAAAGACTTATCATTAATGATAAAAATCATTAGGTATTATAATCATTGAAATCATCCCACTGACCCAAAAAATCTAATTTCAACTCCCAATATTCATATTGGATATATAGATGTCTCCAAAGGAACTAGATAACTAGAACTATCTTCCACAGTAACACCTTCTCTCAACAGTATACAATCCGAACATGTTGTTCCACAAATGATGAATTTGAATCTAGATAAACATCCTCATTGTAAACCACATATTTCTGATCGATCATGTGCATGTAGTGGTAAGACACATTAAAAAAACTCTTTATATCATGGTAATAAACAATAATCTCCCAATAGTAAGATATAGTACAAAGATAATTATAAATAATTAATAACTAAAATATTTTTTGAAGGGCAATTTTAATTTTTTTGAAAAAATAAATTCCAAAGATTTGTAGTCGAAAATGGAATAATTTATCACTAAAAATGATATCTAATTGTTATATGCACATATCAAAATATATTATTTGACTACTCCATGTGGTGGTAATCAACTTCCCAATTCGATGCACTCTTCCAAAGGTCTCTTTAATGATTATATGACCTACCATTATTTCCTTAGCTACCCATTCCAATATAATGGTGAATGACATGGACATATATAGAGAGCCTCAAATTATGCCTTATTAATAAAATCCCTATATTTTTTATTACATACGAATTTACCCAAGGATAATTAATTCTAAAGATCCACTAAAATATTGGATGATTGACCATTGTATATCGTTCTGTATATAAATATTCAACACGAATTAGACATAGGTGTTTGGATGATATATTGTACCCAATTTCATTTAATTACACAAAACACATATTTAATAACTACAACATCGTCACGTAAAATATATATCTCTGTCAGAAACAATTCTAAAGAAAACACTACTTTCGATAAATCACATGGACATACATACTTACCACTTTACCAGAAATGAGTAACTATTTTTATGTGATCAACAATCTCATAAAGAACATAATATATTCTCAAGGTCCTTGTAAATGTTATAAAATTTCCATTATGAAACTGTAGAAATTTAAAATAGGAATAAGAAGTGTTGTAGAAAACCACATAGACTCTAGTGTTAAACCTTTATCTTTTGATAGGCAAGGAATGATGAAATAAATCAAATAATGTCCCTTTATATCATTGGCCTCTATAACTATCACCTATGTTCATGGAACATATTAGACACTTCATAATGCTCTCCCCAACATGAGGTATGTATTTGTATCATTATCTATTTCTAATTAAATTATGAGCTATAAAACTCCCATGTTGTAGGATCACATCATCATCGTCCAATTAAATCCTTATTATAGGGTCACCACATACTATCTATTCCCACATCACAACACTCTTTTGATTGAATTCATAACTATCCTTCACAAACACTACTAAATAGCACATTAAAATTATGGAGGAAATTCAATCGATCCCTTGACCTTGAATGAATTCATCCTCTAATTAGAAAATAATCCAACTAGGTACAATTTTCTCTATGGAGTCTATTCATCAAGATGAAGAGATTCCCAAATCTTACGGATACTATAACATGTAATAATGTTTAAATTACAATGTTCATAGACCATATAATTTAGATTTATTTATAGGATATTAACCTTGATACTCTACCTAAAACTCAAATCCTAGTTTGAAATGATATAGAATAGGACGTTATATTCATTAAATACCACAAACCTTACAGTAAAAAGATTGTATCACAAAAACATCATGGTGTAAACCAGAATATTAATCTCTGATTATTTAGTGATATAGTACAGTTCATGGTGTTGTAACCAATGTTATCCATAAGGTACAACTGAGTAAATCTACATCAATACTACCCCAAATTTAACTCCTGAATCAACACAATTTATAGTATAAATAATCAAATTAATAATAATAATCAACATATGTGTCGTTGTCCAAATAATATTCTTCTCTAGAAAATCATCCACACAATAGTTTAATGGATTGGACATCACCAACTTATTACCCATCACAATCAGGGCTGTGAATAAATGTCATAAAACCTATATAAAATGAAAATACAACCAACTGTATCCTAGAGATCTCTTGATCACAATCTCATTTTGTGGACGTGTCTAATATATCAAAACCACTAATTTTTGAACGTCCATTTATTGACATGTCTTAATAACCACAAGGATCAAGAATTTTCCACCATGAATTTAAATGTGGAACCTGGATAACTTGGGATAAAGATAATGTGTTTAAAGTGTCCGAGACAGTATCAAGAGATGTATTGAATTTAACTATGATTTTAGTGAGAAAACGATGATAACCTTAATGAATCCCATGATGAATGATTCATTGTATCGTGGAGGATACTGTTTATGAGATACATGCACACCGCTGGATCACTATTCTGTCTAAAATCCATTATAATTTAATTTTATTCTCCATACATGAAGCTAAATGTCATTTTTTTATTTACTCATATCAATCGCTTAATTGGTAATTTCTTAAACAGAGATCAATCTTGGAGAACAAATAGTTTTCCCATAACTGATCAATGATGTCATTTATTCTTGGAAAAGGGTTAATATTATTCACAGTCACTTGATTCATCTTTATGTAATCTACATATAGTATAATACTAACATATACCTACAATGAAAAAATATCACCCATTGTGGTAGGATCATCATGATAAAATCATTCTTCTTTAATTCCTCAGGCTATACATTGGGCTCCTTCAATGCATCTAGCACCATATGATTTGGCGGTATCAAAATAGATTTTGTACATGAAACATATTCAATTAGAAAATCAACTCATCTATTAGGGGTAAGACCTGTGATGGAAGCTAGGAATATTTCCTAGAAGAGATCCATAGATTGAGGAAAATATGGGGGGATACTATTGATCATTCTAAAATAGTCAATACAAAAATTTTCTAAAAACATTTATCCGGATGGATCAGGTTTTGATCCACTCTACCTTCTACCAACTATTTCCCACTAGTCATCATTGGGTTCTCTATAACACTTCTAGTAGCCCATTCAAAGAATGATATCAAATATCATAGTCTATATAATCATGAAATCTAATAGATGTCTATAACTGGAAATTACTATATGAAACATTTTGAATCTATGAATAAGGTCTAAGTTATTACATATTGAAGTGTTATGTTAAGAAAACATATGAGATAAATTTTCAGGTAAGTCAAGTCCATCAATTACCTATGTAGATCTAAGTTAAAGGTAAGAATAAGTACAAAAAATGTAGTAGATATAAGTGAATTGATCAAGACGAAACATCAAAGAGTATAAATTCACTAACCACTATCTTATGGATATAGATCAAATACATATATACAATGATTTTCTCACCTCGATAGACCTAAACATGTGGTTTTTGAATCATATGTGTCATAATATTCCAATAATACAACTGAGTAGCATAGAGGGATACCTAAATTGTAAATCACATGAGAATTTGGTATTATGGAATCTTTGTATCAATGTTTTGTAGTAGAATTTCTGGTGATTATGCATCTCTCCATGTATCCATTACATGTTCCATTATTTTGAATGAAACTATTGTTATGTATGGAATTTACAATGTTTATGCATTATAGAACTCATTGTAAGGTGGTTGAAGAAAACATACTCTACTAACCACACTTACCACTACCCCATTATAGGTCTATGGACTTCCAATTACTACTAATGGATGATACACATATAAAAATAGTAGGAAGTCATCCATCTTGATTAATCAATGATATAAGAAGGAACCCATGCTAATCCTTCTCCATGACCCTCTCTATTATAATATTATATTAAATATCATGTGTGTCTATGATTAGGTTTTAGAATATATCCCCTCCGATAATATGGTGATTATGACCAATATCTTAATTCCATGAAATATTTTCCTCATTTCTGGAAACTATAGGAGTAATATAATTTAGATTGGTTAAAAAAAATATTACAATGAAACTAGAATGAATCCCTACTAATACTTTAACAATTCTAGGGAATTATATATCTTTAGATTCATGAGATGTAATTCCTCAAATAAATATTCTCAAAGGACTTATAATAACAATACTTACGTCATGATTTTAGTCACATGACAAACGTACGGTCAAGGTGAGTCCTTGAAGCATGAAATAAGATTCCTCGATATATTGGTATTATGATGTATTGAAAATGTCGAATAAGTCATCAATGATGTTTATCTGGTATTTGATGTCCTATGATTCCCTATTACCCATGATTTATAGAGGTTATAGATGTTTTACGTCATGAGAAAAGTGAACCATGGTCCCATGTAATCCTTCTCTAGAGGCAATTATAGTATAAAAGAATTTGGGAACGACTGGATCAAACTCCCATTGTACTAAAAATGATGTTGGAGAATTATTTTATGAATTATTCGATGTAACCTATAGTGGAATAGCTATGTCATCCCTATTGGGAGCATTTAATCATCTTGAAAGTGTTCTCTTTATGAAAATACAAAAAAAATATTGTAACACACTAATCCATTTGTCGTATTCTAATCAACCAATGGGATGAAACATTTTTTTTCCAAAAATACTAACATCAACCAAATGTATATCCTTCAAAAAACTACCAATGGTTCTCCATACCACAATTTTAGTTACAATAATTTATATATATAACATAAAATTCTTTTCTAGTTCATGTAATAAATGAAAAAATAGATATAACACATCAGAAAATAATTCATTTATAATAAAAAATAGAGTATATAGGCTTATCTTGAAAATATAGAATGAATAATGTCATTTAATAAATGAAATAATTTGAAACAAACAATATATATATATATATATATATATATGAAAAGTGATTCTATGTGCCTATAAATTAATCCTCAATTCACGAAAATCTCATAAAGTATTAACAACAACCCCTTCGGTAGTAACTAAGAGTACTATTACGTACGAGATGTCTAGAAACATAACTACTTGCCTACCATAGTTTTAATCAACCTATCTATTTTTTATTATGTCACATTTTAATTAATGTAATTAAATTAATATTTGGTACCCTTATCATTTCATAACACCCCAGCCAAACCAAACAAGTCCAAGCTAGAGAACAGAAACAGGTCTTGTGTGCTTCCCTATATGCAAGATGCTGTTGGGTTGTAGTGATAGTGGAAACATCATCCGTGGGGATATAATACTGTTGATTATCATAGAAATACAATATAATCATAAATTAAATATAAAAAGAAGTATATCAAACAGATGACTATATATAATACATTTAAATAAATGAAACACTTGTAATTCCAAAAAATAATAGGCTCTCAAAGTGGAAAAACAAACTAGAGTGTGAAATGTAATAAACCCAGAATAAATGATGTTCTATGTAAATTATTTGGATTATACAGTAGAACCTTACGATCTCAATTACCCTGAACCCAATAATTTGTTATGGGCCTATTGACATACCTAGAACCTAAATCATGAATTCTTCTTGAATATAAAGATTCCCATATAGGGTTTGAGTAATGAAACCTAATAGGAAACCCACAATGAATAATGATCATTTGTTGACAAGTATAACTAGTGTATTCCATGATAATAATAAATATTAAATGATTAAAAAATCAATATTAGGAAATCATGTGAAACAAAATCACAATAACGCCTGACTGTACATTCTTTAAATCCATGATAAATGAATAATAAGAAGTCATTATAAGTGATCATGTGTTAGCCACAAGGATATTGAAAATAATAATCAGAATCCCAATGTCCTTTAATTATAGTGGAGCAAAATTTATGTCTGAGAAACATGCTATATGAAATCCTTAAGGCTTCATGTTTCTTGTTGAGCCATAATGAAATATAAATAACATGATACTCAAAATCCTAAACGTATTAATTATTTTTTTCATGAAATAAGTCTATTGGTGAACATCGTAATTGGAATAGTTATGTCATAGATTTTTTAGTTGGGACAAAAGGATGTCAAGCCCCAAATGATGTTTGCACTTATATGGCCTCAAGTACCTCTTTCACCTACCCTGCCCTTGAGTATGTAATCATCATAAATGAATATCATCCGCACTCACCCTCTATTGGATAATGATATCATAGAGGTATAATTGTGTTGAGTAACAGTAATAATAAAACTCTAGGAAATATGACTACTCATTATAGGGTAGAGTATAAAAATAATAAACATAACATGGAATCATAAAAATTAGTATAAACATAAATGTACATGAAATACAAATTAGGCACAGACAACAAGTTACTCAATTATACTAACGGAAGAAGACATCATATATGAGTGTCATAATCTACAAATATATAGTCATTTAAAAATAATAAATCACTGAAAAACATTCTATACCTTATAATAATTATATCTAAGAAGCTAGTGTACCTACGACTCCCAAAAGTTATAAGAATTACTAATATTTCATTGATTAAGATAATATGTAAGAACAACTGTTGAGTGACACATGAGTAACACCTATGATATAAAAAGATCATGATATCATGAAACGAGTTATTATAACTAAATGAAAAAATAGTTTATATTTTTAATCAATGTTATGTGGTTTTGATTTGATATTAATTAATTATTCCCCTGAAAACTAATTTTTTTTATAAAAATTTTAAAATTTGTAATGACATTTTTAATTTAATTTAAATTATGATTTTTAGTTATTTTATAAATAATATTACATCATTTTTTTGGGTTTCAAGGGAATTACTCATGATTTTCATTGTATTACCAAACTATAAGAAATTTAAAATGTGGAAGTTAAATTGTTTTAAAAAATATAAATATTTTTCGTGAAATTTAATTTTATATATGATTATTTTATATATAAATTATTTATTATTTCTAAGTGAAATCACGTTTTATGTAGTTATTGTGTCATAAATTAAGCCATGCCTTGAATAGGACCTCAACTAGGGGTAATGCAACATTTAACAAGCCGAATTTGGCCAACCAATCACGCAACCAACTATGAGAGACCACCTTGGGCCGAATGCGCATGGGGGATCAATCCCATTCACTGAAAACCCTCATGTGGTAAATCCCATGGGTTATATCTACATTAATATCCAAAGTATGGTGTTTGGGGAATTTTTGTGAGACACTAAGAGAACAGGCTCGCCATTACATGGTAGTGATTGACGACAGGCGGGAGTTCTCGTACACCAACACAATTTTGTTACCACTTAGGAATTGCATGATCTATTATAAACCATCATGAACCTATGACCAAGGTTTGATCTAGAATAATAATTTTTTGATCACTTTTCAAATTTTCAGAAATGCGGGTGTTTCAGTTAAACATCACTCCCCTTGCATTCAGACACCACATTCCACCATCTCAACCATGGATCCACTACATAGAAATATTGGCCGCCTATAATTTAAAGGGAAAACACCATAGATAAATCTCAAAAACATTAGTGGTTAAAAACCTCCCCTGACATTCATATGTTGATGATTCCACTAATCACATCATAAGAAACACATGACCACTATGAAGAAATTTTCAAATTATCCTCGGTGCACTACAACGTTTAGAAAAAGATGAGGTTCCCACTACATTTAACTTTCTCCCATAACCACATATGCTACCATGGATCACCTAAGAAACATTAGAGGACTCCAATAATCCAATTTCATTGCACATCCAGCCACTAAGATGGCTGGATGACATGAAAGATGCCACTAACGCTACCTTTTTCACCATCCATGTCTCTAAGAATCCACCATGGAAACAAAGTATTATTGATTTCTAGTTTTATGAATCATTAACCATAAAATTACCCTTACACGTGGAGCCAAAAATTTCGTTCACATCCATTCAATGCATGAATGTATCGATAGTGCCCACATGGTACCCTGTATAGTTTTCTTCAACACTAAAAAATTAAAACAACCGAGATAATCGGTTGGGAATATTGTAACCATGTGTATCATGGGTGTATTTGTGAAGTGAGATCCCTATTAATATGGTTTACTCATTAGAGGAATTGAATATCCCCATGAAAAGGATATGGGACTCCCCCTCGTATCCTATAATAACATGAGTCATCTCCAATGTAAGAGGGAGTTGACCCTACTGGTGGGAGAATCCCACATGGAGGCAAATGCTGCACAAAATACTTATCTCTTCACTTTTCTTTTTCAGTTTATTTTTCTTTTATTTTTAGTTCAATTTTACAAAAAAATTAATTTTTATTCACATTCTCTAGTTTTAATAAATAAATGAATTTTTCATCATATTGTTCCCATTATTTCTTTCACCATAATCTTCTTCTTCCTTGTCTTATTCTTCTTCTCCTTATATAATTTTATTTTTTTATTATTTTAAAATTTTTATATAAATTTACTTTTTTTACTTTCTTTAATTCTATTATAATTCATTGTTTATTTTTCTTCTATTTTTCTTACTATTCTATCTATCTCATCAAAAAAAATTTACTTATATTTCTATCATCCTCATTTTTTTTATTTTCTGTTATTTTGTTATATTATTTCTTATCTTTATACCATTCCTCAAAGTGATCTCTTAAACCTTATAATGGGATTTTGACTCATGGATTTCACTAGGGGAGGTAAATGTGTTCTTTAATTTTTCTTAATATTTATTTGGAGCTCTTGTTGGTTCTGAGTAGCATGACTAGGAGTAGCTAATGTACTCGTAACATGAAACCCAATCTATAAATATCCATTTAGAACCATTTTCCCATTAGTCATTAGCTATCTCATCAAACAATGGAGTTATGTGAATTAATGGGTGAAACTACATCAATAAAACTAGGTCTTGGATGATGAAAATACCTATACAACGATGTGTCATGAATCTTGATTACATGTAGAGGTGTAATTGAGAGTGATTATAGTATTTTAGATTTCATAGTTGATAAATAAAATAATAGTAATTCATGATGATATTAAATGATTATATTATCAAACTAAAATGATATAAATAAATGGGAATAATGATTAAACACACAAATAAAGCTAATAACACATTCTTCCATTATTGACATGATTTATTTATAATTATATCTTAGTATTTGTTTACAATTATCATATTCTATGTAAATTAAATATTTAATAAATTAATGAAAAAAATATACTCCAAATATCTGGCGTAAAATAATAAATATAAAAATTGAAGTAATTTTATTGATTTTGAAAAAATCTACTACAAAAACACAAGAGATCCAATTATGGGATTACACTGGTTAAACACTGTACTACATGAAGAAAATAAATTTTTCTTGCAACCCCAAATGAAAATAATGCATTAAAAGTAGAGCATTTTACAATAAACCAATATTTTATTTTCATATTTTTATTAATTTGACATTTCGATAGATATTATTTTTAAAAAACTATAAAAAAAATTCTTTTTTCGTGATGTTTTCAAATGCTAGTTTTTTCAATTCCTAGAACAATTACTCTCAAGTGAATAACTCTTAATTTCAAAATACTATAGAGATTTCTAACGTACAAAATATTAATAATATCTTGGACTTGTCCAAGCTTTTGATAAATTGAAATAACAATGGAATTTAATTTTATGAACTGAAAGATATGATAAATGGTGACATTGATAAATATCAAAGACTAGTGGCTGTAATAAAACTGCCACAAAGGATGCCCAATTTTACTAACTTCATGAAAGTGGTAGACTCCTATATTGATATTTATCCACATACAATCCATATGATGGGCTAAATAAAAAAATTCATGATGAGATAAAGATGATTAATGATGGGGAAAACATTCCTGGTGAGCTAACTACCGGTGAACAACATGATATGGGTGAAATATATAATGAATATAAGGTAAAATAATATCTCCCATATCCCTAAAACATGGAAGTTATATTAGTATTATATATAGATAAATATATACAAGATGAAAAAGGCATAGTAGTGATGAAATTTGAAGAATGGATGGAGGAACATAACTACCTAACTCCATCAATTGAGATTAAAAAATATGAAGAAATTACCACAAAGGTAGTTAGTAATCTAAAGAAATACCAGGGAGACATCTTTTCTTGAATCATTTTCATTTTTATTTAATTAAATCTAATTTGATTATCCCACCATTTTGTCTTGAATATTCATATTTGTTCAAAAAATTTAATTCCTTAGAGAGTGAGGAAAAAACTGGTAATGAACTTTTTATGGAACACATCAAGGTGACTAATTTTTATGAATATACATTTTTGAAGCACTATTAGCAAATCAACATATATATTAATGGATAAATAAATATAGATGATAGAAAAATTAAAATGGATAAATTAATTATTAAAAATACAAATTTAATACTTGTTAAGTAAAAATATAATATTATCTTACCATTCATCCATAATTTCAGATAGAGAATATTAAAAAACATTGGAAGAGAAAGGTTGAAAAATAAGAAACCAAGAAGGAGGATGATTCATACATCATACTACCCCCACCATCTAATCTGTAGTAAATATTGAATGTGATGGATCTGGTATACTCTATTCATGGATCATTCCTCACCAGAAAAAAGAAGAACATAATGGGAAAATTCACATGTGGAGGTTAATTTCAATGAAGCACCACCAATCATCTGACATTGAGTAGTTTCTAATTCATACCTCTTGAGGGTGTAAAAATTTGAGTACCTTAGAGGGATCATAAAAGTATTTATCATTAATTTAATTATAGTATATTAATTGTACTATCTCAGTATGAAACCTAATCCATCAAATCATTTTGGGATATAATCACTAGATCCATATTCTTAATTATCTATTTTCATTTTATAGGATCATGATGGTAGATAGAAACCCTCAAATAGCAGAAGGAGAAGAAAATATATTCAAGTGAAAGAGATATTATTTTTTATTAATATATTTAAAAATATATAAATTTTGTTCATAGAAACATTTTTTGTGCTTCCTACATGAAATTTCATTATCATACTTGAATTACTATTTAGTTTAAATATATTTATGATACATTAGTTTCTATGGAAACATGTGATTTAATGTTTTCAATTTCAATGTTTTTAAATTATAATGATTAAAATTAAAATATTGGATGATTAAAGTAAAGCTTGGATACATAAATGAGGACTCATTATTTAAGGGAAGTAGTTCATTCAAGTAAATGATATTTCCCGAAAATAATTTATTCTTTGAATTTTTGAAATTTATATGAATAGAATTTTTATTTTTAATCATTCCATAAGTTTTTCTCCAAAATCATATTCCAATTCTTGAGAGGATTTCAATCCCAAATACCTCCTTATAATTATGAATCATAATTCATGAGTCCACTTTGGAAATTTTCCTAACTAGAACATTAATTTGAACTTGTCAGTGATAAGAATTTACAAAACCACATTTTAAATAATTGTGGAATATTTGATAATCCATGATCCTCAAAAACCAAAATTTCATTATCATTGTTTATCCCCTTGAATCAACGAATGAAATTGTTATGAATGGGCCATTTTTAAATCAATTTTTAACCATTCCTAGAATTTTTTAGTATTACACAGATATATTGATGTATAATTGTGTGTGTGAAGGTAGTAGAATAGAAATAGATCAATTAATTATTAGGAGATGTGAGGGGGCTTGGTGTGATGAGAATGTTTTTTTATTAATTAGGTGTACATTATTGTTTGACCACCTATAGTAAATAATCTAAAATTAGAAAAAGAAAAAAATGGTTATTAAAATGGGTTTTTGATTTGAAAAAACAAAAAAACAATTACTATATAAATGAATTTTATAATATGTTTTTATGTGGTGGATTTGTTGTTAATTCTAAAAATAAACTCCAAAAGAGAAAAAATGTACATGTTTAATGAAAAATAAATAAATGTATAATAGTCGAAGGAAAATATTCATGAGGATGCTGATATCATTCATTATGAGTTTCTTTGATCATTATATTAACATGAGCAAGGGAAGAGTGAGTTGTAACAATTTTATTTGGATAATTTCTTTACTGTGTTACTTTTTATATCATATACTTTACATTAGTGATTAACCTCCTCCTTGAGAATATATATTATAATTTCTATCAACTATAAGAATTAGAGTCATATGTAACCTTATTGAAAATACATCATGATTTTATGGTTCTTTTTTATTTTAAATGTGGATAACATAGTTCATTGAGATGATTTTTGTAAGGAGAACGTTCTCATAAAATGATCATTACTCTACTAAAATTCTATCATGAGTGATTACTGACAGGACTAAAAAGGGATGAAAATATTGATTCTTTTTTATTAATAATAATTAATTAAAAATAATTAATGAATTATAAATTATGTTAAACCATTTTGAAAATAGAAAAATTAAAAATCTTTAATTCATTTTGTATATGAAAATTATTAAATAGAATTGATATTTTATATGGTATTTTTATTAAATTTCATAAAATTTGAAATTGTTTAATTTCATTGCTATGATATTTTCATGCTCGGAAGTAATGGTGACCTTTAAATTCCATTCTATGATTATATTATCATATAAATAATTTTTTTGTGTGTGGGGGTATTTTGCATGCATTATTTGTTTTCCATATTTCTGATCAATTTTCAAACATTTTGAGTATATTTTTCTTGTTATGGCAAAAAATTATCATGTTTTAAAAAATAAAAGGAGATTTTAAATGATTTATTGAAATAAATTTTGATTATGGTTTTTAGTAAAATATATATATTTTAAATATATATATTTGATTTAATTGTTTTTAATATCAATATCCATGATTTTGAATGTTTTATTAAATTGTTATAAATTTATAATGTGGATGTGAAATGGATTAAATGAATAAATATTTTATTAAATTGAATTTTATTTTTGAGAAATTGATATTTAATTATTCTTATATTTATAAGTTTTATAATTTTTCAGGTGGTTTTTGTGTCAGCAATTAAGTCCATCCTTAAGAATTCACTCAACTAGGGGAAGTCCACCACTTAGTCTACCCCCTTGTGTCGGATAGTCACACAACCCTCTAGTAGATCCAGCCTTATGCCAGAAGGTAATGAAGGATAAATATAGTTAATATAATGATCATAGGTTTAAAATTATAAGGTTTAATTTCAACAACAAGTCGTGAGTGGTGGTGCATTGTGAAACTGCATGCAGCATCGCATGGAGAGTCTCATCGCCAAGGGGCAGTGTATGATAGTGGAAGGGAGTAATCCCGCTACAACATGCCTTCATTTCCGATTCCCATACAATTCTTTTATTATAATGAATCATTATTGTGTTCTATGTCTTGATGTATAACATCATTTTTCTTGGTATTATTCAAATTTTAATAACTAATCATCTTTTTCTCTCAAACTTTCTCGCATCGCACTCAGAAAACCCACGCAATAAACTCCATTATAGATCCTTCACTTTTCATCATTGACCGTCAATATGTCACAAAAAACATTCCATTTAAGAGTCTTTCGTTAGAATGGGATCGATGAGTTTTCCTACTATTGATGCCTGAGGACATGACTGATTATCTCAGAAGGCACAAACGACCACCAAGATGAATTTGTTGACGACTCCACTAGCCACTTCAAAGGACATAAAATGATGAGGGACAAACTAATTTCCACTACCATCCTTCAATACTTACCACACAATAAATCACCTCTAATGTGTCAGATGACTTTAGGGGTCACACTTTGAAGCTCATACTACCACTTTTAACACCATACGAGAAGGAGGGGGGCACCTCTACTACCACAGTTCACCATATATGTCTCTAGACTTCCTATAAGGATATCAAATCCTATTGATAAATTTACCATGAACAATTAGTTATGTTTAAACACCTACATGTGAATCTATCCATGATAATCCCTTCCATTCCATTCATGAAGGGGGCCATGGTGTCCACATTTTACTCTTTGGGGATATCTTCCACACTGGGAGATTTAAATAATCGAGATACATAGGTGTGTCTTCAATCACATAATGTCTCATAGATGAATCTATGAAGATATATCCCTCTATATCTTGGAGACTCATATGAGGATTTGATATCCCCAAAGGATTCCATGAACCTCTACCTCATTTACAATAAAATATAGATCCAACACCCATTCCAGAGGGAGTCGACATTGCTAGAGGAATAAGTCTTGATGGATGTCAATGATATATTTCACCATTAGATAAGAATTTTTCATTTTTATATATTTCATATTTTATTTTAAATTTTATTATTTATTTTAATTTTATATTAATGGATATTTTATTCATTTTCATTTAATACAATAAATCCATGATTTTTTTATTTAAGTTATATTCACCAATTCTTCAACCTCCAACATCTTATTCCATTTTATTTTCTTCAACACGTAAATTTTATTATTATTTTAAAATTATTATTTAATTTATATTTTGTTTATTCATTATTTGATTATTATTCTATTCTTAAAATAATTCTATTTTATTTCGCTACTATATCTCTCTCTAAACCCATTTTTTTAGTTTTTTCCTTCTTATTTTATTTATCCTATAATTGTTGTTTTTTATTTATCTTCTTTTATTCTTATTTTATTTATTGTATTCTTCCTAATCAACGAGTTTGTATTATATACCAAATAATGTGTGTCTATACCAAGGATTGAATAGGGGAGTTTATGTTTTCTATGAATTTTTTTAATGTCTATTTTGAGTTTGTGATAGTTTCGAGTAACATGTATTGGGGAGGAGAATGTCCCACATAACATACAACTCATGTTTTCTCATATTGTTTTATTTAAACTATTTTACCACACTTAATATGATAGATATTCACACTATTTATTGAATGAATCAGTATATGTAATGGTATCAATAGATTAAGGTCATCGAAGATGTCAGACTCTAGTCTAAGGTGTGTAATCAACCTTGATTTCGTGGGGAGGAGTAATTTAGAGTTATCAAGGAATCCAAGATTTCACAATTTCTAAATATAAATATTTGAAAACAGTAATGATATTTAATGTTTGAATTTTCAAACTAAAATTAAACAAATAATAGAGAATAATAATTTATCCAAAAATAAAGCCTAAGAATGATTTTATTAGTTCATTACAAACTCTATTTAAAATGGAATATTAATATATATTTATAATATCTTTATTTAAATTAGTTTAAATATTAAAAAAATAATCATAAACCAAAAAATTCTCCATTTCATGTATAAAATAATTAAAAAACAATAAGAATTAGTTTTTGTGATTTAGAATAACTGAGTTAACAAACTAATAAGCTCTTTATGTGAGATGACCATGGATGACCATTTTAATAAACAAGGAAAATAATATAAATTTTTATTTTCCCCATGATAGGCATGAATCAAGAATGAACACAATTTCATCGCAAAAGTGGTTCTAAAATAATATCATAGAAGTAAAACAAAGAAGAAAGGGAGGGAAACTCACTTTGAAATGTCATTGGTTAATCCTTCTATGTCCGTATAATTCCCACTGATAGTGGGATTGAAGAGATCATTAAGATTATCATGTTCCACCAAGGTTTAATTAGAATGGAAATGAGAATAATGGGTATTATGGGAATTGAAATTTTTTATATGTTCTATAAAATAATGTATCATTACTCAATAAAAAGGGATATTCTGAAATTCATTACAAAATCCCTAGGATTAAAACATAAGGTATTTGACTATGTCACATTAGTTTCAAGTAAAACGTTAATCCATAATCAATGGTATTATATATAGATAGATCCTATGATCTACGAAAATGTATTGTGGTTTAATGACGATCTATACCACACTACCTTCAATAAATCATTAGGATAATATACTGTAGCCACCCCTTTATGACATAGTGACCACGCAATTCATAGATCCTATAAACTCGAAAATCAGTCTTCCATTCCTTAGTCTATTAACTTTTTCCCTGATGTGATAAAATATTGAAACCATCAAATATGGACATTATTTCATAATTTCATAACAATAAAAAAAAATAACCTCCACTGTAAAAAAATATGACACAGTTTGTAGTATTATATGCCACATAAAGAATTAGATCTTCATAAAAGTATAAATTATTTTTAATACTTATTATAATTATTATATATCATTTTAAAAAAAAATGATAATGTAAAAAATAATATAAATATACCGAATAATATTTTATCTATGTCAAAAATTATAATAGAGGAAATATAAAATATATAATATTACATAATTTCGTTGAAAATATTAATAAATGAAATTATAAAATCTTGAAGAATAATAACTTGAATAATTTATGAACATTATACAACACTTTTTACATGAAATACATATCATTTTATTTCAATTTTTTTATATTTCTCCAAGGGATCACCATAATCTCAAAAATAAATGTGATATTACAGGGATATATATGTATAATGCATGATATATAAATCCCTATTAGAGTTTAATATATGATAAAAATGTATTGAAACCTCACAATTTAAATAATCATATCATTGAATCAATAAAGGGATGATTCATAAATCATCATATAGAAACATAGAATAAGAGACAAGATATCATCAAAGAATTGTAATAATGAGAGACATAAGAATATGGAAAAAACCTAAGGTGTATAATAAAATATTTTTTTAAGGATATTCTCAATGAAATTTTAATATAAAATAAAAATATAACCACAACATGACAAAACATAACATTGAGAAAATATAACTAATTTTCTTACACATAACGATCCAATTTGATTTAATGAATTACCCAATTGGTTTATGGGTGAATAAATATAGACCCACACATAGTCTCAATAATCCATTTATATAAATAGTATATAGAAAATAAACATATATAACATATAATTAATATTTAAACCATTGAAAAAAAAAGGTTTAATAAATTGGATTATATAGAATTAACTATTTTTTATCAAGTATTTTTCTTATAAAAGAAAAAACTACTAAATACTATAAATAAAATATTAGAAATAATATCATATTTTAGGAAATATGATCTCACTATTAAAAAAACATCATAATAAAGATGATGTAATTATGAAATTAAACCACATTGTTACTGTTTTTTTAAAACGGGATAACTAATCATAAATATGTATAAGAGTATATGGTATCCTAAAATGAGAAATAAAACATAAATATTTTTAAAAATAATGTTGTTATTTTATGAATAAAATGAAATAATATAATACTTATAAGAGTTGAACATGATAATAATGTCAAAATTAAACTGTTTGTGTATATTTTTTTAATTAAATAAAAATTTAAAAATAAATAAAAGGATATATTCATATCCACTGATAAAAAATGGATAATGGAATGATAAAAAAATTTAGAATATTTATTTATAGAACATAGAATATAAATAAATAAAAGTGATGAAGAAGAAGATAGTGATAGAGTATGGTAATTTTACCTCGTATAAAATAAATAGATAAAAATAACCAATATATAACGATCGGGATTACATCATATTCTCCTTTATAATCCTTTATCCATGGTTATAATCCATTTTACAGAGTCATAATTCTTTTTAGGGAATACTTTGGGATAATATAACACCATATTTTTTTGAGATTTAGTTTTTATTGGAATTTGTAAAGGTTAGATTTATTGGAGGTGAGGGGAAATTGATGAAGGTGGGGTGGTTTTATTGCAATATTCGAGGAGTATGTTTGAATAAAATAATTATCACTTTAATATTAAGGCTGATGAATATGAATAAAAATGATTCATATAAGTTTTATTAGTTTTTTATAAAAACATATAGGTTTATTTAACATTACAAAAGGTATAAAACTAAAAGGTGACATTGAAATACTTTATTCAAACTAAATATTAAAATATTTTATTATATTTAAATAATATAAAACAGAGGTTTTTAAAATTGATATATTGTTTTGTAAATTAATAATTTTATTTTGAAATGAATTATTTTACACACGTAATAATATGTTTATTATGAAGTGTTTTTTAAAAACTTTTATGTTAAATTTTTATCCTTATGATGTCATATAGTTTAAGGTAAACCTGAAGACTATTTTTTATATTCATCTAAAAATGATTCTTTTAATAAAAACACATAAAATTTGGTGTATGATATTTTAAAATATATTATTCCAAAAATGAACCCTATTTTATCAAATTAATGTAGTAAATATTAAAATTTTATTTTTAATTTAAACCATATGATACATGGGAATTGTTTATCATAAATACGTGAAATTTGTTTCACTAGGAGATTAGGTTTTTATTTTTTTTAACATGAATTATTTTATAGTTTATAATTAGTTATATATACGTGAAAAAAATATGATTCGTAGTATTTATACATTAATTAAGAGGAATTTAAATTTTAAATACAATCTAATGAATATAATTTTTTTTTGAACCTCATTTATAATACTACATCAATAAAAAATTTATTTTTCAAAAATATATGGTATCAAATTTATATACAATTTTATGATAATGATAAACAAAGAAAATGAGATATTATTTTTTTAATAAAAATGAAAATAACATCATAATTTTTTTATAGTGTAAAACATGTGATTTTAAACATTAAGTGGCATTTTTTATATTAATAAAACATTCACATAGAATATCTGAAACTTATGTTTAAAATAATGCCTTATAATTTTATAGATTAGTAATAATTTTTTGGGGGGTTAATATTATTTAAAAATTTATTCTACAATATTATGGGCATAGATTTTTATTTGAAAATAAACATTGGAACAAAATTTCTTTTTTAAAATTACATATATGTGAACCCCAAAAAATTCATCACACATTATTAATACTTATATTAAAATCATTTAACTACAATTAAAAATTATATATAAAAATACAAAAAATTAAATGCATAACTTATTCATAAAGATATCCAAATTAAAAAAACTCAAATAAAAATATTTTCCGGAACCATTTGAATAAATATTGTTAAATATAATATAATTGAAAAATCTCATTTAATATATATATATATATATATAATAAATATCAAATTTTTAAATATTAATATAATTTCTAATATGGACCATATAGTTTCATCTAAAAATTACATAATGATCCTGAGTATATGAAAAATAATTATTTAAATATCAGAAAGTACATATTTCATAATAATGATTGATTAATTATTTTCATATATTTATTATTACATTTTTATAGAATGATTTGATATTTATATTGTTTGATGTTATTCATAAATTATTTATTTTTTAATATAAATATAACATTTTAATATAATATATATATCATTTATCAATGATATTACATAAAAATCATCAGATGTGACGAATGTGGAGAAATAATCCTTCCACTATTAAAAATATAGTAATTTATAAAAGAAATAATTTTTTATTTGATGATTATATATTATTATGATCCACACAGTTAATATATTTTTTATATAATATTTAATAGTTAAAATAATATATATACTCTGTTAATAATTTTACATTAAAAAATCAATGAATCCATGTTTATCTTATTATATAAACTTATTAATTTCTTATTTTATCTAAAAAATAATTTATTAAAATTTTAATTTAAAATATAATTATTCATGATATGTTTAATTTTTTTTAAAATCATTTCTTCACATAATATTTAGTATGATACGTTATAACCACCATTCCTTTAAAGAGACCAATTTTTTATGATGTAAGGTGGTAATATAGTGAGGATTAATTTTATACACATTGGGTAACTATATTTAAATATGTGTTGGTAATAATATCACGGTGTTGATATTTGATGAAATTAATGCCCCATGATTTGTGATCAAGGATGTTGAGTTTAAATATTGAATTTTATGGTAAAAAAATATAGAAGTTAAGAAAAAATAAACATTAATAAATAACATGGGTTATAGATTATTAAAAAACATAAATGAAAATGTATTGATATTTTATTCCTAATATTAGCATGACACGTTGAAAAATAATTTTATTAATTATTGGTTATTTTTTTGGAATAAAAATCCTTATTATAATATATTGTCCCTTGTTCACATTTTTTAAATATATATATATATATACACATTTCTATAGAAATACTTGATATAAACATTGACGTAAGCATGAGTTTTGTTATGATCCATGTCAATACTTATGGAAGGATTTATTGGGAACACCCAATGGTTTTTATACGTAGTAATTTCACGAACAGGAAGATAATGATATATAATTGGTATATTTAATGTCTAGAAAAAATATATGGATTTGATATGGTTTAAATATTTCTTATTCTTTATCCTGTATTTGTGAAGGGTTTTATATTCTAAAAAATAGTTAATGATTAAAATTTTATACTATTTATTCTAAAATGACTACTAAAACTTATTTGTAGTATGTGCTATATCGAAAACTTATTAGAAAATTTTTAACCTGGTCATCTTTGGGGTCTTTATTGGTATCTTATATATATATATATATATTTCTCACACACCATCCTTTAACTATTCAATGATTTTTAGTAATACATGTTTTCATGATGGTGTGTACATGGTCATGTTGTGTCATGGTGTTCGATTCCATGATCCATATGATGTAATTGGTGAATTATTGGTATATCAGTGGACATTTGACATTTTCTCTTATTTTTTACTTTTTTATAATTTTATAATTGTTTTATATATAGGGGTAATGTTTATGTCTATTATATTTCTATATTTGAATCTTGTATTTTTTTATTTATAATATAGATTTATTGAGATTATATTTTATTAGTTTCCCTTATTTATATCTTACATATATTTTTCTAATTTACACAAGATGATACTCTATATGCAAAAATAACACCCAATTCTAATCTCAATCACCCTCAGTGATAGTCCATAACCTTTTTTGATTGGAGACCAAACTAGATTATATGTGTAAATTATCATCATGACATGGTCATGTCGGTGTACGAAATTAAAAAAAATATTATTAGAGATATATTTTTAATATGTCTTCTATATTTGAGAATATAGTGGAAATAATGATAGTTTTTGGGGATTTTAATTGAATATATATATCATTCTCATGGTAATGAAATCATTTGCAAGTTCATGTCATCTAGGATATGTGTGTTTGAGCCTGATTATTTTTATGATTAATTTGTTGACGATTTCTAAAAATACATTATTATCTCTTAATTATTAATTACAATTGAATTAACAACTAATAATAAGGTGGCCATAAATTATTTCATTATATAAAAACATGAAATATAAAAAATTGTACTGGTTATTGATTCCAATTTGGGATTTAATAATTGAAAATAATTTTAGCTAAACAATTGAAATATAAAGTACCAATTTATAATTTTCATAAAACGGTTAGTAATTATTTATTAGTTATCTAAATATAAATTGAATTTGATGGATTATTTTTATAATAGATTTAAAATTATTGGTTATTTTTTATTTATATAATTTTATTTTAATAATAAAATAAATAAGTATGTGTTTAATTAAAAAAATAAAATATAATGTTCACTAATTTAAATATGTTTTATGATGTTATTTTATGATTAATTTATTATTTTTTATTTATGGATTATTTTACCATGTATAATATGAGAGATTGGAAAATTATTTTGGTTATTAAATTTCAACTTGATTAAAATTATTTTCTCATTATTTATTTATAATGTCTATAAATTGAAGGATACTGAGATATATTCTACATGGATTTTGTTGCAATAAAATAATGTAATAAATTAGGATTTCATATATATATTTTTAGTAATATTTTTTTATTTATATTTATAAAATTTAATATATTAAATGAAATATTAAGAAAGATGATTCAATAATTTTGTGATTATGAAATGGTTATGGAATGTTATAATAAAAATAAGATGAAATTATGAAAAAATATTTTATTTTAAGGAAATTAATTGTTTTTTATAATTTAATTTTTATATAATGAAAATTTTATTTTATATGATACTATTATTGGATTAAATGACTATTTGACATTGAATATTGATGTTAAAACCAGTATTTATTTTTCAAACAAATTATTGATGTGGTAATTTAAAATTTGAAAAGAATTAAAAATATATCAATGAGGGGGAATGTAAAATAACTATTTGTAGTAATTCATATATGATTTTAAAATTTTATTATTTGAAATTTAATGTTTAATTTTTTTAATTCATGATCATATGATTATAATTATATACTTTTGGTATGTCTGAACAAAACAATTTATGGTAAATATTTTATGAAAATATGAAAACAATTATGAATTTGTGCTTAATGAAATGAATAGTATAACATGAAATAATGATTTCTATATAGTTAACTAAGGGGTATGTTGGGATTTTATGAACTGCAGTTAATATTTTATTTTAATTGTAAATTTATAAATATAATTTTCAATTATTTTTTAAAAAATTATTTTTTTTGTTAATACTGTTATCGAGGAATTAAATATAAGGGTTTATTAGGTTAAAACATGTGAATGTCTAGCCAAAATGTGAGTATGTAAATTTAAATTTAATATTATTGATTTTTTTCTTTTTTATTAAATCCTTTTTTATTTGAACCTTGGAAATATTTTAAAAATTATTTATCTGTTTTTTCCCAAATCCATTTATTCATTTATGGTGTTTTTCTAATCAGAATATATATATATAAACATGATGGGAATGAGATTTTCCATTATGACCATGGATTTTATGAAATAGTCCTTATATTATGACTTAGAGATAATGCCAAAGGAATTTGTTTCAGGATATTTAGAAGGTATTTTTTAATGTTATGAAGGGTGTCAGTCATGGCATTAGAGTTTTCATCATAGTGTGGCCATAATTTTTTGGTTGTGGTGCATTGGGTGGGGAGTGGTCTTGTTCATAAATGGTTTCATTAGTTAGAAAAATTTAAACAAAAAATATCAGTTAACCGTGATCACCATAAATTTAAAACAACTTTTGACCTACAATTAAGGTTTTTCATAAACCGTAATATGATGAACGGTAATAGGGGAGTGTTGTAAGATATTTGTGTAACCCAATGTGAGATATATATTGGATCAAATTTATAATTATTAAATCAACATGTTCTTCATTAATATTCATATCAAGAATGATGTATGTTTATAATTTTTTTCTAAGTTCATCAATATATTGAACATATACTTCTATTATTATGTCAGTTAGCAATATTTATTTACTTGTTGATTTATCTTCATTTTAGTTATTAATTGAATAAAATTCCCCAAAATATTTTTATTTTATATTCATCGTCAGTAAATATTAAATTCTATATTAATGGTGTATTTATCCTAACATCAAAAAAATGGGTCGTTTTGACAAATATCATTCCTTATTTTAAACATCTTCTTTGTGTTTTATCTACTATACACCTTCATGGATGGCGGTCTGACCTATCATGCCAAGATCAGAATTCAATTGAGATATGGTTCCAATACGCAAAATATTTTCATGTGAAAGTGGTTATTAGGGCGTATAGGACCTATATAGAGTGATAGTATAATATTAGAATGAAAAATTAAGGAATTACCTAAATTTTGGTGGTGTTTAGGACATCATGGAAATATATATAATGAAAGAAAACCATTTCCAATAGTGAGGAGTGAAAAAACTAATGGATGAATGATATGTATGAATTTTCTTATTATTGTGTAATGACATTTTGAAGAATCATGGAAAGTGGTGGTGTTGTTATTGATGTAATTATATTATTGGAAGTTCATCACAATGTGATGAATGTGGTCCTGACATTGTGAGGTTAATGATCTAGGATCACTTTGTGGTGATGTTTTTCCTGATGTGATGGTTTCTTGAGGGATTATAATTTCATGACATTAGAAGAGAAATAAGGCATTCTGTTCTTGATTGGAAAAAATAAGGATTTCCCAAATCGTATATACGGATCGTCCAAAATGAGGATTTATCCTTATATTTAGTCACATAATAGTGGATGATTCCATAATGATAAGGATTGGGTGATGTCCATGATTCCATTGTGTGGAGATATTACTATAACATGATGAACTAAAAGTATACAGGAGTACAGGTGTTCGGTCTACGGTTCAATCAATGAGATACGGTTTTGGTTGGGGTATTTTTATATAGCCATTAAATTTACCCCACTATTGTGTCCTTCAATTTGGTCAATGTGATATCATTTTCCTATCTGTGCATAATACGACAAGAAATATCTCCTCAGAAAATGGGTCAAAACACAAGGTGATATATCTAGTTTTGTATCATCTACCTTATCTAGAATGAAATAGGGATCATTCATGGTCATCCGAGATTTCATATGATATATAATCCTCTTTATTTGTGTATATTCTAAGTTCATTGGTACCATATTTATCTCACATGTCACTAGTTTTTTATTTAAGGCATTTATGGATTTTTTTGATTCTCATGGGATATTGTTTCCTTATTTAATTTTTTTTAATGTGATTGTTTATATATTGTTTCATTACGGTTTGTAGGGAATATTATATACATTATCAACCCTTCATGGGAAACAATGCCCACAAGTGACATGTCTTTTTGTGAGAGTGAATAGATTTATAATGATCACTATATAAGAAGGGTTAATATAGCTTACTTTCACCAAGACGTGTAGTGGTAGACAAAGTCTTTATGGAAAACGAGTTTGTTGTTGGGAAATCCTCACCTCAAGTGTTATGGTTGGTTTTTATTAACGGAAAATAGGTGTCTATGTATCTATATTATAATTTTTTATATACCATAGTTATTCCTTTTAGAAATTTAACTATTTATGAATGGATGATATTATTTATATTAATTTATTTGTATTTGCATATTTTTATATCTGGGATAATTATTATGTTATTTATAGTGGCATTAGTATATGGAATCATTTATCTTGAGGAATAACTTATTGTTTCTAGTTGTCATCACCTAGTCAATTAGATATAGGATTCATAGCAACAACCATATTAGTATGAGACCAAAATATGACATGGAGGGTCACATCCTATAATAGCCATTATGATGTGCGGTTTTCATTGGAGATGTGTTTTGAATTATATTTCTATTGGGGAATATTTTTGGAGTATTGGAAAAAAAGTATCAAGTGGAACCCAAATTCCCTTTCAAGATAGAGAACATTTTGTTGGTGGATGAACAAATGTAGTAATTCCTCTTGACTATGTTAAACATCATGTCGACTCAATTGTGTAAGGAAATTTTTACAAAGAACAAATACACTATACATGTATCTTATAGAAAGGGTCATTGGTCTATATTCTCTTATTTATTCTTCTCCATAAATATATTTTTTTTGTTTCTAGAGTCCGTTGAAATCAATAGTTCGATTATTCTACACATACATCTAGAAAAGATCATGTGGTAGGCTTAAGACCTGAATTTTTTATTGATTAAACCAATTTTCCTATACCTATTGAGCGAAAATAAATCTATCTTGAGGATAGGTAAAGACTGAAAATTTTTATGGGTATGAATGTTGTAGTACCTCCACCCATTTCATTGTGAGTAAACTCACCTCTCATAGTAGAGAATCATTTCATACACATATTGAGAAACTGATTATTAGAGTTATCCAATATGAGTTTCTGAATAGGTTCTGTGGGTAAAATGAGTTATAGTGAAAAAGATATCTCTATTTATGTGGGATGACCTACTATATCTTGGATGAGGAATAACCTAAGATAATTATTTGAGTGTTCTTAATTATTAGTATTCTTTCAAATAATATTTTTGTTAAATAATATGGTTATATCCATTGAGTAGTGAGTTTCCTGTGGGTGTGAAACTTCTAGACTCACAATGAGTTGATTTTTAGATATACCATGTCTTAGTGATTTTTCTCCTCAATATAATACATGGAGTATGTGATCTTTATTTTCAAAAAATAGTTATTTGAGTTATAATAAGGAAACTTTCATTTTTCTTAGTATTCTTATTAATGCATTGATTTAATGTCTTAATCATATGACATAATAAATTATAGATTGTATCGATCCTAGACTATCTAGAATGACCAATATAGAGAAATTTGGCTCAATATAATTCTCCTCTATATCCCTACCCACATCAAGGATATCCATAAACGTTTTTTCAAATTATGTATTATTAGGAGAGGGTAAATGGCCAATGCGTTCTTATATAGGTCATCACAATATAGTGTTATCAGTTGCAATCATCTAATGAAATAATTATGTGTCTCGACATAGAAGGAATTCATTTTTATAGTCTCAATCACAAGGAAATGATATATAGGAGTCATAGATATGATTTATTAAACTACGGGATGATATTAACTATTATTGTTGAGGATAATTCCTTATAGTGTATGAATTACTTACACTTAAGGAATTATAGAATTGTAAGGGTGTGGATATACCACAATTTTGTAGTTGTTGTCATGATCCGGTGCTTCTTGGAGGGTGACATAGTGGTCAACGTGAATTTAAATTTAATAGAGGGGTTGATGAAGTTACATAAGGAGGAGTTTGAGGTGGTAATTTAATGATACTATTCTACCACCACTACTACCCCAACAAGGTCTATACCGAGATTAGAGGGATGATGAAAATGATGTGACAATATGGGAGTGATGGAGGGTTATAAATTTTTATAATCCAACATGATATGAGGTACAATATGTGTGTAATATACTTTTTAAAATATAGATGTTAAAAAAAGATCAACTAATTTGTGATGCATCCATATTTTGCGACCTAGAGTTTTTTTAGATCTAAAAGCTACTGATACCTCTATAGATTCCTAATATAAGTGAACATATTCCTACTCTAATATTATGGTGATTAAAATTTTTTTAATTGAGAAGATATTTCATGATAAAACATAATATATATGATAGATTCATATAATTTTATCATTTTTATGAACTATCTATTCCCAATTCATTCCTAAAAAGAATGCTATCGTCGAATAGTGTTGTGCTTCCACGCTGGCAGATATGTATTTTCTATGATCTATGGGTGAGACCATAAATAAAAAATAACATTGTGTGTGTTCAAGAATTTAAAACTAATTAAACATCATTTGGATGATTTATATATTTGTATATATGTTTCCACCCATGGCCATCATTATGTTGTTTTGGAGGAAGATGTGAATATTTTTTCATAGGATATACCCAGTTTCACCCCATTTAAGTGGATATCATTGGAATCATTATATACCTTGTGACTCATATAATTTATTTCATGTTATAGTAGTTAGATCTGGTTGTGATTCTATTCTAGAAGGCACCTCATAGATAAATTTATAACTATACTATGTGATTCCACCTTAAAAGATATATCACAGTTCTCTATGAATATTGATATGAGCTTTAGGCTCTGCCCTAACTATGGACTCCTAAATCTAGATAGATTCAAGAACAGATTACCACATATGATGATTAATAATTTCATTTATTATCTTAAAGAATATATGTGGTTCTCAATAATCAATATTAGGATCATCTACCTTTATCATTGGGTTTATAGATATCATATTTTTTTAGATGAAATTTTGATACAAATAATAACATTATGAGTTTTAATTAATGTTGTTCGGAATGAAAACCTGATCGATCAAGTTCATGGGAATTATGAACTAGATATTGTATCCATTAATAGATTTATTTATGATTTTATTCATCTGTAAAATACTGATCAATTAAACAATATCGGAATAGAATGCTATGTATCTAAGTATTTTCCTAAACATTAATTTGTAGAACCAACTATATAAATAATATCTAAAAATCATCACTAAATTTTAGAAGTCCGCTTCTTAGGATATTTCATATTAATTAGAAGTGTAGTTATAAACCCAATAATTATTATTGTAGTTCTAACTTGGGATCCACCTAAGGGTCTATTTATGATGTGGAACATTCTTAGGATGTGTGGTTTCTATGAGAGATTAGAGGTTAAAATCTCTAAAGTCAATTCCATGATGACTTAATTTAATCTAATATGGTATTTTTTAATTTTAAATGAATGGTAACATAGATATTTCAAGGAGCCAAAGCATAGGGTAGAAAAGCCATCCAATATTATTGTTTCTGTTGTTAGAAGTATTTTAGGTTCGGTTAATATAATATTTTTAAGGTTTTATTGGTTATATGTTTATATGTAAGAATATAGTGATATCTTATGGGTAGAGATATTTAATACCCCAAGATAAGAACTACATGGCCCATAATATTATGTAGGTAGTGGTACCTGTAACGTTTAGTCCCATAAGCTACTAAAATGGTTTCCCAAACTTGTTCACCGCATGGAATCAAAGATTCCATCTTATTAAGATTGAATTGAATACATTTTGGATCAGCCAATAGAGAAATATCACCCATCATATATAGGATGATATTAACATATGTGGAATGATAACCTCTAAACTGGGAATATTTTATGTTCTCAGTGATAGGAATGTATTTCATTCCCCAATAATTTCTAACAAAAAATTAGGTTATCCAATCCTTTACTAGAGTATGTCATTTCTTGAACTAGTATTCTTTTCCATGTTAAACAAAAAAAATAATCCAAACATAATTGGTATTGTTAATCATCATAAAAATCTAATGATTCTATATTAATTGGATTTCTAACTCAATTAAAATATCATGTAACATTAAAAGAAATTAAAATGAATATATCTTATAAATCTCGGGGTATTAAATTCTACCCCCCATAAAATGAATTTCCCCCTCGAAATTCATTAGGGTTATAAATGGATTATTACATGAGAGTTTCTTTCATAGAAACCCACATCATAAAAAGGTATACCAAAATTTATCTTTAAAAACAGAAGTATGAAACGTAATGGTTACCCAAATTAACTAATCATTGGGTTTCCACATAGGATAACATAGGTGAAAATTTGTATATGAAATAGAAATCCAACCATCAAGTTCTGATTCAGAGTGGTAGAGAACATGGATATGAAAAAGAAAAAATCACAAAGCCATAAATTTTTTATGATCTAAGGTACCATCTAATTCATCCTATATGAGTAAACTAAGACATAATTGTTGGCATTAAAGATCATATCCCTATATTTGGAGATTTTGAATTAGAAGAAATAAATACATTATTTCGGTACAATCTCACCATCGACTGTGCCTTGAACAATTTCCACTTCATCTCCTGATGAAATTAAGTTGAATTTGTCATTATTGAAGTCTTAGCAGATCATGTGATAGAATGATGGGTCATTACATCTATCCCAATCAAAAGGGTATAAAGAGTTATCAAATATACATAAGTCCGTCTATGGTGAGGTTAATCGTATGTGATTCCAAAAATGGACTTATACATCATCTATCATACAAATTAAAAAAATAAAACTATTTTCTACTAACCAAGGACTTCCTGAAGGAATGTGGTAGGAGATAAATGCCTGTTGAACTTCATTTGTGGGTTTGATTTCTATATCCTTGTCCGATGCGACGAGTTGTCACCCGTCCATCAGGTTGTCCTTTTTCTAAAACTTCACTACTATAACATTACAAAAATAATTTCAAAAAAAGATTTGGCCGAAAACAATACTATTTGATGTCCGATGTAACCCTTTCCAGTCTTTAGACTTATCCAATAGACATATGTCCAATCTCATAGTATAAAGAAAACAATTACTGGAAGGTTCACATAACAAGAATGTGAATACAATAATTTATCATATGATATATCTTGTTGGTCACATTCCAATAATCTTAATTCCTTAATCATGAATTCTCTTGATACAGAAATTAGCAGAGAACACTAGTGAAGACACGAATTCTTTCAAAAGGTAACTCTTTCCACATACAAAAATCCCAAAAATTCTATATACTCATTACATGATATAACGTTTTCCTTATATTAGTCCTGAGCTCATTTCATTTTTTTAGTTATCATTTCATTATGCGCATATCATCTACTTTCCAAAAATATATGAATAACCTTTCATGGTAACCATTACCATTTAACATATAATTTCAAAAACATAAGAAAAAACAACAGTGTAACAATCCTTAGATTTCACTTTATTTCATAGTACCATGAGATTACTTATACAACATTACTCTTTATAAACATGTAATCATTCCACTACATTCTTAAACCACTGACTGATCTTGAACAATTCTTTCATCTCACATATCCATTTTAGTCTCTTCATTATCATCAATATAAATACAACCCATAAGACCATGCTGATTCTCTTCATGAGATTTTCCCTTAGGGAATTGGATTGCATAATTCCCATACATTACAAATTTAAAAAAATTCACCACTGTTGATGTCTTAGAAATCCAATTATCCTTGTCCATGGTGTTAACTAAACCTTTTATTTTGAAATTACTGGCTTTGTGTCCATCTTTTTCACACCCAAAACATCTTCCAGTTCCTTTGAAACATTCTCCCTGATGTCTCTTCCCACATTATTTACATAAGGGAAATTGAAATTTATTTTTTCTATGATCATCATGAAACTCCATCATTCTATTATTTGCTGAGTCAGGAAACTTACCAAAGATGAGATTATTGATCATATTATGAGATTGCTGATTAAGAATAATAACGATATGTGGACTACTAGATACAATTTCATTTGGTTGTTCATGAAGAATATCATTCCATTTTCAATCATATCCTCCATCGGGAATCTTCTTGTTTCCATCAATTTTCTAAAACCCAAAAAGAATAGTGTGAGTGGAAAAAATCATAATCAATGGGGATTACCTTAAATATCCAACATCTTAGGTTAAATTATACACTATTTACCGTAATTCTAGGACTATAACCTGTACTTATACATAAAATTAGGGACATCCCCAGACGTACCGTAGAAATATCTATAGGGATCTCACTAAAGTTTTCACATCCTAGTTTCCAAACGTTGACTAATCCTTTCCTCTAATACCAACTGTAGAGACACCAAGGTTGACATACCTGGACATTAAATTACTTTTTGGAATAGTTAATACACAACAAAAACCAACACTCAAGGACCGTAATATATTACTATCTTGGAAAACTCAGAACATAATCTTCTAATCATGGTGAACGATCTTCAACATCTCCCATAATGATCTTCCACTTTTGTTTTCATACCGAAAACCTTTATTTAAATCATGGGGATAAGAAAAGATATAAAGGGTGAGATCAAATTCTTAATAAGGGTAATAATGGAGAAAATAAAATAAACCATATACATTTGATCTTAAAAAAATGAACATAATGTTTAAATATCAAAGTCTTGAGCAATAACATATAACATGGCAGTACGGAATGCATAAATCATAATGGAACATTAGTCAACATAAAATATCATATGAATAAATCATGTAATTGTGGAAAACCATTAATCACATGATATAATTTCCATAGTAGTCATGGCATTGCTACCAAGACCATCTTATTGGACAGAGTCACTTTCTGAATCGATTTCACTCCTCGTTCCAGTCATGTAACACTGAACTAGATTAACATACTGTTCTACCCATGTCTATAACATGAGATATAAATCTTTACCCAATGTATTAGAGGGAGATATAGGTCCCACACATCTCATAATGAAATCATTCTTACGCGTGCCACAATATGAACATAAATCATTCATCATTACCCAAATAATAAACTGGGTTTCATAAACATCATCCAATCATAACATAATCCATATAAAAAATGGATATCATTTCATCATAATAAAAGTGAAACCATGTAAATCCTATAGACATTATACTTGAAATATAATCATATTAAATAATTTTATCTTAGATGGAAAATGGTTTTGATAGAAAAATTGATATGAATTCTTGAAGAAAATATCCTTTCTTCTTCAAAATCATTACCTTTTTACAAAATGACATGCAATTTTAAATTAAAATGATTTTGTTGAAAATAATCCTGAATAATTTTAGAGGTGTCCTCATGAATATTAGGAATTATGAAACCATAAAAATCCATTCATGTCGTATACATTAAAAAAAATTCTTCTCATACTTTTTTCAAAAATGTCAAAAAGTACCTTATATGGTAAAAAAAATAATGATTCAAAACATACCACGTAGTAAAAGACAAAAATGGCTAAAAAGAACATTATACATACATGAAACTATTTTCAGAAAACAGAAACATTGATGAAATATATTACCCCAGTAAATACTTACGAATAAACAATCTCGGATAAAAACGAGATTGGAAAAGTTATCCCTTAACTTTTGTACAATTTCTTCAGTATGTGTCCAAGACTACTGTATAGTGGGTTTAAACATATTATTAACTTGTAAAAAAACCATAATCATATTTATGATATCATATATGAGTCACTTACGACTTTATATTATCCATTCATTTGTCAATTCCATGTTAAAGCAACATTTTGGGTAAAAACATTTCATTTATTGGTCGTGTTTTGACTTGTAATTATTAATATTGTTAATTAGATCATGATTACTTAATTCCAGAATATAAAACATTATTTATATATAATATATATTCAGAATATACATATATATAATAGATCGATAAATGGAATGAAATACACTGTTCCTGGAGACGGTAGGTCGTACGTGTGCATGAACGTTGTTTTCATTTCTTTATTAAATTTAATTGATGTAAGTAAATAACATATACATAAATAAAGTATAATTTATATTTCATATATTTCATGATGACTTGTTATATATACTTTATAATCATTCTTGAATTGTTACCATGGAAAATGAATCTCATCGCATCGTGGAGACGATAATCCGTACGTACGCACGAGAGATGATATCGTTCCCATACTTATTGAATGGAATTGGAGTGGATGATATAATATCATAGAATACATATGACGTTATAAAAATCATATATAGTTATTCTTTACACCATTATACCCATCCATGTAAGGTGGTGGTGGAAAACAGATTACACCAAAGCGTGGAGACGGTATTCCGTACGTACGCACGCGAGGTGATCCGTAGGAAGTATTGAAGGTGAAATAGGGTTGTTTCATATTTATAATAACATATCAGTATATAATTAATAATGATGTTATTAATTTATAATGAAAAAACTAAATAAGAGGATGTAGAAGAAGAAAGAAACTTGAAAGAGTCTGTAGAAGAGATTACCTTTCTCGAGGCACCACCTTTAAACTACATCTTAGGGCACTAGAGTTGGTCTTTTGAGAAGACCCGAACCTCTATGATATAACTAGAGAGGATGAGAAGAAAAATTGGAAGGGGTTTTCTAAGCTTCAAGGCTCAAAAGTGTGTTAAGAGAAGAGGGATGGGGTTCCCTTTTTATAATGGAGGAGAGGGGCACCATTGGTAACATTAGAAATATTAATTTATAATAAATTCAACCTCACTTAAAATCCCCCAAAACGGACTCAAATCTAAATATTAGATGAGATATGGTTTTAATATCATCAAAAAATAAAATTATGACACGTTGGGGGTTTATTTTAAACATTATCAACTTGATTTATCCTTATTTAATCTATTTAATTTTATTTATGGTAATAAGATTCTAATTTTTAATTTTTTATAAATAATTACGTATATGTTGTGAAATATCCATAATTGGATACTTTATGACATTTTGGACCATATAAATTCAAATTTATAATTTTTAAATTTTTTTTTGTGATTTTTAAACAATTTTAGAATATGTTATTTTTATAAAATAACAATAGTGTCAATTTTGACACTATTCATTTTTTTGAATTTAAGTAAAATCTACATAGAGGATATATTCGAACTAAAAGATTTAATAGATTCCTAAAATGACATATTTATCTATAAATTTTTTGTAGAATATTAATTAGTTCATATAAATTTTTTTTAATATTTATAAAACCATTTTGTTGATATTTCTCTAAATAAAACAATTACTACACCATTTTTGTCTAATAATTTAATATACTTATTGACTGCATAAATATTTAAAATAAAATCCTATGATATAATACCTTTCATAATAATATTTTTTATCTATTTTATAATCTTAAAATCACAAAATTTAAATTGTTATATTTTTTAAATTATGAAGGTGACATCTTTGACATCATTTAAAATAAAATAATATAAATTTTTTAATCAGTTTTTTAAAGCTCCACATAGTCCAAAAACCGACCCTTAAATTCTTAGGGTATAGATATACTCTACCAACAATTTTTTTCATGTTTATGGTACTTTCTATAGGTATTAATATTTTAATGAAAACTATATTAATGATTTTTCACAAAATAAATAATTTCTCCATCATTAATTTATAAGCTTTCAAGGTAAATAAATAATTATTTAAAATTAAAAATAAATTACCATGATAAAGAAAAACATTTTAGATTTCAAATGAGTATTTATTACCTAATTTATATTCTGTATATTCTAATATTAAAAATATTTTAATTATTAATGTTTGAGTGAGACATATTTCACCTTCTTTTAAATAAAATAAAACAATGGTCTTAATCACATAAATTTGGGTTCCAATGGATTCCATTTCATCCAAAATATTCCATAAGACGACATATAATCATCCAATTATATTAATACAATTGTTAGAGTAATTTTATAATATTATATTTACCCTCAATTACCTGATTTACCTTTAACTATGGTAAATAAAATTTACCATAATTACAATTCATAGTGCCCAAAAATAAAAATTATCCTATTAAAATAATTTGGACCAACTGAATCTAAATATGGAATCAATTTTTCCAAATTCAAATCACATAAGTAGCAGAAATTAATTTAAAATTTATATCGTTGTTAAGAAAACAAGTATTAAAAGTTAATACATTGCAAAAGACTGAAATGTTTTTTCTTATGAATTCACGGTAAAGTCATTGCTAATGACATACATTATATTAAATTGTAAAAATATATTCTATTTATGCTTTAAAACCATTAAATATTATAATTTAAATAGATAAATTATTATGATGAAAAAAGTTGTTTTTAATTAAAATATAGCATTTTTACTATTCATTAAAATATCAAAGTTATCAGAATAATATGAAAAGTTTATCCAAATTAAATTTTTATATCATCATTCAAAAGAAGAATTTTATTTTCCAAATTTATCTTATAAACATGTCTAAATCTAATTTTAATATCGATGCGCCATCAAAAGGAGTCAAAACTGCATTTTTTTAAAAATACTTATTTTACCCCAAAAATTTATTTTGTTCTCATAAAATGTTCTTGAAAATGTTTAAAATGAGTAATAATTTTATAAAATTCAAAATGTAGTAAATAATATTCATAACGGCAATTTTATAATGATATTATAACCATATATCGTTGTTTAGTGAACCACGGTATTGCGTACAAAACATTCTATCGAAGGAAAGTCGTGATTGCGTGTAATCCAAGCCAAGTCAGGGTTGCGTGTAGTGGAGGCCTTCTTTGTTGTTGCGTATAAAAAAATACAACCATATTTAATTTAAACATTATATATATATATACAATAAATGTTGCGTAGAATAACTATTATTAAACAAACATGAAATTGTGTGTACCACGATCCAAGATTAGTGTTCCGTATACTGCAAGATAAAACGGTGTTGTGTCTTGTGCAAGATAATCATGTTGTAGTGTACAACCGAAGATATAAAAGAAATTAAAAAGAATATATCTTTTAAAATCTCAGGGTATTACATAAACATTTTTAGAAATAATTTTTAAAAAATATTCATAAATCATAGATTTCAGTGACGTTAAAAACAATTTCATAACATGTTTTAGAAACAATAATTTAAAATCAATTTATTCATTTTATAAAAAACTCATTTTAAATCTCGTTTTATATTTTGAAATAAATATAATTAAATGAAATTGTAAAAAAAATAAAAAGCATAATAACACCAAAAAATCCATCCAAACTAACACAACATTAAATTAACTACAGTAGCACCAATATGAGTAACCCAAGTAATGGAAAACTGATTGAAATGTGAACTTATATAGTTGCATGTATATATTACCCCCACAACATCAGTTTAATAATTATTTTTCACAATGGGAAAATTTTATTAATCCAATAAAATATTTTGGTCAACACCAATAGGGTAATTATTGGTTTCAATTTCATCTCCACCATCATCAATAATATGTACTGGGATTACATCTATAATGAAATTATAATGAATTCTCAGAGGAGTTTTCACATAATACACTGTTTTTTTCACTAATGCAAAAATATATAGTTTATTTATGTCTTGATATTGAGATAGGGAAATAACACTAACTCCAAAATCATAATTATACATACAATTTCACATCATTGAAAAAATAGTTTACATTTCAATATAGTGACTGAAAAATGAGATCAGTAATCCAATCACCATATTTTCTCTACAAGTCCATAATAAGATATAGTTTCATATTGATTCCAACTATTTGATTCATTAAAATTAATGTTTATTTTTTTAACAAAATTCAATAATAACATGTTCATAATTTCACTGGTGGATCTATTATAACAACTTTAATCATATTCATAATAAAATAAATGAATTCACAAACCAAATAATTAAGACTAAAACCCGGCAAGATTAATTCGTGACTAACTTGGTAATCATATAAACTCAATAAGGGAAAATTGTATTAATAATAAAACTAAATAAATTTCTATATTTTATTTTAATTAGTGTAATGGTTATAACATTGATTTTAATCATGAAGGAAACTATTTTCTATATTAGGCATCTCTTATTACCAATAGAAAATATTATTCAACTATACATATAATTTTTAGTGTCTCATACATAAAATTATAATAAATGTTTAAGGAATCTGTTAAATGAAATTTTATTTGATAAGATTTAAATACTCAAATTATTTAATTGATATATTCATCCAACAAACCATACTTAAACAATTCTATGTGACAAGCCATATCATGCTCTTGAAGGGTCAATGTAGCTACATATATGGCTTGGGAAATATTCATAACTAGAGAAGGTATTGAAATGAGGGCACAATTTCCCTATGATTCTCATATTCAATTACATTGACTAGTTATTTCTTGTTCTCACTTCATAAAAATACATAATAAAATACATACATTCCTAAAAAAATTAACTCAAAAAAATGTAACATTTATGAAGATTTTCATTTTAGACATAATATTTCATTGTGCCTATATTTCTGTTCATTGATACATCCATTGAAAAGAAATGGTTCCCAATAAAGTTTTTCAGTTGGAAAATGAACTGTTAAATACATATTGGATGTGAAAATTGATGGAGAATTTCTTTCCCCAATCACACAAAATCAATTATGCCACATGCCTTAGTTTTAGCAAGATTTACTTTGATATCCTTTTAGAAAAATGGCATCTAAAAAATCTCACCAGATATTAATTATCATCATTACATCATTGGGTAACAAATTCCATTTTTTGTGATAAAATCATGAATTAGAATGTGAAAAATAATGAGTTTTATGGATTTTATTTTTAATGCCCATGTGTTAAATCCTTAAAATATATTGCTAAAATATCCCTAAAGAACATTAAAATTTTCCAATATTTAAATGAATCTATTTTTTTCTAATGTTTTCATCCTAACAGATGTAAAAATCCTTCTTTTTTTTTCACCGATACAAACATGATGTCGTTCAGGATGAATACCCCAATCAAAAATCTCCCAGTGAGATTAGAATTCATATTTTTTTATCACATTAATATTTAAAATAATTGAAATTAACATTTCGCAAATATTTTACCGAATGTTCAATATATCTGAACAATGACATAACAATTTGGTATACTAATATGGAAACTAAATACAATTACATTTTTTCCAATATTCAGTGGATTATGTGTTCATATTAAAAAATTATTATTTCATTTGTAATTTCCCTATAAAGAAACTGAAATATATTAATTCATTATGCAAAAAAGTTCAATGCGTTCATTGATGTGGATTTCAGTGTAATTAGTCTTATCACACCTCTAGTGATTCATGCGGTATTGATGACCAATTAGAAGAGAGTCAATGATACCATATGAAGTATAAACTACACTATTACATAATCCTTATAAATAATGTATTCTTTATAAAAATAGTGAATAATTATTTTCAATTTTTTATAAAAAAATAATTCAAAACATAAGTAGGGAAATCATTTATAGTCCCTATAAGGGTAGCACACTAATGAAATATATATTTTCAAGGAAGCATCAAATGTGTGCAACCACAAATCCCAAAGATTCTTCAACTATCTTATTAAATGTTCCATGCAGATATATATATATATATTATTTCAGGGATCATAATGTACATATATTAGTATACTCCTCATATTGAATGGTTTTTTCATACAAATTCACAATGGAAGATTATTAATGTAACATCCCAAGTAAATAAAGAAATAATACATTTTCATTTTTATTAATATTTTTAAATTAAATCTTAATTTTACATTAAATGGATTTCTATGTTCGATGGTGTAAATGATACACAACAACGGGTTTCTTTGAAATCTTATGTTGCAAAATAATAATATAATATTATTATTTTAAATGGTAGTTAACACCTAGCCTTTGTATTGGCAGAAATTAACCAGACAAACTAAAATATAATTGCACATGTTTGTAAAATGTTTTAAAATTTATCCAATAAAATTTAGAGGCTCAAAATGTTAATGAATCTAATTTTCAGCATAATATATATTAAAAGGTTGATTTAAAACCTTTTAATGAAGAACCATATTTAAATATAGTTTTGGTAAATTTTATATGTTCTATCTGACCATGTAAAATTCTTATTTAGAATTGGGGCATAAAAATTTACATTGGGTAAATTTTTTGAATTTTTCTGATAATATTAAAATTTTAATGATAAGTGAAAAAAGTTGTATTTTAATTCAACAATACCTTTTAATCTAATTCATTTATATAGTTATATTATATTTTTAATTTTTTTAAAATTTTATTTAGATTATATTCTTACCATTTTATAGAATTATGGTTATTGGAATTAATTTCACTTTGAAATTCGACATAATCAAGTGTCAATCATTGGATAGTTATTATTTCATAAAAACACGCCTTTTATTTTGACAACAGGAATTAATTTTAAATTTATTTCTTCCACTTCTATGATTTGAATTTGAAAAAATGGATTCCATATTTGGAATCAGGACGTATAAATTTTTTAAATACATAACTTTAATTTTTAGACAATATGAATATTTACTTTAGTAAGTATTTTATTTACAATGGTTAAAGGATAAATATGGTAAATCAGAGTAAAAAAATGTTATTATAATAATATAAAATTTTGCTAACAAGTTTCCAAACTCTATTGGATGATACAAATATGAACAGTATCATCTTTGGGTCGATTATGGTACCCCATGGGGCCACACGGGAGTGATAATAACACTTTACCATAATAAACTTAATATAAGGGTGAGAATGACAGAAAAAAATTTCTTTTTGTAAATTAAATTTTAAATTGTCTTATATAAGCAATCATTTTGACTATATATATTCATTTGAAATCTAAAAGTATTTCCTACTTCATGGTATATTTTTATAAAATTTAGACATCAAATAAATTAAATTATATTTGACACACTAATGATGAAGTATTTACCACATTAATAAAGGATTTAAATAAATAAGATTATATATATTAAATCAATATCCAAAACCTGTCCAATTCTTATTGGATGATTTTATTTCGACCATCAGTCATCTTATCTTCCACATTAAATAGTTTGGGACCTTTAGAAACCGAATATAATTATATAATAAAAAAATATTTTCACACTTTCCAAAAGAGCCCCTCCCCCCCCCCCTCATAAAAAACCCTCACTTCCAACTCATTCCTCACACCTCTAAAGCCCATGGCTTGTCCAAAATCTGCCCAATTAATCTCCCTACATCCCTATATTCTATTTAGATGCTTTAACATAGACATAATTTACTTCAAGAAGCCATTTTTATTAAAACCAATTGAAGTTACCCAAATTAAAGGTAAAAGTTTCTCTAAACATCTTATATTTTATTTTACTTCTCCAACCCCTATACTCTTTTCATTCATTTCCTTCAAAAAAAAACTAGTATCCTCAATATACTAGTATTTTTATTATGAGAATTATTAGAACTTCACTTATATACACTTCCTTTAAATGGGTGAAGAACATATTTTTTCTATGGATGGTAAACAAACGCCTCACGAATCGATGACTGTTCAATTATCTTCTACCCCCAATCATGGTGGAAACTAAGATTAAAATATATTTATATATGATATATATTATGTTTATGTTTTATTTATTCTTCTGTTTTTTAAATTTATATCCTACTATTGTGGTTTCCATAATGGGTATACATGATATTTTTTTTGGGGAAGTGCGGACTACCGCCCCCTCAATGTGATATTAATCATTAATGCCATATGTGGGACATGTAAACGATAGAGTAAATGAAATTATATATATGATATTTCTATAGAATTATAATATAACTATGTATCAATATGTTTTCATTCCTTGAAATTATGAAATATAATGTAATTTTTCCTTCATGCGTACGTAAGGCTTAACATCTCCATGAACAGTGTATTTCATTTCTTATCTCCAAATGATATGTACTATTATAAATACATATATATTGTAACACCCTGAGATTTTATGAAAAATATTATTTTTAATTTCATGTCTTGTGTTGTACGCTACACCCAATGGAGCTTGCACAACATGCACCCTTGAATTTCCTTGCATTACACGCAATCACGACCTTCCTTGATAGCATGTGTAGTACGCAATAACGAGTTTCACCAAACAACGATATGCTATTAAAATATTATTAAAAACTAGTCGTTATGAATAGTAATAACCACTTTTTGAAACTTTGTAAATTTTATTTTTAAGAATGGACTTTATTTTTGGATTCAGAATATTAAAATTAGATTAGGGTGAAATTTTGGTACTTTTTGGATAACTTTCATATTCTGATGAATAGTGAAAATTACTAAATTTTAATTAAAAACAACTTTTTTAATAGAAATAATTAATAGTGATTAATTATTAATTTGAGTGGTTTTAAAGTATAATTAGAATATATTTTTACAATTTAATAATATGTTGGTCATTGGATGTAATTTCACATTTAAAACAGACATAAACAACTGTCAATCTTTTGATAGTTATTATCTCTTAAAAACACGCTATTTGTTTTGAAAACGGGAATTAATTTTTAAATTAATTAATGTAACTAATATGTTTTGAATTCGATAAAATAGAAATAATTTTTGAATTCATAATATAAAATATTGCATGGGCCTAATCTTTGGTATTTTTCTGGAAACTTTCATTTTTTGATGAATAGTGAAACCACTAAGTGGTAGTTAAAAAACTGAATTTTTCATAAAACTTAATTTTCCTGCTTCTGTGATTGAAATTTCAAAAATACGAGAGACACGGTTAATATCAAGGACTAAAATGTGTTTCAATGAGATGAAAATAATTTTTGGTGAATAGTAACTGTTGAATTTTTTTAACCACGGTTAAAAGTAAATAGGGTAATTAAGGGTAAAAATGATATTATTATTACCCTAAAACATGTCCTAATTCTATTGGATAAGTGTTATTCGACCAAAAACAATCTTAGGAATAAAATATGACCATTTAAGCCCACTTGGATTAGATTAGGACATTTATTATTAATTTATTTAAAGAAGGGTTAAAATAGTTAAAATCAATGTTTTTTAAGTAAATCATTTTTAATATAGGGTTATACATAAGATAAATTAGACTATAAATATTCATTAGAAATATAAAACTATTTCCTACATAATGATATTTTATTTGTAATTTTTAGACATTAAATAATTTAGTTAATTTGTGACACAACAGTGATGAAGTAATTACCTTTTTAAGAAAATATTAACATAATTGATGTTATAAATGCCCAAATAAATGTAATTTATGACTTGTTATGACTTAAAATAATTTTCTAGGTTAATATGACATGTTATTGTTGATTTAAGTAACTTGTTTCGAACTTATCATACTGTTATGAATTTCATAAAAATCATGTATCAAATAGTGTCAAAATTGACATAAATAATTTTTTAAAACAAATATTATATTATTAATTGTTATTTTATTCTTAAAAATCTAAGGTTCGGACAAATGACTTAGATAAGGTTATATATATTAATAATAAACAACCTGGGATTCGTTTGGCTTGATATTGTATGTTTATTAACCATATAGTGTAAGAAAACAAAAAGGCACTGTAAAAGTTAAATTATTTAACTTAGAGTTAAATCTAATTGATAAGGTTAAAATAATAATCTAAACGTGTCTAAATCCTATTGGATGAGAGTCCATCGACCAATCCTCAGTTTATCTTGGAAATAAGACCCTTTGGAACCACTATAAACCGAATTTGACCTTAATATAAAATAATATTTTGAGATTTTCCTAAGGTGCCCCTCCCATCCCTTATAAAAGGGCACCTCCTCCCTCTCCTCCTCACACCAATTTGAGCATTCATGCTCGGCCAAACCCTGCCAAAATCTCTTCTCCACTTCCCTAGTATCATCCTAGAGGTCCTGGTCTTCTTCAAAGACCATCCTTTGTTCATTAAGTGGAGGTTCAGAAAAGGCTCGTCAAAAAAAGGTAATATCGATTACCGATCATTTTCAATTTATTTCTTCTTCATCTTTTTATTCTTTAGTTGTTTCATGATAAATTAATAACATCAGTATTTTATATATACTGATATGTTATTATAAATATTAAACTGCTCTAATTAACCTTCTATCCATCCTACGGAAAAAGGAAATCACCGCGCATGCGTACGTACGGAATACCGTCTCCACGCCGTGGTGTAATCTATTTTCCGCCACCACCTTAATTGGATGGGTATAATGGTGTAATGAGTAACTATATATGATTATTATAAAGTGATATTGATACTGAAATAGTATACATACACTTCAACACAAGTTCAAAATCATGAGAATGATATCATCGCCCGTGCGTACGAACGGACTACCGTCTCCACGACGCGATGTGATTCATTCTCCACATTAACCATTCATGAATGACTATAAAGTATATATAATGAATAATAATGAAATATATGACATGTTAAATCTACTGGATTTATGTATATATATATATATGTATGTCATATAGTTACTTCCATTCAAGATAATAAGGAAAGGAATACAGCGTTCATGCGTACGTACGGACTACCGTCTCTATGAACGGTGTGTTTCATTTAATTTATCTATCTATTATATATATATACTGAATATATATGATACATAAATCATGTTTTGTATACTGGAAGTAAGTAAATCATGATATAAGTAATAATAATGTCAAGAACAACAAGTCCAAACACCTACGATAAATGAAACGATTTTACCCAAAATGGTTCTTTAACATGGAATTTACAAAAGAACGGGTAATATAAAGTCATAAGTGAACCATATATGATATCATAACAATGAATATGATTCTGTAATAAGTTAATGTCATTATTTAAATCATTATACAAGAGGTTTGGAAACGTACAAAGCATATCAGACATAAGGTAAGAGAAATATCACAATCTCATTTTTATACGAGATTGTTTATACTTTGAAATTTACTGGGGTGTATTTTATCATCCACATCCATGTTTCCTGAATATGTAATATTGTTTCCATCCACCTAAAAAAATTTTAAATCCAATTTTACCCTTCGGTGAGTTTTTAGTAAAGGATATGAAAGGAATCATTTGTCGTTTTTCATACGAGGTACTTTTTGACTTTTCCGACAGAAGTACCAGAAGAATGTTTTCTTTTAACTTATACATCATGAATGGATTTTTAAAACATTATTTCCAAGAATCTTCCCTTACAAGTTTTTATGTTTATTTTTAATCAACTTATTTTAGTTTAAAATTGTATGACATGTTGAGAAAGGAAAAGTGTTTTTGAAGTAGAAAGGATATTTTTCTAAAGAATGAAGTTCAAGTGTTTTATCAAAATTGTTTTCCATCTAAGATAATAAAGTGTTCTGTTTTTATCCCTATTATTACATTGATTTGATTATGTTGTTATGGAAATATTTTTATGAATTCCTTTATCTTAAATGAATTGTTTTATGATGTCACGATGTTTAAGATTCCCATTTTTATTACATGGGTTATGCAATGATGTATGATTTATGATTTTGTGTCACACATAAGAATGGTATCATTATGAGATTGGTGGGACCTATATCTCCCTCCAATTCATTGGGTAAAGATTTATATCTCATGAGATAGACATGGCTGGAATGGTAGGTTATACCGATTCAGTGAAACAGGACTGAAACGAGGAGTGAACTCGGCTCAGAAAGGGACTTTGTAAACTAAGATAGTCTTGGTAATGAGTCTTGACTAATAAGAAATGATTCTCTATGATTATGTGTCTATTCCAAAAAGTTTCATGTTTTATGTTATGATTATTGGGATTACATTTCACTACTATGATTTATCCCATGTTATGAAATTATGATCTCTTTTGCAGGTTAAGATTTCCAAAAGATATGTTCTTATGAATATGATGTGATTGATATTTCTTTTGTTTAACCTTAATGAGAATTTGAGCTCACCCTTTTATGTTTTCTTTTCCCCAGGATATAAAGAAAGGTTTTAGGTAAGAAAAAAAAGGAAGATCTTTATGGAAGATGTTGAAGATCTTTCACCATGATTAGAAGATTACGTTCCGAGTTTCCAAAGACACTAAACTATTACGGTCCTTGTGTGTGTGTTTTTATTATGTATTAAGTATTCCACAAAAGTAATGTAATGTCCATGTACGTTAGGCTTCGGGTCTCTACAGTTGGTATCAGAGGAAAGGATTAGTCAACCTTTGGAAACTAGGATGCGAGAACTTTAGTGAGATCCCTAGATATATTTCTATGGTATGTCTAGGGATGTCCCTAAGGATAAGTATAAGTATAGGTTATAGTCATATAACTGTGGTAACGATCAGAGAATTTAACCTAAGATATTAGATATTGAGGATACTCCCACTTGATTATGTTATTTTCCTTGTATGATTTTTGCCTCTCACAGAATTCTTTTTGTATTTTAGTCAATGGAGGGAACCAGAAAGAATTCGGTTAGCATTGAATCCAATGGACAAATTGGTGACTATGAGAAACAAAATTGTGTAATTCCTAGAGAGAAATATATTGTGATTATTCCAAATCAGTCATCGCGATATATGATTAACAAGGTGAAATTTAGTGGTATGCCTAATTCATCAAATAAGAGGAAGATAGAATTTTATGCATGTTTGCATGTTGAGGAGCATAAAGAATCAAATATTGAGATTTCTAAAGAAGGGAAGAAGAACCTTGAGGAATACCTCAAATGGAGGGACAAATGTTATCTGTGTGGAGAAAAGGGACATAGAGTGTCGGACTGTTATGGAGTTCAATGTCTTATTTGTGGAGAACATGGGCATTACCCAACTCAATGGCCTGACCTAAAAAGTTACTTCTGATTAAGGAAGGACATAATCCAGGACAATTATTGAAGATGATGGTTTGAAGTGTTTATGTATTGGTATTCGAGAATAATGTTATTGAGGTACATTTATGGTATATTGGAATATCTATGTATTGGTCCATTGTGGTTTTCTATAAGAATATGACATCGGTAACCATGAAAAGTGATTGAAATATTTTTGGAAAGCAGATGATATGCACATAATGAAGGGATAAAGAGAATCTAATATGTTTGATAGTATTCATGAGCTCATGATTGATATAAGGACTAAGTGATATCATTGTTTGAGTATATAGGATTTTGAGTATTTTGGTATGTGGAATGTGTTAACTTTTAACTGCATTCATGTTTTCACTAAGGTTCAATGGGTATTAATTTTTCAAGAGAATAAATGATTAAGGCCTTCGAATGTTTGGAATGTGACCAACAAGACATATCTTAGGATATATGGGGATCAACGATGGTATTAAATCTCTGGTAATCTTTTTCACTATATTATGAGAGTGGACTGCAGTATTATGGATAAGCCTAAAGATTGGAATGGATTAGTTTGGACATAAGTTAGTATTGTTTAAGGATAGAAGTTTTTTCTATATTATTGATGGGATGTTATAGTAATATAGTTTTAGAAAAAGGACAAACCTGCAGGACAGGCGACGGCCCATCGCGTCGGACAAGGCCGTGGGAATCGAACCCACAACCGAAGTATGACTGTCCTTTATCGCCTACCACTGGCCTACAGGAAGCCCCTATTTAGTAGAAACTAGATTTATTATATTAATTAACATGATATATGAAGTATAAGTCCATTTTAGGAACCATATATGATTAATCTCACTATAGATGGACTTATGTATTTTTTGATAACTTTTCTAACCTTTTGTTTGAGACAGATGGAATGACCCATCATTCTATCACATGATCTGCTATCACATCACGAATGACAAATTAAACTTCATTTATTTAAGAGATGAAGTGGAAATTGTCCATAGAACGACCAACGGTGAGACTATACCGAAATCACGAAAGTATTTCTTCTAATTCCAATTTAATCAACTTTAGGGAAACGATCTTGAAAACCAAAAATGTTTTCCTAGTTCTCTTATATCTGATGAATTATATGGTACCTTAGATCATCACAAATTTATGGATTTGTGAACGCTGGCTTTTCCATTGCCACGTTCTCTACCACTTTCCATCAGAACATGATGGTTAGATTTCTCTTCCATATCCATATTTTCACCTATGTGGAAACCCAGTGATTAGTTTATTTGGGTAACCATTACGTTTCATACTTTTGATTTTAAAGATTGGTTTTGGTATTCCTTTTTACGATGTGGGTTTCTATCAAAGAAACTTTCGAATAGTAAACCATTTATAACCCCGACGAATTTCGAGGGTGAAATTCATTTTAAGGGGGGTAGAATGTAACACCCCGAGATTTTATGAAAAATATTATTTTTAATTTAATGTCTTGTATTGTACGCTACACCAATAGGAGCTTGCAACAACACGCATCCTTGACTTGCCTTTCATTACACGCAATCGCGACATTCCTTAATAGTGTGTATAGTACGCAATAACGAGCTTCACCAAACAACGATATGCTATTAAAATATTTTTAAACACTAGCCGTTATGAATAGTAATAACCACTTTTTGAAATTTTGTAAATTTCATTTTTCAAAATGGACTTTATTTTTGGATTTGGAATATTAAAATTAGCTTAGGGTTAAATTTTGGTACTTTTCGGACAACTTTCATATTCTGATGAATAGTGAAAATTACAAAAATTTAATTAAAAACAACTTTTTTAATAGAAATAATTAATAGTGATAAATTATTAATTTGAGTGGTTTTAAAGTATATTTAGAATATATTTTCACAATTTAATACAATTTTGGTCATTGCATTTAATTTGACATTTAAACCAGACATAAACACGTGTCAATCTTTTGATAGGTATTATCTCTTAAAAACAGGCTATTTGTTTTGACGACGGGAATTAATTTTTAAATTAATTAATGTAACTGATATGTTTTTAATTTGATAAAATAGACATCATTTTTGAATTCATAATATAAAATATATCTTAGGCCTAATTTTTGGTATTTTTCTAGAAACTTTCATTTTTTGATGAATAGTGAAACCACTAAGTGGTAGTTAAAAAAATGAATTTTTCATAAAACGTAATTTTCCCGCTTCTGTGAGTGAAATTTCGAAAATCCGAGAGACACGGTTAATATCAAGGACTAAAATGTGGTTCAATGAGATAAAAATAATTTTTTGTGAATAGTAACTGTTGACTTTTTTTACCACGGTTAAAAGTAAATAGGGTAATTAAGGGTAAAAATGATATTATTATTACCCTAACACATGTCCTAATACTATTGGATAAGTTTTATTTGACCAAAAACAACCTTAGGAATAAAATATGACCATTTAAGCCCACTTGGATTAGATTAGGTCATTTATTATTAATTTATTTAAAGAAAGGTTAAAATAGTTAAAATCAATGTTTAATAAGTAAATCATTTTTAATATAGGGTTATACATAAGATAAATTCGACTATAAATATTCATTAGAAAGATAAAAATATTTCCTACATAATGATCTTTTATTTGTAATTTTTAGACCTTAAATAATTTAATTTATTTATGACACAACGATGTGGAAGTAATTACCTTTTTAAGAAAATATTAACATAATTGATGTTATAAATGCCCAAATAAATGTAATTTGAGACTTTTTATGACTTAAAATAATTTTCTAGGTTAATATGACATGTTATTGTTGATTTAAGAAACTTGGTTCGAAATTATCATTCTGTTATTAATTTCATAAAAATCATGTACTAAATAGTTTCAAAATTGACATAAATAAGTTTTTAAACCAAATATTATAATATTAATTGATATTTTATTCCTAAAAATCTAAGGTTCCGCTAAATGACTTAGATAAGGATATATATATTAATTATAAACAACTTAAGGTTCGTTTGTCTTGATATAGAATATTTATGAACCATATAGTGTAAGAAAACAAAAAGACACGGTAAAAGTTAAATGATTTAACTTAGAGTTAAATCTAATTGATAAGGTTAAAATAATAACCTAAACTTGTCTAAATCCTATTGGATGAGAGGATTTCGACCCATCCCCAGTTTAGCTTCGAAATAAGACCCTTTGGAACCATTATAAACCGAATTTAACCTTAATATAAAATAATATATTGAGCTTTTCCTAAGGTGCCCCTCTCCTCCCTTATAAAAGGGCACCTCCTCCCTCTTCTCCTCACACCAATTTGAGGATTCAATCTCGGCCAAACCCTGCCAAAATCTCTTCTCCACTTCCCTAGTATCATCCTATAGGTCCTGGTCTTCTTCAAAGACAATACTTAGTTCTTTAAGTGGAGTTTAAGAAACGGCGCGTCAAAAAGAGGTAATATCCATTACCGAACTTTTTCAATTTCTTTCTTCTTCAACTTCTTATTCTATAGTTGTTTCATGATAAATTAATAACATCATGATTTCTTATATACTAATATGTTATTATAAATATGAAACAACTCTAATTAACCTTCTATCCATCCTACAAAAAAAAGGAAATCACCGCGCGTGCGTACGTACGGAATACCGTCTCCACGCCGTGGTGTAATCTATTTTCCGCCACCACATTATTTGGATGGGTATAATTGTGTAATGAGTAAATATATATTATTATTATAAATTGATATTGATACTGAAATTATATACATACACTTCAACACAATTTCACGATCATAAGACCGATATCATCGCTTGTGCGTACGTACGGACTACCGTCTCCACGACGCGATGAGATTCATTCTCCACATTAACCATTCATGAATGATTATAAAGTATATATAATGATTAATAATGAAATATATGAAATTTTAAATATACTGGATTTATGTATATATATATGTGTGTCATCTACTTACTTCCATTCAAGACAATAAGGAAAGGAAAACAGCGTTCATGCGTACGTACGGACTATCGTCTCCATGAACGGTGTGTTTCATTTCATTTATCTATCTATTATATATATATACTGAATATATATCATATATAAATCATGTTTTATATTCTGGAAGTAAGTAAATCATGATACAAGTAATAATAATGTCAATAACAACAAGTCCAAACACCTATGATAAATGAAACGATTTTACCCAAAACACTTCTTTAACAAGGAATTTACAAAAGAACGGGTAATATAAAGTCATAAGTGAACCATATATGATATCATAAAAATGAATATGATTCTATAATAAGTTAATGACATTATTTAAATCATTATACAGGAGGTTCAGATATGTACAAAGCATATCGAACATAAGGTAATGGAAATATCACAATCTAATTTTAATCGGAGATTGTTTATACTTTGAAATTTACTGGGGTGTATTTTATAATCCAAATCCATGTTTCTTCAATATGTAATATTGTTTCCATCCACATAAAAAAAATTTAAATCCAATTTTACCCTTCGGTGAGTTATTAGTAAAGGATATGAAAGGAATCTTTTGTCGTTTTTCGTACGAGGTACTTTTTGACTTTTCTGACAAAAGTAAGAGAAGAATGTGTTCTTTTAACTTATACATCATGAATGGATTTTTAAAAAATTATTTCCAAGAATATTCCCTTAAAAGTTTTCATGTTTATTTTTAATCAACTTCTTTTAGTTTAAAATTGTATGACATGTTAAGAAAGGAAAAGTGTTTTTGAAGTAGAAAGTATATTTTCCTCAAGAATGAAGTTCAAGTGTTTTATCAAAATTATTTTCCATCTAAGATAATAAAGGGTTCTGTTTTTATCCCTATTATTACATTGATTTGATTATGTTGTGATGGAAATATTTTTATGAATTCCTTTATCTTAAATGAATTGTTTTATGATGTCACGATGTTTAAGATTCCCATTTTATTTCATGGGTTATGCAATGATGTATGATTTATTATTTTGTGGCACACATAAGAATGGTATCATTATGAGATGGGTGGTACCTATATCTCCCTCCAATGAATTGTGTAATGATTTTATATCTCATGATATAGACATGGCTGGAACGGTAGGTTATACCGGTTTAGTGAAACATTAATGAAACGAAGAGTGAACTCGGCTCAGAAAGGGACTCTGTCCACTAAGATAGTCTTGGTAATGAGTCTTTACTAATAATAAATTATTATTTATGATTATGTGTGTATGCCACAAAGTTTCGTGTTTTAAGTTATGATTATTGGGATTACATTTCACTACTATTATTTATCCCATGTTATGAAATTATGATCTCTTTTGCAGTTTAAGATTTCCAAAAGATATGTTCTTATGAATATGATGTGATTGATATTTCTTTTGTTTACCCTTACTGAGCATCTGAGCTCACCCTTTTATGTTTTCTTTTCCCTAGGATATAAAGAATGGTTTTCGGTAAGAAAAAAAAGGAAGATCATTATGGGAGATGTTGAAGATCTTTCACCATGATTAGAAGATTACATTTCGAGTTTCCAAAGACACTAAACTATTACCGTCCTCATGTGTGTGATTTTGTTATGTATTAAGTATTCCGCAAAAGTAATGTAATGTCCATGTACGTTAGGCTTCGGGTCTCTACATATATACTGAACATATATGATATATAAGAAATCTAAATTATGAATATCATTCTATATATAATAGACTATTGACCACATGGACAACTTGTAAATATAAGGTCTTTATTTTTGACTCAAGTACCAAATATCAAAAAAATGACCATTATTAACATAAATGATTGCATAATGTTTATAACAATGTAATAAGTGATATAAAAGGAATAATAAAATTGAAAATTGATTTTAATAAAGTATAAATTAACTTTAGTTTATTATTGAAGGACTCCAGGACACCCTGAGAGGGGAGGGGTAAATCAGGGTGACAACTTTTTCTTTTAATGTGATGGATCTTGTTCTCACGTTGGTAGGAACATATTGAACCTGTATGATGAATATGATCAAAAAGAAAACATTCACATGCACAGATATGACACATCACTTATTACTTGGTTCACCAATAAGGGCTACGTCCAAGGAGAATACGCCGACAAGTTTTCGGTCGTACCAAATTCAACTAATCATCTCTAGCTGTGGAATACAAAGGTTCAGGCACAATCACTCTATCCCAGGCTCAATGCCTTTACAAAGGTTCAGGGATAGCTCACTACTTCCCTCTGGTCACTCCTGTTGACTCCCTCTGGCTTACTCCTCTTGGTGAAGCCACACTCAGTTTATAGACATGAAGGTATCTTCATCATTGCATAAGAACACATCCTCTGTTTTATGTAGATGCTCTGTTGAAGGCCATGTCTCACCTGAAGACGAATCTCACTTTGCGCTGAGAGTACCGAATGATCCCCCAACTTTTGTGAAGCTTCAAAAGGATGGATGTACTCTAACAACCCCGGTGCACTTCTCCATGCTCTGGTGTGCAAGTTTCAGGAATGGCGCGCAAGAATACGTGAGAAATGCTCGGTGTAGAAAACAAGAGAGGAAGCTTTAATTGGGTTCCAGAGTTTTGGAATTCTCAATGATTCCCAAGAATCATTACAAGACTGATGAATTCCTTCTTATCCTTCTCATCCTATCACTAACACTGAATTCAAATTGTGTCACATGAGTTATACAAGTCTGAACAAGCCTGAATTTATTCCTTTCTCCCCCATTAACAATAAACCCAAATCCTGGTAGTTTGTTCAACGTTCAGCTCAATCCATACTTCCCCTGGATAGTATCTCCCCCAAAAACATGTATCACATCGATAAACAGATAAAAAATGTTGTCATAATTGGAGGGAGGGGTATTGCATAACCTTCTTATGCACTGGGAGGTGGATGAACACCGAGGGTCAACCGATGCTTCTCAAACACAGCCGTTGATAGTGGCTTGGTCAGGATATCAGCCACTTGCTCATCAGTTCCCACATGATCCATTCTAATCACCCCTTGTTCAACTTTTTCTTTGATAAAGTGATACTGATTTCAATATGTTTCGTACGAGAATGTTGAACAGGATTCTTCGTAAGATCAATTGCGCTCTTGTTATCACAATAAATTACCATTGGTTGCATTACCGCATCACCAATATCTGCTAATTGTTGCTTCATCCATATTAGTTGAGTGCATGCCTTTATGGCAGAGATATACTCAGCTTCAACAGTACTGAGAGAAGTACTTTCTTGTTTCTTACTCAACCAGCCAACACATTTATGCCCAATATAGAAGGCTCCACCACTAGTGGACTTTCTTTCTACTACATCACCAGCCCAGTCAGCATCAAAAAATGATGATAATTTACTATCCCTGCATGCAGCAAAAAATAACCCGAAGTTATGTGTACCTTGAATATGCCTCATGATTCTTTTTACCGCCACCATATGTTCCTATTTTGGATTAGTCTGAATGCCGACCACAAGGCATATGGCAAAGATAATATATGGTCATGTTGCTGATAGGTACAGTAGGCTCCTAATGATCCTCCTGTACATGGTGGGATCAACAGTTTCCCCATCCTCATGCTTTCCAAGTTTAGTTCAAACTGCAGTCGGAGTTGACATTGGTTTGGAGTCTTGCATATTAAACTTCTTCAAAAAATATCTGGCAAACTTTTCTTGAGAAATGAAAGAGTATTCCTTCTTTTGAATCACTTTCAGCCCCATGAAATATGTGAGCTCCCCAATCATAGACATTTCAAATTCTTATTTCATGTGGTTGGAAAATTCGCCCACTGATTTCTGCCTACTGCCACAAAATATGATATCATCAACGTAGAGTAGATCCATGAATTGAGATTTTGGAGAATTATTCACATAGATATTTTGATCTACTCCTACTATTTTTAATTATATCTTCTTAAGATATGAATCCAGCCACGAGTACCAATCCCGTGGTTCCAGCTTCAAAACATTTAGAGCTTTTTTCAGTTTTCAGATCTTCGTTTCATCAGTACCGAAAACAAAGACCAATGGTTGTTCAATGTACACTTCTTCTTCAATTACACCATTCATTAATGCTATCTTGACATCCATTTTGAATAATTTATATCCTCTTTGGAGTTCCATGGAAAGGAAAATCCTGATTGACTCCAGTCTAGCCACTGGAGCAAACGTTTCTTCAACATCAATTCCTTCCTTCCCAGAGTATCCTTTACATACCAGTTGTGCCCTGTTTCTTATGACAGTTCCATGCTCATCAGACTTATTTTTTAAGATCCATTTGGTTCCAATCACATTGTGACCTTTGGGTCTCTTGAAAAGATACCATGTTTGATTCTTGTCAATCTGATCTAATTCATCATTCATGGTTTTCACCCAAGATTCAAAATTTTCAGATTCTTCGAACGAGGATGGCTCTACAACTGATAGAAATGAAGATTTCATGTTATTCCTCATCCTTATTGTTTGAGTGGGTGCAATCTTGTCCCCAATTATGTTGGATGGATCAATCTCAGCTCTTCGATTTCTCCTGTGATGTTCAGTTGCATTCTATTCAGCCATAGTTTCTTTATCAGATTTTTCTTCTTAGTTAACATCATGATGTGGCTGCTTAGTGTTTGGTAAAACTTCTTCTGTTTCTGCATTTTTATTTTCTTCACGTTCACTTTTTTCTTGGCTTTCTATCACATCAACATATGACATCCTTGAAGCATTTGTAGTTTTCTCTTCAATTATCTTAATATCACTCCTTTTTACAATCCTTCCTAAACGCTTTCTGAAACACATGTAGGCTTTTCTGTTCATTGAGTAACCGAGAAAAATCCCTTCATCTGTATTGTAACCATACTTCCCTTGATTTCCTTCTTTGTTCATAATGAAGCATTTACTTCCAAAGACACGAAAGTATTTTAAAGAGGGATTTCTTCCATGACACAATTCATATGGTGTCTTTTTCTCACCCATATAAAGTCATGTTAGATTCTGAATGTACACTGAAACTTGAAAAGACTCTTTCCTATAATGTCGTGGAATACAACTCTCAATCAGCATTGTTCGTTCCATGTTGTTCACCTGTCGATTCCTACGTTACACAACTCAATTTTGTTGTGGAGTTCTCACAACAGCAACCTCATGATGTTTCCCATGCTTCTCCAAATAATTTTCAAATTTAATGGACATGTATTATCTTTTATTGTCAGATCTCAACACTTTGATTTTTTGTCCAGTATCATTTTCGGCGATTTGCCGATATGTTTTCATGTAGTCAAGGACTTGTCATTTCCTGTGAATGACCATCACACATGCCATTCTACTATAATCATCTATGAAAAGGACAAATTACCTTTCTCCATGAGTTCTAGAAACATTTATCGGCCCACATACATCTGTATGAATCAGATCGAGAAGGTGAGATTCTCTTTTCTTTTTGGCCGATATGAACTGCAGACCATCTTCCCATGAATTCAAGCATCACAAGATTTTTCACGTTCATGATTTAGGTTGGGAATGTCCATGAAAATTCTTAATTTTGATATTTTCTCCATTTCTTGTTGATTGATGTGTCCCAGTCTCCAATGCCACAAATTTTTTTCTTCTTCAACAGTCATGTAGTAGACATTTTCTTCACTATCAACCTGGTACAAGTTGCCTTCTGTTCTGCATCCCTTCATAAGTGAATTTCATATCTTTCCCTTGATAGTGCAGCCTTTCTGATTAAAATAAACTATAAGTCCCGAGTCACAGAGTTGACTCACGCTGAGGAGATTATGATGTAGTCCATCTACGTAACGAACTTCTGTCTTCTTTAGTTCTCCATTAGCAAATTCTGTATTTCCACTCCCTTTTATTTTTAGAGCTCCATCATTACCAAATCGTACTGTACCATAAACCTTCATTTTGATAACTGTTAGCAGGTCAGAATTACCTATCACATGAGATGAATAACCGTTATCCCGACTCCAGGTACTGTTGTTCTTTGTAGCTTTGAGGGAAACCTCTGAAAGGTTGTATTTCTCAATATTCTTCCTTTCCTTCCATGATACATTGGATTGAGTATATAGTACTGATGGCCTTTCAATTATCTCTTCTGCATACCCAGGTTATTTATAGTCAAAATCTTTTTTGAGAAGAGAAAACCTGTTTGAAAGAGAAACACTTTCTTGCTGATGAGACTTGAATTTTATTGAACATCGGTATGAGGTGTCCATGTCCCTTCTCTTCCTGCAATTAGCAGCCTTATGAACAAAGTTAGAACAATGATAACAATATCCATAGAAATTGTTTCTTCTATAAGAATTAGGATATGAATTTTATCTCCTTTGTTGAACTTATATATCTTCTCCATTCAGATAGCTTCTTGCCACTTCGCACTAAGACAAGGTATGGCCCAGATAGCCACAGAAGAGACACATCATGAGAGGAAATGTATTCTCACTTGAATTTCTCCTCATACATTCTTCCTTGGGTGAATAGTTAGACTATCTGTTATTTATGAAAGTTTGAGGATAGTTTTCAGTTCTCTAATTTTTTTGGATTGAGGGTTCCTTTCTCAGTACATTAGGCAACGTTTCAACATGGTGAACTTTCATCTTATCTTTCTTTTGGATCTTTTCACTTCCAGAAATTGATGTCTCAGCCTCACAGCCATTTCCACTATTTCCCATGGAAGTAGGTCTTTGATCACACAAGATTTTTCCAACCCCATATGAACCACACTTGGATCTTTCTAGTAAGTCTGCATCTGAGAATCTTCCAAACTGTATTTTCTTCCTTGATTATATTGGAATTGATTCAGTCTCAAGTTTACTCCTTAGAGTAACAACTTCCTCCTCAAGACCCTTAGCAGTCTTGGATTTTTCATCTAGTCTGGAGGTGAGGTCATTGATGACCTTTTCCTTCTCTTCAATTCTCATCTTCAGATCCACTGCATCATCATTTCTTTCAATTATTTTAAACTGTACCTTCACAAATTCTTCAATTCGTTCAATTTTAGATTCAAGTTGATCAACGTATTCAGTTGATTCTTCTACAATTGATTTCCACTTATTGAAACTCTTACATTTAATCTTAGGCTTACTAACTACATTTCTAAGTTGCATCTCAAGATCTACACAAGTTCTCAGTTGCTTTTCTCTACCAGTATCTTCTGACTTTTCAATAGTGGCCATCATGGAATCATGGTTCCCAGTTTTGAATTCTGGTTCTTCTTCTTCACATAATTCATTATCATCATCTTCCACTTCACAGACAAAACTTTTTATTTTCCTTTTCATTCCCTATTTGAAGTCTCCCTTTTCGAAGAACCTTCTCCGAGGCTTCTCGAAGCTTTCATATTCACTCTATTTATCACTGATATTTCTTAAGCACTTTGAGGCAATGTGCCCTACTTTTCCACAACGAAAACATGCGAAAGTTAACTTCCCTTTGAATTTCCTGTTTCCCTTCTGGAACTTCTGTGAAATTAGAGAAAGAATTTATTTTTCTTTTTCATCTTCACCGCTACTATATTTTGAGATTTTCAGTTTATCCATGGCCTTGAATGCCATTTCCTTGCTTATACAAGTCGTAGAATCATCTAGTTTGACTCTCATTTCATATGCTACCAAGCTGCTCTGTAGATCATCCAGAGAAGGTTTGGGAAGATATCTTTCCTCAAGGTCTGACACCTTTGCACTGTACAATGGTAAAAGTATTCTTAATATTTTCTATAAAACATCAATATCTTTGATTTCTTCGCCTAGAACCCAAATTTCTCCAACCAGTTCCATAATTCGATTGAAGAATGAGTCTACATTCTCGTCTGGATGCATCTTCTGATCATCAAACCGATTGTGTAGCACTTGCAGTTTCGCCTCCTTCACTTTGCTATCTTCTTCTAAATATTCTAGAGTTTATCCCACATGGATTTTTCTGAGGTGAAATTCATAACCTTTAGGTAGATCTAATCAGAAAGGGCTGCAGTGAGTGCATTTTTTGCTTTATCATCTGCATCAAGAATTTTCCTGTCTGTTTAAGTCATAGCCAGGCCAATTGGATCAGTGACTTGTATTCCTTGCATAGTAGAAAAGAGAACTTCCATTCCAAGAGATCTTAAATGAGATCTAATACTCTTCTTCCAGATCTAGAAATTTCTTACATTGAAGTGAGGGACTCCCCTAACATTGATTGCATTCTCCATGACGATAAAGGAAAGAGTCAACACCAGTAACCTCGCTCTGATACCACTTGAAGGACCTCGGGACACCCTGAGATGGGAGGGGTGAATCAGGGTGACAAATTTTTCTTTTAATGTGATGGATCTTTTTACCATGTTGGTAGGAACATGTTGAACCTGTATGGTGAATATGATCAGAAATCAGACATTCACATGCATAGAGAACACACAAAACATTTTACTTGGTTCACCACTAAGGGCTACGTCCAAGGAGCATGCACAGACAAGTTGTCGGTCATACCAAATTCAACTAATCTTCACTAGCTATGGATTACAAAGGTTTGGGCACAATCAATCTATCCTAGACTCGCTGCCTTTACAAAGGTTCAGGGATATATCACTGCTTCCCTCAGGTCACTCTCGTTGACTCCCCCTGGCTCACTTCCCTTGGTGAAGGCACACTCAGTTTAGAGATGTGAAGGTCTCTTTATCATTGCATAAGAATGCAACCTCTAGTGTATATAGATGATCTTTTGAAGTCCAACTCTAACCAGAAGAAGAATATCACTTTGCGCTGAGGCTACTAGATGACCCCCCATATTTTGTGTAGCTTCAAATGGATTGATGTACTTTAACATCCTGGGCGCGCTTCTCTAAGCTCTGGCGTGCAAGTTTCAGGAATGGCGTGCAAGTCACATGCGCAGTACAAACTTGGCGCATAGGTCACTCCAAAAAACTTGTGTGACACTGCCTCTTTGAACTCCAAACATGCGCGACTCAGCGCCTCTAAATCCCAAACCACTTTGGACACGCAGCCAACAGCCGGCGCGCTGCCTCTACTTGCGCGACCAAACAACCACTTGCAGAACTCATCCACTTGCGCGAAGAGAGCTTGAAAAATCTCTATGTCTCGAGCTTCGTTACCAATGAAGAGGGGTGGACCTTTATTTATAGGCAAACTGGACCCCCCGCGCGGTGCCGTGCAAGTCTTCCCTCGGCGCATAGGTTCCGGTGCACAGATCATCCTCTCTAGCCTCTGTCGTGCAAATCACTTGTGTGACCACACAAATACTTGCACGACCTTCTTTACTTTGCCATATTTTGAATTTATAATCTTTAAAAACAATAGATGCGCAAGTTTCGAATTCTCCTAGGCATCGGCGTGCAAGTCTCTTCATGGTGCACAGGTCACTTGGCGACCAGCCAAAAACTTGCGCGGCCCTTATCCCTTTACCATTTTCCCATGTTCTGATCTTGAAAAACATATGGCGCACAAGTTTCCTCTATTTAAAGTAAATGGCGCACAAGTCTCTTTTCCAAAAACACTTTTCTCCATTTGTCGATTTTTAGGCCCAAAAATTTGGCATTCACTGGGAAATGGCGCCACCTTCAATACTATTTTCTGCTTGAACTATATGATCTATTTCCTAGTACACATTCTGAAATTCCACTGAGGATTGACAACAAATACAAACCATACTCCAAATCACGCATAGAAGACCATGGTTCCAACAATTATACAGGATATTATATGACAAACTGGTCATGTCGGACACGAGGTAAGGGACTTCGTCTCAATCTCCTTTCATTGAGGCATATTTTGTTTTATACATGACTTTCTTTTATACAGTGTATAAACACCATTTACTTTTTGTTTCATACAAATGGAATCTTTTTCTATGATTAATTTTACTAAATGACAAAAAAATGTTTCTTTTTAACGTATGCGGTGACAACGACCATTATACTTCGATGAGTATTATTTGATCTTTTGCTTCCATAAAAAGCCATAATATTTTAAAAGGAAAATAAATACCATATTCTCTTTTACGTATTTTGGTATTTAAAATGGTTTTGATAATTTTTTTTTGTGTAAATATATTTAATTGATATATTGTGATTGAAATATGAAAATTCTATCTTTCCTTTATATTTTAATCATATGTTATGAATTTGTTATGGTTCTTTGGAATTTTTTACCTATACGGGGGGTTCCGTGAGGATCCTAGTGTGGTTGATCATGATATAGCTCTCCAATGCATTGGGTAAAGTGATGGAGGTAAACATTAATGTTTCTCCTAAGAGTTTTAGAGAATATACTGTGATGGGTATTCCAAATGTGACTCCCTATGTAGCAATGAAAGCTACTAAGTAAGTATGTTATGGATGAAAAAATTTACCTTTTTGATCTATGATTACTATGAGTTATTTATAAATATTATGTTTTCATGAGGTGTGTAAAAGTGTTTATGTTTTGTATGTATTGATAGAATAATGATTTATTTCTTTATTTTATAACTCATATTGAGCTTTTTATGCTCATCCCATGTTTTGAAAATAATTTAGAGGATGTTAAGATGAATAGGGTCAAGAATGTGATAAAGGAAATGTCATGTTGTCTAAAACCTATAACTAGTCATGATACGTTTTTTCAAAGAGTATTTATTTTGCGAAAAAATGGTAATTGAGTAGAATTTCCTATATTGTTTTTTTGAGATGAAATGTAGTAGTTTTGGCCTAATTATCTAAAACTCTAAACATGAAAATATCCTCAATGTGAATTATTAAAATAATTCAATAATATGAAATGTTTGATGATGGGTCCTTCAAATTAACATGATTAAAAACAGGCCACATATTGTGCACAATAAGCATCAGTACATGTGATAGAAGATGTATTTAATTTTTCAAGAGTGATACATGGAACATGGTGGTAACATAAGAGGTAATTATTATAAGATCGAAGTGATAAGAAACCATACTAAAATGATCATGAATTTTTAGGTGATTGATATAAATAATGTTCATCTTGACTGTTTTTTAATTTTAATAACCTTTTTTGGATACATTCATATGAATATCATGAAAAAACATTTAAATGTAGTTCTCAACAACGATTATTACCATAACATATTTGTTCACTATGATCTACCATGATTTTCTAAAATATATCAATATTATTCTATTCAAATTCCTCATCTAGATTAACTACGAGTAGATTTATATTTCCCAACATAATCCAAAAACATTGGTGTTCTACAGTTCTATCAGTTGAGAGATTCATTAGTAACCATATGAATGATTGAGTAAATGATGTTATTGTAAGAAATTCCCCCAAATAAATGTTTCAATCACAAACTCATTTTTAAGCCATAAAGAAATTTCCCAACATGTCTTCGAATGATTAAATGGAAATATCTTATTTATAATATTTCTAAATATGCTATCCATATAAAATAAAAAATCTATATTCAAATCAGGGATAACACATCACTATGACTTCAAAATATAATAGTGATCCAAATGAGATAATATATAATGTGGTACTCAATAAAAACAAAACACTTCAATAATGAATAATCGAGTAATATTTTCAAAAGAGAATTATTCCCTAATAAAAATATAATTAATTAATTTTGTACAAAGATTAACAAAAAACCCAATAAAACGTCGAGAATTAGATTCTTGGTGAATTTAAATAATGAAATTCGCATATTTTTTTCTTTTTTAATTTTTTTGTCGATAATGGTTATAAGATACCCTTAGGTTTTTTTTTAAAAAAATATTAACTTGATGGAATGGAAAAAATTTAGAAACATTGTTTGAAAAATATTATATCATGTAATGGCTCTAAAAATTCACTTTTATAAATATATATATCTTCATACGTATATTATGAATAGAGAATGATGACATTTGTGATTCAACCAATATCTCCTTCTTCAAGTGAGGTATTAATGTGACATATAAACATATCCTAGAAAATTGTTTCCTTGAACATTCATAGTTGAATGTAAAATCACATCTAACCTTGTTTTTTTGGATAAAATCCAAATTATGTTCTTATTTTATCATCACATGGATGTATTATTAAACATTCATGTAATACAGACTAGATATGTTCCCATTAATCTGGTTTTCAATAAACATCTTCTGTAATTCCATGAATATTAGATCTATTTTCATCATAATCATAGAAAAATGGTACAGTATTTGTAAACTATATAATAAACCAACTCATACTCATTCAGAGAGTGGTAATTTTTTGAGCATTTATAATCATTAATCTACTCTTTCCATCTTAGTTAATTACAATTATCGAATTCCAACTCGAATGAGAAAAAAGATATCATCTTATCATTATTCATGATTATGTATCCCAATACCTTATTCAATTAATATTCATTGATCCCAAATCAATCTCCAATTAATGGTAATGTAGTAATAGGTGTCTTTAATAAACATCATTTTAGCTCATTGACATTTTTAGTACATTTATTTTTCCATTGAATGGTGGTTTCCATCCACAAAAACATAGTCATTCGATTAGATAATTTTGAGTAATCCCTAAAAATGAATTTATAGAATACCAACAGACCAGGAAAAATATAAATTTCAGTTAATATGGATGATCTTGGCCATTTTTCAACAAATTATAGCATTTAATGATCGAATATTGTACCTTCAATTGAATTTATATGACCCAATAATGAAACATTATATAAATATAAATCGAACATAGTAATTTGGATTTAAATATCCCTTTACACTAGGTATTAAATAGAATTTTCAAATGATCTTCATGATCTTCCATTTCATAGAATATATAGGAATATTTTTAATAAATAATTCCATAAAGTAATTATTTTTATCCCTAATGACTCTACTCATTAAATGCTTGATGATTGTGGGTCTATTGGTATGGTCAAATGATATCACCACAATCTCATAATAAAAATTGATTATTTGAAGTGATATTATTGGTATATCTTCAATATTTAAGATCCATGTTAATGATATATGAAACAATTTTCAATCGTTTAAATAATATTTATCTATATAGTTGATCAAACAATTCTTCAATATAGGGTAGATTACATTAGTTGTTGATAGTGATCCATTTTGGTTTTTGATAATCAATGAATTGAAGAATTGAACTCTATTTACTATTACAATATAAAATAGGTGTATATCATAGTGAAACACTAGGGTGTATGAATACCTTTTCAAGAGTTTTATAGTTATTCCTCTTTATTTTATTCATCTCAATTAGTGAAACTCTATATAGAGTTTTTCAAATAGGTATATTACAAGAAATATGTTTTATTAAAAACACTGTTTTGAGGATTTGAGGAAATAATTGGCTTTATCATTCATAAATACATTAGAATAATTTAAAAAATATAAGTATTTTTAATATTGAGTTTCTCCTTAATAATTTTAGATAAATATTCCTCGCAAATAAGTAGTATGACCAATACAATGGATGTAACATCTCGTGGAATTCATATTCACTCTCACCAAAAAGGCCAACAATATATCAATTCATAATATAAAATATTACTTCTCTTCCATATATTTTGATATAGGTTCTAATAGATAGATCCAATACATTACCAGAATTAATTTTTTTACTATACTGGGAATCACATGATTTTCATGAAGTACATTACCACTGTTTTTTATAAGAATTTATCTATAGATTTGAGAAGCTATTATTTCATCATTATGAGGTTTAAATAATCTTAAAAAACATAATCATTATGTTAGTGAAAATATACCCTTATAAAAATAATTATATATAAATGAGTTGTAAGATATAAAATTAAAGATGGAATTATTAATTATATATTGGATGGTATGGGTAACATTCACCACTTTGTTTGTGTGATCCAATTAAATGTTGTGATCACATGAGAATTATCTTTTTGTTATATATTGGGTGGATACTCACATTGATTCTAATCATTTATCATAGAATTTATTCATTAGTTTGTATAATTTATATTATACATACATTTATAGAGTTGAAGTGTTTTTGGTACTCTCAAAAAAGATTCTTCACAATTCCTTTTGATGGATGGATACATCAAATAACATCAACATTATTTTTCCTAATGCATTATATTTCCAAACTAAAAAAATATTTCATACCATAAAAAATTTTCAATATGTGGTTCTTTCCACAAATCTATCATGGTGGAAGACTAAATTTTCACTTCCCCTTTAGTTTTTTATTAATTTTTTTTTGAAAATTGATTCCTTCTTTATTAATCAATATAACATTGAGTATGAAGGGGGTTTCCAATCTACACTTTTTACATGAGAGAACAAAGAATGATTTCATAAAGGTTATGAAAAATTATATTATTTAATTAATTTAGATAATTTGTCTAAAAACAGTAATTAATCAATAAATTTTACAGTCAGGATTGATAATAAATCTTTAATAATACCTTTCATGTCATGGGAAATATTCTTCATAGATAGTATAGAATTATTAAAGAATCACCTTTAATTACATAAATTCTATTTCCATTACATTTTGAATGGATTGAAGAAAAATTGTTGTTATAAAATATCTTTTTAAATTATTCCATTTTCATGTATTAAATTTATTTCTCCTACCTCATATTCTTTATAAGATTCCACTATTTATTTTCTTCTCCTCGCAAGTGATAAACATATAAAATAAATCATTGATGAAGTTAGTATTAGAGAATAAAAAATATCATTTGGTTTCTAAATTATTTTATACCCATACAATTGTACTAGGGGTCCCACTAAATGATGTTATATGTTATACACTAAATTGATAAATAGTACATAACCCCCCCCCCCCATTTTTTTATTACAATATCATCATTATTCATACCTTGATAATGTTATATAAGCCTCATAAAATGATTTTTCAATCTATCTGCCATAAAATCTAGTTGCTCAAGTAGAAAACCATTTCATTATTTGTCAAATTATCCATTATCTTGATTCCTCATAGTTCTAAACTTTATCTATGAAAAAACACTATGTGAACAATAATAATCATAGTAAGAAAATAGATAATCAGGAAGATTGATCATAGAATGTCTATCCCATGAATCCATTTTTTATCTATGAACCCATAGGTTTAAAATATGTTTTCCATGGTTATTATGTATTCAAATCCTTAACAATAGTTAAAAAATAAAATTTTAATTAAATCAATAATAACCCAGTGGAGAATATTTCAAGGTTTGTAGTTTTATGCACACTTATCTTATAATGATGAGGATTTAATTAATAATAAATTTTCCATTTTTATTGTTTTTACCCCAAACTGTATCTGTCAACTACAATTTCCTCATTCAATAACTGGAGATGTGAAGTTTTATATTAAAAACCAAAATCTCTATTTTAACACAACATTCAGATAGTATCATATCCGTATATATATCCCTAGGTATTTTAAAAATATTTCTTAATAAAACATTCAAGAAATCAATAAACCCTTTTAGGATACCAATTGAGGTGACACGAGAATAAAAAAATACATATAACATCATTTTAGATGAATATTAATTAAATTTTGTTATAATATATTGCATATAACAATAAAGTATTAATATCTTTGATGAAATGATACATAGTAAAATAATTTTATAAAATCTATTTTATTTCTCCCATTTTTACACATATAATACCATTATTATACATACCATACATGAAACACTTCAGCATAAAATGAGAGAATTGAATCATAAAAAATAGTGACATCAAATTATTAGTAACGATAATCATGGTATATATAAATCGATGATCATATGCATGAATAATAAAATCATAAGTGTATAAAATCAAGAATATTACCCACAATATCCATACCTGATTTATAGAATATCATAAACATGATTAAAGTCATTAAAAAATAAGTATTCTTTGATAAATTAAATATAATAGTGAAAATAATTATAAATAAAACAAGATACATAATAGAATATCATAATCATTTGAACATGTCATGTGAATTCTATGGCTCAATCATATTAATAAGAATAATAATATATTGGTCAAAATTTATTTATCATTAAATACAAACAAATTGATTATTTTAACATAATCATAGTTGTATCCTATATCTAGATAATTTCATCATCTCTTAGGATTTTATAATCTTTTTCCTCACTCATGAGCATCATAACATCCTAATCTCATAAAATTTTACAAAATATTTCAATATTTCCCAATGTATTAGAGTGCTAAATAATTCCATATCCACCCATAAATGAATCCTAGCCAATTATTATTTGTTCCACAAGATCAAAATAAATTCTTATTTCAATAATCTGTGGAAGATAAATAGTCTTTGAAATATCATATCATCATAACCGATAACTATACAAAAGAAGAATATGTATGGTATCATTAGATTATATCCCAAATATATAATCAGCAACATAAATGGATGTTATCATAGATAAAAACTCCTTTTAATTAAAAATGGAATATTTCATGTGGAAAATATACATTTAGTTTTAAAATAAATTAATTAAAATCTCAAAAAATACCAAAATACCGGAGAAAAAATTTTCTTGGAAAATAACAATTGATGAATGTAATGGAAGAATATCTGTATTGAGTGATACTGATAGTTTTAATTTCTCATCAATCAATAATTTCATAAAATAACGATACTATTAATTCCAATTGTAAAATGGAACTGGTTTCGAAAATGACAAGATTATTATTTGTAAATATTTTTATAGAATGTTAAAAATGTATAAAAATAGTATTAAACAGTAGTTGAGTCATATTAAATATTTTTTTGTTAATAAATATATATTTATAATAGAAATATGTGTTTAGTCTATGGACTTATAGATATTATTTATAAAAACTATTGTTATAAACCACATATATCAACATTCAAAACATTTTTCAAGGTAGTACGCCACTCCACTCCCCCAGTATTTCTCACTTATTATCTTCCTCCCCCAAGGAACCATTAATGTCTTCCTCATTCATACATCCTGGTATACCCATCTGACCTACCTACATAATATAATACCATTCCTATGATATTTCCACCCAACTCCCAACGATCCTCATCATATGTGTTGTCTTTGATGATGTACACCCAAATCCCAGTGCCCATCCTCCTCCAATGTAGCCCTAACATAGCTATCCCACCACCCCACTAAAATGGCCTCCCCACCTCCATTTATGATGTGGCTATGATATGGCCTCCAAACTCCCCATGATCCATCAACACTGATATGGATAATCGAATCTTACAAATGCTCACATTAACTTATATCTCCATCCCCATCTATTGACATAGCCACCCACCACCCTTAGATCTATCTCCCCCAACACGGCCACACTAACTCTTGAATTTCTCACTCAAACCCTAACCTAACCTCATGATATAAATCCTATCATGACTTATAACTAAACCCATTTGTGCAACCCTAGTGAAATCCTAAATTTTTCCAATTTCTGGTTAAAATACATACCTCGTTTACTTTTATTGAATTATATTTTATTAGTTGTTTAGGGTTCTATTATAGTAAATTTTCTTAGATATAATGTAACATGGTACTTATTTTCGTTTTTTTCCACTAGTCTACCACATGTAATGGAATTCTATTTAGGAAATTACTTCATGAAAATAAAATTTTATGCCTTTATCATTGAATAAATGATTAATATGGATCCCTTGTTTATGATTGTTTCATAATATTATTTTCCTCCTTTTATACCTATTTTAATAATGTATATTGAATGAAACTATTAAATTAATTTTTTATTGTATGTTATAATTTTATTAATACTTATTTTTTGAATTATTTATTTATATTTAATTTAATTTTTTACACATGTTTATATTCAATACATTCTGGGGGTAAATTAATAAAGATTTAATATTGTTTTCGTTGATTATCAAATTTCCATTGATTTTTTTTATGACATCATATTGTGTTATAGTATAATATATTTATATATTACTTTATACAGGTGATTAAATAATATGTATATTTGTATATATAAGTAATTTTGTAGTTAAATTCAACATACAATCACTATTAAGATGATAGTTGAGATATGGTATTATTTTTTGTTTATCATATTCATTTAATTGGAAAATGTTATTCTCCAATATTTTATTATTTTTATGGGTATATATAGATTTACAAAACATCATCTATACTATGAACATGTGTATCCACCTCATTCAATGAATTATATCGATCTATTTACACCATATCCAAATTATTATTCCCTCTCTGATCAATCTGGGCCCCTATCCGAAATCTCTACCACACCTCTTCTATGCCTTGGCCTCCTATACCCTTAATTATCCATCCACCACATCCCATCTTCCATATACACAACTAAATACCCCAATAAACTTTCATTTAGTCTTTCCCATATTTTCTTCTTCAATATCTCAAGCATTACTATCTGGACATTAGCCTACCACTCCCATAATCATCCTCTCTATAACGACATTGCCTCCATCTCCAAATATTCCTTCCCAAACAAAACTTTTGACTTCCCTTTCCAATCTTCTCCACATCCATACGTATCATAATACACCCTATTGTTATTCATCTTACAAATTTGTTCATATACATCACAATAACATCTATATAATCACTCTAAGAAATGCCATCTACGTGATCCATTTCTATGAAAAAAATGTAAGGGCAGCCTGATATTTTTTTTATTTACAGAACATTTTATCTATTTGAAACATAAATATAATTATGATTTCTTATCCAAAATTTTTACTGGACACCCTTTCCCCTATTCAACATTTCCAATATAAGATTCATATATGTTGTGTTACGGTTTCACTTGTCATTAATCTTATTACCTTTTCTCAATAGTGACCAATGTTTTTCTAAATTTTGTTCCTTCACTTGATATGCATAAAATTCAATTTACGTTGTAAATATTACTTTTCAAGTACATACAATATTATATTATTATATTTATCTAGTATGATGTAATATATCTCCACACGTCATATGAAATGAATTAAATTTTAATAAATGTATTAATTTACTCAAAATTATATTCATTTTAAAAAAAATCTATATTATTATCCTACAATATAAATACAATTCTATATAAGTCTATCAGATATATTAACTATATATTATATAATATATATGAGTACTACATTCTATAGACATATGTTTATCTAATTAAACTACTATATATATATATATATATTTGTTTAGTGGCCTTGAAGATGAGGAATTGAAGAATTTTATAATTATTATTCTTTTGATACCATTAATGTGTAAAAAATAACCTTTTAATTATTTAATTTAATTATAATATATACAAAAAATCTTAGTTAATTATATTTTTCATTTAATTTTATCAAAAATGGATTCATTGCTTATAATATAGATTTTATCTCTATTTTCATCACATGGAATAAAGAGAATTTTTATTAATTCAATTGTTTTTATTTGGGTTATTTGAATAATTTTTTGGTTATACATTTGTGATACATTTAATAAGAATATTATATTATTTAATTTCATATTTTTTTCTACCAACAATCATGGATAATTAATTTTTCCTTTTCTAACCTGAATTTTATTTATCCAAACATAAATCCCTTTATGTTTTCTTTTTATAAGTTTGGTATACTTATATGTTATTTAACCCATATATAGCATCGTTCATGATTGTAATATTAAATATGTATTATTTTGATATTTCATGCTCCCCATTTCAATAAAAATAAAAATATTAGTTTTATGTTCAAATAAGGCCTTATATTTTTACATTCCCTTATAATAACTATCTAGTAATTCTCAGTCAGTATTTATTGAAGAATACCTTGAAATTACCAAGAACATTCTTGATGTAGTAGTGAGGTTTAAACTTATTATTATAGAAGTATGTGACATTTGTTAAACATTGATATGATTTAAAATAGTCATTAAATAATTTTTTTAACACATTTTACATATCATTGGGTCTTTTTTATTTACACACATATTGGATTATGATAAATTAAACAATCATGTATTTTAAAAAAAATCAATAGATTTAATAGTTTTATAAAAATTGAAAAAAATTAATTATATTTTAAATATGATTATCATAAGTGATTAATGATATAAAAAACAATCAATATGTGGCATCATGTATTACACATTCTATTTACATCTATATTGTAAAGTTTAATTTTTGAAAAGTGTTATTCTTATAATATTATGGTGGTAAAACTATTATTTAATATACTTTTTTCAATGCTAAAAATGATAAAAAATAGTTTAGATAAAAATAAATCAATATAGTACCATAGTTTTTCCCACGATTTCAAAATGACATGTTTCATTTTTTATGTAATTACCAACATTTTAGGAAATAAGGTTACCCGTTCTTATAAAAAATTATATTTTTAATAATAAAACTATATAACTATAAAATTCGTTAATTTGTTTTCCAAATGTGTTTTCAGGTGGAGGCTTTCAGTAATATTGTATTATAAAAAAAAATATGTTCCATAGAATTAGATATGTAACAAAAAATTCAAACATGTCAGGCAATACTGTTCGATTTTAAATAAAAATTATTTACAACATCATTATTTAATTATTTCATTTAGAAATATATAGTTTTTATTTTTTATTAGTGGAATCTACATAATAATTTTTTAAAAAAATTAACCTCTTATGATACATTGATATAATATGATGTTAGGTCTTTATAATGATAATAATTAACCCTAAAATATTCTTTTATAATTTTAATTATTCTTAGAGAGATAAACAAAATGATCATATTTTATAAAAGAATAATTTATTTATCTAGACTATTATGCATAAATAAATATATTATCATCCGAACCAATATTCCATTTAATGGGATATTTGATCTGATCAATAATTTTTTGAAAAGAAGTAATTGAAGTATTATTATTAATACATATCGGTTTTGAATTATTAATATGATTGAACATATTTTAGTGGTATTGTCTACAAAATGAAAAATGTGTGTTTTTCCGTCAATATATATACTAACAAAATATTTCTTTTTCTACATAATAAATTCAATCTCATATTTTTTTATATATTAATATTACTTTCCATATGTATGTGTTTTAGTTGAGATATGATATGTAATATTTGTATTGATCAGAAACTCAGTTTTGGACTAATATTACATTGGAACACAATCCTATTGGAATCAATACACATTTAAAAGTAGATAAATATATATTTTTATCATCTATATATATACACTACTGGAAATAAAGGATTTACCAATGGTTTAGAACCGTTGGGAAAGGCTGCGGAACCGTTGGTATATGTTATACCAACGGTTCTGCAAACCGTAGGGAAGTAAGTCGTTGGGAAAAACTTTTCCCAATGGTTTACAGTGAACCGTTGGGATAGGGTGGAGAAAAATTACCCTATCCAAATGGTTCTGGAAAACCGTTGGGAAAACATTATCCCAAAAGTTGTAAACCATTTGGATAAAGTGCTGAAAATTACCATGTTTTTCCCAACAATTTTCAAAACCGTTGGGAGAAACCAAAAATCTCTTATTTCCCAACCGTTTAGAACCATTGGTAAAAGTGTTTTACCAACAGTTTTATGAACCGTTTGTAAAACAAAACCTAGACATTCTATGCCAACAGTTTTGAACCGTTGGCATAGCCTCTGTTGGGAAAATTGCACAGCATCTCTGCAATTTGCCCAACAACTCCCCAATTTGCAACCAACTCTCCAATTTTCCCACAAGTTCAATCCAATTATTGTAACTACAATAAACTAACACATACATATACAATTATTGTACCTCCAATAACCAGCTAACAATTACATATAGAGAACAAATTCATACACATTTAAAATATAACGGTGGAACTATACACATCCATAATTAAATTAGAATTCATAATGTAATTATAAACATACATAATCCATTTATAATTCAATTTAAAATAGAGATGACAATTATATGTGGAATCCGGATGTAAATTCATAATTTGATCAGTTTTTTGTATACCATATATTCTTACCTGAAATAATGTCCATTTTAAACATAATACATACACCGGGAGTGCTACCGGCCACACCACGCCTCGGATTTAGGTGGGGTCGACGGGTACACATCACACATGACCCATTGATCGTTGTGCTAATGTATCGACACAATCCAAATGCGTTTGGTCGGTTTTCCATATGTTAGTTGATGTTTTTCAATTAAAATGACGTACTTTTGAAATAAACGGCAGACACTTTGAGTGGTGCCAGCGACACCGCACCTCGGATTGAGGCGGATTTGACTCGTATGCGTCCCATGTCACCCACGGATCGTTCTCCTAAAGTCTCAAAAGAAACCGAATGCATTTGGTCAGTTTTCCATTTGTACTTAAATTGTTGTCCATTTTAAGAAAAAGAGAGACACTTAGAGTGATTCTGGCCACACCGTGAATCAGATTAAGGTGGTGTTGACTCATACACGTCATATATGACCCATGGATCGTTGTGCTAAAGTATCGACACAATCAGAATGCATTTGGTCGATTTTCCGTATTCCATTTGATGTTTTTCACATCAAATGATGTCATTTTGAAACAAAATATAGACACTTTGAGTGGTGGCGTCCACACCGCACCTCAGATTGAGGTGGGGTTGACTCTTACACATCACATATGACCAATGGATTGTTTTTCTAATGTATCAACACAATATGAATGTTTTTAGTTGGTTTTCCGTATGCCAGTTGATGTTTTTCAATTAAAATGACGTACTTTTGAAACAAAAGGCAGAAACATTGAGTGGTGCCGGCCACAATGCGCCTCGGATTGAGGTGGAGTTGACACGTACGCATCACATATGACCCATGGATCGTTCTCCTAATGTTTCAATGGAAACCGAATGCGTTTGGTCAGTTTTCTGTATGTACTTAAATTGTTGTCCATTTTAAGAAAAAGAGAGCCACTTAGAGTGATTCTGGCCACACCGTGCCTCAGAATAAGTTGGGGTTGAATCGTACACATCACATATGACCCATGTATCATTGTGCTAATGTATCGACAAAATCCGAATGTGTTTGGTCGCTTTTCCGTTTGCTAGTTGATGTTTTTCATTCCAAATGATGTCCTTTTGAAACAAAAGACAGACACTTTGAGTGGTGGCAGCCACACTTCACCTCGGACTGAGGCGGGGTTGACTTGCACAAAATTACATATGACCCATGGATCGTTGTGCTAATGTATCGACACAATCCGAATGCTTTTGATCGGTTATCTGTATGCTAGTTGATGTTTTTCAATTAAAATGACGTACTTTTGAAACAAAAGGCAGACACTTTGACTGGTGTCGGCCATACAGTGCCTCAGATTGAGGCGGAGTTGACTCATACAAGTCACAAATGACCCATAGATCGTTCTGCTAACGTTTCAATGGAAACAGAATGCATTTGGTTGGTTTTCCGTATGTACTTAAATTGTTGTCCATTTCAAGAAAAAGAGAGACACATAGAGTGATTTCGGCCACTCCGTGCCTCAGATTAAGGCAGTGTTGACTTTTACACGTCACATATTACCCATGGATCGTTGTGCTAAATTATCGACACAATCCGAATGCGTTTGGTCGGTTTTCCGTATGCCAGTTGATGTTTATCACTTCATATGATGTTCTTTTGAAACAAAAGATAGACACTATGAGTGGTGGCGGCCACACCGCTCCCCAGATTGAGGCGGGGTTGACTCTTACATGTCACATATGACCCATGGATCATTGTTCTAATGTATTGACATAATCCGAATGCGTTTGGTCAGTTTTCCGTATGCTAGTTGATGTTTTTCAATTAAAATGACGTCGTTTTGAAACAAAAGGCAGACACTTTGAGTGCTGGCGGCCACACCGCACCTCGGATTGCGGTGGGGTTGACTCTTACACATTACATATGACCCAAGGATCGTTGTGCTAATGTATCGACGCAATCCGAATGCGTTTGGTCGGTTTTCCGTATGCCAGTTGATTTTTTCAATTAAAATGACGTACTTTTGAAACAAAAGGCAGACACTTTGAGTGGTGCCAGCCACACCTCGCCTTGGATTGAGGCGGCATTGACTCATACACATCACATATGATCCAGGGATCGTTCTCCTAAAGTTTCAATGGAAACTGAATGCGTTTGGTCGGTTTTCCGTATGTACTAAAATTATTGTCCATTTTAAACAAAAGGGAGCCACTTAGAGTGATTCCGGCCACAACATGCCTCCGATTAATGTGGGGTTGACTCTTACACATCACATATGACCCATGTATCATTTTGCTAAAGTATCGACACAATCCAAATGTGTTTGGTCGGTTTTCGGTATGCCAGTTGATGTTTTTCACTTCAAATGATGTCCTTTTGAAACAAAAGACAGAAACTTTGAGTAGTGGCGGACAGACCGTGCCTCGGATTGAGGTGGGGTTGACTCGTACACGTCACATATGACCCATGGATCGTTGTGCTAATGTATCGACACAATCCAAATGCGTTTGGTTGGTTTTCCATATTCCAGTTGATTTTTTTCAATTAAAATGACGTACTTTTTAAACAGAAGGTAGACATTTTGAGTGGTTCCAGCCACACCACACCTCGGATTTCGGGGGAGTTGACTCGTACACGTCACATATGACCCATGGATCGTTCTTCTAAACATTCAATGGAAACTGAATGCAGTTGGTCAGTTTTCCGTATGTACTTAAATTGTTGTCCATTTTAAGAAAAAGAGATCCACTTAGAGTGATTCCGACCACATCGTTCCTCAGATTATGGCGAGGTTGTCTCGTATACGTCACATATGACCCATGTATCGTTGTGATAAAGTATCGACACAATCTGAATGCATTTGATCGGTTTTCCGTATGCCAGTTGATGTTTTTCACTTCAAATGATGTCCTTTTGAAACAAAAGACTTACACTTTGAGTGGTGGCGGCCACACTGTTTCTCGGATTGAGGCGGGGTTGACTCGTACACATCACATATGACACATGTATCATTTTTCTAATGTATCGACACAATCCAATTGCGTTTGGTCAGTTTTCCGTATGCCAATTGTTGTTTTTCAATTAAAATGATGTCTTATTGAAACAAAAGGCAGACACTTTGAGTGGTTCCGACCACACCGCGCCTTGAATTGAGGCGGAGTTGACTCGTACATGTCACATATGACCCATGGATTGTTCTCCTAATGTTTCATTGGAAACCGAATGCGTTTGTTCAGCTTTCCGTATGTACTTAAATTGTTGTCCATTTTAAGCAAAAGAGAGCCACATAGAGTGATTTCGGACACATCGTGCCACAGATTAAGGTGGGGTTGACACGTACACGTCTAAAATGACCCATGGATCACTATGATAATGTATCGACACAATCAGAATGCGTTTGGTCAGTTTTCTGTATGCCAGATGTTGTTTTTCAATTAAAATGACGTCCTTTTGAAACAAAAGGCAGACACTTTGAGTGGTGGCAGCCACACCGCACCTCGGATTGAGGCGGGGTTGACTCGTACACGTCACATATGACCCATGGATCGTTGTTCTAATGTATCGACACAATCCAAATGCATTTGGTCAGTTTTCCATATGCCAGTTGATGTTTTTCAATTAAAATGACGTACTTTTGAAACAAAAGGCAGACACTTTGCGTGGTGCTGGCCACACCGCACCTCGGATTGAGGCGGCGTTGACTCGTACACGTCACATATGACCCATGGATCGTTCTCCTAATGTTTAAATGGAATCCGAATGTGTTTGGTCAGTTTTATGTATGTACTTAAATTGTTGTCCATTTTAAGAAAAAGAGAGCCACTTAGAGTGATTTCGGCCACACCGTTCCTCAGATTAAGGCGGGGTTGACTCGTACATGTCACATATGACCCATGGATCGTTTTACTAAAGTATTGACATAATCCGAATGTGTTTGGTCGGTTTTCCGTATGCCAGTTGATGTTTTTCACTTCAAATGATGTCCTTTTGAAACAAAAGACAGACACTTTGAGTGGTGGCGGCCACACCGCGCCTCGAATTGAGGTGGGGTCGACTCGTATGAATCACATATGACACATGGATCATTGTGCTAATGTATCGACACAATACGAATTCATTTGGTCGGTTTTCCGTATGCCAGTTGATGTTTTTCAATTAAAATGGCGTACTTTTGAAACAAAAGGCAGACACTTTGAGTGGTGCCAGCCACACCCCACCTCGTATTGAGGCGGAGTTGACTTTTACACGTCACATAAGTCCCATGGATCATTCTCCTAAATTTTGAATGGAAACCGAATGCGTTTGTTCGGTTTTCCGTATGTACTTAAATTGTTGTCCATTTTAAGCAAAAGAGATCCACTTAGAGTGATTTCGACCACACCGTGCCTCAGATTAAGGCGGGGTTGTCGCGTACACAACACATAAGACCCATTTATCGTTGTGCTAATGTATCGACACAATCCGAATGCGTTTGGTCAGTTTTCCATATGCCAGTTGATGTTTTTCACTTCAAATAATATCCTTTTGAAACAAAAGACAGACACTTTGAGTGGTGACGGCCACACCGCGCCTCGGATTGAGGTGGGGTTGACTCTTACACGTTACATATGACCCATGGATCATTATGTTAATGTATCGACACAATCTGAATGCGTTTGGTCGGTTTTCTGTATGCCAGTTGATGTTTTTCAATTAAAATGACATAATTTTGAAACAAAAGGTAGATACTTTGAGTGGTGCCAGCCACACCGTGCCTCAGATTGAGGCGGAGTTGACTCGTACACGTTACATACGACCCATGGATCAATCTCCTAATGTTTCAATGGAAACCAAATGCGTTTGTTCGGTTTTCTGTATGTACTTAATTTTTTGTCCATTTTAAGCAAAAGAGAGCCACTCAGAGTGATTCCGACCACACCATGCCTCATATTAAGGTGGGGTTGTCTCGTACACATCACAAATGACCCATGTATCATTGTGCTAAAGTATCGACACAATCTGAATGCGTTTGGTCGGTTTTCCGTATGCTAGTTGATGTTTTTCACTTCAAATGATGTCCTTTTGAAACAAAAGACAGACACATTGAGTGGTGTAGGCCACACCGCGCCTCGGATTGTGGCAGGGTTGACTCGTACACATCACATATGACCCATGGATCGTTGTGCTAATGTATCGACACAATCCTAATGTGTTTGGTCAGTTTTCCCTATGCCAGTTGATGTTTTTCAATTAAAATGGCGTCCTTTTGAAACAAAAGGTAGACACTTTGGGTGGTTCCAGCCACACTGCGCCTCAGATTGTGGCGTTGTTGACTCGTACACATCAGATATGACCCATGGATCGTTCTCCTATTGTTTCAATGGAAACCGAATGCATTTGGTCTGTTTTCTGTATGCACTTAAATTGTTGTCCATTTTAAGAAAAAGAGAGCCACTTAGAGTGATTCCGGCCACACTGTGCCTCAGATTAAGGTGGGGTGGACTCATACACGTCACATATGACCCATGTATCATTGTGATAATGTATCAACACATTCTGAATGTGTTTGGTTGGTTTTCCGTATGTACTAAAAATGTTGTCCATTTTATGAGAATCCTCTATTCATGGGGTTGTTCGGGGTCCAAGGAATAGGGTCGGGGGCTGTTTGGGGGGCATTCCGGGGGGCTGTCTGGGGGCTGTCTGGGGTCCAGGGAGGAGGGTGGGGGCCGTTCGGGGGGCTGTCCGGGGGTATTAGGGGGTTGTCTGGGGTCCAAGGAGGAGGGTTGGGGGGCTATCTGGGGGGCTATCCGGGGGCTGTTTGGGGGGTTGTTTGGGGTCCATGGAGGAGGGTGGGGGGGGGGGTTGCTGGGGGGATGTTCGGGGGGCTGTCAGGGGGCTGTCCAGGGAAATTCGGGGGGTTTTCCAGGGTCCACGGAAGAGGGTGGGGGTGCTGTCTGGGGGGCTGTTTTGGGGGTTGTTTGGGGTCCAGGGAGGAGGGTGGGGGGGCTGTCCGGGGGGCTGTTTGGTGGGCTGTCTGGTGGGGCTGTCCGGGGTCCAGGGAGGAGGGTGGGGGTTGTCCAGGGTCCAGTAAGGAGGGGGGTTCCCAAACACACAACCAGTAAAAGACAAAAACCTCCCTAAAAATAGATAATATATAAAAATAATTCAATCCCAATACTATGCTACGTGTCTAGATAAAACCAACAACTAGAATAGAATAAATACCAAATCACAGTAATATCATTCAAAAATCTAATGGATAAACTTGTCCCACATCACCATCACCATAATCACAGTCATCATCATCACCCTCATCCTCATCCCCATCATCGTCCTCGACTTCACCATCCTCCTCGTCCTCTCCATCCTCCTCGCTCTCGCCACCCGCCTCACCCTCCTCCTCTCCCTCCTCTTCCGCATCAGACTACTCACCATCATCATTGTCAAGATGGAAATAATCCTTACCACCACTATAACTACCACCTGGTGCACCGTATATAGAAAGTATTGACGACATATACTCATCAAACGTTGGGCTGGCCTCTGTTGGAAGTGTAGGACGTAGAACTTCAATAAATTTCATAAATGCACTGTTTTCCCTAGAAGACTGTTCTGTCATCTCTGTAGCCCATTTCTCAGCCTGTTCTGCCTGTTCCATAACTTACTGCAGCTCGGTGGCAGTACAGCTCGTACCTGAGGAGGGCCAATACCTCGTCGGGGTTATCCTAGGTAGGCAGTGTACTCCGCCTGAATGCTCCTCTCCCAACACCTGATGTAAGTGATCTGTTGGCCCAAAATTGTATGGTTATTGGGCATCGAGGGCCTCTAAAGCAGCCTGTTAAAAATATAAATATATCATTAAGTTAAAAAATAGATATTAAAAAATAAATTCAACAGATTAAAACTTACAATCTGCTACTGAGTCACTTCGTTGACGACACTTCCATCCTTTTTCCATATACTCGAGCAAGACAGTTTTACTTGAGGCACACGTCCTTCAATATTTTTTATTTCCATCTACAATGACATTGAAAGCTAAAGTTATATGAAAACATTATCAAAATATTAAATAATTGAAGAAACAAAAGAAAGTGTAAGTCGTAAAGAAAACATATAAACAATTGTCATACCTGCTTCTTCTCATGATCAGGCATCGTAGTGCGTCCCAGTGTGTGGATGTATTTTTTTGCATCAATTTACATTTTATTTTTTCCATATGATTTATAAATTAAATTAGAAAATGCAATATATAGTATTAATGAAAAAAATGAATGTTATTATTTAAATACCTCAAATGTTATTAATACCTTAAACTGGGTACTCGTCCAATGAGTAATCATCTGACGATACTGCTCTATAGGACAATCATCCACCACTGGTACTGCCTCTAACTCAGTGCCAACTCTAGAAACCCATCCAATATACAACTCATGCTTGTTGGCTCTCCAAATCTCACCTAAATCCTTTAGACGTTCTGATCGTGCACCCTCACCATCAGGAAAATTAAATCGAAGCTGAAATCAAAATATTAATTCATATAAATACAAAAATAATTCATAGAATTAAATAAAATAGATTTTTTACCCATATCTATGCCCAAGCTCTATCCTTGACCACATGTGGAAAATGTCTCCATAATAGCGGGATGATGTGAATGATGTCGGAGTATTTGGAAAGTTTCTCCAAAAAACTCCGACATTGCTGCCCTGTTTTCTCAACCATTTGGTTGTCTTCATTATAATCCACCATAACCTATGTGCAGCGTTTCCACACCAAACGCATGAATGTACGCCCCCGCCCACGCCTCCTATAAGTATATGTATCTGTCATGAAAAAAAATATTTCGTCAAAACATGTTATAATGAAAATAAATATTTCTATAAATTTTTGTTAGGGTTCTATAAAAATATTTGTGCCGGTCTGATCGTTGAGTGTCGTTGGATCCACAGAAACTGATGGAACACCATGTGGGGGAACAAGAGTCAAAGACGATGGAATATAGAATCTAGGAGAGGCAGAAGTAGAAGGAAAAAAATATGGGACAACTGTCTGACTGGATGGTGACTGAGGAATGGGAATCATCATGGGATGTGAAAATGATGGGCCAGACGATGCAGAAGGTAGCGAAAACATGGGAGGCCTAAATATCCCGTGTGTCTCTAACGACACACTGGGATCAGAATGTGGGAAGGATGACATGTTAGTGGGACGGGCAGGGTCTAGTCGGGTACGCGCAGCTGCTCACCCACCTCTGGTACGAACCCTCCTCGTACCACCGGCCTGAGTACTAGGACCAGTACTAGGCTCCTCGTCGAATAACTGTGGATGTATAGGTGGATCTTACAAAAATGTTTACAAAACAATTAATCACGTGCCATTATATATTCTTTAAATATATCAATTTGAAATAATGTACTCACTACATGAACTAATGATGGAATTCCCAACTCCATCATGTGACGATTGTTATCTCTCATTTTTCCCCTTCGTCTCTCTTCAATTGGATTCATTTGCTGCATTTTGAAAACAAATATGTAATTAATTAGAAAAATAAAACTAATGTGTAACCCAAAAAACTAAATATATGAGGGTATAGGGGTACTCATTGGTAATTTAGATATCAATTGTTTTAGAATAGATTGAATGGATTTAATAAATCAAACAAGTTGTAATGTTCACCAAGTTAGAAATATTATTTGACTATCTTTGAATATATTTTAATTCCATATTAGAAAATGAAATTCAAATAAAACTGCAACCAATAAACATTGAAAATTCACATAATGCTCCATTAAGATATCAATTGTTTTAGAAGAGCTTGAATGGATATAATAAATCATACAAGTTGTAATATTCACCAAGATAGAAATATAGTTTGACTATTTTTGAATACAGTTCAATTCCAAATTAGAAAATGCAATTCACATAAAACTGCAACCAATAAACATTAAAAATTCACATAACGGTCAAGTCATTAATCAATTGTTTTAGAAGATCTTTAATGAATTTAATAAATCATACAAGTTTTAATGTTCACCAAGTTTGAAATATAGTTTTACTATGTTTGAATAGAGTTCAATTCCAAATTAGAAAATGAAATTCAAATAAAACTGCAACCAATAAACTTTGAAAATTCACATAAAGGTCATGTCAGCTAAAACATATTTGTGATCAATACTAAATCAATTTGAATATTACCAACCTTAACAACCCACCTTGTGGTAAACCAAAAGAAATGAGAACATGGATGAATGATTCTATATATTTTCAACCACAACTTCAGGTTCACAATCAACCTTGACAATTGAGCTATTTGATTCATCAAAAGAAATAAATGGATTGGTTCCAATGGAACTAAGGACAGTGTCAATTACATCATCACCATCATCAAAAATATGTCTTGTAATTACTTCAACTATGAAACCAAATTCAGGTTGAAGTTGGTCTTTGACATAAAAAACTTGTTTAGCCATTAATGCCAACACATATGGTTCTTCAGTAGCAAGAGTGTGAGTCATATTAATTACTTGAAATCCAAAATCATCAATAAATGTTCCATGTCTCGTCATCCAATCAAAACAATGGCATTTCATCATTGTGACTCATCCATGAGAGTAATAATCCAATATTATTATTTTCTCAACAACTCCATAATAACCCACATTTTTAAATCGCGGTCTACTATCTGATGCACTGGCATAACAATCTGTTGTGGCAGTAACCATAACACCATCATGTTGTGTTATCATGTTATTTGCTCGTTCTGTGACAATAAATTTTTACCCATTGATAACAATTGATTTACAGTCACGAACCATGATATTAGGAGCCAAAGCTAAAGCTCATATTTCCTCAGAGACAGAGTCAGTAGACAAACCCAATACCTGCAATATAAATGAATATTAAGACTAATTAAATATTGATATAATTATTTTAAACATTAATTTTTTTATACCTTCAATTTTAACAAAGAAGAAAACTCTTTGCTATGCAAAGTATCTCTCCTTCTCAAAGATAAATAATGATGATTTTTATTTATCATTGTTTTATGTTCCCTGTAGATAAAAAATATTAATAGTTTAACAGATATATATGTAATATATACATAATCAATTTATTTACCTAATATAGTCATCGAACAAATCACATTTGAACAAAACTGAGCGATGTTCCATCTCCCTCTCTTTATGGCTTAATGTCTTCAATGTATATGATCCAGAAATTCCTCCTGTTTGAGGAAGTGATTAAAAACTGGGTTCAATTTGATCATACTGTTCTTCTTCATTTCTCATTGGTCTGTTCAATCTTGTAGTAAGATCAGACAAATACATCGAGCAGAAATCCATACATTCTTCAGCCAAGTAACCATTCACGACAGAACCTTCAGGATGATTTCTATTTTGGACATAAGACTTTAATGTGAATATAATTCTTTCAGTTGGATACATCCAACGAAAAGAAACAGGTCCTCAGAGAAGTATTTCAGTGGGAATAAAGACATTCAGATGCAGCATGCATGTGAAAAATGATGGAGGAAATATTTTCTCCAACTCACACAAAATTAATTGGCATCTGTCAACATTTTTTGAAAGAAAGACTTGGAAAACTTCATAGCACAATGATCTCTAAAAAAATGGCACAACCGAATAACATCCACCCTTACATTATTGGACAAAAGATGGCAGATTTCTATTGGAAGAAACTCATGCAGTAGAACGTGATAATCATGAGTCTTCAAAGATTTTAGCTTCAACTATCTTCTGTTGACCCGTTTAGATATGTTGCTTGAATGGCAATCAGGAACTCTAATAGTCTTCAATACTTCTAGAAATTGTTTTTTCCGTAGGTGTCATCACATAAGAAGCACATGGAAGTTGCCACTTATTTTCACTAATACGCACAAGATGCAATTCTGGTCTGATGCCCCAATCCACCAAGTCACGTCGAGATCATAAGTCATCTTTTGTCTTCCCCTTGACATTTAGAAGAACCGAAAGCAAAATTTCGCATATATTCATTTCAATATGCATTACGTTTAAGCAATGACATAACAAATTGGTTGACCAATAAGGTAAATCAAATAAGATACTCTTCTTCCTCCAATTGTAACAGGTTTTAGTGGAAACATTTTTTCTCTTTCCATATTTCATTTAAACCATCACAAAAAAAAACTGAAATATTTCAATTCATTAAGCACTTCAGTTCCAGACATACGGTGAGGTGGATCATCGGTCTCTATGGTATTATCAAATCTTCAACGATTCATTCTATATGGATGATCCTTTATAAAGAATTGTCGATGTCCCATAAAACTGAAACTACAGTGATGTTTCAGTCTTCTGGATCATGTATTCATCATAAAAACTGGACATGACAGTTTTCCCTTCGTGCTCCATCCAGACATCATTGCATAACTCGGAAAATCATTGATCGTCTGCATAAGTGCAGCACGCATCTGAAATATGTCATTCGAACATGCATTGTATGTGCGCACACCCACATCCCAATGAAGTTTCAACTCTATTATTAATGGTTTCATGTATACATCAATATCAATGCTGGGATCAGAAAGACCAGATATTAGTATACTCATTAAAGTGAAAGGTTTTTTCATACACAACCATGGGGGAAGATTATAAATGTGTATAAAAACTGGCCATGTGATGTGCGAACTAAGCATCTGCAGATACGGATTAAAACGGTCGCATGAAAGACCCAGACTCACATTACGCACGTCAGCTGCAAAATTTGGACGTCGAGCATCAAATCTCTTCCATGCAAATCCATATGCAGGATGAACCAACTCATCATTAGTCTTCTTTCTCTCGGTATCATTCCATCTCACTTTTATTGATATGTCATCAGACATAAAGAGATTATGAAGTCTGGGGATCAATGGAAAGTGACACATTAATTTTTGTGGAACGCGGGACGGTGCTCCATCAGATTTTGACTTCGAGCGGGATGTGCCAAATTTTATACAATAATTTCGTTCAGCGGTTTCCTCCCAGAATAAACTGCAATCTTTTGGGCAATCATGAATTTTGTTTCTAAAAAATCCATGTTCCTCAACTACCTTCCATGCCATATAGTGGTTTGAGGGAATATCTACATCATCTAGAAGTAAATCATTCAAGAGGGAAAGAATGTAATCGATTATTGTATTAGAAATTCCATACATAGTTTTCCCATGAAACAATCGGATTAAAAATTCCAGCTTTTTCATTTTATCGCATTGTCAATATACTGGAGTCGTGGCAGCATCATTCAATTTTTTGACCCTATCAATATCATCATTTTCAATAGATGCATCAGCTGTCCTCATATCGAAGTCTTCTTGAGTTTAAATCCTTTCTTTTTTATGATGACAAATAAACAGAAACCGATCATCTAACAAATTCTCCATTCTAGTCCTTTCATTTCGATCATCACCAATTTGAGATTTCATTTTCTCCCCATTGTGATACCACAAAAAGTAGTTTTCTTGAAAACCATTTTTGGTTATGTGGTAGCTGACTACTTCACGGCTCAACCAAGGTCTACCAACACAATTGGATCATGGGAAGTGTATGAGACCACTATCTGAAGCATTGTGAAATGAAAAATATATAAATATCTCCAAATTGTTTTGAAAGTCGCTTGAGATCTGATCGGTTTCATACATCCAACTTCTATCCATTCTGTTAAAAGAATTTATATAAGTAAGTTAGTCATAAACAATTCAATAAGATTGAACTTTAGTATAAAATATATTTCGAAATCCATTTTAAATAATAAAAACCCTTGATCATTTTTAACAAATATTTGGAGTATTCTCAAGGCACCCCCATTTGGAAAAGTCACATTAAATGAACAATTTCCATGCCAAACCATTTAAAACAATTAACACAAGACAATCATCGACCAAAAATAACATAACTAGAAATTTAAAAACAGAAACCAAACGTGATATAGAATTTAATGTTAAGTTAGGGGAAAAGAGATTAAATATAGTCAACAACATCATAAATGGTTCCAACATCCTAAATGTTGATTAAAACCACCCATAATAGGGATGAGAATTCCTCATACACCTAATCCCTAATAAAAGAAACCAAATATCCAATTAGAACATTGAATTTAGGGTTTCCACCGCACTTGGACAGCCCTACCCCCACCCCACCCACCCCACTTGTACAGCCCTACCCCCACCCCACTTGGACAACCCAGCACACCCACCCCACGTGGACATCCCTACCCCCACCCCACTTGGAAAACCCAGCCCCCCCCCCCCCACCATACTTGGACACCCTACCCCCCACAACCCACTTGGATAACCCAGCCCCCCCCCCCCCCGCACCCCACCTATACAGCCCTACCTCACCCCAATTGGACAACCCATCCCCCCACCCTACATAGACAGCACCTCCCCCACCCCACCTGCACACCCTCCCTACCCCACTTGGACAACCCTACCTAGACACCCTCCCCCACCCAACCTCCACACCCTACCCCACCCCAAACAGCCGTACCCCCACCCCATTTGGACAACCCAGCCCGCTCCCCCAACATACCTAGACAACCCCCTCCCACACACTACCTAGACATCCCCTCCCCCACCCCACCTAGACAGCCCCTCCCCCACCCCAAATAGCACTACCCCCACCCCATTTGGACAACCCATCCCCCACCCCACCCTACCTAGACAGCCCCCTCCCCCACCCTACCTAGAAAGCCCCTCCCCCAACCCAAACAACCCTACCCCACCCCATTTGGACAACCCAACCCCCTCCCCCACCCTACCTAGACAGCCCCCTCCCCCACTCTACCTAGACAGCCCCTCCCCCACCCCAAACAACCCTACCCCCACCCCATTTGGACATCCCAGCCCCCTCCCCCACCCTACCTAGACAACCCCCTCCCCCACCCTACCTAGACCACCCCTCCTCCACCCCAAACATCCCTACCCCTACCCCATTTGGACAACCCAACACCCTCCCCCACCCCACCAAGACAGCCCCCTCCCCCACCCTACCTAGACAGCCCCTCCCCCACCCCAAACAGCCCTACCCCCACCCCATTTGGACAACCCAGTCCCCTCCCCACCCTACCTTGACAACCCCTCCCCCACCCCACTTGGATAGCCCTCGACATCCTCCCCCATCCCATTTTCACACCCTCCCCCACCACAAATTGAAACATAAATTCATCCAAATCAAAATCCAATTTTCAACTAAAATAAATTCCACAAAAAGTACCATATCACCCCACTAAACAAACCCTTTACCATGTTTGATGTTTAGGACAAGAAAACATAAAACAAATCAAGGGTTCCATAGACAGCAACCCTAATTTAGCCTAAATCAAAATATCAAACACCAAAAAAATAGAGAAATAATGCTAAAACTAAGGTAACACTTACTAATTTGTAGTGCGAAATACGATTTTGTTTGATTGAAGATGGATCTTGGGTGGAAAGTGTGTCACGGCCGAGAAGAATTCAGGAGCTGGGGTTTTTCTACAATTTGCAATTAGGTTGGGTGGGGGTTCAGTTGGTGTGTATTTGGGGGAAATCTTTCCCAACATTTTTGAGAAACTGTTGGGAAAGATAGAGTTTTCCAAATGGTTTCATTAAACCGTTGGGAAAACTTCTGTTTTTCCCATCTTCCCCTATGGTTTCATGAAACTGTTGGGAAAAATAATTTTCTTCCAATCTTTCCCAACGATTTCATCAAACCGTTGGGAAAAATCACCTATACCAATGGTTCAATAGAACTATTTGTATACAACTGTTGGGAAAACAATGATTTCCAGTAGTGATATATTCATTAAATTAATATTTTGTTATAACATATGTAAGAGTGTTAAATTTTTTCAGAAAACATATATATATATATATATATATTAGTTTTGATCAAATATTGTTATTTTAAATTTGAATAATTGTTTATTATTTTAATTTATTTTATAACCATGTTATTTTACAATTTATAACACTTCTATACAATGATATATGGTTTTTTTAATTATTTGTATTCATTTTATGTAAATTATGATGGTGTATAATTCAGTAATGAAATTAGTTATCTCTTTTTGAAATTAGGTTACACTATACTATGGATTCTTATTTCGTACAACAATAAATTATGTAATTTAGAAAAATATAGTATGGTTTTCCGGAAATGTTTTCCTCTCATACCGGTTTTTATGATTTCTAAACTTTTAATGGAATATAATGATTTCATTGATTTCTAGAATTAAATTATAGTGGATGATAATTATAAAATATTTATTTATGTTCTATATTGAAATTAGATTTATAATAGCAATCCACATCAATAATAACTCAATTCAGTGTCGATATTTATATTAAAAATTATAATTTTTATTTGTATAGATATATTTTGTAATTTATTTTAAATTATTGTTGTCATCATTAAGAGTCTTGTAAATTTTTGGAGTTATTAAATACATTGATTTAAATTTATATATTTTTTAAATGTTAATTTTTTAATTTTCTATATTTCATTTCATATTTAAAAATATATATTCTATAATTTTCTTTATATTTATTTTATTAACTAATTTATGGCTTCTTAAATAATTTATTATTTTCACATTTTTATTGTATGACATCAATTTAATATTTCATGTTGTTTATATTATTTTACATATAATTGGAATATATGACCATTTACACATACATTGTAAAATGTGATGGGCATATATATCTAGTTTCAATACCTTTGTATCAGAATCTCAACAATATTATATGGTATATAAACTCCATCATTATGACATTCCCACTCACATTAAACACAAAAACAAAATTCAACCACCGTGAGAATCTATCTAAATTCATCCATATCATCCAACTCCCCCACATCATGTAATTCAATGTCTGTAGAATTATTAATAGAGTGGTTTCATAACTTATTTAATTTATTATATAGTCATCCTTGATTTAAAAATATATTCCATAGGAGTAATATTATATTTTTATTCGTTCAATATTAAATTAATATTTACATACTTAGATTGAGGTCCTCATGATGAATGATCTGAGACAATAACTCATGTTTTATATATATGTCATCATTTTACATATCATTATGTAAAAATTTATTTGTGCTGTAATTTATTGCTATATTAAAAATCATTCAAATTGAATCCTTTCTCTTTTAATTTTTGTCTAGTTATTGATGTTTTATAGAAAATACCTTAGTTTTGTCTTTAAAGATATTATTTTATATTATATTTCATATATCAATTACTTCAATTTTAGTAGTCTCTACATTATCGACCAAAATAATATCTAGATCAATATTGTCTGCATTGATTATTGATTTTTAAAGAAATTTTACAATGAATAAATTTTTATTTTAAATAATGTATTGATACTGAAATATATAATAGAGGTTGGAAAATTTTGACATTTTTAGATTCAGGTATATTTTTGTTGGATCTATTTACCATTACCCATTTCCTTGAAGGTCAATATAAGAATGTTTTCTATTTATCATATTCTATTAATTTGATAAATAAATATTTAATATTTTGTTGTTATTCTTGTAATTCATTCTCTATGATTTGATTATTACTCTTATAAATCATATTCTATATTTATGTAACATTATTGTGCTGAAAAGCATTAAATTGTTTTATTATCATTTACATATTACCAATGTTACGACCCAAAGGGAGCATGGTTTGTTACCTGAAATAAAATAATTAAAATGAATGGATATTCACTATAAACCAGATATAACAACACTTGTTCTCCCCATTGTGAATGTTATCAAATTAGATATAGATCCCACTGACAATATCCCTCATATGGAAACATAGTCAAAATACATACAAAACCAGGAACACTAGAAAAATATTCAACCATATATTGAAGGAAGTGGTGATGGGGAGCTACATCCCACAAAATGGAGCGCCAAACACGAATACGGAATGCTATCTAGGGTTCAAAAATATTATATCAATTTCTTTATCCTTTAATAAAAAAACTAGACCAAATACCAATTGATCATTAGTGGCTACCTCCTTTTTTAGTAGAAAATGTATTTGTGTAACACCAGTATACATTGATTGAGAACACTAGTTGACAAAAAATGTGGTTTTTGTGCCCTCATTCTATATTACATAAAACACAATTCCCTCCACCAACATTAATTTTTTTTTGGGTTTTATAATATCAACACTACACCCAAAAACCCCCACATAATCCTCCAAATATCATATAGACCACTATTAAGTAAACCTGAAGCCTAAATAGATTACTCACCATTCCAATAGGATAGTGAAAATATAACCAAACTCTATGTTCACTAACACAAAAAGTCCATTGGTTATCAAAAAATCACCATTAAGAAAGTATTCAGTCCTAAGAAGGATCCACACACAAATTAATTGAAATAAATAATCTTTTGACATAATAGGAACATTACAACCTATAAATAAAAACATGTGTTCTTCATGTGGTTATTATATCAAATCTAATTAGTTGCCCATCATCTACGACATCACCCTGTTGAAAAATCATAAACATCGATGTCTTTCTTAAAGAGTGATTCATATGATTCATGATTTTGAACTAATGAATAATGTACAACATAAATTTCATTATATTATATAATAATACGTAAAAATTTATTTCATTAATCAATTATTTTTATATTAAAACCTCATTCAAAGAGAATACATTAACTTAATACCTCTACATTTTTATTAAGGTTTTAGTGATTATAATTTATAAAATTTCATCAAATTAAGAGTTTAAATATTAATTTTATTTATTGTTATCATATATGGTAATATTTTTAAAATATGTTCGAATATTAAGTTATACATAGTTTATATGTAATTAATATAAAACAAATAATCATATAAACAAACATAGAAAATTCGTTTAAATGTTGTTTATATTGATATAAATAGATTAAAATTTAGAAAAAGTTTATATACATTATATTATATTAAAATATTTTATATTCTTATAATATTATATGAAACTACTACATATATTTTCATACATAATATATATTAGAATATTTTATTAGAGGATCTGACAATATAGTTGTAATTTTTATTGGATTTGGGAATGATAAAATAAGACCTATAAGTATCATTATATGATTTTGCTGTTATATGAAACATTAATATGTTCCAGAATCATCTCTATGATAAAGGTGAGTTTATAGGAATTCATGATATTTCTCATACTAAAAAATTGTTTATTTTTACACTGATTATTCTATGGTGGTTCTTCATTATTATAATTATTTTACCATTCCCAATAGTGATAAGGAAATGAATGTCATTGAATCTATTGAGTGATATTCTTAGGTAAATGATATTAATAATATTGAGATTATATTAAAGGGTAGATCATATTTTTTACCTTTATATAACAAAAACCATATTTATTTTTAGGAAAAATATGAAATTTAAAAAAACTAAGATTGATTTTGTACATTCATAATTTGATAGATAAATAATATATTACATAATTATTTGAAAAATTGTGTCTGTGTTGTTTATTTAAAATTATTCATCGAATGTTACATTATTATTGATTTTATATTTAAATTTAATATAAATAATTTTTATTTTTATTATAGTTACTCATGATTTTACAACTGTATTAAATGGTTGATAAACACATTTATAATACCTAAATATGAAATTGTGTTCAATAACTATACGTTTGTCTCATAAATCTACATAAAAAATGGTATCAATGGGGTAACTTATGGTTTGAGGCTATATTATTAATGAAATATTTCGAAAAAAATCCTTGTAGCTAATAATGAAGTTATATTAATTTAAATTAAACTCAAATGTGAACTAATTACACACAATTATAAGACATAATTAATTAATTTAACTTTTCCCTGTACTACACCCATTCATAGTCAATCCAAACAGTGTCCTCCCCTTAAACCGCTAAGGCCCTTCCCATTAAGTAAATTGATTACATTATATTATTTATCTTCTAATTTGTACTTAAATTCTATAATATTGATTCTTCATATATAAAAAATATATTTATATATTTTTTGCATGGGAGAATCCTAAAAAAATCATTTTAATTTTGTTGGATATCTTCAACATTTTAATTGAGATGATTTGAATGAAAATTTTATTTCATTCAATCAATTGAATAATTGTTTTGAAATTCGAATGAGTTATTCACAAAAAATTATCCAATATTAATTAAATACTTTTAATTAAAAATAAATGTTTTAAAAAAAACTTCAATAACTTTATAAACATTATTTTTTCATGGTATTTGGATTTCATAAGTTCTAACATGAATTATTTCTTCATATTATTATTTTTCAATGATTTCAAAAGTCATGAATAGATATTTCATTACATTATCAAGAATATATTTTGATGAATCATCTATTCTATGATATAATTGTCTTAGAGTGTATCACTTATCATATGTTATATTCAGAATTATATTATTAATATCACATTAAAAAAAATATATAGTGTTGAGATTCATTCCATCATATACTAATTTATGGGAAATATTAATTTGCATGAAACATATCATTCAAATTGTTTTTATCCTTGTTTCTTTCTGTTATTGAAACAAGATTATATATTTACTTTTAGTGCTCTAAAATATGTGGAATCATATCATTTTTAATTCTAATTCCAATTAAAAATATCAAAATCCTTAGATTTATCTCAGTATAGAATACATCTTATTTATACATAATTATCCTATACTACATTTACTCATACATATTATATTGTGGTTACCGATTCATTAATTTATTACTAAAAACATTTTTTTTTTCAAATATTTATTATAAATACAATCTCATTACCTATATATATATTAAATATAAATGAATGAATTATGATTAAATAACATGAAAAAATCATGATAATACTTCATAATTTATGTGTATTTTGAAACAAAGACACATAAAATTTTATATTATAAAATGCCTACATCATATTCTACTAATTCCATCATAATTGGAAGACTTTTTTTTAAAATTTCATACATAATATCATCCATCATATCATGTTGATAATAATCATATGAAATGAGTCGGAGAAGATGAATATTAATGGTAAAAAAGGGAGAACAGATCCATAATATAAACATTAGCTTATAAGAATATAAACAAAAAAGCTGAAAATTATAGAAAAAATATCTAATATCCTAATATTGAGTAAAATAAAAAGTCATATAAATTCATAAGACATAAATCATTAACGAATAACATTAACATAAAATATGGAATTGTGAAAAAACATAACAATAAAACAGAATTTATTTTGAATTGAAGAATAAATTAGAAGGATATAATTGTGGAATGGATTAATTCCACAAACCATTTAAGTAGTATAGGTTCACTCAGTATAGAATAATGTTGGAAAATTTCCTTTACTAAACCGTTTTCACTTCAAATTTATGTGTTTGCTGAACAAAGTTCAATACCTATTCCAGTCCAGTTTATCTCATGATATATAGTATTATTATCCAACACATTGTAAGAAGATACAGGTACAACACATAATCAAAAGAAAATAAGAAATATTTATTTCAGAAGAACAAAAATAATTCATCGTATCAGAACCCATGTAATGAAATGAGTTTCATAAACATTTTATTGTAAGAAAACTCATCGAAAGGAAATTAAATTTATAAAAAATCACGTGAGAATAAACATAGAACAAACAAATAAATATTATATATATTTTCCTTGAATAATATATCCATTAAAGAATAAATAACATCATATAATGTTATCATATATGGAATATAATTTTAAAATATCACTTGATATAATTTTTGAGAAAAATTCCACTTTTTTATAACATCTTTTTAAATGATGCACAATTATAAAAGAAAAATTTTTCATTTTAAAATAAAATTGTAATATTTATAATTATGATATAAGTTATTAATGTTCCATGATGGTGTAAAAATCCTCTCCTTGTGTATAAGTTAAAAAAATATTCCTTCTGTTTTCTTGTTGGTAACGCCATAAAGATCCTTCTTTCGAAAATGGAAAATTAATCCTTCCAATCTTGTTTTTTAAAATTTAAAAATGTGTAAAAATGAAATTAAATAATCACTTATAAAATTATAAAATTATTGGAAAATGTTTTAGAAAATAATAGTCCTGGAAGAAAAAGTGAGTCTTAATTGGAACTTTTATAATATAACTTTTTTAATAGAAAATCCCTTACAAATATCATATCATTGAAGTGATCATAAATAAAATCAATATACTATGTGTATTCATAGATAATATACAAAAAATAAGTGGTAAATAATAATAATATAATGAAAAGTCATCCCATACATAGATATCTAAAAACTAAATCATTGAATTTGGTGTCTGATTTAAGGAATTGAAATTGGGTTATAATTCCCTACCATTTTTAATCAGTCGAATAATATTATCCATTCATTAATAATTATGAGCATAATAACAAAATAACAAGATTATAATAAGATTCATGATAGTTTATATGAATGAGATGTATGTATACATCACACATTATAAATAAGTGTAGAATATGTCATATATCTCCTCTACAAAAAGGTGATAGGAGAAACCCTTATTTCATACTCCATTTTAGTTTTTCATACATTAAATTATTTTATAACGATTTAATGAATGTAATTATTTAATTATATAACTATAATCATAATAATAATATGTTATTTTTTACTTTTATAACATCATTCCAATATTCAATTATATTATTTCATTATTATCATTATTTTGGGTGTGTTCATTATATGGTTGGTTGATAAATTCATTAGTTTATAATTAGATATAGCCATGTTCAACTAATAAAAAACTACATAAGTTAAATTAAATGGTATTTATCTGAATCCATAATGTTAAATTGTATCATATGTTATTTTCATTCTTATATTAGGATTGTTCATTTGATAAATTGTTGATGATAAATTTTTAGTTTATTTCGGTGGTTTTTCCAGCCAAGAAGAACTGGATTTGATTACTTTCATATTATGATTATATATTAGTAAAATAATATCAATTAGTTTAAAAATTAATTATTAATATCTTATTTATCCATAATAATACCTTTATTATCATCCATGAATGTGGTAATGAAAAATGAAGAAAATCCTTACTCGTAGAGGCAATTAATCGAAATATTTTGGATAATTATTTCATTTCGTTGAAAAAATAGTATTGAGAAAAGAAATGGTTATAAGATATTCAATTACAAACATAAAACACGTACTATAAATTATTCCATAGTTATCATGACTTTATGGATGAAAGATGTTAGGATAAATTATAAGAAGAAACAAATTAAGAGTGATGTTTTGGGAAAATCACCTCGTGAATTTGACCTCCTCAAAGGACCTCTTGAGATCCTTGGATTTGGTCATTTTTGGAGACCAGAAGAAAATAGATGTGGGGAAGGTAAAGTGGATTGGGTTTTCTAGAGATTTTATGATATTAAATTCTTGTGATGATAAATTTTTCGATAAGGGGTGGCATTCATATTTGAGGAGGGGTGGGTTTGTGTGAATGTATAAATATTATTTTATTATTAAAGACAACCAGAATGAGGTGGTATAAATTTCAATATAGTTATCAAATAATTAATATTTTAAATTCTTTTAGGTTCTAAAAATTCATCTAGAACACACTAAATTTTGTATATTTTTGGTATTTGTTTCCTTTCACATTAAAATTTAATCATTTTCATTATTTTTCCTACACGCTGGTAAAACATTTTACTTCCCTAATTTATTCTAATTATAAAAAAAATTCATTTGTAATTAATTTGAAAATTCTGAAACCATATAATTAATATATTTTTTCAAATTGAATTCACATAATTGGAACAAATAGATTTAAAATAATCTCAACAGACACAATTGAAAAGCTAGCTTTAAAAGTGAAAATTATTAAATGTTTTGAAATTTTTTATAAAAAATTTAATTGTGAAATGTATTCCCATGACCTAAAATAGATTTATTTCTAAATAATTAATTTAATTATATTGTAAAATAAATATAAAATATTAATTAAATTTATAAAAAAATAGATAAAGAAGAATTTTTCAATTAATGTTTAGTAATTTTCACTATTTATCAAATAATAAAACTAATTAGAAAAACAAATAAATCACCTAACCAAATTTAATTATAACTCTTTGAAAATGAAATTTTATTTTGTGAAATACTTTTTTTTCAAAATATTGTTTTAGTTTTGGCTCAATTTTAAAAGGTTCTAAAATTTCATTTATGAAAAATATTGCTTATTTATGAATAAAATTTATTTATTCTTATCATGACCCTATCAAACATGTTGGATGAATTTAAATTTTGTTATTGAATATAAGAAATATATTTTTAATTAATATTATTCAAAAATAATGTTTAATTGAAGTTATTTTATCAAAATGTAATTCTGTGCATTAAAATTGGGTTTTTTATATAAATAATTCTTTGATGATAAATTTGATTTTATTTTAAATTATAAATTATTAGTAACCAATTAATTAATTTAATAAACATCTATAATCTAAATTTCTATAATTTATTTAATCTCATTCATTACCTTCCTTACAATGGATAAGTGGATATATTCCTGTTAAATTAAAAATATTTTGTATTTTTTTAAGAAATGTGTTTTATGAAATGTAAGCTATCAAAGAGATTTATTTTATTGAAAAGCATACCATAAAATCATATGGTGTTACATTATTCTCCCCATAAAATTAATTTCATCCAAAAAAATCATTACTTGGATAAATACATAAGATATTTTTACTTCCTCATCACATCCCAAAGTTCCCATATAGAATACTCAAATAGGGGGTTTCACTACAAAACATGTTGCTAGTGGTATGTGTTGTTTCATTGAAATTAATCTATATAATAGATAATATGGATTTGTTTTACATTATTAGTAATTTTTTTCCCAAAATATGATATTTATATTTAGTACATGTGGATGATCTTATATTTATATCCATAAGAGATATATGTGGTGCACATCTTGAACATGACCATAATTAAGTGGAAGATTTAATCAATGAGGTACAATTCCAAATTGAAGATGAATTTTCAAAAAATATCATCCTATAAAATTTTGAATTTCACATTAAAAATAATATATTGATTATTGATGAACTCCTTTGAAGGAGACCCAAAAAAAATACTGGTTATTAAAAAATCCTCTTAAAAAGGCAATGTTAAAGGATAAGATATCCACATAAGTAGCATTATAATTTGGTGAATATTATTTGTAATTGAAAACATGGAAATTTAAGATAATTTTAACTATCATGTTCCAATGGTGAATGATAGAAAATATGGTCTTCGTAAGGTCAATGATGACAAATCTATAGACCAATTATGCCTAAAAAAGGTCATTGATATCATAACAAATTATGATAATAAGATAAAATTTTATTTTTAAATTATTTTAAAAAATATAAATACTATATTTCATATCATGAGTTCAATTTCACTCTTTTCTTATTCCTTTACTAATCTTCACTTCATTTCATTCACTAGGAAATGATTCCAATAATTTAATTCCTGCAAAACTCATAGATTATAAGATCCATAATGAAATTATAGGTCAATACATCTATATCTAGTAATAATAACCAAAAAATTAGAACATATTATTCACTATTCATAAAACATCATTGGGTTATGTAGTACATTAATCTCAAAAATCTTATGCAATATTTAATTTAAACAATTTCATAAATGGTTAGGCTTATGATCATTCCAAAAGATTGAAATCCAAAACAATGGAATGCATGTCACCAAATTTACAAAAACAACTCATTATTAACACCCAATGTCATGATGTTCCTCTTAATTTTCATGCACAAAACATGAAAATATCATGATCTTGTATTCTCTTGAAACATGGAAATAACCTAATTTACAAAAAATCTGAGTGAAAACATGAATTATTTCAAAAATTATTTCTTTCCTCACACAATAAATAAATTTTTTTCTATAAACTCAAGACATGATATCCCAAAAAAAACTTATCTTGATATTACTAATTAGTTCTGAAGAAATCAATACTAACCGATTTATTTTATAATAATAAAAAATATATAGATCTTATCTTTATCCCACTATGTTAACTATATGAAGGGTTATTTTTCTCTTAATCGAGTGTTCTAAAAATACCACATTACTCCCTCAATCACATTTCATGGTTACTAGAACAATTAAAGAAGTACATTATTATATATATATATAAACAAGTTTGAAAAAATCTATAGATGTTTCATTGATCATTAATTCATTTATAAAAAGATAATTGAATTAAATTCCACTAAATAATGAAAAACAATATATCCATAGGTCTCACTCTTGATATTGCCATTTTAGGAGGATAAATATTCCAAAATTTGCATGATTTTATTTTCCATTGTGATTTCGTAAGATTTCCCACAATCTATGGCTATAAAAAATTATCACATATTATCATCCATATTATCCCCTTATTTCCAGCAATGATTCACATAATTCCAAAACTCATTGAATTTGATACATTAGAGTTTGGGTGGTATGTTCTATGTAGTTATCTCTCTATTTTCATCATTAGCTAACTTCCACCCATCACATCGACAAACAGTTGACTAATGAACCTCTACTAAAAATATAATACATTTATCAGATCCCATAATACAATTTACATTATGATTCATCCAAACTATTTTTTGTAATGGAATGAAAATTAAATTCTCCATGTTGTTCGCAGAATTTCCATTGAATTACAATTTTCTTTTCTTATAAAAACCATGATATTGATGTGTAAATATAATTTAATTCTCTACCTCAATAGAAAATCTAAAAATTTCTCCATTGTTATTAAACTCTCTTATAACTTACTTCATTTTAGGAATTGGTTTTTAACAACAAAATAATCAACCAATTTTACTTTCTGGACTGATAATTAAACCATATTCATACTTTTCATGCCTTGTAAAATTTCCCTCACTTGTACCGATGGATTATTCCTCTTTTTTCTTTAATGAAATATTTTTCATTTCCATATTATTATATAGAATACAAGGGAACATCATAATGAGTATTGTGCAATAAAACTAAACACAAACCATTAATTTAATTTCTTCTTCATTCCTTACATTCTTTATAATATTCCAGCATTGATTTCATTCTCCCCTTAATGATAATAAACAAGGAAAATTTTTCACATCCCAAGTAGTGAATAACTGAAAATATATTATTAATGTGTTTGATCTATTTCTAAAATCATAGTTGATACAAAGACCTAGTGAAATATTTAGGAAATTTCTTCATTAAGGACACACCAAAATATTGTTCCCTTGTTTTCGAATTTTAAAGTCCACTATGATTCATAACTTGTTTTCATATAGAAAAAGTATTTTTCATTCCATATCCAATTATGTTTGGTTTCAAATGATTTTTTTTTCATTTCCCATCACATTTAGTATTAACATTGTTACTTTAATTTCTAACCATTGAATGAAACCAAATTGAATTTCATGGGAATAAGTAATCATATTTGGAAAAGCACATAATCATGAATATTTTTTATAATATTTCAATATATGACTTCTTATCTTTACTTATATTAATCATGATCATTTACAAAACTATAGGTTTATGGAATAGTATTCTAAATTTGGTTCACACTATGGTTTTCTCTTCCAAATTTTTTAGGTTTATCGAAACAATTACTCAGATACAAACTATAATGACCCGATCTTTTTGATACATTGATAATACATCTAAATATATGAATATTAATTACATAACATAAAATAACCTCAAAAAATCATAAGAGTTTACTTTATTTAGAATATTGGAAACATAAAAATTTACTTTAAAAAACATCTGCATCATATCCCACTTATTCCTCCATAACATGACTCCTTTTTTGACATATAGTACTTAATATGTTCCATCATATCATGGGGAAAATAAACATAATAAAATGGTGAGATCATATTATTATTAAGTATTAAAAAGGGAGATGTGATTTATTACAAAAAAAGGTATAATAATATAAACATAACATTTTAGAATAATACTCTACATATGAATGATCATGATCTTTATTTAATTACATAATCATAAAAATTCAGAAGATGTAGATCATTAAAGAATAACCTCAGCATAAAGCATGGAATTTTTTGAAACACATAGGAATCAAAAAAACGTTTCATTAGTATTCAAGGATAATTTTCATAAATATCACAGTAAAATTTCTTCACTCTGTAGAACATTTTAAAATTTTTTGTTCACTCCCATGTCTATCATGGGGAAAACATTCATTACTGAACTGGTTTCACTCCCCATTCTTGTCATGTAAGAATAGAGTTATGTCTATGTTCTGGTCCTATATATCTCATGGAAAATAATATCATTACCCAATGATGTAGATATACATACCAACCATCATGATATTTAAATGAAACGTAGGTTTTCCAAAAGAACATAAATAATTTATCACATCAGAACCGATGTAATGAAATGAGTTTCATAAATATTTCATCATAACATTTCTCATGGAAAATAAGTTGGATGAATAAACATAAGTAAATCCTAATGAAATCCAACCACGAAAATAATGATAATATTAGCTTTGAATAATATCCATATAAATTTATAGGAAATACTAGATATGGTTCGAATAGTTGGAAGGTAATATTGAAATATCACATGAAATAGTTCATAAATAAAGTATCCTTCATTTATTGAAATCTTTTTTAAATGGAATACATTATTATTGTATTTTTTATTTTAATTTAACATTTAAATAATATAATTCATTCTTCAATTCGTTATGGTGTATTAATTAATGGAATATCATCTCATGCAGTATAAGCTAAAAAATCCTTCCTTTGGTACTTTTTAAATAAATTTCATAAAGAACAACATTTAAAAAGGAATCATTTAATCCCATTTTTAAAAAATTAAAAAATGAGTAAAAATGAAGTTAAATTGTCATAGAAAATTATAAAAAAATTTATGAATTTTTTTTGGAAAATATTGGCTTGATGTAAAAAATAATTTTGAAGAGACACATTAAATAATATTAAATTAAAAAAATAGAATCCCTTATAAATATCATATCATTAAAAATATCATAAATGAAATAAATTAATTAACTATAATATATATAAATTATAATACTAAAAATTAAATTCAGTAGATGATAACCATTAATCTTCCCACACATATTAAAAACATAACAAAATAAATTAAGTAAGTTGTTAACTCAAGTAATGAAAATTAGGTTAGAAATTCCCCTAAAATAATATATTTAGTCAAACCATATTCCATATAATATTAATATTTGTTATGAAAAATATATAATAACATAAATATAACATGATTAATTATATTATATACCAAATTTCTGTATATATACACCACAGACATGAAATAAGTACTGAATAATGCATATATCTCCCAAAATAAAAATTGAGATGGGAAACACAAACCTCATGATTCCCTTTAGATTTTCATTCCCAAACTACCTATATAGAGTTTTATGAAATGTAATAAATTCATTAATGAGATATAATAATAATTATAATTCCTTATATGATTCTTTTATAACATCATACCATTCATTAATTTATAATATTTCATTATTTTCATTCATTTGGATACATTGATTTCAATGTCTCATGATCGGTTCATTTGTTTATAATTAGTGATTTTATTGCTAAATGTAAATAAGTCTATAGAAGTTAATTATAATGGTATAAATGACATATATAGTTCTAGATACTTCCATATATCATTTATATTTATTACAAGAGGATTATTCATATGATAAAATATTAATGATTTTTTTTCAGTTTAATTTTTCATTTTTTTCCAACCATTAACATTTAGTTTTGTTTTATTTAATATTATTTATATATATTAACTAATTTATATTAAATTGTTGAAAATTAAATTAATTAAATATTATTTGTATATAATAATATTATTATGATCAACCATGAATGTTGTAATGGATAAATGAAATAATATATTTGTTTATAGTGGAAATTTACCAGCATAATTTAGACAATAGTTTCATTTATTTGAATTAGTGGATGTGAGAAAAAAATTGATATGATATAATTAATTAAAAATATAACACTATAGATTATACATTATTAATGAGTTATCATATGATTATTAATGAATTAGGAGAGTAGAAATTAGAATAAAAAAAAGGAGTTTTTTTGAGAAAAATCATCTTGAATATAACCACCTTAAAGGACCCCTCAAAAACATTGGATTTTTTTATTTTTTGAGACTAGAAATAATTTGATGTTTTGAAGGATTTTTAGAGAGGTTATTCTAGACATTTTATTTTCTCAATACCTTGTGATGAGAAATGAGGTAGTGATGGTTGGTATTTATACTTGAGGAGGGGTGGGGTTAGGTTTATAAATATTCAATATTACAAACCTAAATCCATCAACATTGAGGGGATACTGATTTCCATGAAAGTTTATGAAATTTTATTTTTATAAGGTTGGTTATGGTCTTCAAATACCTAAAAACACATTGATAATATTATTTTTATATATTTTATTCTATTACATTTTAACTATAAATAATTTCACTTTTTTAACTACACCGTGGTAAATCATTTTTTTAGGATGAAATGGTTTTTATTTATAAAATGGAAAATTACATTAATAAATTAATTTTAATTTATCATTAAATATAATTTAATACAAATTACAAATTCAAATTAGAATAAATTTTAAAACTATATTAAATATTACTCATGAATACATAAGGGGAAAACATGTTTGAAAAATAAAAATGATCAAAAAATATAAATGTTTACATATTTAGTTTCTTCTATGGAACTGTTTACAACGAACGAGATTGGTTTGAATGATATATATTTGATCTAATTATACTTTAAAAAATGTTTAAAATATAATTTTACTACCTCAATAAATTATTTCAAATAACTATTTTGAAATTTATTAAGTATATTTCAGTATTCCTCAAAAGATGAAACATATAATATTAATTAAAAATATTCATCATAATATAATTTTAATACTAATATATCAAAAAGAAATAATATTTTGTTCAAATTTACTTATAAAATTTTTCACATATTGTTTTTAAAATAGGTGTATGATAAGAAGGTGACAAATGTTTCTTTTAGAAAATATATCTCTATGTATTCTTATAATTGAAATTATTGTGATCTTAATCACAACTAAGTTATTGGATTAATTTAAAAACATATTATTGAATATATAACATAGATATTTCATTATGAACATCCAATAACACAGATTAATAAAATTTATTATGATAAAATGAAATTAAGGGAATAGAGATCATTTTTTATAAAAACAATTCCATTAGGTTCAGTTGGTTTTTATATTAATTACTAATTAATTAGTAAAAAATGAGTTATTTTTATAAATGCATATAAACTATATTTCCATAATTTTTTAATAAAATTATTTTCCACCATTCTAATTTCATGGTGGAATGGTTGTGTTAAAATAATAATATTTTTCATTTCAATTAACCTCAATGTTTTGCCAAAAGTAATCTTTCAAATTGACTCAATATATTTTTAAAAAATACTACTAATTAATGGGGTGTATCATTTATTCATCCCTAATATATGGTTATTAATTAATTTTGGACCTGAAAAGGTGTTTTATTTTCTAAATAATAGTATTTATTTATCGTGTTATAATTGGTTCTAGAGAAAACAAATTTAACCTCAGGCTTCTTGGATTCTTTTAATATTGATTCTAGAAACTATGTTTTTAATTTAAATTAAAAAAATGATATGTAATTATATTTTTTAGTATTTTATACTCTTAATTAATTTTCCTCCCATATATATTAGTTTCATAATTTTACAGATAAATTTTGAATATTAAATTATTTAATGACGAAGTCAGCATTCACATTAAATTCCAAAATGAACTAAACAATATTTTTTCAAAGGTTGTTATGACATTATTTAAAATTATTACATGAGTAATTTTGATACATGGACTTTTTTAGTAATCAATAATTCATCAACTAATCAATATCTGATACAAATTTTCAAATTATCAATATTTTATTGTTTAACTATATTGTTACTACATGTTTTCATTTTATGGGGGTCCCTAATTTTGCATAGTTATATTTATCTTAAAATAGTTATCTTCATCATTGTATTGAATATTTATGATATTTTATACGATATTTTTAAATTATTTTGAATTGGGATAATATTGTTTAGCATAATTTAGTGAATTTACCTTAAACATGAAAGATAAATAAGAATAATTGGGATATTTTCATTGTATTACAAAATGATAGGAATTGAATTTCATGTGTATAAAGTAGTGAATCTGGTTTTAGTAAAAACATATATTTATAGGGTGTTATCGAAATATTCTTTATATTACAATAGTGTAAAATTAATATTCTTTAAATGGATTTCAAATTTCATGGATTTTTTCTAAATGATATGTAATTTTTTTTATTGGGGGAAGTATGTCTATGGTATGTTAAATGAAAATTTTTATGATGTTTATTAGAATGGTTTTCTAAGGTGTGAGTTAAAAGTTTAAATTTCAATGTAATGAAACTATAAATGAATCCTTAACTAGTTACATAGGAAATATAATTGTTTAATGGAAAGGTAATTAACCTTGATATGAATTATATAGTTTTGAGACTATTTTAAAGTTTATTTATATGCATCATGTTAAAAAAATTTATGAAATGTATTATAGGGAGTAGATATTTTTCTACTTGTTGATTTGACATTCTATTTTGGTGTAATTGAATATAAACATGAGTTTTCATTTGTATAAAATGATGTAATATGTTGGGGTTTCCTTGATGTATGATGCATATGCAACTAAACATGTTGTGCAACATTTGATCTTTTGTAATGATCACATACTGAGGGATTGTGTCTGGATGATTTATGAAATTCAATGTTAAGTCATAATAATTTTGAAATTTAATTAACCCATTTATGCATTACTCTATTATTCATACATTTATATAATAAATAATTGAGTAAACATTGATTGATTTTGTTTTTATTAAGGGTTACGGCCTGGCTAAAAATAAATAAAAACTTTCATTCACAAAAATTGAATATATAATGTTTTAAGAAGACCATATAAGTGTTGAGATATAATATATGGGGGGTCTGAGTTCTGGAAGGCTGAATGGCACGATTTTTTTATGGTACCTGGAGTATATAGACACTGTTATAACATATAGCTATAAGCATATTTCCATTGTATAAACCATCGAAACCATTATAATAGTATAGTTAATAAAATTGTATATAATTATGCACTCAAAAATAAATACAAAAATAGTCATAAACAGTTCTAGTTGATACATTTTCATAGTTTGATATTTAGCTATTGGATTACTTCTATAGTTAAAACAATTTATATGATTTGGTGTGGATAAAGCTATAACGATTGTTACAAATCATGGTTATAACATCATCGACTCAAATTTATATCCATATTTAAAACCATGGTTATTGACCTATTTTCATGTTTCAATCTTTGGCTATATGACACATTCCAAGGTTTCAACTATTGTTATTATTCAATTACCATTGTTCCAATCTATAGCTACACAATCTTTCATATTTCCCTTCCATGAGTTTCCCTGAAAAAATAAAAAGTGGATATTACTTATAACCAATTTCATGTGTCTAAATATATTGTTTTAGTCTATAAAACTAGCTTAGTTTTCTACTATTGGATCGAATTTATCGAGGGGAATGATTATTGTGGAAAAAAGTAAAATAGATTATATTTTAATAAAAAAATTATGAACTATATTTGATATCCAAAGAGATAAATTTTGAATGTTATTATATAAAATATATAAATAACCATGGAGGTTGATAAATAAATGGGTTTTATCATATAATTATAATAAAATTTCCCTCAATTGATATTAAAGAATAAACACACCCAATAAAAATTTGATTTTAACATAAATCACTAAACTAAATTATCTTTCTTGTTTTCCACATTCAATCCAAAATTATAATTATTATTGATTTACAATATATATATATATATTATAGATGTAATGAACCAGACATTCATTAATGAAAACTCCTCCTGATATAATTAACTGTATTATTCTCTAAAATCATTATTTAATATATTATCTTCTTTTGTTTAATGATTCTACATTTTAAAATACCATTAAGAATTGTGATCATTGCTAATATAGATATTGAACAGTGATCATATGATTAATATAAATACATGGCATTTGCAAATCCAATTTACTCAGAAAAATAACCGATGGCATCATCCAGTAGACTTGCCCTGTATAAATCTCATTTTTCGGAGCTCAGAAAGGAGTTGTCATCATTGGGATTCGCTCTTGACCCAGCCCAATCCAATCTTCAACAAGTTGTGCTCGAACAGAACCTCCTATGAGATAAGTTGTGGTTGATAGGGATTACCTCTTGAGAAATGTTATCTAAGACACCCCAAGAGATTTTTCACAACCGCACACCATACAATTCAGACTTGTGCGAGTGTTATATGGGGTTATGTTACAAGACTATATCTCTATGATTATGTGCATTATTTTTGTAAATAATAGTAAATATACATTCATTTTATTATTGTTACATTGTAAATTGTTTTTGAAGCACAAATAGTATTTTTTGTTAATATTTAAATAAGAAATATATTTTGATGAATTTAAGTATTTTTGAATTAAATATTATTTTAATAAAATATTATTATTATTAAATTACTTTTTATTAAATATAAATGATCGTATAATTTTATAAATGCAATTTTAATTTTCTTATGGATTGAAAGCCATTTTTTCAGAACAGATGAATTATTTATAAATGATAGTTTTTTTATTAAAGGTAAAAATTCAAATATTTAGAAAATTAATAGATAAAATTATTATTATTTTTCGAATCAGGACTTCGAAATTATCCAACGGTGAATTTTTCATAATTTTCAGAGACAGTCAAATTTTTGTGTATAAAATAAATACCTTTTAAATATATAATGAGTTTTATGACATCATAATGACTAAATAGTGATCTAATAAAATTATATAAAATCTTTTTTCGAGAAATATATGTTTTTCCATTAATATAATTTGATTTTAGGTTTTCTTGATTTATTTTGCAAAATCAATAGTGGACCCTCCAATAGTTATAAAACATTTCCACTTTTTAAATGAATTTTCTTGAGAAGATGATTCCCCTCCACATTAAAACCCCTATTATTTGAAAACATTTATCTATTGGAATTATAAAATATTTTTTCCACTCTATTTTGGAAAAAAACATGGGTAAAACCCATGGGCTGGTATGTGTTATTGATTAGTTTAATGTATGGTCACCCAAACCAAAATAATAAATAATTTCCTCTCCTTTCCAATATAATCCCTCCCAATCTCCCACTTCCTTTTCACCCAAAGACTTTGAGTTCGTCCATCCTCTGCCCTCATCTCTCTAGAATCCACCAAAGGTTCCCCAAGCTCCCAATAGGCCTCTCTCAAGCCCCTCCCAAGCCTTTGGGATCACACTTCCATTTACGAGATTTCTCCCTTTCCCATTTTTTCCATTTTTCATTAAGTTGTTTGGCCATTTTGTTTTCAATTAAAAATGTCGGTTCAAGATTTCACACCTCCCCCATACCTCCCTCTTTATGTTTGGATGATGGGATACCCCTTTCATTATAAGGACCTGGACATAAAACATTATATAATCTTGAATTAAATGAATAATTACAATTGAGGATCATTTCAAGTTTAGAGTTTTAGATAATTAGGACATAACTATTACATCCAAATGATTACAAAGTTGACACATCTACTCATTTTCCATTTTTTCACAAAATAAAAACTCTTAGAAAATAAATATGAAAAGTTCCACGTTTTAGACAACATTTCTTTCCTTGATCCCATCCAAGACCCTATTCATCTTTATGTCATGTGGAAAAAATTTCAAAAACATGGAATGAGCATAAAAAGCTCAGTAAGGGATATAAAAATACGGAAGGAAAACATTAGTCCATGTATACATAAGAATCATTGAAATCATACATTAATCATAAAACATAAGAATATTAAAATAACTCATGAAATCATAAGATTTAGGAATAAATCATAGAAATCATCAGACATAAAGGTAACATGAGGCATTCATCACATTATTACACAGGGAGTAACCCTAATGGTTACGTTTGGAATACCCATCAGAATATATTCCCTTAATATCTTCAGAGAAACCATAGAATTCAACTCCTTCACATTTACCAATTCATTGGAGATCTCTCTCAGGCTCAACCGCCCATTGTTTATCACAGAACCAACCGACATCATAAATAATGCCCAAGAACCATAACATAATCAAACCACAAAATACAGGCATATAGGAAACATAACATTTTCAAATTTCAATCACAAAATATCAATAAAGAACACCTATATATCAAATAATTATCAAAACCATTGTCAATACAAAACAAAAAGAAAAGTAAAACATGGTATTAATTTTTCATTGAAAAAAGTTAAGGCTTGTAGAGGAAGCTGAAACTCAAATAATGGTCACGACAGTGGAGAATTATTTATCGCCGCATACGTAATACAAAATTTTTCTTTTTGTCATTTAGTAAAACGCTTAGTGTAAATAGATTCATTTTGAATGAAATTAAAAGTCAAAAGGGTTTTATACACCGTATAGAATAAAGTCGTATAGAAATCAAAAGATGCCTCAAAGAAAGGAGATTGAGACGAAGTCCCATACCAAGACGGTATCCTTAGATTAAGGATAAATAAATTACATAATTATGTGTGAAAAATATAAATACACTCAATATATGTGTATATTATGTGTAAAACAATCAGAGGTCATCCAAAAATATTCAAATGACGACCTAATCAAGAAGTATAGGTTTAACATAAAGAATTGAAATTGGGTTAAGATGTTCCCTTACAGAAATTCAACAGCCCAACGACGTCACGAAAAAAATTAAAAAAAATAGCTAATTAGAGATAAAAAGGTTATATCATCAATTTGACATACAATTTACAACAATAAAGATATATAATAAAATATCCCAACATAAGAAGAAGTAAATTAAAAGACCTAACAAAAAGAAGTCTTTTATAAAGAGGGGGTGAAAGGTTCCTTTACAGATTTAGGTAACATTCGAAATGTACACCACATGAAAGAAGGTTCATAAAATGAAGATGTAAATATCCATAAATTATTTTATATTACTCAATTAATAAAATCATGGGAAGTATATACACCACACAAAAAGTAAATAGTGGAAAATGTAGCATGAATCTCGCTTGAATAAAAAGTGAGATAAAACCCCCTTACCTAGTTGTAGTCAATAGAGTCGTATGACCAAAAGATAATAAACACCAAATTAATCACATAATAACATTAATATAAATAGAATTATGATAATATATATGAAATTTCAGCACAAAATACACCAAATGCAACAAATAAGTGGCGAATAATGGAAATCTCAATGAATTAAATGTGAGATAATAAATCCCCTTACCACGTGTCTTACATGACTCACTCGTATGTTAATTGTTTTCCTAAATGATAAAAATATGTTAATTTATACTTTCTTAAGAAAATTTTTCATTTATATTATTTCTTTTATATCACTTATTACCATGTTATAAACATTATGTAATCATTTATGTTAATAACAATTTTTTGTCTATATTTGGTACTTGAGTCAAAAGTGAACTTCTTGTATTTAAAAGTTGTTCATGTAGTAAAATGTCCATTATCTACAGAATGATATTCATTATGTGGATATAATATATATCATATATATCCTGTATATATAAGTATTTATACCAGTACATAACATTTGAAGGTAATAAATGAAATGCACCGTTCATGGAGACGATAAACCGTACTTACCCATGAACGCTAATTTCATTTTTATTTCACATTTAATGGAATAAAAACATTATGATATAGAGGTACATTATAATTAAATTATTATATCATATAAAATATTACTAACTCCATCCTTTATATGTCCCACATATGGAATTAACGATTCAAATCACTTTAAGGGGGCGGTAGTCCGCACTTCCTAAAATGAAATTATCATGTTTACCCATTATGAAAATCATAAAGCTATGACATAAATGAGAAATACATAAGTATAATGAAAAATTAAACATAATATATATCATATATAAATATAGTGACATATTAATGGCCACCATGAGAAGTGGTGGGAGTTAATTGAACAATCATCGTTTCGTGAGTTAGTAGTTTGCCGTCCACAGAAACTGCATGTTCTTCACCCATTAGATATAGGTGTGTGTATGTGTAGCTCTAATACATCTTATAAAAACATCCTATAATATTTAATATATATGTTATGTTATAAAAAAAGTAATTAAAATATTTTAAGGGGTTGTAGAAGAAAAATAAAACAAAAGAATATAAGAGAAGACATTGCCACTAAATCGAGTAACTCTTTTTGATTAGAGCCAAAGGATTTCTTGGAAAGACTTCCATACCAAGTGAGGAATAAAGGGTTAATAGATATATGTGTAGAGATAAAATGAGAATATTTTAGGGGAGTCAAGGACTTTAGAGATGTGGGTAAGGGGGTAGAGGTGGTGTCCTTTTATAAGAGGGAGGAGGGTCACTTTTGGAATGTCTTGAAATGTTACTTTATTATAAAATGGTTTTCGGATTTCAAAGGACCCAGAGTGATATATTTCAAGGATAAGGTGATAAGGGTTTGAAATACACCCATAAAATAGTGTTTTTACATGTGTAAGTCTTATATTTTACCTTATCTTTTCATTTTATTTTAATCATTCATTAATGAGTTAATCACAGCATCATCATGGTGTCATAAATAAATTTATTTATTTAATGATTAAAAATTATATAAAAAAGTTCATGATGTAGGAAATAATTTTATCTTTACAATTCCTATTTATATTATAATATATCATTTATGTAAATAAAAACTTAAAATAGTTTTACATAGGATATACAAACCATTGTCATATTTCTCTTCTTTTAAAAAAATGTGATAAATGTCACTATCAAACCCATGTGACTCCATGGGAACTCAAGTTTGGTAAAAAGGTTCCCATGGTCGGCCATGACTCAAACTAGAGGATATGGACACAATTTGGGGTCATTTTATATTATTATGATATTATTTTATTACCCTTAACTCTTTAATAACTAATTAATCATGATAATTAAAGATAATTACCGTCGTTACTATTCATAATTTCCAAAAACAAGAGTGTATTAATTAAATAATATGGACATTATGATTCCCAATATGGAATCAATTTTACCAAATTCAAAACAAAGAAATTGCATTAATTAAATTAAAAATATTTCCTGTTGTCACAACCAAAGATGTGTTTTTGACAAGTAAAATTTATCAAAAGATTGACTTGTTTTTACTTCCAATTGAAAAGTGAAATTAATTCCAATGAACAAAATTTTATTAAGTGATAAAAAAATAATTAAATTACAATTTAAAACCAATTAAAAAGAAAAATTAACCAAATAATTAAATTAGATGAAAAAGTAGTTTTGAAGTAAAATACTGTATTTTTCATTATTCATTAAAAATGAACATTTGTCAGATAAATACCAAAAATTCATCAAAAGTAAATTTAATATTCCAAATTAAAAATTGATGTCCATTTTAACAAATTGAAAACATTTATGTTGCATTAATTAATTTTAAAATCAATTCCCGCTGTCAAAACAAATACCATGTTTTAAAGAAACAATATCTATCAAAAGATTGACACTTGTTTATGTCCAATTTCAAAGTGAAATTAATTCCAATGTCCACAATTTAATTAAATGGTAGAAAGATATTATTATTACACTTGACAACCAATTACAAATGTAATCTAACCATATTAATAAATTAGATTAAAAAGTTTTTTGGAATTAAAATACAACATTTTTCACTATTCATAAAAAATGAATTAAATCAGAAAAATAAAAATAATTTACAGAAAGTAAATTTTGATGTCCTGATTCTAAAGAAGTATTTAATTTTGTAAAATATAACATATCAAATTTTAAAAAAAATTATTTAAAAAGGGTTTTCCATCAAACAGCGGTTAATCAACCTTTTAAAGAATATTAGAATATTTATGCTTAAAATTGGATTCATTCGCATTTTAAGCCTCTAAAATTTATTGGATAAATGTAAAAATATTTAAAAAACATATATATTAATTTTGTAGTTATATCTATTCATTCCCGCCATTACAATGGCTTGGTGTTAACTACCATTCAAAATAAAATTATTATATCATTAGTGTGCAATGTAAGATTTTAAAGAGACTCGTTGTTGAATATTGGGTATTCCATCAAACATAGAATCTCCTATAAAGTAATATTAATATTTAATTCAATAATATATGAAAATTTCATATTATTTATTTACCTGGGATGTCAGATACTTCACCCCTTTTGGGAATTGTGTCCTTGTAATTTTAAAGTTGGGCTCAAAAACATTATTGAATGTCCCGCATCGGAAAAGGAGTCAATTAAACATTCATTTTAAAAGAAAGAAAGAAAAGTACAAAGGTCACACGAGACAAAAGATACTAGGATTCCATGAAAACATCGATTTTTAGGAAAAAAAAAACCATCACGTTATGATGGATAGTGATATAAAACATGTTTATGAGAAAGTTAACCACCCAAAAATCACAAATTTGTGATGGGTTAAACAGTATCTGATTCCCTTGTAGAAAAATTTTACAGACAACTTTTTTTAAGTTACTTTTAATTAAGTAATTTATTTATGAGCTTAACTAAATCATAAGGAAACATAATTACTTGTCAGGTATACTTTCATCTCTTACTAGATTTCTTACACAAACTAGTATTTTCTCCAATAGATGAGTATTTAGGATGACTTGTTCACATTACGTCCACTATAATCAACTTCTTGAGAATCACCTAATCCATAAAAGATGAACTATATATTTCCCATGACTTTAGAAATTAACCAAAACCAAAATTATTAGTACACTATCAGATAATCTCCAAAAGGATAATCCTTTATAAAAAGAAATAATACTCTTAATCTCCAAAATTCAACAAAAAGAACCCATGGTTCAAGAAATACAATTAAATAAACAGTTATCCATAAAATTATTCAATGTAATCCAAAATAATATTTACACCCAAATCATTGAAGGGTTTAATCACATTGTCTTCCAAGGTAAATCATAACATTTATCTTCATATAACATCAGTTACTCTTAAAGTATCATACTGAATAGTAATTAACCTAATCACATATCCTCCATGATAGGTTAATAATTTCCATAGATAACCTAAAATCAACTTATTCTTGATTCATAATATCATCTAACTAAAAATAAATAGTCATACAAACCAGGGACTTCACATATTCCAGTGGTAGGTGATAAATACCAGTTTCACTTTGGTTGTGGGTTCAATTCCCACAGCTTCGTCTGACTTGATGGGTTGTCACACGATTTGTGTGTTGTCCCTTTTTAAAAACTACATAATTTTATAACATTACCCAGAAGAGATAAAGTAATAAAAAATAACCATAACAGAGTTTAACCACAAATGTTATCTAATAACATTCGTTTTGCAACCCAAAATGTATTAACTGGATATTACCTCAAATTCAAGGATCATAGAAACAAAAATGGTTCTTTATAACTATATACACAAAATAAAAGATAAATATTCCTTCAATAAAATTTTCAAATATCAAACATCAGGGTTACACATACAATAAAAATTATTCTAATGTAATCCCATCACCAAAAGAGCCTTAATACTTTTAATAATTTCACTATACTAAAATCTACCATTTCTATTGAATTCATTATATGTTGACTTCTTACTCATTCAACATTTTTCCTGATCCATTAACCATTCCCTTACAAATTGTTTTGAAATACTTCTTCTCTACAAACAAAATCATGACTCATATACTAACATTAAATAATAGGAAAACATATGTTAAGAAAAATTTATACCTTTCAATGGTCATTGTCAGTTTATTCATCTTAAATTGGAATGGCATTAGGTATTGGTAAACAAATATTTGTTTGATCCTGGTGATACCATTCCCGAATATTCTTTGTAGGACATGTGTTTACATCATAACCATGCACACCACATTTAAAACATTCAATTTAACCTTTAAAAATAACATCATTCCCTTTCCTAGAGTCAACTAGATACATCCTTTATCCATGGAAGGTTCTTGCTTTATGACCTTCATTTCCACATCAATAGAATCTTTTTGTCCCTTTGAAACATTTTCCTATGTGTTTCTTTCCACATCTTTGACACATTGGTTTTTAAACATTCTTATCTTTATGATTATTACATGAACTTACGTAGGGATTTTTTTCTCACATATATGATGCCTTATAAAAATCACTAAGGTTCAGGTTGTAAATAATGACACCCGATTGTTGGTTCAGAATAACCACAAGAGTTCTCATTGCAGCTCCCGTATCATTCAGATAACCATCATAGTTTTCTTCACATCCACTGTTACTTTGGTGCCTGCTATATTCAGCCATTTACTAAAACCAAATAGGTCACTGTGAGTGTATCATTAAAATCATCATATAATATCTTATGAGGAGGTTAAATACTAAGATATACTTGGTAATTTTATCTTAAACTCATTCACTTTATAAAAAAAATATGACTCTTTCTGAAATCCTAACCATTATGGTAATTTCACTTAAACTTAAAGAATACCAAAACCTCTAAAGTTATCTAATCCGAACTTTGATACCAACTATAAGGACCTGGCCTTAAAAAATTACACAATCTTTAATTAAATGAATATTTCACATTGAGGGTCTTTTAGGATTAGAGTATTATAGAATTAGGACATAACTATTACATCTCAATGATTACAATGTAGACACATCTACTCATTTTCCATTTTTTCACAAAATAATAAGTCTTAGAAAAGAATCATGACAAGTTCCATGTTTTAGATAGCATGTCATTCCATGATCACATCCTTGACCCTATTCATATTTATATCATGTGGAAAACATTTCAAAAATATGGGATGAGAATAAAAATCATAGTAAAGGATTTAAAAATACGGAAAGAAAACATTAGTCCATGTATACATAAGAATAAATGAAATCATACTTTACTGATAAAACATAGGCACATTAACATACCACATGAAATCATAATATTGATGAATAACTCATATAAATCATAAGACATAAATGTAACTCGATGCATTCATAACATTCTAACGTTGGGAGTAACCCTCACGGTAACGTTTCGAATACCCATCACAATATATTACCTAAAACTCTTTGGAGAAAACATAGCGTTTAACTCCATCGCATTACCCAATTCATTGGAGAGATATCTCAGGCTCCCCCGCCCTTTTTTATCACCAAACCACCTAACTTCATAAATAATTCCCAATAACCATAACATTATCATATCACATAAAAACTGCATAAATGAAACATAAAATTTTCACATTTCAATAAAAAAATATCAATACAACACATTGATATAATCAAAAAATTATCAAAATAATTTTCATTGGAAAAATAAAATAAAAGTAAAGCATTGTATTTATTTTTCATTTATAAATTTATGGCATGTAGAGGAAGCTGAAACTCAAATATTGGTCACTGCAGCGGAGAGGTCGTGGTCTCCACATACGTAAGACAAAAACATTCCTTTTTTCATTTAGTAAAACGCTTCGTGTAAATATATTCCTTTTGAATGAAATTAAAATTCAAAAGGGTTTTATACACGGTATAAAACAATGTCGTGTAGAAATCAAAATATTCCTCAATAAAAGAAGATTGAGACGAAGTTCCGTACAAAGACGGTATCCTTAGATTAAGGATAAATAAATTACATAATTATGTGTGAAAAATATAAATACATGCAATATTGGTGGATATTAAGTGTAAAACAATAAGATTTCATTCACACATATTCATAGAACGACATAATAAATAATTATAGGTTTAACCCAAAGAATTGAAATTTGGTAAAGAAGTTCCCTTACAGAAATTCGACAACCTAACGACGTCGCCTTAAAATTCATAAAATGAGTTGATGAGAGATAAAAAGGGTATCTCATCACTTGGACATAAAATTTACAGAAATAAGGATATATAAGAACATATCCCAACTTAAGAAGATGTAAATTAAAATACCTAACAAAACATGGTCTTTTAAAAAATGGAGGGTGAAAGGTTCCCCTACTGATTTGGGCAACTTTCAAAACATACACCCCATGAAAGAAGAGTCATACAATGAAGATGTAAATACCCATAAATTAAATTATATTACACAATTAACACAATCATGGGAATTACATATACAACACAAATGGAATAGTGGAAAATGTAGCATGAATCTCACCGAAAATAAAATTGATATAAAAACCCCTTACCTCGTTCTAATCAATAGATTTGTATGACCAAGAGATAATAAACACATAATGAATCACATAATACCATGAATATAAATATAATAATGATAATATATATGAAATGGAATTTCAAAATAGACCACATGGAACAAATAAGTGGCGATAAATAGATTTCTCACCGAACTAAAAGTGAGATAAGAAATCCCCTTACCACATGTCCAACCTGACTCGCTCGTATGTTCCTTATTCTTCCTGAATGATAAACTTAAGATAATTTATACATGATTAATAACTGTTATAATGTTTATTTTTTCTTTTATAACACTTATTACCATGTTATAAACATTATTTAATCATTTAAGTTAATAACGGTAGTTTTTTCGATATTTTGTACTTCAGTCAAAAGTGAACTCCTTATATTTACAAGCTGTTCATGTAGTAAAATATCCATTGTCTCTAGAATGATATTCATGATTTAGATATCATATATATATATAATATATCCATTATATATATGTATTTAGACCATTACATAACATTTTAAAGAAATAAATGAAATGCACCGTTCATGAAGACGGTAAACCGTACGTACGCATTAACGCCACATTCATTTCTATTTCGCATTTAATGGAATGAAAACATTATGAAATAGAGGTACATTATAATTCTAGTATAATATCATATATAATATTATTAACTCCATCGTTTATACATCCCACATATGGAATTAACGATTCAAATCACTTTGAGGGGGTGGTAGTAGCACTTCCTAAAATGAAATTATCGTGTTTACCCATTATGGAAACCATAATGGTATGCCATAAATGAGAAATAAAGAGAAATAAGGTAAAAATAAAAATAATATATATCATATATAAATAGAGGTACATCTTAATGGACACCATGAGAGGCCGTAGGAGATAATTGAACAATCATCATTTCGTGAGGCAGTGGTTCTCCATCCACAAAAACAGTATGTTCTTCACCCATTATATAGAGGTTTGTGTAAGTGTAGCTTTAATAATTCCCATTAACACATCCTAGTATATTTAAAATACTGGTTTTTTTACAAAATAACAGAATAAAAATATTTTAAGGGGTGGGAGAAGAAAAATAAAACAAAACAACATAAGAGAAGTCATTACCTCTAAATCGGGTAACCCTTTTAGATTTGAGCAAAAGGATTCCATTGAAAGAATTCTTCCCAAAGTGAGGCTACTAGGAGTAATAAGGGGATGTGGAGAGATAATATTAGCATAGTGTAGATGATCCAAGGGATTGATAGGTGTGGGAAAGGGGGTACAGTTGGGGGCCTTTTATAGGAGGGAGGAGGGTCACTTTTGGAAAGTCATGAAATGCTACTTTATTATTAAATGGTTGTTGGATTTTAAAGGTCATAAAATGATATATTTCGAGGATAAGGTGATAAGGTTTAGAAATCAACCCATACAATAGGTTTTCAACCAGTTTATGTCGTATATTTTACCTTATCTTTTCATTTTATTTAAATCGTTCATTAATGTGGTAATCACTGCATCATCATGGTTTCATAAATACATTTATTTATTTAATTTCTAAAAAGTATATAAAAAATTCCATGATATATTAAATATTTTTATCTTTCCAATGAATATTTATATTCTAAGGGATAATTTATCTAAAAAAATTAAATTTTTTTTACTTAGGGTATACAAACCTTTGTTATAATTCTCTTCGTTTTAAAAATAATGTCATAAATGTCACTGTCACACCCATGTAAGACCATGGGCCCTCATGTTTGGTAAAAAGCTTCCCATGTCCGTCCATGACTCAAAAAAAGGATTTGGACACAATATGGGATCATTTTACATTATTATGATATTATTTTATTACCCTTAACTACCCGATTACTAATTAATCATGATAATTAAAGATAATTATCGTCGTTACTATTCATAATGTCCAAAAAATGTGATAATTACATAATTTTGACTTTATGATTCCAAATATGGAATCCATTTTTCCAAATTCCAAACACATAAATTTCACTAATTAATTTAAAAATAATTCTCGTTGTCACAACCAAATATGGGTTTTTAGGAAGTAAAATTTATCCAAAGATTGACTTGTTTTTACATCCAATTGAAAAGTGAAATTACTTATAATGAAAAAAATTGTATTATGTGATAAAAAATAATTCAATTACACTTTAAAACTAATTAACAGAAAAATGTAACTATATAATTAAATTACATTAAAAAGCAGATTTGATGTAAAATGTAGTATTTTTCACTATTCCTTACAAATGAACATTTCTCAGAAAAATACCAAAAATTTATCCAATGATAATTTGATATTCCAAATTAAAAAATGATGTTCATTTTACCAAATTAAAAACATATAAGTTTCATTTATTAATTTTATAATTAATTCCCACTGTCAAAACAAATAGTTTGTTTTTAATAAACAATATCTATCAAAACATTGACAAATGTTTATGTCAAATTTTAATGTGAAAATAATTCCAATGACCACCAATGAATTAAATGGTAAAAATATATTATAATTAAACTTTAAAAGAAATTAAAAAGATAATATATCCATAAAAATAAATTATATTAATAAGAGGTTTGGAATTAAAATACAGCATTTTTCACAATTCATAAAAAATTAACTTTATCGAAAAAATAACAAAAAATTACACAAAGTAAATTTTGATGTCCTGATTCTAAAGAAGGTTTTTATTTTTTCTAATATAACATATAAAATTTTCAAAATGTGTATTTAAAAAAGGTTCTCTATCAAAAGGCGGTTAATCGACCTTTTAAAGAATATTAGAATATTTATGCTCAAAATTGGATTCATTTGCATTTTAAGCCTCTAAAATTTATTGGATACATGTAAAAATATATAAAAAACATCATATATAATCATTTTTTAATTATTTATGTTCATTACTTCCATTACAACGACTAGACAAAAACTACCATTTAAACTAATATTATTATATTATTAGTGTGCAACGTAAGATTTCAATGAAATTCATTGTTGCGTATTGCATGCCATCGAACATAGAATCTGATTTAAAGTAATATTAATATTTAATTCATGAATATATAAAAATATCATATTCTTTATTTACCTGGGATGTTACATTCTCTCTCAAAAACTCCTCTCATGTACACTCATTTCCAGGACGAAAATCCATGAGTGATTTCTCTGTTGTCTTTTACGTCCCTATAATTATTTTGTATTATGCATCTAAATTCATTTAAATTTTATGGGAAAGGTATCTATATGACCCACTTATTTTCCATTTCATGTAAATATGTTAGGACACTCATTTCCCTGTCATCAACCATTTTCATGAATCCTTTTGTCATGTTGTAATGCTGCCAAAATTGTACTGCGTTTTTCCAAGCCAATATCATTGTGTAGTGAATACCATACCAGTGTATCTATCAAGGGTATTCACCATTATGATAATATACATAATGAATTTTACTTTGATTTATTTATTCCACATTACATAATTGTATAATAACTTATGATGTTGATTGATTCTATGTTATATGATCCATGAGGCACACTTATGAATGAAAAGAAATGTTTAAGATGGGTGCGCCCTGAAAGAACTCCAATGCATTGGGTAAAGTATAGTATTTTGATAATTCATGTGGAATGGGTGGTGACTCATCCTAATTCATGTCCAATGAGGGTTTACTCATGCTCCAGGTGCAATGGTCCTTGGCTCATGCTTATTCCATGTTAAGTGTTGTTGCCACATTTTCATGTTATGATTATCATGCTTTATCGTGACTTTATGTTCTAGTTTATCTTATGCACAATTGTTATATCAATTTCCTAAAATGTATTTTAATATTCATGTTATTTATTTTTTACTCCCTTATTTGGCTTTATAGCTCATCCGTTTCTTATGCATGTTCTCAGGTTATCCCATGCAATGATAAGTATGAGGGAATGTAGTGGTCATGTAATGGAAGGATTCTATTAAGATTTCAGGTTATTGGTTTTTATTGTTATGTAATTTTCAAAATCCTAAAATACACTATACCTCTTGATCTTCAATGTGGTATCAAGATATTTTTATGTGATAAATATTGTTTTATTGTGTAAAAAATAACAAGGTTGTCATAGTTAGTATCAGAGGGTAGTTTAGTTATTTTAGGGATTATGATTACAAAACCCTATTGAAGCCTTAAAGAGAATACTGTGTGTAATAAAAATATCTCAATGTTTTGGTGGGTATTGAGAAAGTGGTTTATAATGAAAATACATCTCTATCTAGAAAAGAACATGTAGAGGCAGCTCTGGCCCATATGTGCCTAGGGGTGAAAACCCTGACAAGGAGTTTCGAACTTGACCCGAGGTATCCTGGGACACGACAACAGGCATTTATGCACTCTTGGGTATGAAACTCCTAGGGGATATTCCTTGGTAAACTCAAAAGCTTAGTATGAACCATAATTAAAGGAATTTAAAAAATCCCCTAAGAATATATGTTAGTTAATATATATAGAATCCTATAAATTCATAAGTTATGGAAGAAATCCTATTTATAAGTCATAAGATTTTTCCATGGATTAACTTTTATGTATTACCCATATCATTCCCTTTTATTCAAGTCAATGGCTGGTAATAGGAGGACACGAGCTAACATCCAATGTGAAGATCATTGTGATGATTGTGCTAATGAGATTCCCTATCCGATGGGAGTAGGAATCCTAAACATTGTCATGATACTCTCATAGTTAACTCATTATTTGAATAGAAACATGGGTCAAGAGGAACGTTCTCCCCCACCCACCCCCACCCCCAGAACGAACAAGTCCCTATTGATAGCTTCATGAGACAAATGCCTCCTACTTTTGATGGATAATAAGATCCCTCAATTATTGAACAATAGATAACCTCCTTGAAAATGATATTCTCTATCCGTAAATGTTATGAACTAGAGAATGTTCTCCTGGAGTCTTATCATATTGAATATAAAGCTGATTAATGGTGGAAATTGAAAAAAAATACAATGCCTAAGAAATGGATCAACGCATTGGAATAGAAGAATTTCTTGAATATGTTTTTTGATAAATATTTTCCACCCACCCTCTTTCTTAAGATGGAAAGGGGCATCCTTAATCCCATGAAAAAAGATGATGAATCAATCGGAGAATAGATGGAATACTTTAGAAGGATTGTACGATATACCTTCGACTTTTTCGTAACCCCTGAATGCAAGATTGACCACTTCATTGGTCGGCTGAAACATAGACTGCGAAAAGCCCTAGTGATCCATTACATGGACAGCTATGAGAAAATTGTCTGATATTCCCTCAACGTTGAAATGGAGAATGGAGAACCTCATGGATAACATGTTGATAATAAGTGTAAGGTGGAATTCAATTAGGGCGGTTTTATGGATAAATCCAATGGTGTTTAAAAAATCCAGTACCCCACCTTCCAAAGGTGCGGAAAGAAGCACCCCGGAAATTACATGAAGGGGATGAGGAAATTCATTAGGTGTGTAAGAGAATGGATCCTGGCTATTAATTGTCAGCAAGAAAAACCCGCAGTTTTGACAGAGGAGTGAAACACTTCATTAGAGTCTCAACTCGTTGTTCATTGCTTCAACATCAAAGAAACAGGGAACCTTGGAAATCAGTGCCCTAAGACAAGGGTTTTTGGAGGAAACCAAAAACCCCTAAGGCATCAAGGGAGAGCTTTTTCCATCACTACTGCCAAAGTGATCCCCAAAAACAATGTGGTGATAGGTACGCTAGTTATCCAATAAATAACATCAAAAAAAACTTTTTGATTTAGGTTTTATGAACTCTTTTATATCCTGAATATTTAGTAGAACAATCCCAACACCACCACAAATCATGGAATTAAAGATGTCAGTGAGTATGGAAAATGGGGAAATCATTGAATCCTATGAATATAACTTAAACTCTATCATAATATATGGATTAAACTTCTCCTAAAACCTCATCATACTCCCTCTGGTGTAATTTGATGTAATTCTAGACATGGATTGGTTTTACCTATATAGAGACAACATTAATTTCCATAAGAGGGAAACAACTCTCCATGTGGTTTATTGACCCCCCCGATTCTATACAAGCGCAAGGAGGAATATGAATCTTATTTAGCTCCATCATATCAAGCATGAATAATACTTCTCTATAAGCACATGTATTTGGCTCAGATGATTGAGTCCAAGGAAGAAACCATCCTTGAAGACATGACTATTGTGAGATAATTCGCTGAAATGTTTCTAGAAAATTTTCATGTTCTTCCTTCTATAAGAGAGGTTGAATTATATATTGACCATATATCAAAGGAATTTCTAATATTTGAGACTCCGTATAGAATGGTTGTTGTGGAGCTTGAGGAGATTGAGAAACAACTACAATAGAATATAGGTAAAGGACTTATAAGACCAAGTGCTTCACCATGGGGTGTATCAGTCCTCTTCATCATTATGAAGGATGATTCAATGTTCCTTTGCATCAATTAACGTTAACTTAACAATATAACAATAACGAACAAGTATCATCTCCCATGAATTAATGACTCGTTCGATCAGTTGTGTGGTGCATAATACTTCTCCAAGGTGGATTTGCAGTTGGGATATTATCATGTAGGGGTGAAGAAAGAATATGTCCCCAAGACAAATTTAATACAAGATATGGGAACTTTGAATTCACAATAATGCATTTAGGACTCACTAAGGCATCAAAAATCATCATGGAAAAAATGAATAGTGTCTTTAGAGATTACCTCGACAGGTTTGTGGTAGTCTTTATAGATGATATTATAATATCCTCCATAATCAAGGAGGATCATGAAGAGAATCTAAGAATTGTACTAGAGACCTTGCAGAAGGAGAAGCTATATGGAAAGTAATCCTACTATGAGTTATAGTATAAGGAGGTACAATTCATGGGACATATCATCAAAAGAAAAGGGATATATGTGTATTCCACCAAGACAGCTGCATTGAGGGGTGGTCAAGGCCAACATCTGTAATGAATATATGTAGCATCTTAGGGTTATCTGGATATTATCGATGATTGGTGAGAAATATCTCAAGATTGTCCAACCCTCTTACCAAGATTATTCGGAAGAGATTAATGTATTCATGGAGTTATGAATGCAAATAATGCTTCATGGAGTTGAAAATGAGGCTTATCACTATGCCTATGCTCACATTATCCACATGTGTAGAACATCCTGTGGTATTCAGTGATGATTCAAAGAAGGGATTGGGCTATGTGTTGATGAAAAATGATGAATTCACTGCCTAGGCATCAAGGCAATTGAAATTTCATGTTCCGAATTATCCAACACATAATCTGGTGTTGGCTGTGGTGATCTTCACCTTAACAATTTTGAGGCATTTTCTCTTTGGAGAAAAGTTTGAAATAAATACAGACCACAAAATCCTCACATATATATTCACATATAAAGAGTTGGAACATTTGATAATAATGATTTTTAGATCTGATCAAAGACTGTTACTATTCAATCAATTACCACCCTAGGAAAAAGAACAAGGTGGAAGATGCTCTATGTAGAAAGGACCCAATGATTATATCATTGATGAGAATTGAGAAGGATCCAACCTTATTTTATTTGATGATGATGGACATGGGAATCAATAAGAAGGGAATATCCTTAATCCTTTCACAAATTATTTCTCAACCGTCTCATTTTGAAAAGTTAAAGGATGCTCAAAAGAATGATGTGGGAATTCAGAAAAAAGTGGAAGCGATCAGAAAAGCGAAATCCTCGGAGTTAAATGTTAATTAAGAAGGAATATTGATATTTGGGAAAATACTATATGTTCCAACATGTCTACTTCTGAATAAGTAACTTTTGGATTATGCATGTTGATCGAATTTCTCTATTAACCTAGGAAACAAAGAGATATATCGAGATATATGAGGGAATTATTGGCGGGGAAATATAAAGAAGGAGGTTGCTGAGTATACATGAATGTTCATGGTGTGTTAACAAGTGAAGGTAGAGAGGAAGAATTCTAAAGGGATGATGTAACTATTGCCTATACCAGCATGAAAATTAGAGAAAATCACCATGGAATTTGTCACTAGACTTCCAAAGAAATCAAAACGGAAACAATGAAATATGTGATATTGTGGATCATATTACAAATTCAACACAATTAATTTCAATTAGGGAGTATTTTTCATTGGATCAACTGGAACAGATATATATTAGGGAAGAGGTAAGTTAGTATTGTCTTACCACTATCCGTTGTATCCGATTGTGATCCATGATTCTCCTCTATGTTGTGGAAGATTCTTATACATGATATGGATACTGAACTGAACTTCATTATGGCCTATCATCCTCAAATGGATGCATAATCAGAGAAAACTATTCAGGAACTGGAGGATATGTTATGATCATGTTCTGTAGACTTGAATAGAAGGCGGGACCAACATCTTCCACTGGTTGAATTCTCCTATGATAACAGTTCCCACTCAAGCATCCCAATGGAACCTTATGAAACCATATATGGGAAGTGGTGCAGAACACCAGAATGTTTGGATAAAGTTGGTGAGCGTAAGCTTCTAGGACTAGAAATGGACGAAGAAATGGTGGAGAAGGTGAAAACCATTCAGCAGCATATCAAGGAAGCCCAGAGTCCACAAAAGTGTTATGCAGATAATTGTCAATAAGGCCTTGAGATTAAATTTTGAGACTTGGTATTTCTATGAATATCTCTGTTGAATAATGTCATGAGGTTTGGAAATAAATGGAAGTTAAGTCCTAGGTACATCAGTACCATCAAGATTCTTGATCGTGTCACGGTTGTGGCCTAGTGACTAGCAATCCCACCTACTACGACCATAGTACAAGATATCTCTAATGTATCCCTCTTAATGAAGTACATACTAGACCCATCACATGTACTCTCATTAAAGGTAGTAAAATTATAGGAAGATAATTTTTATGAGGAGCTACTAGTGAAGATCTTAGATCATAAGGAAAAAGTCCTATGAAATTAGAAAATACCCTTCGAGAAAGTATTCTGGAGAAACCAAAAGTTTGACGAAGCGACATCGGAATCAGAGGAACTGATGAAGTATAGTCACCATCTCATTTTTAGTCAGGGAAAAGAAAATTTTGAGGTTGAATTTTTTTAAGGGAGGAAACGTTTATCAACCCAAACATTCATTATTGAAAATTCCTCTAGATCTAATTTAATGTATTATTTTTTTAATGGTTTATACAACAAATGCACTTTTATAGATTTATGTTTTTAGATTTAAAAATACTGTTATGAATTGTGAAATTTTTTAATATAGTCGTTGAACATTGATCACATTATTAGTATAAATATAGGGATTTATCAAATCCAATATACTGAGACAATGAAATTGATGTCCTCATCCATTAGACTTGCCTAGTATGAAGCCCATTTGTCTGATCTTGGAAAGTATGTGGCATAATTGGTATTCACTATTGACCAAGACCAAGCCAAGATTCAAAATGTGAAGCTTTAATGGAACCGCCAATTAGAGATGTGGAAGTTGATAGATATTACCACCCGAGAAATGTTATCTGAGGCACCCCAAGAGTTTCTCACCATCGCACACCTTACGCTTTTATCTTATGTGGGTGTAATAATGGTTTATGTAACAAGACCTTATCACCATTATTACGTGCATTATTTTTCCATATAATAGTGAATATACATTCATTTTATTATTTTTACTTTTTAAATAGTTTTTAAAGATCAAATAGTATTTTTAGTTAATATAGAACTTAGAAATATATTTTAATGAATTAAAATATTTATGAATTAAATAATATTTTAATAAAATATTTTTATTATTAAATTAATTTTTTTTTATTTAATTCAAATGATCATATAATTTAATTAATTCAATTTTAATTTTTTTTATGGTTTGAAAGTTGATTTGGTCATAACCCATGAATTTTCCATAAATGTGTGTTTTTATTTTAGAAGTAAAAATTAAATTAATTAGAAAATTATTTAGATAAAATGAATATTATATTTCGAATTCGGATGTCAAAATTATCCATTGATTAATTTTTCATAATTTTATGAGATAGTCAAATTTTTGGTAAATAAATATATACTGTTTAAATATATAATGTGTTTGATGGCCTCATAATGACCCAATATAGATGTAATAAAAAATATTAATGATATGGTCAATAAATATATGTTTTACCATTAAAATAATTTTATTTTATCTTTGTTTTATTTATTTTACAAAATATTAGTGGACCCTACATGATTTTTAAAACATTTTCACTTTTTAAATGAATTTCCTTGAGAATGTGAATCACCTCTACCTATGTAACCATATTATTTTAGGATGTTATGCCATTTTCCTTATAAAATATTTTTTTACACTCCCCTTTTTAATAAACCACTTGAAAAAACCATGGGCTGGTTTGTGGTATTTATTAGTTTAATGTGTGGTGACCCAAACATAAATAATACAGAATTACATCTTTATTCCTATATAAACCCACCCATGATCCCCCTTCCACTTCACTCAAGTCCATTGTATTTCATACAAACAAGTACCTACTCTCTCTAGAATCCTTCCATGGTTCCCCAATCTCCCATGAATCCTCTCGCAAGCATCTCCCAAGCCTTTGGGAACACACTTCCAAGTTTGGCATTTCTTCTTTCTAATTATTGTCCAATTTTCATTAATTTGGTATTCCCTTTTTTCAAATACAAATTTTGGGGTCTTATTTTCACCACCCCCATGATACCATCATTATTTATAGATGATAGGAAACCCATTTCTCCCTCATTAATTCCTCACATGTACACCTGTTGCATACTGAAATTCCGTGAGGGATTTGGCTCTCCTCTTTCACATCCATGTATTTATTTTTTATTATGAATCTAATTTTGATTAAATTTTTTGGGAAATGTATCTATATGACCACCTTATAGTCAATTTCATGTACATATGATGAGACACACATTTATCTCCCATTAACCATTTTTATTAATCCTTATGTCACGTCGTTATACTGTCGAAATTGCACCGCATTTTTCAAGCAAAGGTCATTGTGTAGTGAATACCATAACCATGTCAATATCAAGGGTATTCACCTTTATAAAAATATTCATATTGTATATTAGATTCATGTATTTTTTCCACATTACATAATCATGTAAAAATTTATGATTTTGATTTATTCCATGTTATATGATCCATGTGGCACACTTATTCCTAGAATAAAATGTTTAAGAAGGGTGCACCCGGACAGTACTCCTACGCATTGGGTAAAGTATATTATCAGGATAATTCATGTACATTGGGTGTTGAATCGTTATAATTCATTTTCAATGAGTGTTTACCCATGATCCATGTGTAATGATCCTTGGATCACACTAATACCATGTTAAGTGTTGTTTCCACATTTCCATTTTATGGTTATCATGCTTTATCATGTATTTATGTTCCTGATTCATTTCTGATCCAATGTTATTCTTATTTCTTAAAAAGTATTGTAATATTCATTCTTTTCCTTTAATAATCCCTATCTGGGTTTTATTTCTTACCCATTTCTTATGCATTTCCCCATGTTATCCAATGAAATGCTACGTGTGAGGGAATGTAGTGGTCATGTAAAAGATGTTTTCAATAATGATATTGTTTTTCATGTTTTAAGTTGTATGTAATGATCCTAATCCCCAAAGACACTAGACCTCTCAATCTTCAATGTGGTATCAAGTGATTTATATGTATTTAATCATGTTTCAGTATTTAATAAAGATAAGGGTTGTCATAATATAACCATTATTATATATATCATATCTTATATGATATAATTATAACTACTTATAACCTTTTTAATGATTCAGTTTTAATATCACTTTTCTTGGTGAAAACATCTTGATTTTTGAGGCATGTTATTGTTCATAAATCCCAGTCCTTGTATGATAATCAATGATGCATCATTTATTTTTTATAATGACCTTAACTGTCACGAACCAGGTCGGGTCGCCATCAACTCGACGCCTGACCCGGCCCGCGGCAAGACCCGAAGGGCGTTCCCAATCCCCACGGGCTGGCACAAGTGCCCGGGTATCAAACATTACTTGGGAACGATTTACCCGAAGTAAAAGAAAAAAAAACAATTAAGCAGATAAATAACTGAAACTAGAAATAGACAACCAAACGTGCCTTTAAACTATGAACAAGTTTAAAATCTACAAATCGAACCAAAACTAAAAAGAAAAGACAACAGCAAAAACTAAAACTCATACTCAAACCTCCTGGTAAAATAGAGGTCACATCAGCACCACTCTGCATGCAGAGACCAACTGCAACCTGAACCACCATCACTGTGCACAAAGTCACAACCTGGAATACACAAGAAACAAAGTCTACATACACCCAAAGGTGTATGTAGGGTGTGAGCCAAAAGCCCAATAGGACGTCACCCAATAAAAAGGTTCCATGCCACAACATCAAAAAGACAATTTAATGTGTTTATTCAAAATTATACTTTCAAAATGGTTTTAAAGAAAACGTTTGAAATCCAAATGCTAAAGGAGAACACTAAAAAGAATGCATTTCACAAATATGATTTTTGAGAGGAAGGGAAAAGTTTAATATGGGCGCACACACACACACTCTAACACACACACACACACACACGCACTCACACACCCATACACACACACATAGACACATACACACACACACACTAACACCCAAATGGTCTTCCATATGCCGACGGAATGCACCATGCCATAAATGGTAGAGCACTATAGGTGAAACCCCTAAGGTTCATCTAGCTCGAGTGGGACCCTAGAAACCTCGTGTCTCGGTGAAACGTGGCTTAGAAGGCCATGACCCTCAGAAAACGTGGCTTAGAAGGCCACGACCCTCAGAACACGTGGCTTAGAATTTCACGACCCTCAGATATCATGTTTAGTTAGTGTTGCAATCGTCAATCCAGCTAAGTGAAACAGGGACGACACCCATCCGGTTCACTAGCGCACTAGTTCTAGTCTGCCCACCTAGATACCCAGGGTTTTCCCTTGTGCTCAAACATGTTTCACATTCAAATAACACACCACTATCACATTTCACAAACCAAGCATGATATTACACAAAAGGTCACCACTTTCATACCAAAACACCATTTCAAAGTCACATGCACACCAAAGACATGTCTCGTTTTATAAGAATACACCACTTTAAAAATGAACGCGCATTCAACTCCTTCAAAACACCGTTTTCACATCATATAAATGTACCAAAGAACCATTTGATCTATTAATGAAATTGTTTCAAGAAAACCCAAGAAGACTTTACACAAAAGACCACTTGATTCGATATAGAGGCGTCACTTTAATACTTGATACACGAGGTAACCATATCAAAACGTGTTTTCCATTATTCAAAAAAATTTCATTTTAATTTCAAAAGTACAGAACAAGGCAAACACACCAAAAGTGATTCATATACTTTGAAAACGTCTATTTAAATAAACAAACACCTAAAGAGACTTAAAAACACCTCTCGCACTACCAAATAACCTTCAAAACCTCTCAACCTTGTTTGGAATCCCAAATACCACTCAAATAAACAATCGCTTAGTTTACAAAACATATCACATGTATGCCATAAAACCTCACTTCAAAACACACAAATCTTTCCATGAAAAGAACTTTTTAAAAATCAATTAAAAACTCAACTTTTCTAAAACCTCATTTACACCATTTGCACAATTGATTAGACACTGTTAAAATTTAACACAACAATGTCGAAATAAATAAATAAATAAAAACATAACCATTTCTAAAGAGAGTGCAATTTTTTTTATCACGCACGCATGTCAAACAATTTTTTTTAAAACGCATTTCGCACAACTTATAAAACACAACCATCCATTTATACAACAATACACATAAAACACAAAAGCATACCATTTCGGAAATCCAATTTTCATCAAACGAGCATGCCAAAATATTATAAACAAAGATCACACCATGCAACTAAATCATAGAACTTATTAAGTTTAACTAAACAAACAAATTAAATTATCTAGATGATGCAAAGGCATGGAACCACCTACCTCGATTGGCGAAACCCCCAAAATTTGTGTGCAACCACAACACTTTCCATTCACACCTCAAGGAACCTAATGCAAACCCGAAAACAAGAATTAAAAACAAGACGATTTAAAAAGGAACCCTAAAACACCCAATCTGCTGAAACAACCAAATCTCAAGACTAAACAAATGAATCTCAACCTCCGGGGGGGGGGGGGGGGGTAGCGGTCGCTGGACATAGCGGCTGTGCGACGGACAGCCGGGAGGGGACGATGGCGTTTGACTGAGGGGGGTCTGTGGGGCGAGCCGAGAAGGCCAATTGGGAGCCGAAGGGGTGCGAGGCGCCGTAGGTGAGCAGCGCCGGAGGAGTGTGAGGTTTCGGAGGGTGCTGGTCCGATGGACAGCATGAGCAAAAAGAATGGCAGGGAGGGAGGTGCGGCGTGACGGGAGTACCAAGAGGAGGCGAACTAGTGGTGCGATGGAATTGATCTGGTGTCGCCGAACAACAGTGTTCTGGAAGAATCCCAGCCATGAAGGAAGGTTTTGTGCAGTGGGGTATCAAGATGATGGGGCGCTGGTCGAGGGGTGCGGGCTGTCCGGAAGTAGTTGCCCAGGAAATCAGCGGCGATGCGTGCAGCCGGTCGGGATGGGGGGGCATGAGCCGGGTCTAGGAAGCCATTGAGGATGGCGCCGACCGACGTGGAGGCCGGTGAGGATGACGTCGGACGGGAGCCGAAGGGGAGCAGGGGGTTCGGCGCAAGCCAGACCCTAGGAGGGGGGGGGGGAAACATCGACGGGATGAAGAGGGAAGAAAAAAAACGGGGAGAGGCAGAGAGATGGGTCACGACGCCAAAGGGAAAGGAAAAAAAAGAGAAAAAATAAATAAATAAATAAAAATGAAACTAAATAAAAACATAAAATAGAATTCAATAAAAATAAAATAAAATTAAATAAAAACTTAAAATCAAAACTCAAAACCAAAACAAGGCACCGACAAGAAGTGCGGTGAATCGGCGAGGCCGCGCGGGGACCCAAGCGAGGCCGCGCAGCTTCGACCGCGTCGCACTGGACGCAGACAAGACCAAAACACAAGGGACTTGAAATCTTAAGTCGGGTTTCGACCCGAACTAACCAATGCAATGAAATTTAATGAAATAAATAAATTTTGAAATAGCGGGTGTGACAATTCTCCCCACCATAAAGCTTTCCGTCCCCGGAAAGCCACACCCAGAATCAAACCCCAAGGGAGACAACCGCACTCCCTTAAGGTTCAAAGGTAATCTCCACAACATCGAGCAAAAAGAGGCAAAAGCATCGAGCTCAGAGAGAGTGACTAAAAGACAACCTCATAGAGGTCGTGAAAAGTGTTTCTAATATGTATTTCCCGCCCCAAAAAGCTAGAACGCCTCCAGTTGACTAATCAAGGAAGAAAACTCTCGTACCTACATAAAACAACTTCACAAGATGAAACACCTCAAGAACTATCAGACGAAAACCACACCATTAGGCTAGAAAGAACAACAAGGTCATGTCACGTCCACAAAACACTCTTATCACTTATTACCAACCTATAATTAGAAACAGAAGCAAAAAGGTTAACGTGGGGAAGCCCGAGGGGCTCCCCACCATTATGAACCTAGTAATGCCCAAGACGAGACTGGAAAACCGACACGGGGAGGTTCGTGTGGATTCCCCACCATTAAAGAAAATCCCAGCACAGATTCATTCTATAGACATTCGTGCGAGACCCAATGTGGGTCTCCCCACCATTAAGAACACACCAACGCCAAAGGCGAGACTAGAAAACCAACATGGGGAGGTCCATGAGGACTCCCCACCATTAGAACTAACAAAATGCATAGAACTTTGAAAAACTTCTCAATGGTGACCAAACACCCCACCACAAGGGGCGGGGAGGGAGGGGCCTAACCACCCGGGAGTCAGAACCATGACCTAAGACCTGACCAACACATCCACATCCCAGGATGAGCATTATAAAATTTTGGGACTGATTTTTCCCCAACAGACTCTCAAGGACCACTAAAGGTGATTGCATCCAATGGGATGCAACCCCCAAAACATTAAGGAAATGAGACGAACATGCCTCTACATGGTCACAAAAACCTTATGCAACCAGACAGTTCGTTCGGAGAAGAACAACCATAGAAGACCATTTAAGCTACTTTCACTTTCGACACTGATAACAGAAATAATTTCGGGGTCTCATACACTCTCGGGGTTCCTGACCACGCGCCAGCTTCACTCCGAGGCCTATGGCTGGATCCCTGATGTTTGAAGCATCTTCTGCCTCGTAGTCAGGCATGGAAAACTCCCGAACGGAGCTTCTCCTTTTTGGTGTCACATGCAATCATATTGCACCCGAGGCAACACCATCAAACACAACACATTACAGCATCTGACTGATCATACGCGGAACATTCACCAACACCAGAGTTGAAATGGTGCATGTGCATCACCCTTTATCATACTGAATGAGAACACGACACCACCAATCGTCACCCGAACATGACCATTGTCGTTGTGAGGAACATTATATGGAGAGGGACTTCAAACTGAGTCTTAAACAACACGTGACTCCTGCAATTGATCGTAGCATCCCCATGTGACTAGGTCTTCCACACTAGTGGTCTAACACAGACCCTTTCTTAAATGAAACCAATAAAGGACCAAAGGTTATTTAGAACAGTGGCCCTCACCGACCACTCTAGGCTGCTTCCACATTTCCCCCACTGGAATCACCTTTTACCATTTCCAAACAGAACTTTCAAATTAATACGGTCAAACTTCATCCTTGATAATCAAAGAGAACTTACATAGCAAGACGTCACCGAACATGACTCTTTCAACCGATGAAAATACTAAAAATCCCTCCAAGACATTGGTCAACATTGAAAATTCCGAACTGCCTTCACCCTTCCCCGCTAGATTTCCTTTCGCCGTTTCCGGGGGGAACCTTCAAACATGACGACGTCAAACCTCATACCCAATGACTCTGACAACTCAAATGACCAAAACTACCTTCAACCCCCCTCGCATATGTCATCCCGCTGCGAGAGGATCTACTTAGTTGTAAGAAGGAGAGGTGGGTTCAATCCTAGAATTCAAGAAGATATTCCTCTGATCAACTGGAGGGTCGGCCAACAGAGAATTACTCGTGGCCGCACTTCAATCACATGTTAATGCTTTATGGGAGGGAATACACTAGTCAAGGAAGGAAAACCATGGACCCAACCAAACTGGTCCAATGATCAAGACATAACACAAGCGAACACCAAACGTGCAGGGGAACCACTGCAAGGGCTCCCCAATGTACTTTTTCAAAAGAGACCGTTAACCACATGCTTTCACACCAACTGACCAACAAATATTCAAACTGAAGACACAAATCAGTCAAAAGGATCCTCGGATCAAAACGCCACACATCCAACATCTCAAAAACACAAGGACACAACACACAAACACCGTTTACTAAAACACCAATTTTTTTTTCTTTAACAAAACATTTTTGAAAATAAGAAAAGCCAGCGGGTTGCACAAACACCAATGGTGTCCCATGAGCCTCGCACATGCATGTTCTCATGCCGCACCGGCACGCACCTCGTGTCCATCTAGGCACTCATCTTCTCGTGCCGTTAACCATTTCCCTTTTCGTATACACTCATGCATGTGGTTTCCCATAAGAGCGCCAAGGATAAAAACCAAATCTTTCCATTTTTCAAAACCAAAACATCCAACCCACACTTTTCAAACCTCATTCCCCATTTTCTTTTTAAAGTGATTTATTTCAAAACATTGTCCAAAACATTTTCCAAGACCAAATCATTTTTACTTAAAACCATGTTTCCACGAATCCAAACCAAGGAGACAAGAAATGACGCAATGGAAACTTGTGCCAGCGGGTGACTGGAACGTATGGTTGGCGGCCATACGCCAGTCATGCCACCACCACAGAGGGTATTATAGGACAGCGTCCCCGACTCCACATGGCTTGCCAGACCCTGTGAGGTCACTAGGACCGCTGACCTTACCCCTTTTCAATTCCCTTAGATGATATTATCCGCAAGGAGCAAAAACTCCGACAAACCACAACCCACTTTGGTAACTTGAGCCCCGCCACGAGGTGTGCTGGCCATACACATTTCTCGTAGCTAGGACGTTGAGTCCCGAAAACCTTAACTCAAGTCTACCATGACTCTATCCCAAAAGATCATGACTCAAGAGAGCAAACCATTCCCTCTGATACCATTTTGTCACGAACCAGGTCAGGTCGCCATCAACTCGACGCCTGACCCGGCCCGTGGCAAGACCCGAAGGGAGTTACCGATCCCCACGGGCTGGCACAAGTGCCCGGGTATCAAACATTACTTGGGAATGATTTACCCGAAGTAAAAGACAAAAAAAAACAATTAAGAAGATAAATAACTGAAACTAGAAATAGACAACCAAACGTGCCTTTAAACTATGAAAAAGTTTAAAATCTACAAATCGAACCAAAACTAAAAAGAAAATACAACAGCAAAAACTAAAACTCATACTCAAACCTCCTGGTAAAATAGAGGTCACATCAGCACCACTCTGCATGAAGAGACCAGCTGCAACCTGAACCACCATCACTGTGCACAAAGTCACAACCTGGAATACACAAGAAACAAGGTCTACATACACCCAAAGGTGTATGTAGGGTGTGAGCCAAAAGCCCAATAGGACGTCACCCAATAAAAAGGTTCCATGCCACAACATCAAAAAGACAATTTAATGTGTTTATTCAAAATTATACTTTCTAAATGGTTTTAAAGAAAACGTTTACAAGTCAAATGCTAAAGGAGAACACTAAAAAGAATGCATTTCACAAATATGATTTTTGAGAGGAAGGGAAAAGTTTAATATGGGCGCACACACACACACTCTCACACACACACACGCACTCACACACCCATACACACACACATAGACACACACACACACACACACACACTAAAACCCAAATGGTCTTCCATATGCCGACGGAAGGCACCATGCCATAAATGGTAGAGCACTATAGGTGAAACCCCTAAGGTTCATCTAGCTCGAGTGGGACCCTAGAAACCTCGTGTCTCGGTGAAACGTGGCTTAGAAGGCCACGACCCTCAGAAAACATGGCTTAGAAGGCCACGACCCTCAGAACACGTGGCTTAGAAGGCCACGACCCTCAGATATCATGTTTAGTTAGTGTTGCAATCGTCAATCCAGCTAAGTGAAACAGGGACGACACCCATCCGGTTCACTAACGCACTAGTTCTAGTCTGCCCACCTAGATACCCAGGGTTTTCCCTTGTGCTCAAACATGTTTCACATTCAAATAACACACCACTTTCACATTTCACAAACCAAGCATGACATTACACAAAAGGTCACCGCTTTCATACCAAAACACCATTTCAAAGTCACACGCACACCAAAGACATGTCTCATTTTATAAGAATACACCACTTTAAAAATGAACGCGCATTCAACTCCTTCAAAACACCGTTTTCACATCATATAAATGTACCAAAGAACCATTTGAGCTATTAATGAAATTGTTTCAAGAAAACCGAAGAAGACTTTACACCAAAGACCACTTGATTCGATATAGAGGCGTCAATTTAATACTTGATACACGAGGTAACCATATCAAAACGTGTTTTCCATTATTCAAAAAAATTTCATTTTAATTTCAAAAGTACAGAACAAGGCAAACACACCAAAAGTGATACATATACTTTGAAAATGTCTATTAAAATAAACAAACACCTAAAGCGACTTAAAAACACCTCTCGCACTACCAAATAACCTTCAAAACCTTTCAACCTTGTTTTGAATCAAAAATACCACTCAAATAAACAATCGCTTAGTTTACAAAACATATCACATGTATGCCATAAAACCTCACTTCAAAACACACAAATCTTTCCATGAAAAGAACTTTTTAAAAATCAATTAAACACTCAACTTTTCTAAAACCTCATTTACACCATTTGCACAATTGATTAGACACTGTTAAAATTTACCACAACAAGGTCGAAATAAATAAATAAATAAAAACCTAACCATTTCTAAAGAGAGTGCAATTTTTTTTATCACGAACGCATGTCAAACAATTTTTTTTTAAAACGCATTTCGCACGACTTATAAAACACAACCATCCATTTATAAAACAACACACATAAAACACAAAAGCATACCATTTCGGAAATCCAATTTTCATCAAACGAGCATGCCAAAATATTATAAACGAAGATCACACCATGCAACTAAATCATAGAACTTAATAAGTTTAAATAAACAAACAAATTAAATTATCTAGATGATGCAAAGGCATGGAACCACCTACCTCGATTGGAGAAACCCCCAAAATTTATGTGCAACCACAACACTTTCCATTCACACCTCAAGGAACCTAACGCAAACCCGAAAACAAGAATTAAAACCAAGACGATTTAAAAAGGAACCCTAAAACACCCAATCTGCTGAAGCAAACAAATCTGAAGACTAAACAAATGAAACTCAACCTCTGGGGGGGGGTAGCGGTCGCTGGACATAGCGGTTGTGTGACGGACAGCCGAGAGGGGACGATGGAGTTTGACTGAGGGGGGTCTGTGGGGCGAGCCGAGAAGGCCAGTTGGGAGCCGAAGGGGTGCGAGGCGCCGTAGGTGAGCAGCGCCGGAGGAGTGTGAGGTTTCGGAGGGTGCTGGTCCGATGGACAGCATGGGCAAAAAGAATGGCAGGGAGGGAGGTGCGGCGTGACGGGAGTACCGAGAGGAGGCGAACTAGTGGTGCGATGGAATTAATCTGGTGTCGCCGAACAACAGTGTTCTGGAAGAAGCCCAGCCACGAAGGAAGGTTTTGTGCGGTGGGGTATCAAGAAGATGGGGCGCTGGTCGAGGGGTGTGGGCTATCCGGAAGTAGTTGCCTAGGAAATCAGCGGCGATGCGTGCAGCCGGTCGGGATGGGGGGGCATGAGCCGGGTCTAGGAAGCCATTGAGGATGGCGCCGACCGACGTGGAGGCCGGTGAGGATGACGCTGGACGGGAGCCGAAGGGGAGCAGGGGGTTCGGCGCAAGCCCAACCCTAGGAGGGGGGGGGGGAAACTTCGACGGGATGAAGAGGGAAGAAAAAAAAAACGGGGAGAGGCAGAGAGATGGGTCACGACGCCAAAGGGAAAGGAAAAAAAAGAGAAAGAGAAAAAAATAAATAAATAAATAAAAATGAAACTAAATAAAAACATAAAATAGAATTCAATAAAAATAAAATAAAATTAAATAAAAACTTAAAATCAAAACTCAAAACCAAAACAAGGCACCGACAAGACGTGCGGTGATTCGGCGAGGCCGCGCGGGGACCCAAGCGAGGCCGCGCAGCTTCGACCGCGTCGCGCTGGACGCAGACAAGACCAAAACACAAGGGACTTGAAATCTTAAGTCGGGTTTCGACCCGAACTAACCAATGCAAAGAAATTTAATGAAATAAATAAATTTTGAAATAGCGGGTGTGACATTAACATCATATTTAATCATTATATACAGTTTTGTGTCTATTCTTTTAATAGATTTATGAATACATAATTCTATCACTTTGTGTGGGTGTTAGTTTGTACGTACACATGGATTATGTTTCCAATGTTTGATATATTGAATAAAAGATAAGTAAATAATAAATAACCTTAAATGAAATATAAAATACTATAAATATCTAATATTTTAATTAAATCTATCATTATAACTATAAATTCCATGTCATTGTGAAAAAATGAAATACATCCATTCATAGAGGTGGTAATCCTCATGTACGCACAAGTGATGCTTTTTTCTGATGGGATGGTTAATAGATGGATAATGGTTGCCAAGTCATCATAATTATATGACCCAGACCATGATCATTACATAATATTGAGATAATCATCAATTGACATTAATTAACATCAAGGATCCTTTCCGGTTTAACATTTTTGATAAATTTGTTGTACCTCAAACATAACAACTTAAATATTACAAGTAGAATGTTCTACTCACTATCCATTTTTTCATAAATCATAAAATTGTAAAATAGAAACATGGGGTCATTTTATGTTTTAAAAACATAATTTTCCCATGATAACATACATAACTATATTATTATTTTAGTAATGTAATTTTTTTTCAAAACATGCGATGAGCATAAAAAGATCCGAATGGAATATAAAATAAATAATAAATCTGTTTTCCCAAGAATATTTAAAAAAATGAAAACATTTTCATAACATCATATCTTTCACCCATAACAAATAAACATCTTACCTCACATGATTTAATATTAATATTAATAAAAAACCTATTATAAATCATAGAGAATAAAGGAAAATTGTGGCATAAATATCATACTTACAATGTTGGTTTCACTTCGACATAGGGAGTAACCTTCACGGTAATGTTTGGAATACCCGTCATAGTATATTCCGTAAGTCTTTTTGGAGAAACCATAACGTTTACCACTATCATGTTACCCAAGTCAATAGAGAGATATCATTGTCTCACTAGCCATTATTTTATTACAGAACTACACATTTACAAAAGTAGTTCCCATGAAACACAGCATAATCATATCTCATAATCCAACCATTAAAGAAAAAATAACATTACCATTTTGAAATCACATCTCTTCATTACAGGCCGCAAACTAATATATGAAACCACATTATTTTAATATAAAATTTTAAAATTTTAATGTAAACATCAATAAATAATATCAATTTAAAGATTAACAATTCATTTCCTGATGCATATATAAAAAACATTTAAATATATTGAAATAATCAGTCTCCCTTTAAGACACATTAAAAAATTGTAAAAGGTGATTTTGGAATCAAAGTGTCGCATACCATATTGAAACATTTGAATTTCATTTAAACATAAAAACATTCATGTCCATATAAATATGTCTTTAAAATAATTTTTACAAATTTGACATGAATGATAAGGATTTTGAAGATTAAATATTTATAACATTTTAAACAATGTTTCAGATATAGAGTGCCTTACCACTTGAGAAAATAAATAAATAAAAATAATTAATGATTAAAAATAATCAAGACATATAATATCATGATAATAAGAAGATTAGTTATAGTATATATAGAAGGGTATTATAAACACCATATACAAGTGAATTCGTGTATAACAACAAATAAGTCTAAATGGAATGTAAATTGAGAAAAATCCTTTACAAATATCATATATTTGGAATTAGGAAAATAAATTAATTAATTATGTGTGAAAAATATAAATATAACCAATATTATTATATTCGAATTTTCAAACAATCATAGGTAATTCAAAAAAAATTGTTGAAAAGTAATACCAATGACATGAATTTTTATCTCAATGAAATGAGATTCAATTATGACTTCCCTTAAAATGATCGTATAAATGAAAAATTAGTTTTTATGTTATTTGATTTTGTGTGGAAATATTATTTCCAATAAAAGGGAAGTGGAAGTTACAACATCAATATATATACATTGATTCCATACATATTCTAGTAATAACATAATCAATGAAATATGTGTAAAAACCAATGAGTGGAAATTAATTTTAGAAATTCTCTTACCTTGAGCCCGACTCAACTAGTACAATCGTTAGTGTTGAGTAAATAAGGTGTTCCTTATGACTTTTCCATTCCTTCTTATTTTGAAAATCACAAAAACCATATACTTAAGCAAATATTATTTTTACCCCCATAGGGAAAATTTACTTCTTTAAGGAAATATACCTTAACCTAGATTTTATTATACATAGCAATATTTTTCTTAATTTCAAAAACCGGATTCATAACCAAATTTCCAGAGCCATATAATGAAAAGATTTGGAGCATTCTGTTTTAAGGATCCAAATTCTTGAAGTGATCTGTAATGTAGTTCTAATCCGAATTATGGATTCCGAACTCTTAAGAAGTTCGACTCCGAACATTTAAGCAGTTCGACTCCGAACTCTTAAGAAGTTCGACTCCGAACTTTTAAGCAGTTTGAATCCGAACTCTTAAGATGTTCGACTCCGAACATTTAAGAAGTTCGACTCCGAACTCTTAAGAAGTTCGACTCTGAACTTTTAAACAGTTCGACTCCAAACTCTTAAGAAGTTTGACTCCGAACTCTACAGGTTCAGAATCTGATCCCTGGTGAAACCAGACTCAGAATTCCCATAAAATAGAATCCGAACATTTCTTAACATAGACTCTAAACATCATTTTGATTAGACTCCGAACTTTTTAATTTCTTACACTCCGAACTATTGATTAGCTTTTACTCAAAAATCATTGTTTCAAAACGATGTCATGCATTCAGTTATACATAGTTTGTTATAAAACGATGTCATATTTTCTGTTTCTAATTAACCGTTGGTTGAGTTAAACGTGTAAAGGTCCCTCTGAGTTTTATGGAAAATATGACCGTTGGAGGAGGGAGCAGACCATTGGAAATTTACCTATAAATAGGATCTCATTTGAAAGAGCTCTATATACAATGAAATTGATCAATCTTGAAACCACACGCTGCTAAGGTGATTTCTAGAGAGAGAAAGATTTTCATGCCTTGTGCGTACTGAACCGCTCATTGAGTTTTTGCTTCATGCGACGTCGAATGTTGGTGATTACATTCGAGGACTTCCGAGGATAGGAAGACAGAGGTTTCCAACACCTTGAAGTTGAGGGCTTCCTTGTTGAGGAAGATAGAGGTTTTCAACTACCTTGAAGTTGAGGGCTTGTGGGGATAGCAAGATAGAGACTCCAATATTCGTATGGAGGGCTTACGCTGGTGTGGGTAAGACAGACTTTCTTGAAATTATAAATCAAGGTTCCTTTATCCATGGTTGTTGGATACCCTTCTCTTTGGGTTAAAAGACTTATATCTTGTTACTTGTAGTTTTACTACTTGTTTATTTCCGATGAATTTTGTATTATAATAAAAGTATAACTTTCTTATACTTCCTTACTTGTACTCTATTTCATTTAGATTCTATACACTTTAAGGTAGAATCTCATATTGTAATCTTTTGTTAATTTTCAATTTCCGGAATCATACTTCCGGAACCTACTTTCGGAATCTCTTTCCAGTTTTAAGAAAGTTCATAGGACTTGAAGTTTATAACTTCATTCCTTTTTTAAAGTTTCAATTTGTGTTAGAGGTGTTGTGAATTTGTTTAGTTTAACTTTGTTAAACTTAGCTCTTTCCTTTGTTTAAAGGAATTTTTAAAGTATACAATTCACCCCCCTCTTGTATATTGAGCATCTACATCATTATTTCGATCCTGCAATTGGTATCAGAGAAGGTCTCTGAAATACTTATACTCACGTATACTTTTTTCTTGATCACTTTATCATTCCGAACATTGTCATTCCAAACATTCTCATTCCGAACTTTGTCATTCCGAACTTTATCATTCCGAACTTTGTCATTCCAAACTTTCTCATTCTGAATTTTGTCATTCCGAACATTGTGATTACGATCTTTTTATACTAACAAGTTTCTGTGTAGAAGGTTGTTTTAAGTATGGAAGGGATTAATGTTGGTTCTATTGATAATCTAAATCCTTCTAGACCACCAATATTTTATGGTAATGACTATGAGTACTGGAGAGATCGAATTAATACTTTCGTTATCAATACTGGAGTAGACAACTTTGTTATGCTTACTGGTGATTATAAAATTCTTGATAAGGAAGTAAGAACTTTCACTAACTAGGAAAATCAAGAGTATCAACTCAATTATAAGTTATCCCATAATATACTTTGTTCAATGAATAGAAATATATATAGACAAATTTCTTCTTTTGAAGCAGCTAATTGTATCTGGATGATGTTAGAGGTTACACATTTTGGAACTTCTAAAGTGATTGAGACTTAGAGAGCTATGCTTAGAGATGAATACCATGGCTTCAACTTTCCTTATGGTGAATCAATTTGTAAGGTTCAACAGAGATTTATGACTATTGTCAACAGCCTACAGTATATGGGAGAAAAAGGGTTAGATGGTGAAGTACTTGTGGACAAGATAATTGATATTATGCCCAATCAGTGGGAATCCAAAAGAACCGCTATAGATGAGAACAGGAAGGTCACTCAAATCTCTCTTGATGAATTATTTGGAACTCTTCTTCAACATGAAACAAGAATGAAGAGAGATGATGACAACATAATAATGAAAAATGGAAATGGTACTGTTGCTTTTACAACAACATCAAATCAGATGAAAGCTAAGACTCCTGAAAGAGTAACCAGATCCAAGTATAAGAAAGTTATTTTCACATATGAATCTAGTGAGAGTGAAATCTCTGAAAGTGAGTTAGAAAATCTTGCTTGAAGGATGAACAAGATAGCTGGCCAGAGAAATTTCCAATCCAAGTATAAGAAAAAGGACAGGAAAGATAGAAAAGATGGAGAAGTCACTTGTTATGAATGAAAGAGAGCTGGACATATTAGACCATATTTCCCTTTGCTCAAAAAGAAAGAATGGAAAGAAAGTCATTTAGACAGGAATAGAAAGAATTATTATAAAGGCAATGCTAAGAAAGTTTTGAAAGCTAATGATACCTGGAGTGCCAGTGGTGGCGACTCTTCAGATGAATCTTCTGATTATGAATCTTCAGGACAGAAGAATCTTGGCCTTATAGCCAGATTACCTATTGATAATAATTGTTTTATGGCTAAGGTACGAAATGATGAATCATTGAACAATGTGTCTTTAAATTCTCATGATAGTAAGTATTATAACTCTTATGATGAAGAATCCTCTTCTGATGAAGAAAATACTTTATCTACTTATGATGAAGTCTCTAGGTTTTCTGAACTTCTTGAAATTGAGAATTCCAAACTCAATAAGAATCTTGATAAGGCAAACTATAGGAATTCTATTCTTACAAAAGAGATAACAGATCTTTCTAAAGATCTTGATATGAAAAATGTTGTTTTTGAAAGTATTTCAAAAAATCTTGAGGAAGTAAGTTATGAGAATAACAATCTTTCCAAAGAGTTAGAAAAATTATTTTCTAAGAAAAATGTTTTCGAGCCTAGCTCTAGTTCTAAATCTAATGATCTTGAAGATAAAAACTTGGTGATAAATCTGAAGTCCGAAATTTTTTCTTTAAATAAGTGTTTATCAAACTTTATCCATGGTAAGGAAAATTTTGATAAAATGTATTCCCAAATACGACCATTAATAAATAGATCCGGATTTGGTTATACCCATGCAAAACCAATTTTTTTAACAATTATTTTGTTCCTCAAAGTGCCCCATTTTGTACTAAGTGTCAATGTGGTGGTCACTGGGTAAAAAATTGTTCCTTAAACAAAACCCAATCCTTAGGTTTTCATAATGCTTATTTCTCAAAGAAGATGTGGGTTCCTAAAATTATGTTGTCTTGAAATCTCAGATCCAAGCAATTTTGGATTCCAAAAGTCTAATTCTCTTCTCGTTTGCCGGAAAATAAATGGAATACTAACAACAATACATGGTACATGGATAGTGGATGTTCCTGAAACATGACTGGTAACAAAAAATATTTTGAAAAGATTATTAAAAAGAAAGGAGGAAAGGTAACTTTTGGAAATAATGCTAAGGGAGAAATTGTTGGTATTGGTAATATTTTTCTTTTAGGTAAAACATTGATTTCAAATGTTCTTTTTGTTAAGGTTCTTAAGCACAACCTCATTAGTATAAGTCAATTATTTTATGAAGGTTACCTTGTGAATTTTAGGAATGATAAGTTCTTAGTTCAAAATTCCAAGGAAGAATTTATTCTCTCTGCCAATAGGCATGAGAATTTTTACACCTTAAACATAGAAGACCTCAGGAGTCAAGATTTACCTTTTCTAAGTGCAATGGAGGATCATTCGTGGTTATGGCATATAAGAGTAGGTCACTGTAACCTTAGAAACTTATGAAAAATCTCTAAGAAGAAACTAGTTAAGGATCTACCGGAGCTTAGATTTGATTCTTATAAAGTTTGTGATCCTTGTCAATATGGAAAGCAACATAAATCTAGTTTTAAATCAATCGGTGAAGTCTCGACAACCGATGCATTACAGTTAGTGCAAATGGATATTTTTGGTCCAACACAAACTATAAGTATTGGAGTCAAATACTATGTGTTTGTTCTAGTTGATGATTACACTAGATTTACTTGGTGTTTATTTTCTAGCAAAGAAATATGAAGCTTTTTCTTATTTCAAAAATTTTAGAGCTCAAGTTAAAAATTAGAAAACCCTTCCATTGAAAAATATTCATAGTGATCATGGAAGAGAATTTCAAAATTCTGATTTTGAAACTTTTTGTAGTAAAAAAGGTATTACTCACAATTTTTCAGCACCTAGAACTCCTCAGCAGAATGGTTTAGTTGAGAGAAGAAATAGAATTCTTCAAGAGATAACTAGAACCATGTTGACTGAATATTCTATAGCTAGACATTTCTGGGCTGAAGCTCTAAGTACTGCTTTCTATACTATAAATCGAGTTTTGATTAGACCATTTCTTAATAAAACTCATTATGAGTTATGGAATGGTAGAAAACCAAGAATATCCTACTTCAAGGTTTTTGGTTGCAATGTATTCACTATGAATAATAAAGATAACCTACATAAATTCACACCAAAATCTGATGAAGGAATTTTCTTAGGTTATTCCACAACTTCTTAAGGCTTATAGAGTTTTTAATAAAAATACATGTACTGTTGAAGAAACAGTACATGTAAAATTTGATGAGTCTAATCCATTTGTTTTTAAACCATCCCAGCCTACATCCTCAGACGTGTTTTCAAAAACTGATTGTCAACATTTGATAGAAGAACCTTCTGATAAGGAAAATGTTCAAGAAGATACTTCTGAAACATTTACCCCGGAAGACTTTCTACCCTATGTTGTTGAACATGCTTTTCAAAACCCAAATCAGGGGTTTCTTAAGAATCATCCTAGTGATAGTATCATTGGTGATGTAAATCAAAATGTAAGGACTAGAAGTTACTTAAGAAATGAAGTATAACATCTATAATTTCTTTGCCAATTAGAACCTAAAATCACTGATGATGCTTTAGGTGATGATTATTGGATCAAAGCCATGCAAGATGAATTAAATGAATTCGAAAGGAATAAAGTCTGGAACTTGGTTGAAAGACCTAAGGAGACTTCTATTATTGGAGTAAAATGGGTTTTCAGAAATAAATGTGATGAAAATGGAGTCATAGTAATAAATAAAGCTAGACTTGTTGCTAAAGGTTATAATCAGCAAGAGGGAATAGATTATGAAGAAACCTATGCTCTAGTATCCAGACTTGAATCTATCCGTATTCTACTTTCCATTGAAGCATTATTTAATTTAAAACATTTCCAAATGGATGTGAAATGTGCTTTTCTTAACGGTTATGTCCAAGATGAAGTTTTTGTTTAACAACCTCCTGGCATTGAAGATACAAAACATCCTAATCATGTTTTTAGACTTACCGATGCTTTGTAAGGTCTTAAACAAGCCCCATGAGCCTGGTATGATAGACTCACTAGATTTTTTCTTCAAAATAACTATGTTAAGGGAAATGCAGATCTGACCCTTTTTATAAAGAAAGATAAGAAACATGTTTTGATTGTTCAAATTTATGTTGATGAAATCATATTTGGTTCAACTCAGCAATCTTTAACTGACTATTTTCCAAGTCTAATGAAATCTGAGTTTGAAATGAGCATGATGGGTGAGTTATCTTTTTCCCTTGGTTTTCAAATTTCTCAAAAACCAGAAGGAACCTACATATCTCAACCTAATTATATTAAATATCTTCTCAAAAAGTATGGTTATGACAATACTAAGAGTATAAGTACTCCTATTGGTACCTCAAACCCTTTAGATCTTGATGAAGATGGGAAACCAGTAGATCAAACATCTTTTAGAGGTATGATAGAAAGTTTACTTTACATAAGATCTAGTCGATCAGACATAATGTTATCAGTATGCTTATGTACAAGATATCAATCCAATCCTAAGTAATCTCACTTAAAGGTAGTAAAAAGAATTTTTCGCTACCTTAAGGGAACCACGAATCTAGGATTATTTTATACTTGTGGAAATGATTTTGTTCTAAAAAGCTTTTCTGATGCTGAATTTGGTGGGTGTAGAATGGATAGAAAAACTACCTCCGAAACATGTCATTTATTAAGAGATTCATTAGTTTCTGGGTCCTGCAAGAAGAAACATTATGTAGCACTCTCCACTACTGAAGCTGAATATGTTGCAGCTGGAAGTTGTTGTGCTCAAGTATTGTGGATGCAACACACACTCACATACTATGGATTGAGCTTTACTAAAACTCAAATTTTGTGTGATAACACAAGTGCTATTTCCTTAAGTAAGAACCCTGCACATCACTCATGTACAAAACACATAGATATTAGGAATCACTTTATTAGGCATCACACACAAAAAAGAGATATCATTCTTCAGTTTATTGGAACGCAAGATCAACTTGCTGATATTTTCACAAAATCATTACCCTCCGATAGATTTGAATACATTAAACAAAAGTTAGGAATGATAACTGTAAAGTAATCATTCTTCATTAACTTCTTGTTGAAAAATTCTCCTAAATGTAATAAAATACTCTTCATAGGGGGAGTACATTTGGTTTTTAGAGTTTTTTTAAAAAAAACTTCCGGAACTAAACTTCCGGAATGAAATTTTCTGAAACTAAAATTTCCAGAATGGGAATTTCCGGAACTGAAATTTTCAGGACTGAAATTCTCGGAATGAAAGCTTCCGGAACTAAACTTCCGGAATTGAATTTTTCGTACTAATAATTTCGTAACGAGATTTCCAGAATGGAGATTTTCGGACTGGAGTTTTCGTAACGATGTTCTGGTACTGTAACTTTCGTAATGAAGTTTTTCATCAAGAAGAATATTACCAATCTCGAGTAATATTTCTTGTCAATCCGTAAGTTATGATTTTCCTACTTATAGGTTTGTAATCAAATTTTGATTACTGGTATCTTCCTTGTTTAGTTAGGATTCTAGTTTTTCCACAAATCCGAATGTTTTCTATATAAAACCTCAAATAATCGGAGTCAAATTTTATTCCTTGCAGAATTATTCTCAACCGTCAGATCAGATCAAAGTATTTTCAACCATTGGATGACTTTTGGAAGACCAACGGTCAAATTCTTTGCCTATAAAAAGGGGACCCCGAGACTCGTCCCACATAGATTTTTCAAGATTTTGCGTCTCGAAGCTCTGCTGCTCCTCTTAAGTCCGGTTCCGAATCTTGTGATGCCAATCCGAATCATACAGTTTATTTCATTCCGAATGTATGTTGAAGCAACCTATCAAGATATGTCAACTATCAAACCAATTTCAAAGTGGTTAGTTTACAGAGAAAGGTTAGTTCATCCGGATTTTTATAATCTTGATTCTCTTATTTCAAATAATATTAGACACAATGGATGGGAAGATGTATGCATAGCTAAGTCATAAAAAAAGGATCCGGATTATACTGACTAGTTGATAGAGTTTTATGAGTATGTTTCCTTCCTTGTGGAATATCATAGAGAACGGTTTTATTTTAAGTCTTATGGGAAGACTTATAAACTTTCTTACACTAAGGCAGCAAGCCTGGTTGGTATAGAATTTGAGGGAGAAGCTGAATTATGTTCTCACAAACTTCCCGATGTGCAAGGATGTTTCAATAAGGAGAAGGCAATGAAGTGTATTTGGCTTAAGGATGATTCAACAACTATGATTTATCGGCTCACTCTGAATAATAGAATACTTCAACTATGGGTGCAAGGTTTTCTGGTTCCGAGAAGAGGAGATAAAGACAATCCGAAGAAGAGTGATATATTTGTCTTAGATTTTTTGGTAAATCTAAGAAAAATAAATCTGATAAGGCATGTCTTGGTTACAATCAATAATATTAAAGAAAGAAATCTGAGAGCTCAGATTATGATGTTTCCTGCCTTACTGTCTAAGTTGATTGTTAGATGCTTAGAATCTTTCAAAGTTTCCTGCAAATCAAAGATCCAAAATTGAAAATTCATTCTTGTTAGTGATGATACGCTTAAAATAATGAAGATGGGATTTTCTAGTGAATCCAGATAATTTTACCCCCTATCCGTGGAGGAATTTGAAACAGCTGAAAAAAAATCTCTAGAACCTTCAAAAAAGCAAAGGAAGAAGAGAAAGGCTAAGGAAGTAGTTACTGATGAAGAAGTTCCTCATCCTAAGTAAACTGAATCTGCACCTCCCAAGCCGAAGAAGTAGAAAATCAATACAGATGAAGTAGCAGAAATGTGGAGGAATGATAAAGAAATGAGCAAGGAATGGGATCCTCAATTCGGACTAGACCCTGCTGAGGCTAAGGCATTAAAAGAAAAAGCTGCTGAGAAGATAGAAAGGCAAGTGAAGGAAAATAAGTTGAGAAAGAAGATGTATGAAGCTGAACTAGTGCAATCTTTGCTAAAATATATAGAGTTAGCATCTGAAAGGCTTCCAGTTCCGGAAACCATCGGTGTTGAACCTTCATTACCAGAAACTCCAGCAAAAAACTATGTCACTCTGAAAAAGGAAAAGGGTAAAGGAATAGTTTTAGAAACTGAGAAGGAAGTTGCTGAAGTAGTAGAGGAAGAAGAAGAAGAAGAAGAGGAGAGTGAAGATCTGGATACCTTGATCAAGAAAGTATAGGACTACAAAGATAAGGCTGAATCCGCAAAGATAGCTACCTCAGGCAAGGGAGATGAGGAATCTTGAAAGAAACATCTAGAAGAAGAAGAAGAAACGAATGAGCTGTTTGATGGAGAAGAATACTATGAGAGGAACATTCTTGAGGAAGGATAAGTATGACAGAAAATAGATGAGGATCATATTGTTCAAGTTTTTGAATCTATAGAAGTATCTCCAAATGTGGAATCCATTCCAAAATCTGATAAAGGGAAGCAAAATCTAATGGAGGCACCCATTAAATATGTCATCAGAAGGAAAGTGTTTGTTGGTACCTCTAGAAGGAAGCTGATGCTAGTTGAAGAAGAGGAATCTCAAAAAGTAGTTTCTGATTCAGAATCATCATCCCACGGGCATGATTTTGTAGTTCAATCTCTGCGAAAGTTAGTGGACACAATTCTTATTCTTCCAACAATAGATTCTAGATGCCAGTTGCTGCAACAATATATGAATAAAAAATCAGATTCTTTATCCATGGTTATTGGTATGTTTGTGAAGTTGGAAGCTGAACAGAAAAGTTTTCTGATCGACTATGACGTGCATAGGAAGTCCTGCAGTAAAGTAACCAAGTGGTCTGAGAGAGTTGATGAAGATTTAGTTCAATTTGATAATTTTCAGGCTGAAGTTCAAAATGCTTTTGAAATGGAGGATAAAAAGGTCAATGAGATTTCTGAGAAGTTGACCTAGGAGAAAAATTTTGGGAATCAAAAGGTCAGGGATTTGAATGGGAAGCTTAACTCGGTATCTCAAAATTGGAAAACTGAAAGAGATTTCCGGATTGAGTTTTAGAAAAAGATGGAAAATCAAGATGAGTTGTTGAAGTTGCAGAAAGAAGCCTTGGAGGCTCAGGCAGAGGCATTAAAAGCTCAAGAAGAAAAGGTAAAATCCTTGGAGAGGCAAATAGAGGAAGATCAAAGAGACTTGAAGAAACTCAAAGCCTTGTTGAAGCAGCTCATTCCGAAGGAAAAGGAAGACAAATGAACCCACTCTGATATTTTTATGTAGTTTCCTTTCATTGTATTTTTTTCATAACATTAATGAAATGGTTATCTGGTTTGTTTGTATCTTGTCATATACTAATTTCTCAGGTAGCATACATTGTTTTCCATTGCCTTCAATTCTTTTTGAAAATCACAAAGGGGGAGAAGGAAAAAGAACTACTCCTATGGAGGATTAAGGGAAAAATTTCTAAGAGAAATATCTTTATGGAAAGGGGGAGTTTCCCACTACGAAGTTTTTCACTCTTATATTATTGAAAACTCCACTCCGAAAACTCAGAATACAATCCTTAGAGTTTCAATTCCTAAGGGGGAGTTAGTTGTATTCGTTTCTATCCATAAACAAAGGGAGATAAGTTTTATTTTCAAAGTCTAATAATATTTTTGACGATCCTTCTATGATTCCTCGTAAGGATGTTTGTGCTTTCCAAAAAGGGAGAGATTGTTGAGTCAATAAGGTTTTCCTTATGACTTTTCTATTCCTTCTTGTTTTGAAAATCACAAACACCTTATACTTAAGAAAATGTCATTTTTACCCCCATAAAGAAAATTTACTTCTTTAAGGAAATATACCCTAACCTTGATTTTCTTATACATAGTAATATTTTTCTTATTTTCAAAAACCAGATTCATAACCAAATTTCCTGTGCCGTATAATGAAAAGATTTGGAGCATTCTGTTTTTAGGATCCGAATTTTGGAAGTGATCTGTAATGTAGTTCTAATCCGAATTCTGGATTTCGAACTCTTAAGAAGTTCGACTCCGAACTTTTAAGCAGTTCAACTCCGAACTCTTAAGAAGTTCGACTCTGAACTTTTAAGCAGTTTGACTCCAAAATCTTAATAAGTTCGACTCCGAACTCTATAGGTTCAGAATCTGATCCCTGGTGAAACCAGACTCCGGATTCCTATAAAATAGAATCTGAACATTTTTTAACGTAGACACCAAATTTCATTTTTATTAGACTCTGATCTTTTGACTTTCTTACACTCCGAACTATTTATTAGCTTTTACTTACAAAGGTTTTTTTCAAAATGATGTCGTGCATTCAGTTATACATAGTTTTCTATAAAATGATGTCGTCTTTTCTGTTTCTAATTAACCGTTGGTTGAGTTACACGTGTATAGGTCCCTCCGAGTTTCATGGAAAATATGACCGTTGGAGGAGGGAGAAGACTGTTGGAAATTTTCCTATAAATAAGAGTTCATTTGAAAGAGCTCCATATACAATGAAATTGATCAATCTAGAAACCACACGCTGCTAAGGTGATTTCTAGAGAGAGAAAGCTTTTCATTCCTTGTGCGTACTGAACCGCTCGTTCAGTTTTTGCTTCGTGCGACTCCGAATGTTGGTGATTACATTCGAGAACTTTTGGGGATAGGAATACATAGGTTTACAACACCTTGAAGTTGAGTGATTCCTTGCTAAGGAAGACTGAGGTTTCCAACTACCTTGATGTTTAGGGCTTGTGGTGATAGCAAGACAGAGACTCCGATCTTCGTATCGAGGGCTTACCCTGGTGTGGGTAAGCCAGACTTTCATGAAAGTATAAATCAAGGGACCTTTATCCAAGGTTGTTGGATACCCTTCTCTTTTGGTTAAGAGACTTATATCTTGTTACTTGTAGATTTACTATTTGTTTATTTCCGATGAATTTTGTATTATAATGAAAGTATAACTTTCTTATAATTTGTTACTCGTACTCTGTTTCATTTAGATTCTATACGCTTTAAGGTATAATCTCATATTGTAATCTTTTGTTATGTTTCTATTTCCGGAACCATTCTTCCGGAACCTTCTTTCAGAATATCTTTCCAGTTTTAAGAAAGTTCACAGGACTTGAAGATTATAACTTCATTCCTTATTCCATGGTTCAATTTTTTTTAGAGGTGTTGTGAATTTTATTAGTTTAGCTTTGTTAATCTTATCTCTTTCCTTTGTTTAAAGGGATTTTTAAAGTATACAATTCACCCCCCCTCTTGTATATTGAGAATCTACATCATTATTTCGATCCTACAGTTAGGTTCATAAATAATAAACTAAAGATAATTTATATTTTTTTAAGAAAAAAATTTCATTTTTATTATTCATTTCAAATCACTTAATTACCATGGAATATAATTTTCCAATTTATTTATGTTCATATCAGTCATTTTGTCGATATTCGATACTTGAGAAGAAAATGAACTTTTTAAGTAAATTTTCCTTAAGGTCAAAATTCAATAATATCTAGAATATTATCCATTATTTATATCTTATATATATCCAGTATATATGTATTTATTATATCTATAACATTGGTAGATATGAAATGAAATTCCCCAATCATGGAGACGGTAAGCCCTATATACACAATAATGATACATTCATTTCTTTATCCTATAAAACTAATAAAACTAAATGATAATTAGTTATATTACAATTCCAGTATAATATCACCGTAATAAATATTAAATAATTTCATTAATTACATCCCTTAAACATTACATGTATGTAATGAACGAGTCTTATAACTTTTAGGATGTGGTAGTCCACACATCCTCAAATGAAATTATCATATTTATAGAATATATAATGCTAAAGGTGTGTCAAAAATAAAAATTATAGAATAATAGAGTAAATATAAATATAATATATATAATTTTTATTCATTCCATTCATGTATATAATCATGTTTTAATGAAAATCATGTAGAATTAATAACATCGCATCGTGGAGACGGTATGAATTACGTATGCACAAGTGAAAATATCATTCACTTATTGGATAAATAGTATAGAACTAGTTTGTATATTAATTATAAAAAATAATTATCAGGATATATTATTTATTTAAATTTAATTTAAAAATCTCTATACCCATCCATATTTTTTGTTAAATAATAAAGTACAACATGGGGTGCAGACGGTGAATTGTAGGTACACACACATGGTGATATTGTTATTTGTAAGATGGATAAAAGGATGTATAAGGTTGTACCATAACTATAATAACATATATTAATGTATAATATACTTTATTTATTATATTAGTGTGGGAACTACATTATATGAGGATGTTAATGATGAAAAAAAATTTGAATCTAGAGATAAAACAAATATTTTTTTTCAAGTATATTCTTCTGATTTTCACAAAAGGTCTCATTCAGATTGTTATCTGACCAAAATATGGCATATTGAGGTATGTGAGGGATTATATGAGCTTATTTTATCATTTTTTGGATGATCTAATGGGCTTGAGATGTGTGAGTGCGTGGGTGGAGTTAGTGTCCTTTTATATAGGGGGAGGGGCACTTTAGGAAAGCCTATAAATATTATTATATTAAAAAAGGATTTTAGAATTATAATTTCTCCCAAATGATATAATCATAGGTTAATAAGAGTATGTTTTTATATCCTCTAAACAATTAGGTCTTACAAAAGTTTACGTCATAAAATTAACCTTATCTTTTGGATTTAACCATTAGTTAAAATCATTAACTCTTACCATGCCTTCTGGTATATTCATAATATATGGTTACAATAGGTACTATATAATGCCAAGGAAACCATAAGTGTGAAAATAATGACATTTTTAACAATATATAATTCATTTAGAAAAATATTAGAGTTTTATTACAATTATATAATATAATAATATTGTATTTTTTTAAAAACTTATTATGTCAATTTAGAAACTATTTAGTAATTGATTTTTGTTAATGGATTATAAACGTCATTTCATCTAAAAAATGAAATAAATCAAATATTATATGTCATAATAATACATGAAATTATTTCATCGAATAAAAATGTTTAAATTAAATTTATTTATTTTTTATAATATCATTTAGTCTAATCATTCATTGATAAGGTAATCATTGCATCACTACGCTCTCATGAATTAATTAATTTATTTAATGTATAAAAATCATAAATAAAATACCGTGATCTATGATTTTTTAAATTAATGATTATTTATAGTAATATAAATCAATTATATAATAGTATATTAAATCTATTTTACATAAAGATACATGTTTGGGTTATATTCTCATTTTCGTTAATTTAAATATTAAAAAATTTCATTTTCATACCCATGTGGAACCAAAATTCCTACAGTTCTTGTTGAGGATGGTCATGGTCAGATATATCTCATCCCATATTATTAGTACACATTTTAGGGTATTTTTATATTATTATAATAATATTTTATACCCTTATTTACCTGATTTATATTTCAACCATTGTAAAGTAAAATAATTTCTAAAGCTACTATTCATGATGTCAAAAAATATAAGGTAGTCATATAAAAAATTTAGAAATTATGATTCTAAATATTGAATACATTTTTCAAAATTCATAACATAGAAATTTTAGTAATTAATTTAAACTTCATTCTAATTCTCAGAACAAGATATCAGGTTTTTTCTAAAACCATTCAAAAGATTGATTTTTTTTTCGTCTGAATTAAATATAGAATAAAATTTAATGATATAAATTATAATAAAAGATAAATATAAATTCAAAATATAATTTAAAACCATTAAATAATATGATTTAACCATATTAATAATCTCGATGAAAAAAGATGTATTCAATTAAAATTTAGCATATTTTTACTATTTATCAAAACATGATAGTTATCAGAAAAATTTAGAAAATTAGCCCAAAGATAATTTAGATGTCCCATTTCTAAATATACAGATCATTATGTAACAAAGTACATATAATGAAGTAAAAAATAAAATATAAAAATGGTATTTCTTCAAAAGGCAATAAAACTGTATTTCTAGAAAAATACTGTGTATGACTCCGGTTTTTATCCTCGAGTTATGGGTTTCATCTTGTTCTTTTTCGTTAAGTGTTTTTGCGAAAATAAGGGAAATTTGGGATAAATCACAAATTTATGGGAACACGCCGTGCACTTTTGTAGACACACATTGTACTTTGGCAGTGTGGGATGAGAATACAGGGCATGTAGGCTTGTCAGCGATTAAGGTTGTAAAAACTAACTACATGTTGTGTATATAGTAATATGCGTCGTGTAATCAGTCAGAAGGTGAACAGTAAGATGGTTAAAGTATCTAATAGAGGAACGATAGTACACACCATGTATTTAATAATACACGCCGTGTAATCAAGTCGGCAGATGAACAATGAGGTGGTGGAATGAAGCCATATGTGGAAAAATTAAAAAATGGAATGTACAGAGATCCCAATCACACATCGGGACTTCGATACATCCGATGTTGGTCTCATTTGAACCATGCGTGTATGGTCTTCCTTATTCATGAATATTTCTTTCCAATTCATACCCTAAGGGATGTTATTTGGGTTTGAATGGGTAATTATTTATCTCATATCTATATCGTTCTCGGTTGTTCTGGGAGGTGCCTTTCACATATACCTATCATAGGAGATCAGGTTAAGTGGTCTTGTGTTTATTTCCAACTGTCAAGTGGATTTTATACATTGTTTTTCCACGCTCCCATGTTCGTGGTGTCATGTGGCTAATTCCTTGACAGTTTAGATACCTATAATGGCATATTTATTCTTATGATTATGTATAAACTGCTATTTGGTATCATTGCTTTGATCTTGGGCCACCCTGAGGGTGTGTTTCCCTTTTTTATCTATTTGGATAGGATACCCATGGGTATTCCATGATTATAACATGTTTTGACTTGTCTTGAGAGGTAACATATGTAAATTTCATGATTATGATTTAGGCTCAGCCCTATTACTTGCTTGTGTTCTATTTATCTAGAGGGAATGGTTCTGTTTAGCCTCAAGGAAAGGTTCTGATTAGCCTAAGGGAGTGGTTCTGTTTTGCGTGACGACAAGGTTCTAGTTAGCCTGAGGGAAAGGTTTTGATTATCCTGAGGGCATGGTTCTAATTATCCTTAGGGTAATGTTTTGATTAGCTAGAGGGAAATGTTCTATAAAACAAATAAGATGAGTTTAAAAAAATTACATTGAATATATAAAACATATTATTAATTTATTAAAAATCAATAAATTGAGAAATGATTTTATAATCACAATTTTTTTCATTTTAAAAAGGTTTCCATATAAACATGTCCTTAATATTAAATAGGTTTATATTTCCATTTCTAAAAAAACTGGTAAATAATGATTCTTTATTTGAATAATTGTCAACCATTTTTTCATAATTAATTTGATTCCATTCATTCCCTCCATTCCAACATATAGTTCATAATATTAAAATTTAAAAAATAATATTTAGTTTTTCATTTATGATCGATGTAGTGTATCATGTTTTCTATTAAGAATAATGTTTTTTTATTAAAATTGGGATGTCAAAAAATTCCCTCCATTAGGAAATTGTGTCATCACAATTTTAAAATTTTCCCTGTTATGTTATATAAAAATACCATATCCAAAAAGCAGTAACTAAAACTATCACTTTAATATAAAGAAAGATAATTAAAAAGGTAACCTGATATAACAAATACTATGATTAAATGTAGGATAACATGGATATGGAATAAAAACTAACCATCATGTTATTATAGAGTGTGATATAAAACATGATCAAGAGAATGTTAACTACCGGAAAAAAACAAACATGTGATTGGCTAAGCAGTCATTGATTTCACAGTAGGAAAATTAAATTGAAAACTTTTTTGACATCTCTTTCATACATTTGAGGAATTATTTAACCACATAAAATAAGAAAATAAGTAAACATACTTACTTATGAATTAGAGTTTCATTCTTTAATAAATATATACCACTAAATCATCTTTTTATCCAAATGATTATTATCAAGATTACTTGGTCACATCTCAAGAGTTATCATTAACTTCTATAGAATCATGTAATCCATAAAATATGAACTATATATTTCCACTATATATATACAATAAATAAAAATCAAAACTATTATTAAAAGAACATACAATCCCCCCAAAATAAAAATCCTTTATAAAATGAAATGAAACACTTAATCTCTAAAATTCAACAAACAATTCTAATGATCAAGAAATACAATTCAATAAACAATTTAACTTCAAATTTCTTCAAAAAATCCAAACAAAAAACGAAACCCTAAATTCATAATGATTTGATCACATAGTCTTCCACATTAAATCATAACAATTATCTCTAAATAACATTGACTACTATTAATTTATCAATATCAAAATTAATTAAACTAATCACATATTCACCATTATAGGTAAATCATTTCCATAAATAACCCAAATCTCTATATGTCCATAATAAAAAAATAGATTCTTTCAAAATTTTATTCAATCATTAATACTCAAATGAAATCCTAGAGTATTCTATTTTTTGGCTTATAGTGTTCCCAAATGAGAGAACCTCTTCTAAAATAATATTTATCACAAAATAAAAAAATAATTTTCCTATATTAAGCATATAAATATGATAAAACATATGTTTCCATAATAAACATATTCTTGACTAGTACAATCATTTAAATAAAATGAACAATTCATACTTTTATTCTCGCGGCCCTACCGAACGCGTTGGGTTGCCACCCATTTTGCGGGTTATCACTTTTATAAAACTGAAAAATAATCCTTACATGTTTTATCCCCAATGTATGTATTGTACCTTCATTTTTCATCGTATCTCATAATGAACTAAACAATTTAATTAATGGGGTCATATATAAATTGAAATTTTTTATTTCACATTTGTATGATAAAATAAAACATTTCCCAAAGAGATATCATAGTACCTTCATCATGTTGTCCACCTGGTTTCACCATCATCTTGTTTATGTAGATAGAAGTACCATGCATTACAAATATGTTTTAGAGAATATTCAAAATAATTTTCATCCTTTATCCAAATACACTATGTACATCTTGGGTCATATGCATGTTCAAATAAAATTTATTTCGGAAAATAATCATTTATGGAATATTATTTCAAAAAATATGATAAAACATGATTTTTATAAAATAGCCTGACTATGATTGTGTTGAAACATTTAATAAATGGTCTTTTTAAAAAACCATATGTATGTTTTGAATGACTATATTATACAATCAAATATAAATAGGTTGCGCAGGTGTCTGATTCTTTAGAACATTTTTTCAGAATCATAATATGATTTTAAATCATCTAATAATGTAAAATATTTTAAAATTCCTTGATAATAATTACCAATAATGAAAATATAAGAATATTGAGAAAATACGATTTGGTCAAATAAAACCCCTGATCTGTGATGCTATCAAGTTATTGTGTAGGACATTGATATCTCAAACTAATGCTTTCAAGTGTGTTGTATGCTAGAAATAATTTCACACTCATTCCAACATGACTTCCCAATAATTATTGCAATAATGTCATCATGATGATATTGAAATGTTGTTTGATACCCTCCTCCTTTTATTTTATTCTAACGTTCCTTGATTTGAAAATGTAATAAAACACAAATTTAACTGAACGAATTGACAAGGAAATTTACACTGTGGTTATCCCAAATTATTAATCCATAAAGATGTATAAAGCATACATTGATAACATCTATAATTCCCTAGCCTTGAACATTATATAATCTTGGGAGAATTTATAAATTGACTTTAATCTTCTTCAAATATACTTTCAGGTTTAGAGTTTTAGATAGTTTGGTTATAAGTCATATATAACAACTTAAATATTACATGTAAACTCTTCTACTAACTATCCAACTTTATGATAAAACAAAAACTCTTTTAAAAGAAACCCGATATCATTTCATGTTTTAATAGCAAAATTTTTCCAGGATTCTATCCATAACTATATTCTTATTTATGTCATATGAAAAAACATTTCGAAACATGGTATGATCTTAAAAACCATAGTAAGGAATAAAATTTTTATTCCATGACTATTTAAAAACAAAAAAAATACATTTTCACAAAATCCTTCTTTTAACCCATAAAACATAAACTACATAGCATACATCATGTAATGATAATATTCATAAAAAATCTAGTAAATCATAAAACATAAAGGTATGTTGAGGAATCCATAACATACTTACATTGAAGCTCTCACTACTACATAGGTAGTAACCTTCATGGTTACATTTGAAATACCCATCATCGTATATTCCATATATCTCTTAGAAAAAACCTTTACAATAACCTATGTCAAATTAACTATGTATTAGAGATATATCATGAGATCACCCAACCTCCCTTTATCATTGTGCCACCCAATTAGATAAGCAATTCTGAAGACAAAATTAATAATCAAAACACATAAACCAACCATTATGGAAAAACAACATTTCCACATTGGAATAACATTTAGTCTTTATATCCCACACACTCATAAATGAAAAAACATAATTTGAAATTAAAATGGAAAACTTTTAATTTAAATATCAATACATAATAGAGTCATAAAATTTATAACTACATTCATGACGTATATATATAATTCAATTAATGTTTTGGAAATAGTCAATTCCATTTAAAATCTCATTTATAACATTTTTAAAAGATGTTTCTAGAATCAAAGTGTCACATACCACCATGAAACTCTTTAATGAAATTTAAACATAAAAAATAATGTCAATATAAATATTTCCTTAAAATAATTTTTCAAATCATGTACATGAAAGTGATAGATTTAAAAGATTAAATCATTTAAAATGATCATTTATTTAAAGAGTCCCTTACAACATGAGAAAATACATGAATAAAAATATACAATGAATAAAATTATAAAAAGCATATAGAATCGTGAGAATAAAGATATTTATGATATAATATTTCAAATTCCACTATATACACCATATAAAATTGAATTGGTGTATAAAAACAAATAAGTCTTAATTAAATGTAAATTGAGAACAAACCCCGTACAAAGATTTTATTCTTATATTAAGGATAAATAAATGAAATAATTATGTGTGTAAAATATAAATACACCCCATATATTTGGTTATTTAGTTTCAAACATTCAAAGTAATATCACACAAAATCTTGGGAGAAAAAAACCAACAACATGGATATTTAACTCAATGAAATAATATTGAGTTAAGATTTCACTTACAACATTCATATAAACAGAATATTTATTTTTCAATGTCTTTATAAGGTGTAGAAATAGTATAAACACACTTAGGTAATTTGAGTTTACAAAAAATAGAAACAAATAGGTTTTCTGCACATAATGTTGGAATAATGTAATCAATGAAGTATGCATAAAATCCAATTAGTGGAAATTGAGTTTAGAAATTCCCTTACATTGAGTCTGAATCATCTCGCACCATGGTTAAGTTATTTAATAATACACATAGAATAATTTATATCAGATTTATAACCATTTTATAGATTATTATTTATTTCATATCACTTATTACCATGTTATAAAAATTACATAATTATATATTTTAATATCGGTCTTTTTGTCGATATTCGGTACATGAGTCGAAAATGGACATGTTTTGATTTAAATTTTCCATGTGGTCATGAGTAAATCAACTAGATAATATCATTATGGAGTTACATATTATATATATCATGTATATAAGTATTATAATATCCATAATTTTTGGAAATAAGAAATGAAATGAACCATTCATGGATACGGTAGGCCATACGTACGAATAAACACTGCATTCATTTCATTGTCCTATTAAAGGAAAATAAATGATACATAAACCAATTATATTTTTTGTATAATATAGATATTTTATATGTTAAATTAGTTAATTATATCCATCATTTATATGTTCCATGTATTCTGTGATCGAGCCATATCACTTTGAGGGGGGGGGGTAGTCCACACTTTTTCAAATGAAATTATCATATTTACATATTATTGAAAGCATAAAGGAATGTTATATATAAAAATTACATAAGAATAGAAACAATATAAATAAAATATATATCATATTTATTCATTACATTGAAGGATGTAATTTTGGATTAATGATGATCATGAATAATGAATTGCATCACATCGTGGAGACAGTATGCCAAACGTACACACGAGCGATGGAATCATTTACATAAGGGATAAGCATTATTGAATTAGATGGAATTATTTATATATAATAAATATAATGTTTTATTATGTATTTAAATACATTATAATCAACAGTAAATCAATCCAAATTATTTCCATTTGAATTAAAAATTACACCACGGTGTGGAGACGGGAAGTCGTACATAATCATGCATGATAATATTGTCATTCGAAAGATGGATAAAAGGAGGTATAATGTTTTCCCATAGTTATAATAATATATAATCATATAAAATATAATGGATTTATTAAATTATTATGAGAATGAAATAAGAGCAGTATGAATAAGAATAAATGAATTTTTAAAGTTGTGATAAAACAAATACCTCTTTTTCAAGTATCTCCTTTCGTTTTTCACAAAAGGTATCAATAGGATTAAATATACCGAATTTGTGGAATCTAGGTTAGAGGGAGGGATTTTGGTAGATTGTTTTAGTATATTTGGGACGATCCAATGGTCTTTAGAGTTGAAAGTATGTGATACAGGTGGTGGTCTTTTATTAGAGGGGGGAGGGGGACATTAGGAAAGTTGTGAAATATTTTTTTATTAAAAATATATTTTCGTATTATATTATCTCCAATGTGAAATAATTAGAGGTATAAAATGTGTATGGGATAAATACTCTCATGTAATATGTTTTAGATATATTTAGCAACTAAAATAAACCTCATATTTTGGCGTTAATCCTTAGTAAAAAAACATCAACTCTTACCATGTCTTCTTGTATTTTCATAATAAATGGTTATTGTAGTTACTATAAAATACCACAAGAAGCACAAGTGGAAAATTAATAAAATTTGCAAAATTATATAAGTTATTTTCCAAAATAATTTATTTTTAGGACAACTATAACCTTTAATAAAATTGTATTTTTTTAAAACTTATTTATGTAAATTTTGAAAATATTTAGTAATTGATTTTTGCTACAATCATAAAAACATTATTCCTTCAAACCAGAAGAATTAAATCATATTTCCTATGTCATATACCTCAATAAAATTATTTTATTGCATCAATATGTTAAAATTTAATTTTTTTCATATTTATAATATCAATTATTTGAATCATTCATTAATAATGTAAACAATGCATCATAATTGTGTCAGAAATAAAATTATTTATATAATTTCTAAAAATAATTAATAAAATAAAACTACATAGGGAATATTTTTATACTTTTAATTATAATTTTAAATCATGGGTATCACTTATTGAACCTTATATAAAAAATGATTCTGCAAAAAATACATGTTTGTGTTCTATTTCCAATATAATTATATTAAATATTATAAAATTTCATTTTCACACCCATGTGGATATAAAATGCCAAACCTTTATCCTAAATATTCTCATGGTGGGAAATATTTCATAAAATAATATTATAACATGTGTTAGTGTAGTTTTATATTATTATATTACTAATTTTTACCATTATTTAGTTGGTTTAACCTTTAACCATGGTAAATAAAAATAATTACCAATGTTACTATTCATAATTCCAAAAAATTAATGGTGGATATATTCACAATTAGTCAATTTGGATAAAAAAAATATGGAATCTATTTTTCAAAAATACAAACATAGAAATATTCGTAATTAATATAAAATTAATATCTATTGTCAAAACCTGAAAGAGCGGTTTTATAAGTTAAAACATTGCAAAAGTTTGTAATGCATTTACATATGAATTCAACAAAGAAGTAATACCAATGACCTAAATTATAATAAATGATAATAATATATTATATTTGAACTTTAAAACCATTAACGATGATAATGTACCCATATAAATTATCATAATTGAATAAGTTTCTCTAAATTAAAATTGAGCTTATTTTTCTCAAATAGAATATATAATGGTGTAAGAAACTAAATTTAAGAAGGGTTCTCCATCAAAAGGTCGTAAAACTGCATTTTAAGAAAAATAATTCTTCTATCTAAAAAATTAATTTGTTGTCATATCATATATATATATAACATATAAGATAATTTCAAAATATTACATTGAATATAGATAATATATATATCATTAAGTAATATCCATAAATACTGATATGATTTTGTATATTCAATTATTATACTTTTAAATAGTTTTTTATAAAAATGCATCATTTATATTCAATTGGTTTCTATTTCCATTTCTATGATATTTGGTAACCAATTGTCACAACCTGCCTTCACCATGATGAGTTAAGGGGAAAAAATTACAAAACCCTTCCTTACTAATTTTGACGGAGTAAAAGTGACCCCCCAACACATTCCTTCAATATTCTTGGGAGTGGTGACTAGCACTAATGGTATATTATCCCACGTAATATGGAAGGTGTTACACTTTTCATTTAGCAGGATCAGGGGATAAGATATTAAATCCCCAAAAACACAAAAGATGTAAGTAAATGTAAAGCCAATACAATATATTTCCATCTTCATGTTCCAATAATAATGTGCTACAAAGAGTTAACAAAACTCCAATAGGAAGTAAAAAAGAAAAGAAAAACAGAAACATCAACACTCTAGGCGTCTGGGCTAATAGTGTCTTGCATGGTCTTCAGAGTCCTCTAGAAAACCTGAATGTTGTTTTATATACATAGGGTGAGAATATAGTTATACTGAGTAGGGAAATCCAAAATCTCTCGTGCACAGATGGGGAAGAATTATAATGTCTAGTGAAAAAGGATATAACTGAAGAACCTAGAAAGGAAACTATTGAACCAACCCTCACTATGGAAAACTCCCCAAATAACAAAATTCATGTAAAGTGACAGTAATAACACATCGGTGTTTGGGAACTCCACACCACATTCCCACTGGTTGTTGATGTCATCCTACGCGTCGGACCTTCCCTGTCGTTTTCACCATAGTCCCACTATCATACCCAACCCACATGCACATGTGCTACCATAACCACACATCCTTCCCACAATCACCTGGGCCACATCCCCAAATAACCATGCCTACAGACACCTGGACTCGAAAAAATACCACCATGACTAAATATTCCCAGGCACGAACAACAACTACCACGCCTGAAGACACCTAGGCATATTCCCCATGTCACTTTGAAAACAACCTGCCCACTCACACCCAGGCCAACCACTGAAAAGTACCCTGCATGATGAATCATGTGATATAATTATAAGGACCCATATTTTGCATACATTGTTAATACATTAAAATTGAAGTACACTTATTACAACATATAACACAACCAAGAAAGGACTGTATAGGTATAGTGTCTTTAGAAACTGGGAAACATAAACAACTGGTTCATAAAGAATCTAGACTGTCTCCCATTTATTTCATCATATCTATAGTCCCTTTTTGTAATATCTTACTTAATACCCTTCATCCTGACCTGGGGAAAGAAAAAATACAAAAGGGTGAGATCAAATGCCTAGTAACGGTAAACCGAAAAATATCAATCACATCATTTTCATAAGAACATAACATTTTGGAAATATTAACCTATAAAAGAGATCATAATTTCATAACATGGGATAAATCATAGTAGTGAAATGTAATCAAAATAATCATAACTTGAAACATGAATCTTTGTGGCATACACACATAATCATATAGAATCATTTCTTAGTAGTCAAGACTCATTTCCAAAACCATGTTAGCGGACAAAGTCCATTTCTGAACCGAGTTCACTCCTCATTTCATTCCTGTTTCACTGAACCGGTCTAACCTGCCGTTCTAGCCATGTCTATCTCATGAGATATAAATCGTAACCCAATTTATTTGAGGGAGATATAGTTCCCAACCATCTCATAACGATACCATTTTATGTGTGCGACAAAATCATAAATCATACATTATTGCATAACCCATGTAATAAAAATGGGATTCTTAAAAATCATGACATCATAAAACAATTAATATAAGATAAAAGAATTCATAAAAATAATTCCATCACAACATAATCAAATCAATGTAATAATAGGGATAGAAACAGAACCCTATATTATCTTAGATGCAAAATAATTTTGATAAAACACTTGAACTCCATTCTAGAGGAATATATCCTTTCTACTTCAAAAACATTTTCCTTTCATAACATGTCATAAAATTTTAAACTAAAATAAGTTGATTAAAAATAAACTTGAAAAATTTTAAAGGAAGCTTCTTGGAAATAATTTTTTAAAAAAAATCCATTCAGGCCGTATAAGTTAAGAAAACATTCTTCTCATACGTTTTTCGGAAAATTCAAAAAGTACCTCGTACGAAAAACGACAAAATATTCCTTTTATATATTTTACTAAAACTCACCGATGGGTAAAATTTGATATAAGATATTGTAGGTGGATGTATATAATATTACATATTTAGGAAACATGGATTTGGATGATAAAATACACCCCAGTATATATCAAAGTATAAACAATCTCAGATACAAATGAGATCGTGATATTTTCCATTACATTAGGTCCGATTTTCTTCGTAAGTATCCGAATCTCCTGTATAATTATTTAAATAATGTTATTGACTTATTCCAGAATCATACTTATTTTTATGATATCATATATGGTCATATTCTTAGCTTCTTATTAGTAATATTTCATTACAACTTGTTATTCGGGTGTTTATTACTTTTTGTTCTTATGCGTGTTTTGTCGAATAAATTATTATTCTTCTATTTAGGTTATATATACCTCATTTACAGAATGGTATTAGTTTAATATATATCATATTAATTCATTCAATTCATTTATATAATCATTATTCAATTAAGATCATGTAGGACGAATCACATCACATCGTGGATACGGTATTCCGTACGTACGCACGAGCGACGATATCATTCCCATGATCGTGGAATTGTATTGGAGTGTATGTATACTATTTCAGAATCAATACCACTTTACAATAATCACATATAGTTATTATTTACACAATTATTCCATTCCATGTAAGGTGGTGGTGGAAAATGGATTACACCACGGCGTGGAGACGGTATTCCGTACGTACGGACGCACGGTGATTTCATTTTCCGTAGGATGGATAGATGGTGAAATATGGTTGTTTCATACTTATAATAAAATATCATTATATTAGTGATATTGATGTTATTACTTCATAATGAAACAACTAAAGAAGAAGAAGTGGAAGAAGAAATAAAGATTAAAGAATCGGTAACAGACATTACCTCTTCTTTGAAGCGCTTCTTTGAGACCTCCTTTTAGGGCACTAAAATTGGTCATTGAAGAAGAAAAGAACATCTAAGACGTTTCTAGGGAAGTGTAGAGGAGATATTTGCAGGGTTTGGCCGAGATTGAAGGCTCAAATTGGTGTGAGGAGGAGAGGGAGGAGGTGCCCTTTTATAAGGGAGGAGAGGGGCACCTTTGGAATAACTAAAAATATTATTTTATTATAATGTCATATTCGGTTTTTAATAGCTCTAAATTGATAGATTTCTAAGCTAAGGAGGGTATGGGTCGAAATACTCTCATCCAATTGTATTTAGACAAGTTTAGGTCATTATATTAACCTTATCATTTAGTTTTAACTCTTAGTTAATTAGATTGACATTTACCATGTCACTTTGTATTTTTATATTATATAGTTAATAAACGTACAATATACATCCAAGAGACCCCAAAGTGGTCCATTAATGAAACACCTATCATGATATAAATATCTTGGCCAAACGTTAGATTTTTAGGAATAAAATAACAATCAATAATATAATATTTGTTTTAAAAACTATTTTATGTCAATTTTAACACTATTTAGTAATTGATTTTTGTGAAAATCATAACATAATTATTAGTTCGAAAAAAGTTAATTAAATCAATAATAACATGTCATATTAACTGATAAAATTAGTGTAATTCATAAAAAGTCTCAAATTACATTTATTTGGGTATTTATAACATCAATTATGTCAATATTTCATTAATAAGATAATTACTGCATCATCTTTGTGTCATAAATAAATAAAATTATTTAATGTCTAAAAATGAAAAATGAAATACCATTATGTAGTAAATCCATTTAGCTTTCTAAATAATATTTACAGTCGAATTTATCTTATGTGTAACCATATATTAAAAATCATTTACTTATTAAACATTGATTTTAACTATTTTAACCCTTCTTTAAATAAATTAATAATAAATGTCCTAATCTGATACAAGTGGGCCTAAATGGTCATATTTTATTCCTAAGGTTGTTTTTTGTCGAACTAAACTTATCCAATAGAATTAGGAAATGTTTTACGGTAATAATAATATCATTTTTACCCTTAATTACCCTATTTTCTTTTAACCGTTGTAAATAAAAGTAAAAAGTTACTATTCACTAAAAATTATTTTCATCTCATTAAACAAAATTTTACTTACTAACATCAACTGTGTCTCTCGGATTGTTGAAATTCCATTCACAAAAGTGGTTAAATTAAGTTTTATGAAAATTTGCAAATTCTCCTAGGAGGTGGGTAAAAGACAGTGAAAAGTTCAAAAAAAAATTTATATATCTAAAATTAATATAAAAATAATCCAATGAATTACATTGAACTTATATAGGTAATATGTATCAATTTTGACCTAAAATAAATTTAAATAAAAAAAATTATTTAAATAAAAAGTCGGTTTTTAAATAGTAACTCAATGTTTTCACTATTCCTCAAAAATTGAATGTTTCCAGAAAAATACCAAAATTTCACCCTTGGCTAATTTCGATATTCCGAATCCAAAAATGAAGTCCATTTTGAAAAATAAAATTTACAAAATTTCAAAAAGTGGTCACTACTATTCATAACGGCTTGTTTTAATAATATTTTAATAGCATATTGTTGTTTAGTGAAACTCAGTATTATGTACGATGCAAGCTATCGAGGAAGGTCGCGATTTCATGTAAAGAAAGCCAAGCTAGTGTTGTGTGTAGTGATAGATTACTTTGAGGATTTATATAACATAAAAAAATTATTTCTCATAAAAGTCTCGGGTGTTACAATAATGGACCTCTGGACATCACATCCTACCAGAAGAGTCTTGGGCTTCGCAAAAATGGGATCAAAAAAAGAATCTAATAACCAACCACTCATAGGAGTGTTGGAAAAAACAACATAACCCATTGAAATTAGGGTGTTCAGCACAAAGTTCTCAACATGGGTGGGGCGTAATTAAGAAACATAATCACTGAATTATATATATAAGAAAACAAGGAAATCATCCCAACCTAGGGGTTTTGAAACTAGTCCATACAAAAACCACCTCATTACTATTCATTCATAAGATCACAATAGCCACAACCAAGTCACAACTCATTCCTGGATAACACTTCCCCTTTGAACCCATTCTTGTTACCACATTCAGGAGGGTCCATTTAAATAATTCATCACTATTGGGAAACTAGCAGGCAAAGCAACAATACAAAAAAGAAAAAAATCAAGCAGCAATTTATGCATTCAAACCCAGTTATCTTTTATGTCACAACAACAAAAGGGGTATTTGATACCCGTCAATGTACTGGATCAAAACCATGCCCCACCATACGGCCCCGCGTGGCCTCAAATCTGAAAACCAACAATTTTTCCACAATCGGGGATCCCATCCCCATCCATGTCATCCCTCCAGAATGAAGCAAAATAACCACACTTATTACCAAGACAGAGTAGGGGTGCTTGTACATTCAAAAACACCATCCATTGATTTCATAATTTATGTTTGGTTAACCAGGGTGATCACACAAGGATTTCGGTTCACTAGACATCCATTGAATCAAACAAGTTTACATGATTAATTTATCTCCATGTTACAAGAATTTAATCATTGCAGAATTAACCAGAAATTGGGGTTCCTTAGTGTGCAAGAAAATTCCACAAACAACCATATTTTTGAGTGGAAAAAAGCTCATACTATTCAAAATATATAAAGGGTAAACATGTAATAATATATCATTATACACACCCATTCATTCTTTAAAAGTTCGTTTAATATCGTCATTAAGGTTTGGTTTCATCCGTTATCGTGGAAACATTTTCATACCCAACCCGCATGATACAGAATAATGAGAGATGATAAAAAAATCCTACCTGGATGATCTATGATCAACTTATTTTTCATAGCACAAATAACTGGGGATGCACGACTTGTAGGAAAAGAACTATGAGGAATCCAAGTGTTAGCATGGAAGGCTCCAGCACATGCACAACACTAGCCTTGGGAAGGGGTACTCCAAATGTACTAGGTAATGAAAGTAGACTAGCCATGAATATGGAAGAATCCCCATGCTATAAAACGTGAGATCCTTGAGTAACCAGAAATAAATTTTGAATGTATTTAAAGGAGTATCGTGGTTTCACCATGTAGTTGGACAGTTTCATAAGATAGAAGTTATTATTATTTAATAATTCTCATTGGAGAGGTGGCCATAACTACTTTGAGTTAAAGGGTTTTCATAAAGTAGAGGAAACGTTTAATATGAGAGGAACTAGAATGTATGGTAAAAGGGTGTGACACTGAGGAAAAACAACATGTTTTAATTATTATTTAATAATTCTCATTGGAAGAATAAAATGTTAGAAACTAGGAATAGAAAAAAGTAAGGAAACCATTTGGTGAGACAACTTATGCAGTGTCGTGGTCACGGTTTAACCGTCACAATGCCACTATATGCGGTGCCACCAATTCAGTGAGTGACTGTGAGGGTGTGACCATTACGGTGCCACCCTCATGCCGCCACCCTCATGTCACCAACCTCACAGTGCCACTATCACGGAGTCACCATATGATGTGCCACCGTTTCTGTGTGTGAACGCGATGGTTCGACCATTATGGTTCCCCCACCACGATGCCACCCTCAAAGTGCCACTATTTCTGTGAGTGACAGTGACGGTGCGACCGCCATGGTGCCACCATCACAGTGTCGTCGTGACCAGTGCCACTATCACGGTGCCACTATTTAGGTGGAACCATTTAATGGGACATATTTTGTTGCATAGAACTGGACCTATAGGGTCTGGTCCATTACATCATATACCTCTCAAAATATTCTCGCCCTCGAGAATCAAAAACTAGACTCAAAGAAAATAGACGTGTCCGAACAACAATCTCGAAAGATTCAATTCAATAGTAAACCTCATCAACATATAGGAACACTGCTCCATCCAAAAACAAAAAAAAATTATATAGGATTAAATGTCCCAACATATGGATTAGGCAGTCCCATTTCTCATGTCATGATGTTATCCACTTTGGGCGACAATGAATCATCCGAACGGGTTTAATCGTATCCACCATAATTTTTCTTGATTTTGGATTGGTTCATCCACCCTTCATAGTCATTACTCATCACACACATTCATAGAACAAGGAAAACCAATCATTTCATAGTAAACAAGGTCAATCACTACATCACAAACAAGTATGAAAAAAACAAAACAAAAATCAAAAAAACGGTGGGTACTGAGCTTGCATATGTGACTCACGTTCCCATGTACTCTCCTCAAGGCCGCTATGCCTCCACAAAACATGAACCAAGGGAAATTTTCATCAACGAATTACCTTCTCCTCTTGATCCCCAATCCTAACTGGCTGCTCTACCAATGACGCATTATCCTTGATATCCATCTTTCTCTAGTTGAGGAGGTGAGAATCTTCGTGTAGATATTGATTGATTTGAGACACATGGAAGACATCAGGCACCCATAGTAGTGGAAATGGTAGTGCCAATTGATAATCAACCTCTCTGACCTACCACAAAACCCTGAAGGGTCTGAAAAACCTAGGAGAAATTTTTCTCCCCAAGTAAATCCTTCGTTTCCCACGCTTATGGGAGAACTTAATGAACAAGTGGCCCCCGACCTTGAACTCCAAGGTTCTCCTCATTTGATCGGCATTCGACTTCTTCCAATCTTGAGCAGCCTTCATCCAATCTCATATAAGTTGATCCTTCTCTGTCGTCCTCTGTACTACCTCTAGTCCAAGTTCACATGCATCCCCATCCTCTGTCCAACACATAGGTGAGAGACACGACCTCCTATATGAGGATTCGAACGGAGCCATGAAAATGGTAGGGTGATAGGTATTGTTGAAGGGATACTTTACCAGAGGCACATGACATACCCACGAACCCCCAAAGTCAAAATCACATGCCCGTAGCAAATCCTCCAATGTCTGGATGGTGCACTGGGTCTTCCCATCTGTCTGGAGGTAAAAAGTTATGCTGAGGCACAACAGGGTGCCAAATGTATGTAACAATCCATTCCAGACCTGGGAGGAAAACTGTTTATCTGAATCTAAGGGTATGGACCTCAAAACTCCATGAAACCGCACCACCTCATCCATGTACTATTGTGCTAGGTCATCCACCCCACTAAACTCAACGATTGACAGGATGTGATCTGATTTCATTAGTCGATCAACTAATACCAAGATTTCATCATAGCATCCATGAAACCTAAGTATTCCCATGACCAAATCCATCGAGATATCATCCCACTTCCACTCGGGGACATCTAAAGGATGTAACAGACTGCTTGGGACGTGGTGTTCAACCTTCATCTACTGAAACACGAGGAACATTTTCACAAACTCTACCACTAACTCCATCACCATGGGACCCCAAAACTAACCATTCAAACCCCAGTACATCAATGAAACTCCTGGGTGAACATATATAGGTGAGTTGTGGAACTTACAAGGAATACACTTGTGCATTTCCACCCCGATGAACTAATTTCTGTGAAACAACATATGGTTCTTCCCATTTTCCGACCATACACCAGAATCATTACCCTAGATAACACTATCACACATCACTTCAGCCTCTAATTCCCCCCACTGTAATCCTCCACATGATGTAACAGAGAGGTATGCACTGTCATCAAGAATATACATCATTTCCCATCCTCCACCTTCGCATCCAAGTGTAGGGAAGCTAACTACTCCATCACCTTTCAAGAATCTTTTGACTCTCGAACTGCATCCTTTTGCAACATCCTGGTCAAGGAATTTTCCTCCATGTTACTCTTTCCTCGGGATTATGAAATTTCAATGTCATATTCACAATGAAACTACATTAACCTCTACAGTTGCAAGTTCATGTCTCACTGAGAGAAGATATACATCAAACTCTTGTGATCTGTGAAGACCATGATGCATTTCACGATGAGGTAGTTCCACCACAACCATAGTACGAACAAAATTTCTCCAATCACACATCATGGGTGGTGAAGTTACACACATGGGGAAGTAACTGCCTTGACCCATAATATATCACCCAATATTGTAGCGTCAACACAAACCCCAGGCCTTGGCCTGTACCATCACCGAACACCTCAAACATCACCCCTTCATCTGGAAACCATAGCAATGGGGTACTAACCAACATCCTAATCAGTTAATTGAGGTTTGTCTGACACTATTCACTCTAAAATGAAGTCTTAATCCTTTCTAGTCAGGGAAGTAAAAGGATCTGCAACATGAGTGTTGTCAAGCACAAAACTTTAGTAATAGCCTGCCAGACCCAGAAAACTTTGAACCTCCATCAAATTAATGGGTGATACCCAAGAAACAACCACCTAAAACATTGATGTGTCCACTAATATCCCCTGTTCAGACACCACGTGTCCATGGAAGTGCACTTCTAGTGTTCAGAACTTACACAAGGACAACTTACCATACAACTGGTGTAACCAGAGGACCTCTAAAACTATCATCAAATGATATGGGTTATCCTACTATGATCTTGAGTATATAAGGATCTCATCAATAAACACGAATACAAAACGGTCCTGATATTCTAGGAAGACGAAGTTCATGATCCCCATGAACATGGATGGTGTGTTTGTAACATCGTACGACATGACCACGAACTCAGAGTGACCATACCTACACCTGAAGGTTGTATTTGAGATGTCACCATCCATCACCTTTAACTAGTGATACCCTGACTGCAGGTCAATCTTGGATATCCATCTCACACACTTCAACTGATAAAAAATGACGTTGATCCTCGGGAGGGAGTAACAGTTCTTAACAGTCACTGGGATTATCCTTAGGTAGTCTATACACATCCTAACACCACCATCTTCAATATTTACAAAAAAAATTTCTACAGCACCCCATTTTGACATGCATGGTTGAACAAAACTATTCTCCAACAGATCATCGATCTCAATTCGTTAATCCTGCAACTCAGAAGGCACCATCAGATTGGGAGCCATTGAAATAAGACAGACACCAGGTTGCATGTCAATTCTGAACTCAAAATCACATAGATGGGGTAGAGTCACCACATCTTCAGGGGATATGTCAAAGAATTCACTAATAATCCCCATTAATTTCATAATCTCTATGTCTTTTGACTACAATGACATCTCATCTAACAAGGAGAGAAGTGGCTATACTCGTCGTCTTCCCTCCACGAAACCCTGCTCACCGACGAAAGTCACATGTCAACCGACCTTATCTATAAACATTAACCTTATACATAAGATTTTGATAAATGAACATATAGCGAAAATATAGTAAATACCTATAGTGACATCATACGGCTCCATTTGTAGCAAATGAAGGTCCCCACTAGACTGTCGTGGTCCCAAAATCAGTCTACCTCCCCGAAAAACATGACACAAGATGGTCTGACCTCTAATGGGCTTAATCAAAACCAGGCGTATGAGATGTCCCTCTACATCTAGACCTAGAGAATGGTATAGACTTGGTGAAACAAAAGACTGTGAAGCTTATGAATCAAACAAGGAACATACAAGAGTAATAAACAAGCTGATTTTACATCTAGAGACTTATAGAACTATTGGAATTTCTGCCTCTATAGCATGAAATGACCCATGCCCAGGTCCCCTACCCATAGGCTATTAGCCTCCTCCCCAACCAAACCCTGTTTGAGGTCCCTGAGGAGTGACCAGAGTATGGACACCTCTTGCAATGTCTAATCTCGGAGGATATGGAGCTCGTTGTCCCTGTCGCTACTACTGAAAGAGCATGGCTGGAAACTACTCCTGATGAAGTGGGTGCTAAAACGGACCACCACCATTGTACTGCACTCGGTCCAGGCAATAATACTGAAGGTTCGGATGACTGGCACAGATGATTCTTCTTTGTTCTGGGCCCGAAAAGATAGGGTGAGGGCCGAGACATCGAATCAAAAACTGCTGGGGCCTGATTCCCACTAGCCGAAACCTCGAAGGCCTTAACGCTGGAGGCATGCCACTAACGACCTTTACTTTTGACGAGTCGAACTGGATCCCTTCTATAGTCACACCTCCCTACGTATGCATCCACTTTACCCCTTCATCATTCTTCTGGACCTCCATGTATGTCAGTAGAGTGAATGTAGTAACAACGTACTGAAGAGAAGGTCAGATTCCCTCATGAAATTGTCTTTCTTGAGACTGCTCATCTGAAAAGTATTCCAGAGAAAAGAAAAGGAGATCCTTAAACATTATCCCCCACTCCCTCGCTGACATGCTCCCATACTGATGTGAATGTAAATCCCGCCTCTTCTCCACCATCATTGTGGAATAGAGGAATTTTTCTTGGAACTCTATATTGAAGTTAGTCCATGAATCCTTAGCTTCCCTATTCTACGCAAGATAGAGCTTCCACCGCTAACTCACCACTCCCCACAGCTGGATTATAGATAGAGGAAGCTAACACTCCATCAGAGTCAAAAGAAAGCTAAAATCTATCACTAGATCCTCGAGCCAGCTCTCTTTCTATATGTCCGAGATGCAACCCTCGTACATCCAGAGGGTATATTGATGAATTTATTGAAGCATCCTATTCCCCTGGTTCTCATCCTACTCTCTATTAGTCCCCCACCGATCAGTTAGATCAGCCTATTGGGCCTCAATCTACCGCACTAATCGTGTTAATCTTCTTGGTACCATAGCTGCATAGTAAACAATGAATCCCTAATCCCGTGTAGTGTAGAATATTTCTTTTATGTTTTTCTTAAAAAAGTTAATTATTTAAATTCCTAGAACACCTATAACACACAATAACACAATAAATTATGATGCATGTACCTTTCCTAGGGTCTCTACCCTGAAAAAATATGTAGGCTCATATGGTCTTTCGTTAGTTCTAGAGTACGTGCATCAGATCACCGGTGGGTTAATTCACATGTCCAAGCTGGTCTTTTCTGGTCTATTTCACATTCCAAGATTGACTAACACTATCGCCCTTCCATCCCATGCAGTCCTCAATGACTAACTCTAAACTGTATCATATCTCTCAACATTCAATTTGTATGATTCGGTCACAACCCACCTTCACCAAGATGAGGGAAGGGACATAATATTCACAAACACTTCCTTCCCTATGTTGAATGAGAGATAATGACCCCATGATACCCACCATCAATAGGCCATGGAGTGGAGACTAGCACCATGGGTATATTATCACATGAAATATGGAAGGCATTACCCTTTTTTATTTAGTAGGATTGGGAGATAAGATAGTAAATCCCCAAAAAACCAATGTTGTAAGTAAAAGTAAAGCCAAAATATTCTATTCCCATATGCATATTCATGTAATAAAGTGCTAGAAATAGCATGATAACTCCAAAGGGATGTACCAAAAGAAAAGAAAAAAAAACTTCAACTCTCTAAGTGTCAGGGAAAATTGGGTCTAGCATGGTCTTCGAAGACCTCCTGAAAACATAAAATCATTTTTATATACGTTTAGTGTGTATATAGTTATACTCAGTAGGTAAAACCAAAATCTATCATGAATAGGTGGGGAGGCATTCAAATTCCTCTTGAAAAATGATATAACAAAAGCACATAGCTAAGAAAATATCCACCGAAACCTCACCAAGGCATACTCCCCAAAAATTGAGAGCCAAGTCGAGTAACAGTAATAACACATCGACGTTTTGGTACCCCGCACCACCTTCCCACCAGTTATTAAAGAAATAATATGTGTCATACCATCACCACGATTTTCCCTACAGTCCAACTGCCAAACCCACCCCTACACACCTGGGATACCACCACCACACATCCTTCCTGCAATCACTAGGGCCACAACCACATGAAACCATGCCCACAGACACCTGGGCCAAAACAACTACCGCCACAGATAAAGACACCGGGGCTCAAACAACTACTACCACACCCGAATACACCTAGGCGCCATCTTGAAGACACTTATGAAACATCCTGGCCGCACACAATTCAACCAACCACTGTAATTTTCCCTAACCAAAGAATCTATAGTCTTTAATGGACCTCAGGCCACCACATCCTACCCGAAGATTCTTGGGATACTCAGGAAAGTGATTACATATTGAGCTAATAACTAGACACTCTTAGGATTGTTTGTAAAGAAACCCTCCACAATTGAAATGGTCATGTTCAGTATGAAGTTCTCAACATGTGTGGGGTGCGAATAAGAAACATAAGATCTAAATTATAGATATAGGTGAACAAGAAATCATCCCAACCTAGGGTTACAAAACTAGCCCATACACAAACTCCCTAATTACTATTCATTCATAAAAGCACAACACTGACACCAATGTCACAACTTATTCCCGGAAAACAATTCCCCATTGAACCCATTATTTTTATCAAATTCAAGTGGTACCGTTTAAATAATTATTCACTATTGGTTAACTAACGGGCATATCTACAATCCAAGGAAGGAAAACAATAATGTAGTAAATTATGCATTCACACTTGGTTCTATTGTAAATCCCAACAACAAAAGTGGTCTGTGAGATCCCTAAAAGCACTAGAACCAAAAAATACCCATCATATGGACCCTCACGACCTCAGATTTGAAAACTGACAACTTTACAAGAATAGGGGATCCCATCCCGATCCACGTCACCCCACCTAAATTAAGAAGAACAACCCCACATATTAAATATATAGTGTTAGTGAGTTAAATGATTCATACACACCATTAGTTGGGTTCCTTTATTCCAATTGGTTATCCATGGTGATCACATAAGGATTCGTGTTCACTGGATGTCCAATTTTTCAACCATGTTTATGTGATTAAAACATTTCCATGTTACAACCATTTGATAATTGTATATTTAACCAGAAACATGGGTTCATTCTTGTGTAAGGACCTCCAACGACCGTGATTTTTAGTAGACATAATCTCATACAATACAAAACATATAAGAAAGGGTAAAAGTGTACAACAGCATCATCAAACATATCCCATCACTCTTTAAAAGTCAGTTTAATATCATTGTTAAGGTTTGGTTCCGTCCATCCCTATAGAAACATTAGCATACCCACCCCGCATGATATAAAGTAAAGGGATTCAATGAAAAAACCCTGCCTGGATGATCAAATATCGATGTTTTTCTCCTCACGCCAAGAATAGGGGATTTGAGAATTGGATGGAAGGAAAACGGGGTATTTGAAGTGTTAGTCGGAAAGGCTCTTGCATATTCACACCACTATCCTATATGTGGGGAACTCCAAATGTACCAAGGAAATAAAAGATACTAGCCAAAAGAAGGAAAAATATCCATGTGATAAATGGGGAGATCATAGTGTTAATGGATATGAATTTTGAATGGATATAAGGGTGGATTGTGGTTTCACCACACGGTTGGATGGTTACACAATATGGAATTAATTTTTATTTAATATTTCTCATAAAAAAGGTTTTCATAACAGTTGTGAGTTAAAGGGGTTTCATTAAACAAAGAAAACACACAATAGGGGTAGAACTCGAAAGTACAAAAAAAGTGTGTGAGACCGAGAAAAAACCACATGTTATGGTATGCCAAGCGTCACCTGCCTATTGGGGGATTTTTTATATAATTTTTTAGCATTAATTGGAATTTAAAGGTATATTTAAAACCCTATAACGTAAAAAGATACATTGAGGCAGCAAAAAAGGTTTGAAACATGAAAAAGAACAAGGATGGGAAACCATTTGGTGAGGCACCATATATGGTTTCATGGTCACGTTTCCACCGTCACAGTGCCATTGTAAGTGATGGCACCATTTAGGGGTGTAACCGTGACTGTTTGACCATTACGGTGCCACCATTTTGGTGTGTGATCGTGAGGGTGTGACTGTTACGGTGCCACCATCACAGCTCACCCATTTTAGTGCGTTGTTGTGATTGTGTAACTGCCATGGTACCACAGTCATGGTGTCGACGTGACCAGTGCCATAGTCACGGTGCCTGTGTTTCATTCCAACTATTTGATGGGACCATGTTTTTGGAAATATACTAGACCCAAAGTTTCTGGGACATTACATCAATGAATGATTATTTAAATATGTTTAAACCAAATTTTTATGATTCCATTAATACAATTCATTCCTACCATTCAAATAGATAGGTTATAATGGTATCATTTAAAAAATAATATTTATTTGTTTGTTTAATCTTGATGCATCGTGAAAGAGCGCTATCGTGGGCGCCATCAAATGATTAGTGTGATTTTGGTGTACTTAGGTGCAGCAGAGTGGCTGACCAAGGTCGTCTCTCAAAGGAGGAAGTGAATTAAAACAATTATTAGAGGTATTCTAGAAGTAAAATAAAAGAGAATAAAAACACTACTTGAAAGGATGGAGGTGGTTTTTTATAGTTTATGAATCTAGAAGAAGTTTGCTGGAAGAAGATTGTATTTTTTTTGTTTTTTAGTTTTGAAATGAATTTTGTTTAAAATGACACCACAAGAAGATGTTTTTTTAGAAATCTATTTAAAAGATGTAATCGATCTAACAATATCTCTTAACTTTATTATTAATATTTATAATTTAAATTAACATTCACTTCATTATAATCCCTTAATTTGTTAAATCCTGAACCCTATGAGAATTAACTTTACAACGAAGATGATGTGAATTTAACCCTAGGCTAACTTCGGAACATGCAATCGCAGCACCCTGCTTTGATTGATGTTCTAAGATTATCTTATGGTCAGTGGTAAATTAAGGCACATATCCATTCTTGAAATGAGGATGAATTGTGTTTAGGGATTATATTTTAACTCTTCAAATTAATCCCGTGTGGTCTTGTATTACCAATTAAGATCGCGCTCTCAGAATTTACACAAAATCCCGACCTCGCGTGTTTTTGTGTTAATTGTTCAATTTCTTTCGTAGTTGCTTACAATTTAAAAACACAATTCATGGATCATATTAAGTGAATTAAATTAGCTCATTGATTCAAAATAATTAAATGAAGAGGTTAGAAGATAGATCTATTATTAAAAGACTACTCTTCCATGGGTGGCGTAATCATCGTAGAAGCGTTTTGCATGTGCAAAGGTTTAAAATGGGTATAACCCAATAACGCTTCTACTCAATAATTCCAACCCAATTATGAATATTAAGAGAAGAAGAAATTTAAACAAAACAGAAGAAAAGATAAGAAATAAAATAAGAACAAAGAAGTTTATTACATAAACAAAATCATTACAACATGAAGGAGAAGAAGAAGGCTTCGTCGAAGGGATCCTTGCTTCAAGAGCTACCCCTATTGAAATGGTTGGATAATTGGAGTGTATCCACTTATCCTATTCCCTAAACTTCCCAATTCACGTTCCAACCTCTCCAAATGAGAAAAAATCCAATTTATAGAGGGGAGGGGAGGAGAGGATACAAGTGGTTTCAAGTGTGAATGTGGAAATTCGGCCAAATATTTTATGCCAACTTGAACCGCCCATTTGACCACCACAACGCGTGAATTGGCCGGCCTTCCAGAAGGATAAAATGTGATAATATGTGTCTTATATCGCCTCTCCAACTTTGGACTCAGTAAAGGCCCATATGAAGGAGATATGGCCGAAATACATAAGCTTCTCCATTCTGGAGAGCCCAGCACAACTTTGAATTCATGGACCAATTTCAACAACCATATGAACTCTTTAGCTCTAGTTTACTGAATAAAAGTTGTATATAATTGAGTTATTAATATTGTTACAAAATTTCAATTTTAAATAATAAATATAACAATATTTATATTCGAAATACTACAGTGAACTATAAAGGATAAAACTGGAATTTTCATCAAATATTCAAATGAATGATCTAATCCCAAATAATTTATAAATAAACATATTTAACACAATGTGAGGAAATTATATCATTTATTATCAATAAAATATTAAATAAAATAGTGTTTTATCAACTACCCCACACTTATCCTTTTGCACATCTGGGCAAAACCTCATATCAAGTAAACATCAATATCAAATCAAAACCAGTTTTAAAACACATATCCTTAAGATCAATCAATTTCACACCAAGAATAAAAATATATCATGCCTCATAAAAAAACTTATTTCAAGTTCTCCATTTATATCATACAATATATTTCCACTTCATTTATCCGCCCATGAACAAAACACTTACCTCGCTTGAATTTTCTCTAATCACTCAAATATCAATTTTTTTGCAATGTCATTCTCATCCAAACTCATAAAAGGGTAACCATAGGCTTGATAGATTCCTACATTACTACCCGGTGTGAGTCAAGGACATATGTTTATCATGAGTACTTTTTAGGGTTGTTCTGTGGCTTTCGGTTGGTAGGATTAAGATGTGAAAAACTCTGAGGCTGAATGAGGAGGGCTTGACTCTTTTGAAGCAAAATTGCATTAATCTAATTTTCACTTAAATATGGTCTTCTCATCAATCCCCATTGTATCAATTCATCTCCATCATCATGAAAAGTCACGAAAGTTTAACACCACTCATCATTTCAGCATAAAAACTTTCAATCTTCTCAAACATGATTTTCTTGAAAGCTCCAGATGGGCACAGCTTTCCACCTCAATTAGAAGCTCCAGAAAAGGCACAGATTCACTTGTCATGAATGCTCCAGAAAAGACACAGCTTTCAATATAATGAATTTCTTCAGCAGCAAAAACATCTCTTCAGAATTTAATTTTCCACCCAATGTATCACATAATATGGTGGCACAACACAAGACAGCTTCCCCCACACTTAAGCTCAACTAGATTATGCAATTTCACATCAATAGTAAGTTAGATAGGGAAAATTCGCTTGTAATGTGGCTTAAACTAACATGTTTCGCATGGCTTCTAAGGGCTAAAAGGATTAAATATTCAAGGTGGGCCATTATAAAAAAGGATTCGTTGAAATAGGGACTTTAATACCAAACAAATGCCTCAATCATTTAATCATATATACCTCAAACCCTCAAGTTTTGACAAGAATAGATCAAATTCTGGTTAAATCAAGCATGGTTTGGTTCTCTCAAGAAGTGAGGGGAATGTAAAGAATATGAAAATAATGGTTTAGAAGCCTCACAGGAAAGTGATTTCAAATATAAAGATAGTGAGATTGGCATGGGATTCAAAATTCAGCGTACTTTCCATGAAATTACTAAATTTTTGAACTTGAAGCAAAGTCATTTCAACATTCATTTAAGCTTAGTTTCAAGGGGTAAATTGTTTCACATATTGATATGGATTTAAAAATGGTGATGATAATAATTTCAGCCCAAAAGTTTCAAAAACACACAAAAAATTGTAAAATAAACACACAAAATTTGAAAAACAGACAATTTTTTTGTTTTGGTTTTTTTTAAAACAGGAAAACAATTGAAATTACTAAACTAAAAGGTTCCCTCTCCCACACATAAAGTATTGAATTGTCCTCAATGTGAACCCATGAGATGATATATGCACATGAAATGTAGAATTTTCAAATATGACAAAGAATATAAAAGTGAAAGGGTTAGGAATAGCCTGATGTTCTCAAGTGATGATGGGGTCATGCAGTGTGATAAAATCCACTACATTAGTAGGATGTCCCTCAATGTATCTCTTCAAACGTTGCCCATTGACTGTAAAGCTCCTTCCAGTGTCCTCTTGTGTGATCTCCACTGCACTATAAGGAAAAACATTAGACACAATATAAGGACCTATCCATCTGGAACACAACTTACTAGGCATCAACTTCAGTCGTGAACTATAGAGAAGGACTTTCTCTCATTCATGAAACTCCCTTTGTTGGATCATTTTGTCATTCGATGCTTTTGATCGTTCCTTGTAGAGCCTTGAGTTCTCATATGATGATAGTCGAATCTCCTCAAGCTCTTGAATTTGAAACTTCCTTTGAATTCCAGCTTGGGCCAAATCCATGTTGCATTTATTTATAGCCCAATATGCCCGATGCTCGACTTCCACGGGGAGATGACACGCTTTCCCAAAAAAATCCGAAATGGGGACATACCAATGGGGGTCTTGTATGTTGTTCTATAAGCCCACAATGCATCATCCAAGCGCTTTCTCCAATCCTTCCTATTTGGCTGCACAGTTTTCTCCAAGATTTGTTTCAACTCACGATTTGAATCCTCAGACTGGCCATTTGTTTGGGGGTGGTATGGTGTTGATGTTTTGTGTTTCACCCCATACTTTTGAAGGAGGGAATAAAAATTACTATTGAAAAAGTGTGTCCCTTGGTCACTGATGATGGCCATTGGTACTCCAAACCTACAGAAAAATTGAGCCTTGAAAAAATCCACTACAACATGAGAATCGTCAGTCGTGGTGGCCTTGGCCTCCACCCATTTACTCACATAATCAACAGCAACCAAAACATACAAAAATCCAAATGAACTAGGAAAAGGACCCATAAAATCAATGCCCCATACATCAAAAATCTCCTAGAATAGTATGGGTTGTTGGGGCATCTCATGTCTCTTAGAAATGTTCCCAGTGTGTTGGCAATGAGAGAATGACTTACAAAACACATGGGCATCATGGAATAATCTAGACCAATATAATCCAGAGTCCAAAACCTTCCTAGATGTCCGTTGGGGTCCAAAGTGTCCACCACAAGCAAGTGTATGACAGAAATGCAAAACAGACTCAAACTCATGATCGGGAACACACCTCCTAATGACTTGGTCACTACACATGCGCCATAAGTATGGATCATCCCAAACATAAAATAATGACTCACTCTTTAATTTTTAGACTTGATGTTTCTTCAAATTTACTGGGATTTTAGATCCACCAATGTAATTAACTAAATCAGCATACCAAGGATGCTTACCTGAGATGATATAGAGATGCTCATCGGGGAAAGTGTCCCGAAGTGGTACCTGGTCCATGGTGTCACCCTCTAGTGTGTGAGTAAGCCTACTCATGTGGTCCGCCACCAAGTTTTCTGACCCCTTTTTGTCCTTTATCTCGATGTAAAACTCTTGAAGAAAGAGCATCCAACGGATAAGTCGCGGCATTGCATCTGGCTTCTTCAGGAGGTACCTCAAAGCTGCATAGTCAGAAAAAACAACTACTTTAGAGCCCAATAAATATGAACGGAATTTTTCTAAAGCAAATATGACAGCAAGAAACTCCTTTTCTGTGATAGTGTATTTTGATTGGGCTGAATCCAATGTCCTTGATGCATAGGCAATCACATGTGAACGTCCTTCCACCCTCTGAGATAAGACAGCTCCAACCGCGAAGTTGGAGGCGTCACACATAAGCTCAAATGGAAGGTCCCACCGTGGGGGCTGTATGATAGGTGGAGTGGTCAGACACTTCTTCAGCTCATCAAAGGAAGTCCTACAAGAATCATCAAACACAAAATCAGAATCTTTTTTAAGTAATCGTGACATAGGAAGAGCGATCTTACCAAAATCTTTGATGAAGCGCCGATAAAATCCTGCATGCCCTAGGAATGATCTAACATCACGTACACATGAAGGATATGGTAAGGATGAAATAATGTCTACCTTAGATCTATCAACCTCTATACCATTTTTTGACACCACATGCCCTAAGACAATTCCATGCTCTACCATAAAATGACACTTTTCAATGTTCAGGACTAGATTCTTCTCAATACAACGATTCAACACCTTTCCCAAACTCTTTAGACATTAATCAAATGAGGATCCATAAACTGTAAAATCATCCATAAATACCTCCATGCAGGTCTCAATAAAATCAGAAAAAATACTCACCATGCATCTCTGGAAGGTACATGGGGCGTTGCAAAGTCCAAATGGCATCCTTCGGTAGGAAAAGGTACCGAATGGGCAGGTGAATGTCGTCTTCTCCTGGTCCTCCGGAGCTATAGGAACCAGAAAATATCCAAAAAATCCATCCAAGAAACAATAGTGTGTCTTCCCAGCTAGTCTCTCAAGCATCTGATCAATAAATGGGAGGGGGAAATGGTCCTTGCGAGTGGACTAATTTAGTTTCCTATAATCAATATACACACGTTAACTGTTTTGCACCCTCATTGGAACTAAATCATCTTTATCATTTTTTACAACAGTAAAACCAGTTTTCATATGCACAACCTGAATTGGACTTACCCACTGTGAATCTGAAATGGGAAATATTATACATGCCTCGAGCAATTTCTCAGCTTCCTTTTTAACAACTTCCAGGAGGGTGGGATTGAGTCTCCTTTGTGGTTGTCTCACCGATTTAGCCCCATCCTCCAAGAGAATCCTATGCATGAAAATGGAGGGGCTAATACCTGATATGTCAGCCAAGGTCCACCCAATCGCCTTGATGTTCTCCCTCAAAATATTCAAAAGCTTTTTTTCATGTTCAAAATGGAGATTGTTAGCAATGATAACAGGTAATCTCTCAGCACTCAACAAGTATGAGTATTTTAGATTTGGTGGCAATGGCTTGAGTTCTAATGAAGGAGGGTGTAGTTTGGATGGAGACATTGAAGGAACTGAAATATGTGCACAAAGAGCATCAATATCAAAATATACATCATCAAAATCATAGAATAAATCATCAAATCCATCAGCATACTCAACAACCATTTCATAATCAGAGTGAACATGATCAAAAATCAGAATATGAATCCACATAAAAATCAAATCTTAGAGAGTCTTGTTCATTAGAAACAGGTGTGGAAGTTCTCTTAGACATTAAACCAGAACCAATACTCATAATCTCCCTATGCATAGGACAATCCAATTCTATGATGTTTTTACGTGGTGGTTCAAAATGGGAGATAACAAAAGCAGAATGGTCCTCTGAGGGGTACTTCATGGAATCCATAACATTTAATATCTCAACTTCATCTCCAAACTCCATGGAAAGTGTACCCTCATTGACATTTATGATAGTTTTTTCAGTTTTGAGGAAGGGTCTACCTAAGATAATGGGGGCATGAGAACGTACCTGATCATCCTCCATGTTAAGCACATAGAAGTATGATGGAAAGATCATGTCTCTTACCTGAACAAGTACATCCTCAAGAAATCCCGCTGTATATGTCGTAGCTCTATTCACCAACTGCACCACTACTCTTGTCGGCTTTAACTCACCAACCTGCAAGGAAGAGAATACAGAGTGAGGCATCACATTTATTGAAGCACCTAAATCACAAAGAGCATCAGAGAAGTCCAACTCCCCTATGGTACATGGGATGGTGAATGTCCCGGGATCCTTGCACTTTGATGGCATTGCTAGAGTTGGTGTAATGACTTTCGAGACATTCCTTCCAAGGTTGATCCTCTCATTTCCCTTGAGCCCTCTTCAATTGGTACAAAGTTCTTTTAAGAATTTCGCATACTTTGTAATTTTCTTAATGGCTTCAAGTAGAGGAATGTTGATCTCCACACACTTGAATGTGTTCAAAACCTCCTTTTGCATTGCTTCTTCAACCATCTTCTTGGTTTAATCAACCCTATTTGGAAGAGGAAGGGGTTTAGGAGGTACATCATCAATCTTTTCCTTACCTTTATCTTTCTCCTTGGATTGCTCATCAGTTGGTATGGAATGCGGATTATCTGGAGTAGAGGTGAATGTCGGTGGAATGGTAGGTACAGATGTATCATTCATTTGCTTCCCACTTCTCAATGTGATGGAACTAACATTCCCGTTTGTATTTGGAGTGGGTTGGGAAGGTAGATTTCCAGAATTCTTACATACAAGTTCATGGAGGGCGGTGGCAATCTGGCTCATTTGAGTCTTCAACTCTCTCAGTTCCGAACCTTGAATCTTTAGCTCATTCTGTTGATTAAGAAAAATTTGTTTCAAAATATCATCAGTGTTAGAGTCTACCTTGTGTTGGATATTACCTTGTTGTTGACTCGTTGATGTTTGAGCTTCGAATCTCTTTTGGGGTTGTTGGAAACCCTGTTGGTAAGGTGGAGGCTGCTGGAAGTTTGGTTGAAAAGGGGGCCTTTGTTTTTGTCTAGAGACATACCTCATGTACGACTGATCTTTCCACCCTTGGTTGTATACTGTATCAAACTTCTTTTGGGGATATGGTTGTTGTTGTTGCTGCTGAAATGGTCTCCCAGGGAACACTGCTGCACAATCTTCTGTCTCTTGTAGTTGTGGGAAACAGTCAGTTGGGTGGCTTGTCTCAGTGCAAATGCCACATGGCCTTGAAGGAGGGGGTTGGGATATCTTTTGAGCCAATTCAATCTGCCTCACCATAGTTTTCAATTCTTCTAACTTAGTATCAATAAAATTACTTTCATGATAAGAAGGACTTACTTGATGTACTCCTAGAACATGTGGTGTACCTCAATCACCGAATTGTTGAGAGTTTTGGGCCATTTTGTCAATCAATGCTCATGCAGCTACTGGTGTCTTGTCCACCGCTGCTCCTCCAGCTGTAGCATCCACCATGCTCCTCTCCATGGGTGTGAGTCCTTCATAGAAGTATCGGATGAGTAGTTGCTCCTTGATTTGGTGATGTGGGCAGCTTGCACACAACTTCTTGATTCACTCCCAGTACTCATACATTGACTCCCCTTTGGCTTGCTTGATCCCCGATATCTCTTTTCAAATGGATGTTGTCCTTGATGCTGGAAAAAATCTTTTCATGAAAAGACTTTTCAAATCATTCTAACATGTTACATCTTTAGGTTGCAAATAATACATCCAATCTTTTGCAGCTCCATCAAGTGAGAATGAGAATTCTCTTAATTTGATTTGATCTTCAGAAACATTTCTTGTTTTTAACGTTGAGAAAACCACATTAAATTCTTTAAGGTGTTTTTTGGGATCCTCACCAGAGAGGCCCTGAAAGTTTGGAAGTAAGTGAATTAACCCCGATTTTAGTTCATAGTCCGATTCGATATTTGGGTATGCAATACAATTTGGTTGATAGTTAATATCTGGTGCAGCCAATTCTCGAATGGTTATATTAAGTTAATTTCCATTGTTTTCAGCCATTGGTTCCTCTTTTATGTTTGAATTTGAATAGCTTCCAATTTCAATGTTTCCAGAAGAGAGGAATTCACCAACTGGTTGAATATTGAAACTTCCCGTAGACTGAGAATTTCTGATTCGAGCCCTAAGGCTGCGTTCAATATCAGTGTCAAGATCTAAGAGATCTTTGGGATTAGTTTGTGTCATAGATCAAATAAAAATGAAAAGAAAGAAAGTGGACCATAGTAAAATAAAAATGATAAGTTTGAGTTGATGGTCCAAAAATAAGTAGAAGAAAATAAAAGAAGAGGAAGAAAAATCAGATTGGGTAAAGAAGGAAGAAAGAAGAGAGGAAAAGAATAAAATGTAAAATAAAATAAATAACTCTAATTAGATGAAATAATTACTTTCATCCCCGGAAACGGAGCCAATTTGAAAGAGCGTTGTCGTGGGCTCCCCCAAATGATTAGTGTGATTTTGGGGTACTTAGGTGCAGAAGAGTGGCTGACCAAGGTCGTCTCTCAAAGGAGGAAGTGAATTTAAACAATTTTTAGAGGTATTCTAGAAGTAAAATAAAAGAGAATAAAAACACTACATGAAAGGATGGGGGTGGTTTTTTATAGTTTATGAATCTAGAAAAAGTTTGCGGGAAGAAGATTGTATTTTTTTTGTTTTTAGTTTTGAAATGAATTTTGATTAAAATGACACAACATGAAGATGTTTTTTTAAAAATCTATTTAAAAGACGTAATCGATCTAACTCTACCTATTCACTTTATTAATAATAATTATCATTTAAATTAACATTCACTTAATTATGATCCCTTAATTTGTTAAATCCTGAACCCTATGAGAAGTAACTTTACCATGAAGATGATGTGAATTTAACCCTAGGCTAACTTCGGAACATGCAATCGCAGCACCCTGCTTTGATTGATTTTCTAAGATTAGCTTATGGTCAGTGGTAAATTAAGGCACATATTGATTCTGGAAATGAGGATGAATTGTGTTTAGGGATTATATTTGAACTCTACAAATTTATCCCCTATGGTCTTGTATTACCGATTAAGATCGTGCTCTCACAATTTACACAAAATCCCGACCTCACGTGTTTTTGTGTTAATTGTTCAATTGTTTGCTTAGTTTCTTACAATTTAAAAACACAATTCATGGATCATATTAAGTGAATTACAGTATCTCATTTATTCAAAATAATTAAATTAAGAGGTTAGAAGATAGATCGATTACTAAAAGACTACTCTTCCATGGGTGGCGTAATCTTCGTAGAAGCGTTTTGCATGTGCAAAGGTTTAAAATGGGTATAACCCAATAACGCTTCTACTCAATAATTCCATCCCAATTAGTAAGATTAAGAGAAGAAGAAATTTAAACAAAATAGAAGAAAATAGAAGAAATAAAAGAAGAACAAAGAAGTTTATTACATAAACAAAATCATTACAACATGAAGGAGAAAAAGAAGGCTTCGTCGAAGGGATCCTTGCTTCAAGAGCTACCCTTATTGAAATGGTTGGATAATTGGAGTGGATCCACTTCTCCTCTGCCCTAAACATCCCAATGCACGTTCCAACTCCTCAAAATGATAAAAACTCGAATTTATAGAGGGGAGGGGAGGAGAGGTTACAAGTGGTTTCAAGTGTGAATGTTGAAATTCGGACAAATATTTTATGCCACCTTTCACCGCACATTTGACCGCCGAAACGCGTGAATTGGCCAGCCTTTCAGAAGGATAAAATGTGTGTATATTTGTCTTATATCTCCTCTCCAACTTTGGGCTCAATAAAAATTCATATGAAGGAGTTATGGCCGAAATACAGAAGCTTCTCCATTCTGGAGAGCCCAGCCCAACTTTGACTTCATGGCCCAATTTCAACAACCAAATGAACTCTTTAGCTCTAGTGTCCTGAATACAAGTTGTAGATAATTAAGTTAGGAACACGGTTACAACATTTCAAATTGAAATAATAAATATAAAAATATTTATATTCGAAATACTACAGTAAATTATAAAGGGTAAAACTGGAATTTTCATCAAATATTCAAATGAATGATCTAATCCCTAATATTTTATAAATAAACATATTTAACACAATGTGAGGAAATTATATCATTTATTATCAATAAAATATTCAATAAAATAGTGTTTTATCACATCGTATCATTTATAATATAGAACATAGTGTTTCTTTCTTAAAACTCAGTACGTTAGAATAATAATAGTTAAATATCTTTAATAATAAAAATTTAGTATCTATAATGAGTATGATATATTTAAAAGAGAAGAATATATAATATCTAATTTACTCTATTATGTGTTATATATATTCGTTGATAAATAATCTTTAGATGAAACTACAATCCTTGAAAGGTTGGTAACGTAGAAAAAAATTATCTAGGAAGTGGGGAAGTATTATAGGAAAGCATATTGGATGTAATTTTCTAATCTATAATTGTAAAACATTGTGAATAATGTAGGAGTTTATGTGTTCTTTTATAAGGGATGGAAATGACATAATTGTAATTACATGAATTATTAATTTACATTAATATCGTAATATGTAATGTGGAACAAAGGAATTATAAAATATAATATAAGACGTTAATAAGAATAAATAAACAAAATATTTACATCTATTAAAATGTTATATATATATATTTTCTTATGTCATGGGTAAAAACATTTTTCAAATTTTAACCATCAATAAAGAATCATAAATTTGAACCTAAATCCATTATCGTAAGAAAAAACAAAAAAATAGTTAATCTAACTAAATTTTTACATGATGATACAATATTTGGAATCCATTTATATTATTCAATTTCTTCATTTTTATAATTTTATTTTTAATACTAAATTAAAAACACACAGAAGATTGTTTTTATGAAAATGCCAGATTCAATCCTAAAAAACATTTCACAATGAAATCATGAAAAAAATGTGGGTTCCATGAATATTTTTCTGTTTTAACAAAAAAAATAAAGGAGTTATTATTATTTATGAGGAAATATATGAATTTAATTATTCAACAATCCCATTAAATTAACAGACCTAAGAATAGTTTATAATTATAATACAATACAACTTATCTTAAAATATATCAATTGTGTGTTCCAAAATTTTAAAAAATGTTTCCAAATAAAATTTTAACACATTAATAAGGTAATTGTTTTAAATCCTATCATATGATAAAATAAAGGGAAATATTATATTGATTTTAAATCATTACCCCTAGATTTACGTATTTGACCTTTTTTATGCTTAAAGGGTTGAAAAATAATTACTATGGCCAAAATTCATAATGACCAAAATTAAGTTGATATTGTTACATTATAATTATTATTATGATAAAAAAATAATGAATATATTTTACAATAATACATTTATAAAATTTAAAAATTCATTTTAATAAATGTGGTAATGACACCATGAAAACCATTTTTAGAGAAATCCATTTTTTAGAATAAAACATGATATATTGTTATGTCATGCCTACATGAAGCAATTTGATGGTTGTTTAAAATTATTATTTAATATATAATGTATATATTGTGTGAAAACAATTCATCAATTTAGATTACTTTAATTTATTGATATTAAAACACATTATGATAATAAAAATATTTTCCACAAAACATTTCCTTAACCTTCAAATGATCTTATTTTCATTTCATACCCCCTGACAACAAATGAATTCATTTTATAAATTTTTATAAAAATATTATATTCATAATTCTGTTAGTGATATTCATACCCACTGATCCAATAACCTGGGTATAAGTGTCAAATTATATAATAATATTTCAATTGTATAATGTGGTTTCTATATTCATAGTATTCTGTATAGAGAAATATATCAAATAAATTAAACTGATTTAGAGATTCATATATCATACAATATTGGGGTTTTGTAGTTACAACATGTAAATTTCCTTTCTATTTTATTGGAGGAAAAAAGTGTTTTTCAAGTTATAATTTGTGAGATAGGTGTTCCACCCATCCCACATCATTGAATGGGGTTTTCTAGACATCGAAGGTCATTCTAGCTTTTTAGAGTACCTGTTGGAGACCATGAACATGCTATAGAGAAATCTATATGATCAATATATTCTACTGGTGTGGACTATTTTTTATCATGGTAAACTAAAATAATAATTATAAATTATTGAAAATGAGACATATTCTTTGCACCGACACCTTTTTCGGTTGATTACGATTTTCAAGGTGAAATCCTTGAAATCAAAGTGGATTTTTTAACCTTTATATTTTATATTTCAACATATAAATTATTTTAAATAATGTTTTGATGATTAGTATATTTTCATCAACATTTTTTGTCTCATGAGAAGTAATAAATATTGATATATATATATATATATTAATTATGTATGATAGAATATGTCAAAAAAATTTCATTTTATGTCATGGAATGTTCCTAGTATAAGGATGTTGGGTTTAAACAATGATATTTAGTTATAAAAGATTTTAAGTTCGTTTAATCATAGTGTGAAGGGTGTTTTTCTCACCTTTGGTTTTTCTAACATGGCCTGAAAACAACAATAATAACATGAATCCTTGGTTAGGGGGTAGTTTCTCCCTTTCAGAGGTTTATTATAGGAAATTAATATATAAATAAATAAATATTTTTATAATTCATAAACATAGTCACTTATTATTTATACCCCCTTAATGCCTCAAATTATTTTTTGATAGTGATCCTAATTTAGGGGAGGGGGATATAAAATATGAGACCCATTTTTGATAATCCACATGGAGTATCAATGTTAGAATAAGAAAATTTACATGGTAATCTTCAAAAACCAATTCTAGTGATAGGTTTTTATTTATTGTTGATATTTTTTTCCATTCATCGGGATTCAAAGTATATAACATTATTCAATAGATTTTTCCACATTTTTAATTTATTTTATGTTATTAATTTATAATTCTTATAAAAAATCATTTCTCATGAAAATCTATATCTTATATTGATCACCACCTGTTATTTTATTCCCTATCAATGGTTTCATAATCCTCTTATCAACCACTAGAAATCCCATCAATGTTTTTTAAACAATTTTATCACATTTCACTAAATGATTTCATCTGTTTCCATTAGCATGGATTTTATTTTGGAATATTATTCTAGGATCAATGAAAAATTTATATTTAAATCCTTCAAATAATATATTTGTAGTGAATGTATTGATAGGGGTTGTATGATAAATAACATGTGATAACTGATTACTAGATGAAATAGATATTTAGTGTCTCTATGTTGAAAAATATGGTGTTCATTGAAGATACAAATGAATCAATTGAGATTTATTTTTATAGTGATACTGGTAAGGAAGACAACTTAAAGAGTTACACCAATTATGGGAAAGCATTATGTTGGTATTATTCCCTGGTTGTAATGATGTAATATGACAATGGGTATATTTATATAATTCTACATTGGGTATGTTATTAAATAGTGTTTTATTGTGTTTCTTAGTTTTTAAGTGGTTGGTCTAGGTCCACAACATCATGGAGGATGACAAGAAATGAACTTGGAATGAGTGAAAGACAATTTTTATTAAAACGTGTATATGTATGCGATAGTTTCAAAATAGTGAAAGTTATTATCATCGATATCAAATAGAATCAAGATCATATATATGAATTTATAATTAATTATGTCACATCATGGAAATGGAATGAATTATTTTATTGTACTGGTCTTGGACAAGTAGATATGGATTGGTATATGATTCCATGTTATCATATCATGAATAGTAAGATTGTCACAGGTTGATGGAGAAGGGTCTACACTATGATTCCACCTTTTGTATGGATATCACATAATGACAAACAATATCATTCTAATATTGTTTCTCTCTATATTTTCTTTTTGAAAGAAATTAATTTTCTTTAATGACTATTCTAGGTAAAATTGTTTTATCATACCACATGATAAGTGACATAATAAACCTAATACAATCTTCATACCCCAACAATCCAATTATTATTATCAATAATTTTCATCATAGTAGTCCCATGGAACATTCTCTCTTGGATGCATTTATATGTCAATACATGAGTCAAAAAGATTTAAATTAGGGTATGGTACCCCCACCACACTCAAGGCATGATTCATATATCAATTGTGTTTGGTACTCTACATTAAGGATCATAATAGTGGAATGATACATTAATTGGGATTTGGTACTCAATCAACCTATATATATCCATAAAAATGAATTGGAGGATAAATAATTTTATAGAGTGGTTAAATTGGTTTCATGATAGTGTTATTTAAATTATTCGGGTATATTTTTATTTATACTATATATGGGATGTGAAGAGAGTGATTTTCTCCATTACTCCAAGTTCACTACTTTAGTTTACATCATTTAATTTTCTCATGGGTTATTATTTCTACCATAAATTTTTTGTTTTGAGATTATTGGTATTTCTTATTCATCTATTATATTCAATGAATACTATTATGTATATATATTCCCACCCTCATATTATAATATACACCCACATGTATCATATCTTACACAAGAAATGGATAGTTCAACATTGAATATAATAGAAAATATGTTGATGACTCATAGTGGTACATAGACTGATGAGTAATGGATTCCATTTGGGTAAATGATTAGTTATTTATGGCGACCTTTGTATCTATGTTTTTCATATTAGGTTTTCAAGGTCATTTGTTGGGTGTTTACATTTTATTATTTCATTTTTTTCATTGATTACACCATTATGGATTTCAATAGTTGATATATGTATTATATATATATATATATTAGTACGATTTATTTATCTATTATTCTCTATTATACGAATTTCACGGTTTGTGTTGAGTACTGGGGAATTTGAAAAAGGTTACCCATCTAGTGTTATAAGCCTACCCAATGATAGTCACATTTACATCAAAAATTGGATGGATTATTTGGGGGGTGTAATACTTAGTATGAAAACGTTGTAGAGGGTTCCTAGTAGCATTGGTCCTGACATTCTGATTTCTAAAACATTGGTTACCATGATGGAAATGTCATTTTCAATATAATAGTGAAATGAAAAATTAAAATATAAATATAATTTACTTTTTTATCCTTTCATATAATGAGAATATTAGAATAACTATGATTCTGGTTTCAATATTGGTGTTATGGTTTATAATGATAAATTATGTTATATTATTTTTTGAATGATCACATTTGGTATTTATTGGATTATTTAAATAAATGAAATCCTAACCAAACAATATTGAAATGGATGATTTTATTTGTTGAACGTAATCTATTATAATGGGTTTTATTTTTAATATAATCTCATTATAGATATGTAGTGATCAAATTTTTTATTTCAATGAATATTCAGTCAGGAAACTAAAATGATTTTTTTATAGGGTGGTGGAAGTATTATTTATGGATGTTTAAATGAAAAATTTACAAGGTATATTTTGTTTTGGATTTATAAATCCATTTGTTTGAATTATTTATTACGCATGACATGGATTATAATAATTATTTCATGATTTTAAATTAATTTTGTATTATGAATATATTTAGTTATAAGCATGGAAATGAGAAAGAATAGGTTGAATTTTGTGAGTTTATCAATAAGTAAAACATTAATTTTTATTTTTTTAATAATAATTTTTTTGGAAATCACATAGTGGAAATCCTCATGTAGTTTTTATTAGGGTGAGATGTTGTTAAAGTATTAGATAGGTTGTTATTGTAAAAAAAAGTACTCCTATGTATGTTTTGGGTAGTACTTTTTTTCAAATGAGTGTTAAGAAATGATAAGTGAATTATTATCCTTGTAATATTATATTTCACTCTATATATATAATTATATTCATAGATTCTTCTTAGTATTGAGAAATATTATGGTAGTGATTGTTTAAGAAATTTATAAATTATCAGTAGGTTTTTATTGGATTTATTTTGATTTTATTGGTTATTTATCGAGTGAGTTTTCAAGAATTTATTATTATTATTTATAAGGAATAAGTATAAGAGTTTACCATAAAGCAATTAGACCTTAGATATAATAAGAGTTCATTAAATCTTTTGGACATTAGATATAATTGTATGAAACAACGAGAGAATTAATTTTGTGAAATGGATGTTTGGTTAGTTCATATATGTTAAAAGGGGCGCCATTTTCTTTTGAAAATCTAGTGTGTATTCAATAGAAGTCCAATGGGCATTCCAGCCCCATTTTTAAGAGGTGAAATTTTTATCTTTCACGGTCTGAATTATTATGGAAAATAAATTTATAGTTTATATTTAATATAAAAATGATATTTCCTTCCACTAATGATACACTAAAAACAAAATTGCATCCTATGATTTTTCAATTATATCCTTCTTTTTTAAAGTTATGATTTTTTTTACAAATTATGATTTCCATGAAATGTTTTCTCTATAAAATTATGGGTTTTATATATAAATATTTTTAAATTTTAAATATAATACTTACTAAATGAATTTTTATGTTTTGATGAATAATGATTGATTTCTGTGTTTTTCATCGATTAATTATGAATTTGATGAATATTTATTTATTATAGAGAAAATTGGATGTTGGGAAAACTCCTCCAAAGTGGGCTTAAAATTTTAATAAGTTTATTATAATTAAATTTTTATGATAGTCTTTACATGGGTGTGTAGATGGGTGAAAATTTATTTTTTATACAGGCATTTTATCCCACTATGATTTACGAATGGAAAATTGATTATTTTCTAGGATATTGGAAAAGTGCGAGACATCGGGAATGATCTGGTGCTATGAGGTAACTCCAATATACATGATTAAAAGAATGGATAACTAAAATCATTTCTCATATGGGGAACTTGGAGAGTAATAGAAATATTTTTTCCTCCCAAATGAAGATCCATGTAATGCATTTTGGGAGTGATAATTGGACTGTCAGGTTTTAATAAGCTCTTTTTATCCCTTAACATGAAATTATTTTCGGAAGACATGATGTTTTCATGGATTTTTGTAGAATTTTATAAAAATTATTTTTAAGAAAATTCAGATAAAAACTGATATATTAAAATTATTATTTTCAGAGTAAAAACATATCACTAGTTTAATTTGGATGTAAGGTTATATTTTTTTTGATATTTATAAAATATGGAATTTGAAAAATAATAGTTATTCTTAGTTTTAAATATATTAGTAATGATAAAAATTTGATAAATAAATATTCCCAGTTTAAAAAGTTTTTCATTAACCATTTACTTTTTATAATTAAATAAATTTATTACACATTCTTAGAAGAATATTGGCTCTAAAATCATGTTGAGATTTTTACCACCCTAATATGTGCACATTGGGAGACATGTGAACATGTGTAATCATTTTATTGTAAAATAGAATACACGATTCATCATTATTGGTTAAGAAATGATCTATATTGGAGATATAAAATCTTTGTAATTCTCTATGGTTTAGGAAATTTTATTTCATTAGTTAAATATTTTGTGAGTAACTACAAAATTTTGAAATAAGTAAAATAGAACAAAAAAATCATTTTTCAAAAAGTAAATTAATATCTATTAAAAATAAATTATAGAAATTTAATTTTAGTGTATTACCAAAGTTATCTGCATTATAAAATCTATTTAAAGTATATTATAATTTTTCATCATTTTATTCTTTAAAAATATATGTCCTCTAATGCCATTTTATGTACCCTTATGTGAAAAATATTTTATTTTTTATGATATTAAAACATATTATATAGTTTATTTTTATTTAATCTTAATGATAAAAACAATTAATTTTTTTAATACATTTTTGGATTAAATATTATGTTTCATCATGTAATTATTAGTTACTCCAACATAAATTTAATTTTTAAAATAATGACACTTTAATAAATATATTACATTTAAAGTTAAAGGAATATATTTTAAATTATGTCTCTAATATTATAAATAAATAAATAAATTAATTAATTAACACTTATTTTATTGGAAACCAATGTTAAATAACATAATGATCAATTATTGAAAAAAACTATGTTTTTTTAAAAAATATATTTTCAAAAGATTATATGATTTGATTTTAATTTTTAATTTATCGTATTAATAAATTGAATTATTTTAAATGCAGTCAATTTTCAAAATCACCAAGTAGGAAATTTTAATGGATTGTTATATTATGTTTTTTGTTATAAAAAATTTGTGATGATAAATATTTTATCAATATTAGTAAGAAAAAATGGGTGAATAAAGTACCATTATTTTTAAAAAAAATTAAAATGTTACAAAAACTTCTAAAATTATTTATTAGGAAAAAAACTTATTTTAACATGACTCAAATTTATCCACCTAATCCACCTACACCATGAAACCAACCAAATGACCATGTGATTCCAATCTAAACCCTTACCCAACTGATGTTCTGAATGAAGAAATTACACGTTTCTCATTTACAGAAGGACATCAATGCCGCCCATTATCTCATGTATCTCCACACAAGATGTGTTTATCATAAATTTAAATTCACTATTAATATTTATTTCTAAAAAATGGAGAATATATGATTCTAATAGGTCTTACCAAGCATTATGAATAAACTTTTATTGGTAAAATTTATCCTCATGTTTTTATTACCACAATAATTTTGTGAGGAACCCTTTGACATTAAAATTGGTATTCTTAATTATATTAATAATTGACCCTTAATTATCAAAATTATTTCCTTTTAATGTTATATTACTCTTCTATATGATTATACCAGTTATATGAATCTTTTTTCACATGTGTAATGCTACTAAAATCACTCCTTGATTCTTTACCCCCCTTTTCAAATCATACAATTCCTTTTTTATAGTCTTAATTATTTCAATGTAATTACCATTTAAAATTTCAAAAATAAATAATTTAATTTATGAATTATTAATTTTTCTTGGGAGACTATATTTATTTCTTGTTAAATGTATTTCATTATCAATTTTAGTTTTTATTTTTTTTATGGTCTCCTAATTTCCAACATCATTCCATGTTTTTTCCTTATTATGCTAATACTAAACTTGTGTATCATTCATGGGTATTAATAAATAAAGTTTCATAAAATGATAAAAATATGAATCACTTTATGAAAATTATTATTAATATATATCTTCTTGGTATAAATGTTGTTCTAGAGAGATAAACTAAGGGAGAATTCACGGTCAGGGATTCGTCAACTCAATTTATGATTTATTGGGTCATAGACATAATTTTAGGAATATTAATTCCAAAAATTAATTTTTTTATATTTTAATTTATATTTTATCTATGAATTTTAATTTTCAATATAAATAACCAATTCATTGATAATAAATTTTGAAAAAAAATTTATAACATTAATAAGAAAAATTCTCATTATGACTAATGAATCCATCCATCCATAACCATTTTCCCTTCCCTCAAATGTCTCCAATATTTTAGTGAAGAATAATATAATTTTTTATACATGAATCTCACAATTATCATTATCCCATTTCAAAATTACAATTTAATATTATTTTTATGATATGTTTTAAGGTATTTCTAATTATCAAATAATAGGCATTCGCATCAATTCAAAAGAAAGATCTTTGTATCTCACTTCATTATTTTGTAAATTTTATATATTTTCAAGGGTAATTTATTTATAAATATTTTTATACTGTTATCAATATTATTCTATTTTCTCTTCAAAAATATTTTGGAATACAATTTGCATTTTATCTTTTATGATGACATTTATTTTTGAAAAAAAAATTATTTTGAACATATATTTTTTCGCATAATTTATCTATCATGAAGAGATGTTTTGATCGTACTATATATTTTATAAGGACATGATTTATTTTTTTAAAATGATATTTTTTCTATCCTATGAAATCTTATGTTTATTTTATGACATTTTCTTAATTTATGAACAAATTATTATTTTTCATAGGGTTTATAATCATATTTTTATGATTTATTTTGGTGGCACACATATGTATGGATGGTTAAAGGTAGGTTCTTATATCACCCTTTAATTCATTTTTTCTTTCTTATATATCATGATATAGGGATAAATTAACATAGTGTGTTTATTAACTCCTTAGTAGACATGATGTGTTTTCTCTTAGTATTATGTTTGTAAATAAGGTGTTTGTTCACATAGTAGTGTGAATGAGTAGTATTTTTTAACATAGGTTTTACTATGCTTATGGTTTTGTATCATATCATTTTTTATCATGAATTTCTAAATTTTGATGATTGATTACATTTCCTTGCTATTTTTGCTTTTATGACTATAAATTTATAGGTATTCTATACAACAATGTATTATTTACTTGTTATTTTTTTTAACTATTTATAATTACTCAATGATAATTTTATTATATAATGTATTTTATCAATCATTATGATTTTCATTTATGGACCAATGTTATTTTAAATTGGATATTAATCTTAATTTCAAATTATTCTTCTTCTTTATGATATTATACCTTTTTATTCATTTTTGTCTTTTGGATTTCTAAAGAACACCCTATTTATGTTTCAAATACCCATGTTATGATAATTATTATGTCATGTTAGGTATTTATAAATGGGTATGTAGTAGAATAATTATGGAAAAATATTTTCAATTTTTTTAACATTTGTTGTTTATCTCGCTAATTTAAAAGACACTAAATCTTTTTTCCTTGTATAATGAGATTGTTATGGGTTATATTATTTATTTATTTGGATTATTTTATGAATTATTTTATCTTGAATAGATTTAGTTTGTATTAGAGAAAGGTTTAGTAATTTTTAGAGATTATTTTAAAAAATAGTCAATATATGCAAAGAGAAATGTTTGGATGAGTATATGTATAAGATAACATCCAGTTGTTTTAGTAATGTAGATTTTTTGTGGACTTAAATGAAATTATATCAGTGTATTGATACTTTATGTTCATAAATTCTCATGAATAGTGTCACCTATAGTTAGTAACCCAAATGTTGTTTTGGGTATTAACTCTATTTTAACAATCCTAAGGGAAGTTCCTTACTTAATAACAATATATTTACAAAACATTATGATGGTTTTGAATATATATTAAATGTTTAATCAGAAAAATATATTTGGATAAAATAGATTAAATTAAATGGATTCATATGATAAAAATTCCAAATCATTTATGATGTTTACCTTATAAGTTTATAGTATATTTTAGAAATATAAATTAATTTATGTATAATAAATCCTAATTTTCAACAAGCTATTGTTGTAACTTGAATACAAAATATTGAAGGTGATATTGGATTTAATAGATATTGTGTATATTCTCCTAATTAGAACATTATTATATCAGTACACAATATTATAACCTAAGGGAAATTAATACGAAACTATGTAATACTTTGGGAAAAACCCAAATCTTGTTGAGATTCTTAAGGCACTGATAAGGAAGAAACTCTTTATTGAGTCATTGACAAGGAAATTCACACCCTCTATTAGTGGGTATTAATCCATATGATTTTTCGAATCGAGTATATAAAATTTATAAAAAATTTCCATTATTTGGTTCACATACGAATAGAAAGTCATATAGGCAATTTATTACTTCGATGGAGGTGTTGAAAATTAGGGGAGTATCACTATAAATATCATGAAATGGTGTGATATAGAATCTATATAATTATATGAGTTAATATTTATATTTATGATTATGTATGATCAACAGAATCTCAAAAAAAAAATGGAGCGTAAATTAATCAAATTAATGAAAAATGTGGGTTAATATATTGGATCATATAAATAAAATTTCCCAACACTCCAAAGGTATGAATCCGGTTTCATCTTACATAATTAGTTACATAATTGATCACTTTTACACTTGCGTAATTTCTAGTATTTGAAGGGATTTATCTATATGATACATCAATAGCTAAAAATATACTAGTCTCTTTGCTATTTAGTAGAGATGGAAACCAAAATCTATCATTATTCATGGGAAAATAAAATTAAATACTATTATCATAATATCAATGATAATAAGAAAAATTGAGGGTTGAATGTAAATTTCCAAAAATGAAAAAAATATTGGATAATGAAGCTGCGTGATTTATTTAAAGGGGTTGGGAGTGTATTAATTATGGAAAAATAGAACACTAAGACCACAATTTTTGAACTAATTCTAATGGAATGTTTAAGACAATAGAACTGAAGAATGTACACAATAATGATCTTCCAACCGTACAATGCTCCTCATGTAAGGATCCTCGGAATTATGTGAATCAATTCCCAATCCAATAGGATAATGAAGGAAATGGTCCCTAGTGACTGACCAAATTTAGATAATAGGGAAGTGAGTTCAATATCACTACTGATAATGTAGATAAATATAATGATGTGTTCATATATACACATCATATATCTTCTTTATTTATATGTATATTATCTTTTTTGGATCATCGCATTCATTAATAACATAAAATTTTCCTAGATTATTGAATGGTCCACTACATAATATATTTTAATCTATCAATGAAAACCAATAGTTGCACAATGAATTGTTTTATGATTTTTAAATCTTCTATAATTTAGTAATTTGAGACAATATATTATTTAGATCGCAATATTCTTCCCTTGGGTGAATTTTTACATAATTGTTTCTCATAGATTGGCTTTCCCTATAGAAATCAATGGTAAATGTCATCTTAAAGAATATTTATTTTATATTCTAAATACTTCTATCATAATTTATCGACAAAAGGATTAATTTTAACTTCCAATATATGAAAATCATATAATATGGGTGACCATAACCAACCTGGGGTGGGGGATCCTGGATAAAAAGATTAGGGATGGCATTTTTATTGAGAAAATACCTATTATATGTGTATAAACTATGGTAGTGTGGGATGAACTACATTTTCTTCCCCATGATCTTGAGGTGGATATTTCAATCAAACTCATACTAAGTTCTATCCATATATCAAATAGTTTATATATAATAGATCTAACTAATTTTTTGGATTTGAAAAAGAAACCACATTAAAATTTGATCTTGGTATTTATATTCCATATTGTTCCAACATTAGGTGAAACAATCCACCTTTTTCCAAATATGGTAAGATCATAGTAATTTTTATTTAATATTTTGAGTTTAATAAGATCAAAATCTAGAATAATGATTTTTATATATTTATGGATGACCTATTTAATCAACTTAAGGGAATTGAATAATTATTATTTAGTAATAATTGAGCTATATTTAATCATGTATGAGTTAAAAGATATGATTAATCCAAGATATTAGAAATATGAGGTATGAAAACTATGAATTTATATTGATTTACATTATGTAGTGTAACTCTTTTTATATCCTCAAGGGTCTAATTAATAGTGTCATTTGGACCACATTAATCATTATATCTCTGAAATAATAAATGATATTATTATATATCAAATGTGAAAGAGTGAAAATGATGATCATTTGTGAATAGTGCTATAGAATATGAGATAGTAGAAAAAAACATATGAAAATATCTTAATTGATTTATTGATGTAGAAGTTTTACTTTTTCATGTAATCAATAAAATTCATGTGTCATTAGTCCCATAAAAGAAAAAACTTATCATGAAAAGATACATATTTACTACTATAACTATGGTCAATAGATTATTTTGATAACAGGTTATTACAGATGCATTCAGAGAAATTTCCCATTGCTATAAAATAAACTCCCGTAGTTTTCATTGAAGTTAGTAATATTTATTTTTAGAGAGGAATGCTATTTTTTTAGAAAATAGAAATGGGTTGGTTTTTGATATTTCATATACATTTACATGTAATTGGGATGTTTTTTAATATACACTGATGCTTCAAAAAAGGGCTTGGGATGGTTCCTCTTGAAAATTGATAAATAAATTTTCTTGATTAATTCTAATTAAAGAATCATGAAAAGATTACCCAACACATAATTTAAAGTATGCCTAAGTGAAGATTTCATTAATAACCATTAGGTATTGGAATTATATATAAAATTGGACATATATAATAATGACATGATATCGAAATATATATTCACAAATAATTAATTAAATATTTGAAAAAATAGATGGATGGAATTGATTAAATATTATTATTTATAAACACGTTACCACCCAAGGAAGGAAAATATGGTTTGGGATTCTTGGATTAGGAATTAAATATCCACAATACTAGGATTATGATTTACAAAAGTCTCAATTCTATTAGATTTATATAATATTAATCTTGATGTCACAATGAGTGGAGAAAAATATCATCATTCCCAAATTATAGATAAACCACTCATTCATGAAATGATATAACAATGCTTAAAACATGATATTCATCTAATGAAAATGGTATAGGGTATTTTGGTTTTAATCATTGATAAATATGGTGTTATTGTTTTCAAAACATAGATATATTTCCCATAAAAGATTGAGTTGAAGAAGGAATATTTGAAGGATGTACATAGTGGATCATTATCTCTCCATTCTGAAAAATATGATATATATATATAAAATGAAAAACTATAATTGTAAAATGATTATGTGGGAAATCAGTAAGTATATATCTTAATTCATGGCAAGAATACATGTTAATATGAATGAAACAACTTATTGGTATGTTGCAACCACTCCTCATATGAGTACAGAAATGGGAAGACATCACCCTGGAATTTATCATTTCTATTCAAAATAAATTTTAGGTTTATAATGGTATTTAAATTACAGTTGATTGAATTCAAAATTAAGGTAATTTTATTTCCATCAATGGACATTTTATTGTTAACTATCTCAATAAGATATACAATATGCAAGTGGTGAGGCTATAAATATTACCACTACCCATTAAATTTTATTATGATTCATGGTAACATCAACTTTTTTGAGAAGTATTCAATATCTTTTGGTGTTAAATATTATTTTTGTCACTATATTCCATCATCATAAATATGGTGAGTTATAAATTAAAATAAAAACTCTAGATTATATACTTATATATTGTTTTATGTTTTTCAAATTATGTTGGGATCAAAACCACCTAATGACAGAGTTAACAAAAAAATAAAACATTCCATTATATCATTCATATGTAAAAATATGAGGATATTAATGGGAATAGATATAGTTTTTTAATATGTTTAGATACAATTGGAAAGACCAAGGTGATATGGCTCGTTGTTTTACAAAAAATGAATAAAAAGTATTAATCCATTTTGAAAGACATGAATGTGGAAGAATGTTGAAAATAGTGTTATGTAGAAAATTATTGATGGGATACATGATTTGAATTTTTAGACAAGGAGTTCCTTGAAATATATCAATATATTAATGTTATGAATTTTTTAATAAAAATGATGTCAAGACCTTAATACATTGGTCAGTTCATGATCCTTGATCATATCGTGGTCATTGCTTATTCATTACCAATCAATCCACACCACTCCTAAGTACCATATATGTTCTATATATCACACTAGAGAATGTACATAATAGACCCATGACATATTATATATTCCAAATCCATAAATCTGGAACATGATTTATCATGAGGAACAACTAGTTCAAATTTTCGATTTATGAGATAAGGTTATACTGAATAAGACTACTCATATGGCCACTGATCTATAGAGAAATTGTATGTTTTAGGAGGCTACATGGCTACCTGAAGATGTTGTGGAAAAAATCCTCACCTATTTCCACCATTTAATTAAATTTCAAGGGAAATATCATTTTATGTTGTATAATGTAATGAACCACCATTTGTTAATTATATTTCACTTATTAAATACTGTGAGAGTATCCATTCTTTTATGAAACATTAATATAAAATAGAAAACCCATGATATCTTAATAGATTTATTTAATAGTACTATTTTATTATAGTTGTTAACTTTATCGATATCTCTTTACATAATAATATTATAAAAACTATATAAAATAGATTAGTAATGCAGTGATTATTTTATAGTTGAAAAATAAATTTTTCATAAAATTGTTTTTATGTATAATTATAATAAAAAAATATAAATTTTAGTAATCTAGATATATAAAATGATATAAATTTTTTTATCAAAAAGATTAAATAATAAAATGTTTTAAGTCACATTTTCAGCATAATGATTATGTTACATTGTGTGAATATTAGTTACCTAGATAAAGTGGTTATTTTCAAATGAAAAAGTAATTTAAAATTATGATAATTTTTAAATTTATTAAATATATTTTAAATTAATAATACAATATTTTAATTAAAATATATTTAAATGGACTAAAAATTTTAATTCTTTTTCAATTTTACATAATATAACAAAGAATTAATTATTAAGATGATAATTTCCCATATTTTTTTTTGAATAATTAATTTTTTTGTTAAAATTTAATTTTATCCCATTTAGAAATTTAATTTGGTTATTGAACCCCAAATAGAGATTCATCATCATGAAATTTGATAATAATGGTTATTTTTTTAGTAAATAAAATTACCATTTTTTATAAATAAAGAATAATAATGTTAAAATTGGGGGCATAATGATTAATGATTTATAAAGAATAAAAAGTCACCAAAACATATAGATATATTTTTTAGGTATTAAATTCATACCCAAATAGATTACCTAAATCCATTCCACATAATTCACATAATCCACTAAACCCATCGAAATCCCGTGTGATTTAATTCACTGCCCTTACCAATCTCAATTTTTCATTTAAATGGCCCATCATTCTCAATTATTAAAGGACATGTCTCCTGCCCATTCTCTCATTTCACTCCACCAAAAGTTCATGATCATGAATTTACCTTTCATTAAAATATATAATACTCCCCATGCTATTATGGTGGTTATATAGTGTCTTATTTAGAGTTATGATGTTTCTTGGAAAGGTAAGATTTTCGATACATTTTTTATTCATGTACTTATTTTGTGGAATTATCGTTATGATTCAATTTACTATTCTTTAATATGATAAAAAACAACCCTTTACGGTCTAAATGTTTCTCAATTTTTGTTATAATATCCATCCCCCTCTTTAAAATCATTCTACATGCCTTTTTGTACAGCCATTATGTTACGGAAATCACTAATTTATTATCTCCCTCCTCTTATCTATTCATGGACATCAATTGTTATAAACCATTAGATTTCCATTTTTCTATACATACACATGTTCATTATGAATCATCTAATTTCTTAGTGAATCCCTTTTAATGAGAGACTATATGTATACAAAATTAATCCATTTTATAATCCCTTTATTATAGTAGTCATGCTCCCAAAAATATTGTGTGATTTACAATCTTCATGTTATGAATATATAACACTAATAAAACATATCAATAATTATTGTAGCCTATGGTGATTTTGTTTTTTAAATAAGGTATTTCAGTGACCCAATTATATTAATTTTTGAGTATCTGGGTCATGATTATTATGAATTAGATATCTCTTATTGATCTCATATCACATAATAATATAAGAGAAACATTTTTCATATCACAAATTTTACCATGACAAAATATACATGAAACGATGGTTCAAATAATTCTAATATATGGATATCCAAATTTAATAATCAGAAGTACTTATAAATAAATTCTAGATAAAAATATAAACATTAATTAGAGTCTGATGGTATGTGAATATGTTTTTATTTAAGACTTGACTGATCCATTTGAACATTAGGATGTTTGATTTAGAATTAATTATATCACATTTTACATTCCAATATCAAATATACCTAATAATATTTATCATAATTAAATGGTTGAACCAAAAAAAATATAAATGAAAATTTGGAAAATTATTTTATATTACAAATTTAATTTCTAAGGTGTATGGTTGACAACTTTATATGGATAAAGGATCGATTAATGTGTCATTTAATTAATTATCAAATGGATTACATGATCATGATCAAAATACATATACACTCCCTCCATATATTAATTGTTACATTTACATCATGAGGATCAGTAATATTGATTGGTTGATCTTTATTATTGATTTCATCTACTATGGGTGAAAAGATAAGATATACTTTAAGAAACCATTTGTTCCAGATTTGGAATGTATGAATTCATAATGATTTATTTTAAACAAACATTATATAGAACTGATCATATATTATGCTAATATATTTTTAAAAGATTACCAAGAGTATTTAATAAGAGACTTTGTGGATTATATATTGGTAGAGAGTTTTTCTCCATTAATTATCAATAATAAACATATTTACGTAATATATTTAAGTATACAATACATCATGAATCAATTAAACCAATTTAAAAATGAAATTAGTTTATGTCATAATATATAATATTATACACTATCAATGGATTCCACTCATAATATTGGAAATTGTATAATGTGTGAATGAATGGAAGTAAAAAAATTATTGTGAAATTCTAGTGTATTGCAGCCAACAAAAATTATCACAGCCGAAAATAAATAATCAATAAGAAAAAATTAGGAATATAATTGATATATCATATTTTATAAATATATAAACATTAAAGGAATTATATTAAATGATCAATAAATAATTCAATAAGTATTTATATCAATTAAAAATATATTATAAATATTTGATTGGTAATTAACTGTTAGAACATTTGCTATCCAAAGAGAATCGTAACATACAATTTAAAAATTAAAATGACCAGTAAAAAATTACCTCAAATATATAAACATTGTGAAACAAAAAATATTAATATTATTATAATATAGTATGATTTATCAGATTTATTAAAACAAAAAATATGTATAAAACTGAATTTTAAATAAATAATTTTGTCAAATAATTATTAAAAACATAAAACTTTATGTATATAATTTTAATACCATCAATAACAATATTATAAATTTATTTTTATAAAATTTACATTATATATACATATATTTCAAATTTTTTAAAAAAAAATTCATTTCAAAAAAAAATTAAAATCAGTTAATAGTAAAAAAAATGTTTATACTGCATGTTTTGTGACATCATAGTGATGTAAAAATGAATCAACAATTTCTTAGAATATTTATAAGAACATAAATGAGGTCTATGTGAAAAATATCTCATTTATAAATTATAATTATAATTAATAATCCAATATTTATATTTTATAGCCAAAATTATTTATTATTCATATAATTATTTTTTGATATATTATTTTGACTAAAGTGTTTCACTAATACCATTATTTTCTGAAAATATATTAATGATATATATATACGTATATATTTAATGAAAATAAATTATTATTGAAAATTATTAATAAAATCATTTTTTCTACTAAAATAAAAAAGGCTCAATATTTGATTAAAAAATAACCCCTCTAGTACACCTATTAAAACACCCCTCCTCTATCTATTAATATTCATAACCAAACTCATTCTCAGGTAAACTATTATCTAAAATCCACCCTCTAAAACCCATCAATATTATTTTATTATATGGTTTAATAAAACCATTCCCTTAATAATCACTAGAGAGTACTCTAATGATGTATCCAAAACTAAGGAAAATTTAATCATAAATGTTCAAAAAAAATTCATTTTCTTTCCTAACCTCATGAAAATAAATTAAAATTAAAATAATATTGTTACAATTTTATAATTTTAAATTAATTATACTAAATTAAAAATTAATATATTATTTTTTCCTCTGAATTTTATGCATAAAAACACCATTCACACCATGGTATGTTAATACCACCTATATGAGGGATAATTATTTTTACCAAAATAATTTATATTTAAAAACGATTTTCTAAAATAATTAAAACATTAAGAATAAATTTTTTCATTTTTTTATTTCGTAATTATAAAAAAATATTAATAATTTTAATTAAAAATCCTCACAACCAGTTTTATTTCATAAAAAAGAAATTTACCAATAAAACAATACAATTTTAATATATTTGATTGTATTCAAAAAAAAATATATCAAATCATTTTACTTCTATGATAACATTAAACATTGATTTTTCATTTTTTAAATAACGGGACCAAGGGTTTATTACAGATTACTAATAAAATACAACTGATTCAAATATTGGTCCACAAAACAAACATCTTAGTGATAAATGAGAAATATGATAATTAAAAACAATTGACTTATATATTAAATAAAAAAATAAATATAATTAAATAGAAAATAAATTAGTTTAATATAAGTTAATTAATAAAATTCATATTATGATTCATGATTTTATATAATCTATGTTATGCAAGTGTGGATTTCTATAAGGGGATCATTCCATATATAATCAATGATTTTTTTATTTTTTTATTTCTAGTAACATATTCTTCATTTATAGTTCTTTAATTCGTTTTCTTCATTTTTTAAGTATCATTCTACTTTTGATGTCTATTTTATAATGAATTTAATATTTTATTTACTTAAAAATGAACAATGAAGTTATGTGTGATAGAAATAATAATTAATTTATCCCCTCTTAATTGAATATTTGATTAATATTATATATTCATCCTTATATCCTTGATTTATAATAATTTACTTGATGTTGATTCTAACCGTGAATGTAAAAAATCATAATGTTCCATCATATATTGAGTAATATTGGGATTCTATACATATTATTCATTAAAATAATATAATGTACTCTATTTTTTCTAAGATTTTATATCTAACTAATTCACGATGATTGATTTATATTTCAATGTTGGACACATAAGAATGATATATTATGATGATATGGGTGGGACAAGAATTTTATAGCATACAATTGATTATGTAACACTCCCTCCGTATGAGATACCATGTGCAGTGCATGTGTGGTTATTATAGAACAACCTTTTATGTCATATTTGCATTTATCATGAAATATTGTTTATGATATGATTTATATAATGCAACTCTCTCCAGCCTATCATTATTGCCGTGTTATAATGATAAAATTTCATTTATTTAATTCATTTGCGTGACTACATATGATTATAATGTTTTGTGATTTTATTATGGATTCATTTTTACTCTCTTATTTAGTTTGAATACCCTTGGCAATATATTCTCACCCCTACATTATGTATGTGTAATATAACGATATATCATACTAGATACACGACAATGAGCGTAAAAGAACACGAAAATATTATTATGTGATTGTTATATACTATCAATTAATTAGGTGATATAAATTTGAATAATTTATTTATAAAATATATATCATTCATAGATATTAAAAATATGTTAATTAAGTAAATGTAAATATTAACTCTATTATTATTGAACTCAAAAAATATAATTTCATTAGAAATGATTTTTATTTATTTTAGTGAGAAAAGAATAAAAAATTATTATATAACAATTTTGAATATTTATTTAATAAAATTAAATGAAGTTTTTAAATCATATTTTCAATATTAATTTAGCATAATTTTTTAGGGAGTTTCGAAATAGATTAATTTTTCTCTAATTGGAAAAAATATTTTTTAATTAAAAATTTATTTAATTTTAAATATTTTCAATGTAAAATTATAATTTGACTTAGATTTTAAAAATAATATGTTAATTTATATTTCATTTTTTTTTGAAAATGACATTTTAATAAGATTTTTAAAACCAATATTTTATATTTAAAAGGTAGTATTTTTTAAAAAATGGGTTTTCATTTTGTTTTACGAGTTTAAAATTAAATAACATGCTTCCAAAAAATTGATTTTAATTTTGATACATGGATTAAATTTTATGAATCATGATTTTAAAGTTAATTAAATAGACTCTTTTTAATTTATTATAATAAGAATAGTATAAATAAAAATTTGATTACCACTTAAAAGAATATATCGGGTAATTTCAGTTAAAAAATTAATAGTTTCCATTAAATTACATAACAAATTGAATAAATTTTATTGGGAAAGTATATCTTCACCATACTCATCCAATAGTCTAATTTATTAGCTTTTTAGGATATTTTTTTGAGATTATGCCATTTATAATATTGTATTTAAGGAAAAGTCAAACATGTCACCCTCATGTTTCAATAACAAAATATTTTTTTGCAGGGTGGTTATCCTAGGAATATTATCAACTATAAATAGTATTTTGAAATATATCCTACTTATCTTCATCATGGTAATATATTTTAAATTTTTTTTGAAGAAAAATTGAACTTTATTTCAATCACATAGTGATGTAATGAATATTTAGTTAATGGTAAAATGAAATAAATGATATTACACATTTTAAAATAAATATAATTTTTTATAAATTATGTGGTATATGATTTTTATTAATAAGCATGACATTTTAGCAGTATAAGAATATATATTTTTCAATAATTTTAGAAGTTATCTTGATATTCTTAAAGTCAATGTATTGAATAGTTCTTGAAATTTACATTATGGGTATTTATAATATATACTATTTTATGAAATGATATAAGATAACTATAAAATCATATATCTGGTCACATGATTACTATTTGGTCAAAGATGTCAAACATGGTCCATTAATTAGAATTTAATCAATTCGTAATAAATATATTGACCCCTAAAGAGAAAAAATTATTGTTGTCATGTTAGTAGTTAGATGGGTTAAATAAGGGATTGTAGAAAAAGATAATGATTTAAAAAGAGTACAACCAAATCTATTTTTTATGTGATTATTTTTACCAATAATTGTTAATAATCATAATCATTCACTTTTGATCCATTTTGAATTGGAAATAATGTAATATTAAATTATTATTTTTGAGAAATTCCTAGAGTTCTCGTACCCTTTATTTGAAAAGAGAACTTCTTGTCAATGCTTCAAAGTAAAAAAAAATCTCCAAAAAACAGTATATTAAAAATATTCCAAGAACATGTAACATCATTATAGAGACATTATTTAAGGAATAAAACCAACCGTATGAGCTTTAAATTATAATTGAAAATCGGTTATCAGAAGAAGATGTATAATTTTTATCCTCCTCTTTTATTTTTGTTTCTTTATAAACTTCATTATAATATTATAAAATCATTATAAAATAATAATAAAATTATATTACATAATATAGGATTTTATTATGCAAAAATAATAACTTACATCCATCTCAAACATCCATCAAATGGGAGAGGTATTTATTATTTATGTGTAAAGTGGACTTCAACCTCACAAATTCATGTAATTATTTTTTTATTCCTATCTATAAAGAGTTTTTTTAATGATAGAATTTATGTTTATATATAATTTAATGAAATTGAAATATAATATCAACATTCATGAATACGTGGGGACTACAACCTCCATAATACGATGTAAATTTTCTCATCACATCACATTAAGGATATATATATAATTATATAAAATGATGTAAAATGATATATATATATGTTATTGTTTATAATTTTGGAAGAATAAAAATATTATTACATTTTTTTCACATTGAACATCGATGAATGTTAATTTTACTCATGCGTACATATGGTCACCCATATATATGATTGAAATATTGTTATTTTTTAACAACAATAATTAATATATTGATTTAAATGTATAATTAATGTATAAAATTTAATCTTATCTCATTATTGTTACTGTAGATAGGATATAATAATGGCCTCATTGACCATAGTAAACCTACAAATGTAATTTTTCGAATTTGGAACAAAATATGTTTAAAATTTATGACCAGATATTATATTATTATGTAATTTATATGCCATGGTATTTATTGATATAAAAGTTAAAAAAAATTATAAATAATGAAAACAATTATCCAATTATTTTTATTTAGGAACATAAATATTGACTATGATGGGTTGGTGTAAAGTAAATGTATTTCTATCTCACTTTTAATTCTGTGGGACACATGAAATTTACACTACTTGTTTCATTATATTGTTTATATACTTCCAATTTATTAATTACAATAATTAATATCAATAAATTTATGGGTATACATTTAATATTATGTTATCTATATTATGGTTCTTATGATTGAATAGAAATTTTAGAGGTAATGGTTTATTTTACAACCTTGTCATTAATTGAGATTGATTTTTTAAGTCTCAAGTGGTAAATATTTTATTTTTTTGTCTATGTTTTAAAAAAATATTTTTAAAAATATTTTTAATATTATCATAAAATTTAATTATGTTCTTTTATTCTTGTTATATTTTTTTAGAAAATGGGTTGAAAGTAATTTTTGAGTGTTTTACCATTGATTTACCCAGGGAATCTACCGAAAAAAATATTAAATGATTATATATTAGCTTATATGGGTTGAATTTAATTTATTACATTCATAATACCATATTTATTTTAAAATTACATTAATATATTACATGATTATTTTCAATGAATATTTATCTATTTATAAGTGCATAATTGTTTATAAAGAGAAGGGTTTTTTAAAATTTAATGGTTATTTTCTAAAAAATTATTCCAACTGTTATTCAAAATTAATTTTCCATCCCATATGACGTCCATTGATGTCATTTAAACATTAATGGGGATATAAACCAAGGATATCATCCTTATTAATTTAGAGGATGGTTTCTATTTTTTATGAAATACTATTTATAAAACTCTTTACTATTCCATGAGATATAATTTGATTAAATTATGAAATGAGGAATTATTTATGAATCATGTTTTTTCTCCACAGGTTGTTATATGATTTAATGTTTATGAAGTCCATTTATTTTCATTGGATCTGACTTTATAATTTTTTTACAATTTTGTGTATTCTATATGTATGGTATTAAATATGTGAATTTATTTAATTTATAGTTTTCTAATATGGTTATGCTATAACCAATGTGGGTGGTCACATTATAACCAATTAAGGGAGGGACATGAATCCCCCGATAAACCATTTGGTAAAGTGTGATATCTCATGAGATAAATAGGATTGGAATGTGAAGTAAACCTAATCTTATATGGATACTTTTTGAGTATGATATTATTATGAGTAAACCATGACTATTATGATGGTTTTGGAGAGAATCTATTCAACTGTGATAGTCCAGGAGAAGAAAATTTTCAAATTAAGAAATTATTTTAACTTCTTATGAGTGTTACAAAATTACATGTATTATACCAATGTTAATACCATGAATAATGTACTTCAATAAAATTATTATTTATGTATTATGAACTAAAAATATATAATCCATTACTCAAAATTATGACCTATCATATGTAGGGTGCGGTTTTCAATGGTTATGATCATTTTTTCATTCCCTTTTCTAATGTTATACTTATATGATCATTTATGTCACACCTATCTACCCTTACATAGTATTTGATCTCACCATTTTCTTATGTAAATTTTATCTTAACCATGGAGAATGGTTTTGAATATTTTATACAGAAGAGGATTACAATATGTGATTATTTTACTCAGAGATGATATAGATATATATTAACTAGTTTTACATAAACCCATTTTTTAAAGAGTTTTTGATAATTATTGAGAAATATAAACATATAAGGACCTTGGGTATGTATGTGAAGAAATGTGGATTAGAACGATAACAAAAGTGTGAAATGGTTTCACCATATACGACATGACTCTGAGATTTCATGCTTATTATGATATTTTTTACTATTTATATTATGCGATAGATAATACTTATGTTCATTTTTTAGAGCAAATATTTTTTCCACATAGATAACCATGGAATTATAAATTTATTTGGTGATAATGTATTTTTTTAATATGTTCACTATTTTTTGAACCCATATGCTTAATGTATATAAAATAAAAAGGAATTATATTTGAGGGAATACAAATTGAATTTTTGTTTGAAGACTCGTATGATTTTATAATGGGGTTTTTGGTGATTTTGAATATAATATGGAAATAGATATCATATAATTGATAATATATGATTAGTGAATGTAAATTTTTCAAATATATAAAATAAATTTATCTTGTATTATTATTTTATCAATTAGTTATGGCCTATTTGGTTCTAATCTATATATGGAATATTTTGAGTAATTTAATGGATAATCATTTAGGGAATGATATATATTGTACATCAAGAATTATTAGTGAATTTTAGAGATTAAAATAGTTTTCTTCATGTAATGGTTTTTTATTTATGGAATCATCATATCATGTCAAACCCATTTTGGGATTATAATTCATATGCATAAGAGGATCACAATTTTATAATTTTTCATTCACATATCTCTTAAATATTTATTTAGTGATTTGGAAATGAAAAAAAGTGTTCTGAATATTGATATTTTAGTCAAAATAATTAAAATGTGATGGAAATTTATTAAATAAAGAAACTATACATGTTATGTAATTATATTTTTACATGTTATTATAATATGTGGTAATTTAATTCCAGATGTCTGGGAAAATGATCTTGAAATAAAAACCATATCCATTTACTTTTCATTCCATGAAATAATTGTCATTTTAACCCATCATGGATTTATGTATTTTAAATTTTAAAAATTCTCATGGTCATATTCCATATCAATAAACATTAATAATTATGATATTTGTGTTTCACTCAGATTGATGTTTTCATTTCCCACTAATTTTCTCTTATTCAGAAACCTATTACGGGTAATCTCAGGTGGCCTTTATACAATCCTTTCTCACTTTTTAAGAGGATGGTTTTTAAACCTTTTTGTGATGTAGGATTTCAACAATGGTATTTTGAAAACCCAAACCCTAATTACTGATACCATTCTCAGGTTGCAATGATGCAATTTATTGAAGTGGGAGAATGTAATATCTTGAGATAGTATTCAAGATACGCAATGTTGATCCTATTTAATCAAAAAATATTATTATGTGACTATTGTAACATAGACATTAAATTGGAGTGTATAAATATGAATAATTCATTTATTGTTATGTAATGGTCTTACTCATCGATAAATTATTAATTAATGTTATGTATATTGGCACTTGATTTTTTAAATAATTCAAATGAAATAAATCTTTTCCTTTATGAATTTTATTAATTATTATTATAAAATAAAATAATTAGTTTATATATAATTAAAATAAATTATTTGATAAAATGAAATTCATTATTAAAATTAGAATTTAGAAATTATATTAGTTTTAATTGTTGTGATTTTTTTAAAATATTGACCTATTATTGAATGGTGAAAATATTAATTTTTTTGAGAAATATATTTTTGACATTATTTTATTTAATATGTATATTTCTGTTTTCGATTAATTTTAAATTTTTTTAATTTTCATTTAAATTATATTTTTTGAAATGAATTTTATGATTTAATTAATATAAATTCATTTTTTATTTAAATTGGATTTATTCTGAAAAAATGTTATTTGTTTCTTTTTTATGGTTTAAATTAATATTAAATTTACCCACATTAGTTAATTTTATTTTTTAATGTAGTTTCAATATTTTTTTAACTTGGAGGTCCCAACATCGATAATATGTCCCTTTTAATTTTGGACATCATGATTTGTATGCTTAATTATTATTTACAACCACGATCAATTGTAAATCAAAAATTTATATTAAAAATAAAATGAAAAGAACAAAAGAATTTAAAAAACACACAGATAAACCATTTTGAATAGGTATAACTCCATCCTAATCATCCAAGGGTCTAAGTTATGAAATTTGGACCCCTTATATTGCATTATGACCTTTATAATATTTTATTTAACAAAAAGTCAAGCATATTAGCCACTTATTTTTTATAGATAATATATTATAAACATTGGGTTATCATGCCGATATTCTAGACAATTAATATTATTTTGAAATATAAAGGATTATTCATCATCGTTTTAATTTATTTTATAATTTTATTTTTGAAATAATTACCAAAACTTTGTGCCCAATGTTGATGTAGTAATTATTTGATTAATGTAGAAATAAAATAATTGTTATTAAATATATTAAAATAACTCTATTTTTAGAAAACTAATTTTATAAAAAAAATTCTAGATGTACATGAAATTTTAATGATATAATAAGATATTTAGTTCAAATTATATATTTTTTTATACTATTATTAAAGTCAATGTAATGAATTATTCTTAAAATTAACATTATTTGTACATTGTAGGAGATTATATTATATTAAATATAAATATTCAAATTTTTAAAATTATACCATGTAATTATTATATATTTTATAATGTCAACCTATATCCATTTATTGGGTTTTTTCTTTTATAGTAACTACAGTAACCCTAATTGATTAAAATACCTTATTGTCTTGATAAGAGTTAAAGGGGTTAAATTTGTGTTAATGAAAAATGATAACGATCAAAATATAAAAAAACCTTAAAACAATTTAATTGATTTTTATATTTACAGATAATTAAAATAATATGATATAAATTCTAAACATTTGAAACATTTATAATTGAAGATAAATTTATATTAATTTTATTTTTATGAAATTACAAATGTGTCATTCAATTGTCAAATAAATGAGAACATATTATTATCAATACGTAACACATAATATACAATTTGGTACATATAAAACCTACCCAAATGCAGTCCTATAATCAATTATAACATTATATAATTCTTAGTTAATATAAAACCCCATACTTATTAGGATATATTTTTAAATTAAATAATCATTTCCATAAAAGAGGTATAATTTTAACATACTTGTTTTATTTTTGCTTCTTCTCCAAACACCATAATTTTTCATTAAAAAAATATAAAATAATAAACAAATATAATACATATAATTATATATTATTTTCCTAAAATAATATAATATATTCTTCTAAAATATCAATCACATGGGAGAAGAAATCATTGTTCTTGTGTATGAAGGTCTACCACCTCACAAACTGATGTAATTTGTTTTCCATCGCTATCTTTCAGCACTGGTTATAATTATATAATTATGGATTATATATGATATTAATTCCATATTTATAAATTTAAAAAATATAATAATTCATATATGTTCTTAGCATTCCATTCACTAAAAAATGTTAAAGACGTTCGTGCATACATGTGGAAAACTGCCTCCATGATACAATGTGATTCATTTTTAATGAAATCAGTGGTTGATGTATATACATAATAATATTTATAAAAATAATATTATATATATATTCTTATTTACATTATTTAGAGGCCAAATAATACTTAGAGTCATTATGTAATTATTGTTGATAAATAAAAACATATGTCATGCGTACGTACGACCTACCATCTCCATGATTGTAACATATATATTTTTTAAAACCATATTTATCATAAGAATTTAATAGTATAATTAATGTAAAAAATTTACAATTATTAAATGATTATTATTCTATATATTGTGGATTAATGACCTCTTTGACCATAATTACCCTACGGAATTCATTTTGGAGGTATTAGCCAGTTATCGCTAAATTATCGAATGTGAAAACAAATGATAATGTAATTGTTATAACATGATAATAACTAAGATATAACTAAAAATTAAGATGAATATATTCCTTAATAATGTAAATTATTTACCTAATATGGAAGAAAATGTATTTACACAATGAGTTATAGTCAATGGAATGGATTTTAATCCCACTTATATTTATTAACAGAAGATGAATTATAGAATACTTATTTTCCTATTGGGTGGTGTATCCCTGTCCATTTATTATATCTTCATATTTTAACATTAAAATAATGGGATATTAATCTTCAGATTAATTTCAATATTTCATGCAGATTAATATTCTAAATTTACTAATGTGGAAATGGATTATTTTATAATCACTTCTTTATATGGGATTGTTTATGTTAAATTCTATGATACATAATTTTTTCGTTCAAGTCCACATTTTCTAGAAATGATTCCAATTTTTTTTAATATTCTCCTATTTATTTTTGAAATAATTTTTTCAAGTTCATTATTTTTATTGAATATAGTTCGAAAGGAATATTTACGTAATTTTACAAATTGAGGTACTTTGTGGCTTTTCTAAAAAAAAGAATAAAAGGAATTTTTTTAACTTATACTAAATGAATTGAACATACCACAATCATGACTCCTCCATTATTTTATTTTTCCATTAATATTTTATGTATTTTTTTAAAATTAAATGTTTTCATCTATGTGTTTCTATTTTTAAAAATGATAATTTGTTTAAAACTTTAAATGTTATTTTCCTCAGTAATTAGTCCATGCATTCTTACAAAATTACTTAACATCTAATATGATATCCATTATTTTTACTTAATAATTACTCAGTATATTATCCAAGGATATCATCATTTTTAATTATATATTTGGTTTATGATTATAATCAAATGTTGTTTATGAATCATGTTACCTTTTGGGAGTTATACTTTGATGAAATGATGACATATTTATGATGAAAATTTCTTTTACCTAGGTTATTCATAAATGTATATTTTGTAAAACCCAATCCATTACATGGGTTTTGATTTGATGAAATTTTTATAATTTATCTAATATATATGTATAGTGTTAATAGTGTGATGGTGGTTTCATTATAACCAAGGATGGATGTTATGAGTTAATGATGGATAGTGGTTATATTATATCCAAAGAATGATTGGACCTATATATCAATCAAAATTATATGTAATTATTGATATATCATGGGATAAATAAGATAAAAAATTAAATTTAAACCAATTTTTAAAGGGATATTGTACATTGTGATATACTTAGGAGCAAACCTTGAAAACATTTATTATCTGGGGACAGAACCGATTCCATTATGAGAGTATATGCAATGAGACTTATGTACTATGTAAATGAGATTATATAACTATAAATATTACCCAATTAGTTGTCTTATTCAAATATTATTCTAATGTATCATTTTCATTAATTAATTCATGATCCAAGTCTTATAAACTATAAATAATTATGTAATGACTCTCAATTATGATCTATAATATAAAGGGTATGGTTCTCCACTGTTATCCCCGTCTTCTCCAACCTTTTAACTCATTTTATGATTGTATGATCATTATTCTCTCCATTTTTTACCTCTATTAATCATTTTATATCACATTTATCTTATGTTTATTTTCATAATTCTGTGATTAATGGTTTTATATTGTTATAACTATGAGGGTTATTAGATGTGACAATTTTAGTGGTATTTGATGATGAACATTATCACCGCGTGGTTTTGAAAACTAATTTTTATTTTTTTCTTAATTATATAAAAATATTAATATAAATTTTCTTTAGGTTTATAAGTTATATTTTATTTATTTTCTCATTTTAATTTATTAATCGAAAAAATTGGGTATCATTTATTGCTACGGATGCAAGAAATGTATATTTTTTTTTCAATAGATCAAGAATTGGGGGCTTTAGTTTGTTAGATTATATCATTAAGATTCCCAATTATGTTTTATTATAAAAGTTATATATATATAATATTTAAATGACACAATATGTTATTTTAATAATGTTTTATATGACCTCGTAAATATATTAAAACTATATATTTTTGGTGTCTGTTGAAAAAATTATATTAGAATATTTTAATTTTTTTTGTTTTCTTAAGTAATTATAATTGGTATTATATAATGTTAGAGTTATTTTATGTAAATTTATTTAGTAAAAAACTATTAATATCATAATTAATTACATAAATTCAAACATATTGATCCTTAACTTTTGATGTATAAGTGATTTTTGAGTTACACATTCAATTTTTTATATTTTTCTATTATATTATTAAAAAAAAATTATTTTAGATCATATGTATCCCTCAATTATGTGAATATATATAAACTAAACTAATGATTAATATATTAAATATGATTATAAATGTAATGATATCATAAATGTGAAGCTAAATGTGATTGGATTGTCTGATAAAAATCATCTAATCCTTTAATAATTGAAAAAATTATAGAATAAATTTCTAAATTAATTTTTTAACATCAAAATTCATGGAAATTAGTTGATTTCGTGTCAGTATTTTCATTATATGAAAAGAATATTAGTGGTGGATATAATCATAGACCACTACATGTAATATTGGAGTAATAATTAAAAACTCCATGTCAAGTAATCATTGATTTTGAATAATATAACTCATCCCTATGTATATTTTTGGACATGAATATCTGATTTATTATTTTTATAATAACAATGGTATAACGTGGTTCAAAAATTGGGTTGTATAGGCTGTCCATATATAGATCCAATATGAACTTATAGGGGAGGGTAATAAATTTAAATAATCCAAACCATCCTCTAATACTAAAAAAATTCTAGGATAATTACGAATATTCTTTATATATTAATTCAATGGATTGAATAGTATTTCCTCAAGATAAAATATATGAAACTAACATGATTGGTGTAAATGAAAGGATGGCCATTAAATAAATTACCATTTTAGAGAATGTACTATCATAATTTCTAAATATAATTGTGGTCTCACTATATATCATGATGTTTAATTAACCAATGATCATGAAAAAGGTACACTATTCATATCCAAATGATTCTACAAAATGACCCCCATTGAACTGGAGGAGTTGAATAGAAATGTATATGATATAATGGATAAGGCATGTATGCATAATTATACTTATATTAGGTGGTTTCAATTTCTATTCGATACTATTATTGATAGTAAAATAAATACATAAATTTATTATCATGTTGTTAACTATGTCATGATGAAGAACAAGTATCTCATTTAATAGATTTATGATTTTTTTCGATCAACTGTGTTTGGAATAGGAGTTCGCTACAATGGAACATTTATTGAGATTTCATTAAACCAAAGTGAATTTGGATGATATTTTATATAATTAGTATAAAAAATATTTGGAAAAGATATTTTTTAAATGATTCCATTCATAATTACTAATTCTAAAGCAATTTAGATTGGTTTTCACACCAATGTTCTTCATTAAAGGTATTATATTTGTTATAATTTTATCATATCATTCCCTTAAGTCCCCCTTAATCCCACAAAAATTTTGGGTCATTCGAAAATGTTTTGAGGGGAGGAAGGTGGTTTCACAGTTTAGGTGCACAATTTTCCGAACATGCACTCAAATTGTGCTCCCATGTCCAGGTCATAAAAAATGTGTTAAAATGACTTCTATTCCCTCCCAAGATATATCCTAACATTCTAATATTCCCTAATTAGACCATTATATACAATTTATCCTCCAAATATCATTAAACCCTCCTTGGATCAAAATTTGGAAGCAGGATTTGGTGGAGGATGCTAGTAGAAAAGTGAGTTTTAACGTCGGCAATTTAAAGTCAGTTCTTAAAGACTGATGTCAAAATTACTTTTTTAGCATCAGTTTTTCAAATAACTGACATTACAAAAAATAGCTATTTTATATAATTTCTCTAGATTCTATTTTATAGGTTGTGGACAAAAAACGGACATTCAGATCAAAGGTTACAGACGTCAGAAGTTGGACAATATAAAACATGATTTTTCGATTCTGTTATTTCCAATAACAGACATTAAAGGTGCATTTTTGGAATCAGTTTTTTAAATAACTGACTATAAAAATAAAAACAATTATTGGATAACTTATAAATCATAAATTTTACAGGTCGTGGAGAAAAAATGGACTTACAGATCAAAAGTTATAGAGGTCAGAAGTTGAATTATATAAAACATGATTTTTGGCATCGGTTTTCTCCAAAAACTACCTTTAAATGCACTTTTTTTGCATCGATTTTTCAAATAAACGATGTTAATAATAAAATAAATGTTTTATATAACTTTTAGAGCTTCTATTTTACAGGACTTGGAGAAAAAACGGACTTACAAATCTGATGTTATGGACGTCGGAAGATGAAAAATATTAAACATGATTTTTGGCATTAGTTTTTTCCAATAACTGGCATTAAAATACCCTTATTGGAATAGAATTATCAAATAACCAACATTAAAAATAACGAAAAATAATTTATATAATCTCTCAAACTTCATTTTGACAGGTCATGGAGAACAAATGGACTCACGGATCAAAAGATATGGACGTTAGAAGTTGAACAATATAAAACTTGATTTTTGGGGTCAGTTTTTTCCAGAAACCGACGTTAAAAGTCATTTATTGCATCAGTTTATCAAATAATTTATGTTAAAAATAAAACAAAAGTTTTTGATAATTTCTCGAGCATCAATTTGAAATGTCGTAGATAAAAAATAGATTTACATGTCAAATGTTATGGACGTCGGATGTTCAACAATATAAAACATGATTTTGGCATTGGTTTCTTCTAATAACTAACATTAAAAGTACTTTTTTAGAATAAATTTTTCAAGTTATAGAGATTAAAAATACAATAAAAGTTTTAGATAATTTCTCTAGGTTCTATTTGATTGGTCTTGGAGAAAAAAAGGACTTACGGATCAAAAGTTATGGCTGTCGGAACTTGAACAATATAAAACTTTAGTTCTGGCGTCGGTTTTTTCCAATAACTGACGGTAAAAGTACATTTTTGTGTCGGTTTTCCAAATAACCGACAATATACATAAACTAAAATATTTATATAGCTTCAAGATCTTCAGTTTGACAGGTCTTGGAGAAAAAATGGACTTATAGATCAAATTTTATGGTCGTCAGAAGTTGAACAATATAAAATATGATTTTTGGCGTCAGTGTTTTCCAAAAACCGACATTAAAAGTACTTTTTTGGAATCGGTTTTTCAAATAACCGACATAAAAAATAAAAAAAGTTTTAGTTAATTTATCTAGATTCAATTTGATAGGTTGGGGAGAAAAAAGGACATACGGATCAAAAATTATGAACATCGGAAGTTATATAATATAAAACGTGATTTTTGGAATCACATTTTTCTAATAACCGATGTTAAAAGTATATTTTTGGCATTGGTTTTTCAAATAACGGAATATAGAAATAAAAAAAGTTTAAGCTAACTTATAGATCTTTTATTTGATTGGTCGTGGAGAAAAAATAGACTTAGGGATCAAAAGTTATGGATGTCGGAAGATGAACAATATAAAACATTATTTTTGGAGACAGTTTTTTCCAATAACCGACGTTAAAAGTCCTTTTTTGGCTTCAGTTTATCATATAACTGACATTAAAAATAAAACAATAGTTTTAGATAATTTCTCAAACTTCTATTTGAAATGTTGTGGAGAAAAAATAGACTTATAGATCCTTTTTTATGGATGTCATAAGTTGAACAATATAAAACATTATTTTTGTCGTCGGTTTTTTCCAATAACTGTTGATAAAAGTCATTTTTTGGCATCGGTTTATCAAATAAATTATGTTAAAAAAAATGAATGTTATAGATAATTTCTCGATCCTCGATTTGACTTTTCATGGAGAAAATATGGACTTAAGGATTAAATGTTATGGACGTTGGAAGTTGAACAATATAAAACATGGTTTTTGGTGTCAGTTTTTTCCAATAACCTATTTTAAAAGTCTTTTTTTGTCATCGGTTTTTCAAATAACTAACATTAAAAATAAAAAAAAGGTTTACATAATTGTTCGAGTTTTGATTTAACAAGTCATGGAGAAAAGACGAACTTATGAATCAAATGTTATGGACGTCATAAGTTGAACATTAGAAGATTTGAATTTTAACATCGGTTTTTTTTCAATAACCAACGTTAAAAGGCCCTTTTTGCATCAGTTTTTATAATAAAAGATGTTCAAAATCATTTTTTTCATCAATTTTTCAGTAGCCTATGTTAAAACCCCTTCATAAGAATATCTTTATCATCGGTTATAAATTAAACTGACATTAAAAGTAAAATTTCAGATACCTTGGTTTGGTATTTCAATTTTTTTCACAACACGCATTTCTATTTTCAAAATCCATCATAAATTATGATGTGTCACCACCGATAAAATTATCATTTAAAATATATATAACATCATCCTCTTTATTTAAAATTTTTCTACATCTTCGATACCATCAATATTTCAATAATTCTTCAATCGACGATTTGTACACTGTATTTTTCTTCATCAATTAATTTCATTGTTATAGTTTTCCTTATTTCTTAATATATTGATATATTTATTATTTTGATGAAAGATTATTCCAATAGAGACACAACGATGATTCATCCACATGATATTTATTATTTGAGGTGCAAAACTCTTTATCAATCACCCTTTTCATTTTTTCATGAGTTCTCCCTTAAAAGAAGTGAAATTACAAAAAACATGATATCGATTCGAATGATACCAATAAACGAATTAAAATTAGTTTGAATCCTTATGTAAATTATTTTTTGAATTCATTTGGTGTATATATTTTAGTTCTTGTTTCTCATGTTTTCTTTGAATCAATTTGTATCTATCAGAACTTAAAGGGTTAAAACTTACGATGACCATAACTTTTGATCCGTAAGTCTATTTTACTTCCATAAGATGTCAAATCGAAGCCTGAGAAATAATCTATATTCTCGTATAAACAGTTTCAAGGATTTAATGTCTGATTTTACAAGAAATTACGTGAAAATTTATTTTTTAAATGTAATTTTCACGTCGGTTTTTACCCAAAACCGACGAAAAAACCCTTGTAGAAGCTAAATTTTAACGTCATTTTTCAAAAAAACATACATTGAACACTATCATGGACTAAATTTTGGCACCAGTTTATAATAAAATTGATGCCAAAGACCATCGATTCCTTACTTTAGGAGTCGGTAATCTAAAAAACTGATGCTGTAGAACCATGTGGCCTTACCTTTGGCGTCATTTTATATGAATACAGACACCGAAGACCATGAGATTCCACGTTTTGGTGTTGGTTTTCTACAAACCTGATGCCGAAAGAACCACATGTCTTGACCTTTGGCATCTGTTTATATGAAAACTGACACCGAAGACCATCGATTCCTACATTTCGATGCCAATTTATATAAAAACTGACGTTGAAGACTCACGGGGACTAATTTTTGACGTCGGTTTATAAAAACTGACATTGAAGCTTATATTTTTTATGTCACCTTTATCAACGTCGGTTAAAAAAATACATAAAATTTACAAAAAACTGACATGGAAATAAATTTTTCTACTAGTGGGAACTTCAAACAACCTCAAGTGATAGTCTCTCCCTCTTAGTTCCTCCCCTCTTCAAGAAGATTCATCAAATTTCATTGAAGTCCCAAATTAACTGAGTGTATGGTTTCAAACCTTGGGATTATGTTTTGGTTTTCTTGGTCCAATATTCTGATTTTTGGCTCGATCTACCTTCCTTATTGGGCGTCTATTGTGCGATTTCATTTTCACATAAAGGATTCACATATTTAAACAATTTTGGTAGGTGATTCCATGTGTATGAAATCATTGTAACATAGATTTATATAGTTATTTTTTTCATGCTTATATAATTTTATAAATAGTTCATAAATTGGTTTTAGGATTATTTTTAAAGAAAATGAATTTTTAAGTGACTTCTTCATTTGAAAATGAGGGATTTTCATTCAAATATTTTATTAGTTCATTTGGGGATTCCATATAACTACATAGTTGATTTTATTGAAATTATTATGGCTGAAAATAATTGTTTTTCATGTTTATATCCTTTGTTTGCTACTGTGAAAATGTGTTTTAATGGTTTTTGTGAAGCATATGGACTTTAAGTGTCACATTTCTGAGAAAATGGAAGTTCTATAAAGATATCAATTCTTGGTTCATATGACGTTGTCCTATTACTATATTATTGGATTCATTTAAAGGTATTGGGATCCCATTTATGTTTTGGTGACTTCTAAGGGTGCACATAATGTGAAAATTTGGTATTTCAATATGTTTTTCATGCAAAACAATACAATATTTTGAGAAGTTATTCTATTGAAAATAAAAATGTTTTTTTGTGTGTTGTAAGTGGTATAATGGGTGTATTGAAAATGTATTGTTTTTATGGGACTGGTAGTTGGGATTTTATATGAAAAGGAAAGTATTAATGATTTTGAAATTGTTTGAGCACAATGGGGGAACCCTGGGTACATGGGAGGGAGGATATGAACCAATACACTAGTGTTCCGAATGCCTTTTTCCCATATTTCACCTACAACTTGGACAAAGAAAACATTGTCTAAACATTATTGATGATGTTTTTAAAAAACTGGGATATTATTATGTTCCCTACTAGTGGATTTTTAATTGGAAAATATTGTGACATATATATTTTACACCGATATACGAGGTACATAGGTCCCAATACAATCTAGTGCCTAGTGGTGTTACTGGTTTTATTTCTCATTGGATTGTGGTATTTACCCTTGAAATAGGGTGTGTCTGGTGTTACATTATAGTTGCTAACATGTCTTATTTAAATGGGTTAACATTCTGAATATTTTACTTTAAAAAATATTTACAATTGAAATTTTCATTTCTTAGAAGTTATCGATGTTTTTACTTATCAAAACATCATGATTTCAACCTTGTATTTTAAACTCTTTGGATTTTTTTGGGATCCTATTGGTATTGGAATAAAACCCTATATAAACTCCTTGGGTGTATGTAGACTTTATTATGTTTGACTCGGGTAAAGGCAATGCCTCTGGTGAAGGCGGTATGGGTTGTTAGTCCCCTCCAATGGTGTAGTGTCATGTAGACGGATTGGGGGTGGAAAACCCTTATCATGTTGAGAATTTTTGGCTATTTTTCTACTATTTTTTATGGTTGTACATCTATTACATTATTTCAAATAGTTTATTTAGATCAAGTTTTTTAAGGATTGTTTGACTGAAACATTCAGATTCATATTATTGACTGTTATTTATTTTTTTTCTTTCATACATGGGTAAATGGTTCCCAAACCAAATTCATTGATACTCGGGAACTTGTTCCATCTTGTGGGGATAGGGAACACCCTTCAGAACTTTTCATGGGCTATATTTCGCTCTGGTATTATTTGTGACAAGATTTGGCACGTGACATTGGATAATTTAATTGAATATGTTGAGATTACATCATATTAATTTTCTTTTAAAAAATATCCAAATATACAGACAGAGAAAATAATATTATAATATTCCCTTGAATACTTTTATAAATAAATCCTGATGGGGGGGAATTATGTAATATATAGTAAATGAGAATTTGGGATGGTGGAAGTTCAATTCTAAATGTATGTTATCACATGTAAGGGGATATATATTTACCCATCCATAGTTAAATAACATAAGTGAATGTTCTAAAAGAGCATATATTATAGATATCAATAGTTCCCATATATTATATGGGTTTTATCTATGTTTTTTTGAAATCTTGTCATGTTATTCAAAGACACTGATAAAGCTATCATGGTAAGGTTGAATCTTTTTCTAGAGAGAATAATGTGAACCGAATATTAATAAGTTGATGAAGAGGAGAAAAATTATACCACTAATCACACAACCCTCATGTGGGGATTAATATATTGTATAATGTGAGAAATAAAATAATGTCTTTATTAGTGTTCAAATTATCGTTGATATATAGGTAGCTTATATATCCATATAATCAAATATTTTTTATAAGAATTAACCAACACATGATTTGGATTTGTGTGTGGTATTATTTTCATTGAATATTTATATACATTAATTATATATATATATATGTTTAACATATATAATGATCTTGTTTATATAATTTATATATTCACAACAATTGATATCGGAATTCATACCTCATAGGACGGAAGAAGACCAAGGACAATGACATGTAAATTAATTACCATAATAGAAGGGAAAATAATGAGGAATATATTCCATGTGAAATATATTATATATCATTTTCTATAATTAGCGACTATAAGGATCAAATTATCTAAGATAAAAAATATATATAGTGAAATCATAACAGGATGGATAACATCCAAATTCACTCAAATTATTGGTCAATAATATATGATAGTAATGATCAAGGAAGATCAATTGAATGATGAAAAGGTACTAATTAAGGTGGATATAATAATTTGAAAGGGTCATATTTCAATATTCATAAATGTTTATTTTTATGATTCGATAAAACCATTTGTGCACTAACATATTTATATAAAATTAATGTGTTAATAGATGATGCTCATAGCTCAAAATTCTTCATACCCTTATGGATCAAAAAATATATATAGTGTCATTTGAGAGGGAATTGGGGGAAAATGATTGAATAATATATTATGTAAGATATATTAATGTGTTTTGAATGTTACAAGATTAGGTTTACTGATATAAGTACAAGGGTTAGATAAAGCCATTACCCATACCCCGTGGAAATAGGTGAATATCACCACAATGTTTTTTTCATTGGTCTTCTTTAGTCATCCTAATAAAATTATTATACTTGGATTATAGGGTATCATCTTCAAAATAGTTATCAATACATCAATATTTGGGAAGGCTTTTTAGCGAGGAATATTTCTATGTTATATTTCAAAAGGAGTGGTGAGGTTGAATGGATCATTAAAATCTACTATATTTTAAAATGACATTTTGTATACTAAAAAAATTTGAATACTATTCATCATTGATTAATAGGAGAGTTATGAAATTAGTATGGATTATAACCCTTTAACTATTTTATAATTTCAATAGAATATCCATGTCACGACATGCCTTCTTCACGATGAGGGAAGGGTTAACAGATTACCAAACCATTCTTTCCCCATGAAGAAGGAGAGATAATGTCCCTTTAGACTCACATTCAATAGGCCCTGGAGTGGAGACTAGCACCAGGGGTATATAATCACATGTATTATGGAAGGAAATTTCCCTTTTTATTTAGTAGGATTGTGAGATAAGATAGTAAATCCCAAAAAACACCAAGTTTGGATGTAAATACAAATCTAAAACAATCCATTACCATATGAATGTTCCAATAATAAAGTGCTTGAAATGTACAAGAAAACTCCAAAGGAATGTACCAATGAAAAGAAAAAAACAACAACATCTTTCCCAATATATGAGCTAGTATGGTCCTCCATGATCCCAGAATTCCTCCTTGAATCCCAAATGCAGTTTTATATACATAGGGTGAGTATACAGATATACTCAGTAGAGAAAACCAAAATCTACCATGAATAAGTGGGAAGGCATTCTAATACCCCATGAGAAAACGAGGACACCAACGAACATAGAAAATAATCAATCTACCCAAACCACACCAAGTCACACTCAATAAATAACGCATGTCAATTATGGTTAAAGTAATAACACATCGATGTTTTGGTACCCCAACCCACATTACCACTGGTTACGGAAGACATCCTATGCATTAGACCTCCCCCTCCCTTCTCATCGTAGTCCCACTGCCATATCCTACCAGCACACACCTGGGATACCACAACCACACATCCCTCCCACACCCACTTTGTCTACAACAACTACACTTAACCATGGCCAAAGACCCCTACTCCAAAACAACTACCTATACGCATGAAGACACCTAGGAATCATTCTGAAGACACTATGGAAACAACCTGACCGCACACACCTGGTCCAACCATCACAATGTACACAACCCAATGAATCTTGGGCTAAAATTGACTTTTTTCCATCACACCCTGCCTGAAGAATCTTGGGCTACTTGGGGAAGGGAGTAAAAAAGGATCTAATAACCATCCACTCATAAGAGTGATAAAAAAACTACCCTCCCCCATCAAATTAGGTTGTTCATCATGTAGTTCCCTACATGGGTGGGGAGTGAATAAGAAACAGAAGAACTAAATTATACATATTGGTTACCAAGAACTCATCCCAACCTAGGGGTTCCAAAACCATCCCATACACAAACACCCTCATTATCATCCCTTGTAAGAATTACAATTGCCACAACCAAGTCACAACTCATTCCTAGGCAAAAAAATTCCCCATTAAACCCATTCTTGTTACCACATTCAAGATGTTCTATTAAAATAAAAAAATTCACTATCGGTGAACTAACAGGAATAACCACAAGACATGGAAGGAAAAAAATCCTAGAACCCAATTAAGCATTCACTCCCAGTTCCCATGTAATGTCACAACAATAAATGGGATATGTGAGATCCCTCAAAGTACTGGAACCAAACTAATCCTAAAAATACAGCCCCACATGGCCTCAGATCCGCAAACGAACAACTATACCATAATAGGGGATCCCATCCCAATCCACGTCACTTCACAAGCATCAAGAAAAGCAACCAGACACATCATCAGAACATAGAAAGGTATTTTTCATATTTAAACACAACATTTCTTTAGTTATATATTTCTTTTTGGTTAACCGGTGTGACCTTACAATGTTTTTTATTCACTGGGAATCCATTTAATCAAATGTGTTTCCATGATTAAATATTTTCCATGTTACAACCATTCAATCAAAAAAATATACAAAAAACATAAGTTCATTAGTGTGTAGGAAAGGTCCACTAATGGACACTATTTTTGGGGAACATAATCCCATCTAATTCAGAACATATAAGAAAAGGTAAAAGTGTACCACATCGTTGTCAAACACACCCCTTAAATCTTTAAAATAATTTATTATCTTCATTATGGTTTGGTTTCATCCATTCCTGTAAAATCATTATCAAGTCCACCCACATGATACAAAGTAAAGAGAGACGAAGGAAAACCCATACCTGGATGATCAACGATCGATGTTTTTCTCCATGCACCAAGAATAGGGGATACACGACTTGCATGGGAGGAACTCTAAGGACCCTAAGAGTGTACGATAAAGGCTCCAACCTAGGCATGACACTAGCCTCAAAAAGGAGGGACTCAAAATGAACCTAGGAAAGGAAATATACCATCCAAGAATAAGAAATAATGAATTCTTGTGCGATAAAATGGTTAGATCCTGGAGTTACAGGATCAAAATATTGAATTTATTTAAAGGTGGATCGTGGTTCTACCATGTTATTGGACGGTTACACACAAATCAATTAATTATTATTTAAGTATTATCATTGGTGGGGGGGGGATAACAATGGCATATTAAAGGATCCATATAAAGTGAAAAAATAGTTCATTTTAGGTTCTACCCTCTCTTAGGGGATTTAAAATAATTATTAATGTTGAAAAAAAGGCCTTGAACCACTTTAAAAAAGATAAAAGTCATAAAAGTTACATTATCTGAAAAACTAGGGAAGGAAACAACGACACCCCAATGTAGCAGATTGATGAGGCCGATCGGTGAAATTGATTGGTGGAGCGGATACGATGATCTGATTGGGTGAAGATGATCTCGTGATGTTTATTAGTGAAACTAATACATGAAATGAATGAGTGAAACCAATCAGTGAGATAAATGGATGAAAGCGATTTGTGAAGCCAATGGGTGAAACAGATCGGGGAAACCTATGGGTGAGATTGATGGGTGAAACCGATGGGTGACATTGATCGGTGAAATCGATGGGTGAAAAAGATTGGTGAAATCAGTTGGTGAAACTGATGGGTGAAAGAGATGGGTTGTAGTGATTGGTGAAACTGATTGGTGAAACTGATAGGCGAAACCGATCGATTGACCGATGGGTGAAACAGATATGTGAAGTTGTTCAGTGATGCTCATCAGTGATGCTGATCAGTGAAGATGATATGTGATGTTGCTCTATGGAAGAGATCTTTGGAGATGATCTGTAAAGCTGATCTGTGGAGCTGGTCTATGAAGCTGATCAATGAAGCTTATCTGTGAAGTCAAACAGTAATGATGATCAGTGCAGCTGATCCGTGAAGTAGATCAGTGATGCTGAACTGTGAGACCAATGGGTGGAACTGATCGGTAAGACCAATCGGTGGAACTGATAGGTTGCACCACAATGACACATTCCCACTAACACCCACATCCTCATGAATCAATAATGGTTTACAGGACACACCGACACATAAATTTGAAATGTAATGGACTAGGAGGGTCCAAGCCATTACATCCGATACCTCTCCAATTATTCTCATCCGCAAGAATACAATAGTTACCCAAACAACTATTCCAAAATATACCTCTATAAGAAAGACCACCCCAAACATCCATATGAATCCCATGGAACACATTGTCCTGACACACGGATCAGAGTGTTCTTTCCTCCATGTCATGATACATTCCTCTATGGGCGGCACTGACTCACCCGCATGGGTTTAATCACATCTGTACTGAGGCGTCGTGATTAGGAATCAGGTTTTCCCTTCCCCACATATCGGTACTTTTCATAAGTATTCACAAGGTAATGAAACAAATCATCTCATAAATTAAAACTATCCTCATTAACTCACAGTAGGTCACAAAAATAAGAACATCAAGGAAGGCTCGAAACAACAAATCAAAACAACTCTATGTACTGGGAACACATTTGAGTATTTGGCTCCCATGTACTCTCCTTGAGGGCATTGTGCCTCCACAACACACGGACTATAGGGATGGTTACTCCATGAATCACTTTATCCTTTCGATCCTTGATCCTCAATGGTCTCTCCATGAATGTAGCATCATCCCTTATATCTAACTCTCCCCATTCAATGACTTGGAAATCATAGTGTAGAAATCGACAAAGATGGGAGACATGGAAAACGTTGTGGATATTTTCCAACTAAAGTGGCAATGCCAGCTGGTATGACACCTCAACGACTCGCACCAACACTTTAAAAGGATTGATGAACCTATGAGAGAGATTTCTACCCTTGCCTAACCTTCACATCCCACGTCAAGGGGAAACCATCAAGAATACATGGTCACCATCCTCTAACTCCAATTTTCCCCTCCTACAATCGACATATGGCTACTTCAATTCCTAGTCTGACTTCATCCTCTCACGCAAAAGATCAACCTTCTTCGTTGAGCTATGAACTACCTCTAGTCCAATAACACATGCCACCCCATCCTCGCTCCACCACACGAGAGAATGACATGACCTCCCGTACAAGGCTTCAAACAGTGCCAGGACAATAGTATAGTGATAACTATTATTTTAGTCAAACTATAATAATAAAAAATGTTATTCTTGTGAACCCCAGAAGTCCAAAACACAATCTCATAGCATATTATCCAATGTTTGTATGGTCTTCTCTGTATTCCACTCTAGATGGGGGTGAAAATTAGTGCTATGGCATAGCTGGGTGCCAAAATCAGGAAGCAATCCCCTACATATCTGTTAGGTGAACCATGAATCACTATCTGAGATTATAGACCTTATAACTCCATGAAGCCACACCACCTCATCCACGTATCGTCATGCTAAGGAATCCACCGCACTCAACTCCTTGATCACAAGGATGTGAGAGGATTTCGTCAGCCGGTATAGCACTACCCAGATAGCAACACATCCTACTTGAACCCTGGGTAGTACTCTGACTTCATATATTGAGATTTCCTCCCACTTCCACATGGAGACATCTAAAGGCTGCAAAAAACCTCTTGGGATGTGGTGTTTAGTCTTCACATACTAACACACCAGGAACCTTCCCATAGTCTCTACCACTTCTCGTTTCACCCCGAGCCACCAAAATTGTTCCTTCATGCATCACTATATCTGGGAAATTCATGGGTTTACCATTGCAATTGATTTATGAAAATCACATAGAACTCCCCCGTGCATTGTATCTTGGACAAAAACATCCATCAGAAAGGAATCTGATTCTGACCACCCTTCGGGAGCATTGCCTTGGTCAACGGGATCGCGCATCACTTCACACTCCATGTCTTCCCACCTATACTCCTCCTCCTACCATAATAGAGAGGATTGCACTGTCATCTAGAATATAAAACCTCTACCACCATCCACCCCATGAATCTATGTGTAGGTAAACCAACGCCTCCTTTTCCTTCCTAGCATCCACCAATTCCTGAACAACATCCTTATGTGACACCCTAATCAATGCAATAGCCACAACATTCCCCTTACTTTTAGATTAAAAGATCTCAAAGATTAATTCTAAATAAACTCCACCCACATTTACTGTCACAAGTTCATGTCCTTCTGGGTAAATATATGCCTCAAACACCTATGATCTGGGAAGAGAAAAAAGAGCTCCCCGATGTGGTAATTCCACCACAACATCAATGCGAACACTACAACCGCAAGCTCTAGGTCATGTGCAGAATAGTTAGGCTCATGAGGATGTAACAATCTGGACCCATAAGATATCACTCTCATATGCTTCATCAGCACACACCCCAAGACAAGTCTAGAAGCATCACAAAACAACTCATACAACACCCTTTCCTCTAGAAACCATGTCACTAGGGCACTGACCAAACATACTTTCAGATAGCTGAGAGCTAATCGACAATAATTACTCCACACGAAGGTCTGGTCCTTTTTTTCAAATCTATCAAAGGAGCTACAACTCGAGAGAAGTCCGGAATGAGCCTCCGATAATAACCTAATAGACCCAGAAAACTATGAACCTATGTCACAATCTAAGGTTCTTCCCAATAAACAACCACTTCATAAATTGACAAATCAACCACTACCCATTACTGAGTAATCACGTGTCCAAGGAAATTCACTTCATAGTCCATGAAGTTTCACTTGGATAATTTACCATAGAGATGGTGATGTCTATGGATCTTTAAGACCATCCTGAGGTTCTTAGTATGTTCATCCTTTGATCTTTAGTATTAAAAATGTCATCGATTAGAAAAATGACCAACAGGTCCACAAAATCATAGAAAACTGAGTTCAGGATCCCCATGACCATAGCATGTGTGATCATAACACTGAACGACATGACTACAAACTAAAAGTGCACATACCTACACCTGAAAGTAGTCTTCGTGATATCACTATCTTTCACCAAATCTGATGATAACTAGACTTTAGATCGATCATAGTGAACCAACCTGTTTCCATCATCTGGTCAAAGAGATCATTTGTCCTCAAAAGAGGGTAATGGTTCTTGAATGTTACCTGATTCAGTCTTCTATAGTCAAGGAATAGACTGAGACCGACATATGCCTTCTTCACAAAAAATACTGGAGAACACCATGGAGACAACTGGGTCAGGCATAACCCTTCTTCATCATCTTGCCAATCTGAATTTTCTACTACCGCAACTCTGAAGGCACCATCCAATAAGGAGGCATCAAAATCGAACTAGCACCTGGCTTTAAGTCTATCCCAAACTCAACATCAAGTTTAGGGGGTAGAGTAACAACCTATTAGAAAAGAAAGTCTATGAACTCACTGAAAATTCCTGAAATATCCATCATCTCAGCATCCACTGATTCTGCTGAAATCTTGGCCAACATAGAAAAAAGAGGCACCACACGCCGTCTCCCCAACTGACAACTATGTACTCCAAAAAAAGCCACATAATGGCCATCCTCATTGGAGAAAATTACTCTTCTCTGGATGCAGTTGATAACAACATGAATAGAAAATATCTAGATGAAACCTAGAATGACCTTGTATGGATACATTTTAAGAAAGAAATGATCTCTAATAGATTGATGTGACCCCAACATTTGTCTGCATCCTCGACTAACATCAAACAAGCTAGTATGACCCCCAACTACCATAGTCATCAATAGGGGATTGGAGAGTCTCTCTATGTCTAGGCCCAAGGGATGGGATATACCAAGCTGTAACAAAGGAGTGTGAAGATCATGAATCAAACAAGGAGAAAGAAAGAGTGCTAACCAAGATAATCGAATATCGAATGACTTCTACCTCTAATGGAAGGAATGCCTTGATGGTATGCAACTGCCCATGGCCAGCTCCTCTAACTCTCTTCTTTTGGAAACAACCCCCACCAATCCCTATTCTAGGTCCTTGAGAAGCACCATGGGGTTTCCCACCTCTTAAAACATCTACTATTAGAGGAGTGGGAGCTCTTTGTCCTAGCTACTACTACTAAAAATTTCCTTGCTGGAATCATCTGCTGTTGAGGTGGGCACTAAATTTGCCCACCCCCACTATAATGCACTCAGTTCAGGCACAGATTCTAAAGGTTACGATGACTTCCATAGATGAATCACCTCAGTCCATGGCCCACAATGAAAGGGTGAGGACCGTGAGATTGAAACTAGAACTGTTGGGGATTATTCCCCACATGACATAACCTAGAAGGCCCTGACGTTGGAGGCCTACTACTAACGGCCTTCCCATTTGATGTGCCCAACTGGCTCCCCTCTCATGATACACCTCCTAGCATGTGCATCGTTTCTACCACTTCAGTATTATTTTTGACTTCCATGTATGTCAGTAGGGTGAAGGCAGTAACACCACATTGAAGATAAGGTCAGAGTGCTGCCTCTAAACGACTTTCCAAAGACTCCTCACAGAGAAAATGGACCAGAGGAAAATGAAGGAGATCCTTGAACTTGATTCACACCTCCCACATTGACATACTCCCCTGCTGGAGAGAGAGTATCTCTTACCTCTTCTCTGAATTCATCTTTGTAGAGAGGAATTCCTCCTGGAATTCGATCTCTATGTCTGTCCACAAAATATTAGCCTACCTTTCCTCCCCAAGATAGCGCTTCCACCACTGACCTACCACTCCCTGCATCGGGCTTATAGTTAGAGGAACCTAGTACTCTATTGGACCCCAGATCATACTAAATGGTATTAGTAGCTCCTTGAGCCAACTCTCTGTCTCCATGTCTGAGACACTACCCTTGTACATCCCTAAGGGTCTACCGATGAATGGCACAAAGCATTATTTCCCACTGGTCATCCTCCTCCTCTCGACCAGTCCTCTGCTGATCATCCCGATCAGCCTCTTGGGGCTCAATCTCCTGTACTACACGTGGCCATCGTTTGGGTGCCATAGTATTTAGGTAAACAAGGAATGCCTAATATCAAGTTGTGTAGAATATTTATTTTAATTTTTTCTTAAAATTATTTTTTATATAAATTATTTGATCACCCAGAACACATAAAACACAAGTCATTATGACTCATTCACTATTCATATTGTCTATATCCTATAATCAATGTAGCCTCACTTGGTCGTTCGGTTGGTCTCGAGTCCTTGAATCAGATCACGGGGGGCCTGAAATCGTTTTTCCTAGCCGGTACTCCCTATCCACTTTCACATACCATGATTTTATAAAACTATTCCCCTACCATACCATGAATTCATCACTATACATAACCCCTTGCTTAATCTTATCTCAAAACCATATCCTATGATACCATTCTATCATGACCCACCTTCACCAAGATGAGAGAAGGGATAACTGTTTGCCAATCCTTTACCTCCTCAAGCTGAATGAGAGATAATGACCATCGAGACCCGCCTTTAATAGTCTCCTAGAGTAGATACTAGAACCAATGGTATTGAATCACATGTAATATAGATGGAATTTCCATTTTTATTTACAAGTACTGGGAGATAAGATAGTAAATCCAAAACAACCCCAAATATGGAAGTAAAATTAAAAACAAAATAATCAATTCCAATATGTATGTTCCAATAATAAAGTGCTAAAAATGTTCAAGAAAACACCAATGGAAAGTACCAAAGAAAAAAAAAACAGAAACAACAATTGTCCCAATGTCCGAGCTAGTACGGTCATGCATGATCCCCAAAGTCCTCTTAGAAACCTTAAAATAGTTTTATATACATAGGGTGAATATATAGATAAAATCAATAGTGAAAAACCAAAACCTCTCATCCACAAGTGGGGAGGATTTCTAATACCTCGTGAGAAAAGTAGATAATCAAACACTTAGCAAGGAAAATATAATCCCAAGACAAACCAAGGCACACTCCTCAAATAGTGCATGTCAAGTAAAGTAATATTAATAACACATCAATGTTTGGGTACCCCACCCCACATTCCCACTGGTTATTGAATACATCTTACACATTAGACCTCCCCCTCCATTCTCACCACAGTCCCACAACTATACACCACCTGCACACCCCTAGGCTACCACAACCACACATAAAGACCACAAAACCTAGGCCACAACAACCACATGTACCCACACCCATAGACACCTGGGCCCAAACAACTACTGCTATGCCAAAAGACACTAGGGCGTCATCCCAAAGACACTGGGGAAACAAACTTCCCGCACACACCTGTGCCAACCAGCATAACGTACACTACCCAAAAAATATAGGTCTAAAATGGAACTCATGCCATCACAACATTACCAAAGTATCTTGGGATACATAGGAAGGGGAGTAGAAAATGTTCAAATAACCAGCCACTCATATGTCTGTTGGGAAAATCACTCTCCCTCATGAAATTTGGGTGTTCAACATGATGTTATTTACTTGGATGGGGAGTGAATAAGTCACAAAAAAAAAATAAATTATACATGCAGTTGAACAAGAAATATTACCTACCTAGAGGGTTCCCAAACCACCCCATACTTAATCACCCTCGTTATTATTCATTCGTAACAATCAGAACAGCAAAAACCAAGTCAAAACTCATTCCTAGATAAACAATTCCCTGCTATCTAATTCTTGTTATAACTTATTAGTAGTTATATTAAAAATAATAATTCTTCACTATAGGGAAACTAATAGGCATATTAACAATCCATGGAAGGAAAAACAATGAAGCACCAAATTAAGCATTCACACACAGTTCTCCTGTAATGTCACAACATGAAAAGGGATATGGGAGACCCCTCAAAGTACTGGAACGAAACCAATCCCCAACATATGGCCCCACATGGACTTAGATCCACAATCCATCAACTAAACCATATTTGGGGATCCCATCCCCATCCATGTCACTGCACAAGCATCAAGAAGAGAAACCATACACATCATCACAACATAGAAATGGGTTTTTTAGATTTAAACACACCATTTCTTTAGTTCCTTCTTTCCATTTGATAACCCGGGATGACCACACAAAGATTCATATTGATTGGGAATCTATTTAATCAAAATATTTTATGTGATTAACCAATTTCCATGTTACAACCATTCAATCAGAGAAATATATAGAAAAAAGGGGTTCATTGGTGAACATGAAATGGCCACCAATGTCCGTGATTTTCAGTAGACAAAATCCTACAATTCACAACATATATGTGATGGTAAAAGAGTTCTGAAACATCATCAAACACACCCCTTAATTATATAATAACAATTTATTATCTTAATTAATGTTTGGTTTCATCCATACCTGTAGGAACACAATCAAACCCATCCCTCATGATAAAAAGTAGACAAAATAAGAATGAAAATATCCACCTTGATGATCAATGATCGAGGTTTTTCTCCTTGTACCCAGAATCGGGGATCCATGACTGTCAGGGGAGAAACTCCGAGGACTCTGAGAGTGAGTAGGGAAGGCTCAAGCATAGGCATGCCAGTAGCCCCAATAAGGGGGGACTCCAAACTCCCCTAGGAAATACAGGAATCAATCCAAGAATAAGAATGAATAAATTTCCATGTGATAAAAACGCGATATCCTGGACTTACAGGATAATAATTTTGAATGTATTTAATGGTAGATCATGGTTTCACCATGAGGTTTGACGGTTACACACAATTTAATTAATTTCTATTTAATAATTATTTTCAGTGGTGTGGCTATAATAGGTGTGCATTAAAAGAATTCATTTAAAGATATAAAAACGGTTTTGTTGAGTGTTAAACCACACTAGAGGATTTAAAAAATTGTTTATGGTGATAAAAACGGGCTCGAACCACTTGAAAAAAGTAAAAAGATTTAAAGGTTGTGTTATATGAAAAAATGGTGAAGGAAACCCAGACAGCCATCTGTGGCTGATTGGTGAGACTGATTGGCGAAAATGATTGGTTGAGTTTATGGGGTGAAGCTAATCTGGTGAATCTGATTAGTGAAACTAATTCGTGAAACTAATTGGTGAAACCGATCGGTGAGATCGATGGGTGAAACTGATCGTTGAGACCGATGGGTGAAACCGATTGGTGAAACAGATCAGTGAAAATTATGGGTAAAACCAATATGTGAAACTGATGGGGGGAAATAGATGGCTGAAACTGATCGGTCAAACCGATCGGTGAAACTGATGGGTGAAACTGATGGGTGAACCAGATGAAAGAAACTGATCAGTGTGATCGATGGGTGAAACTGATATGTAAAGCTAATAATTGATATTGATATGTGAATCTGGTCAGAGGAGCTGATCTCTTAACCTGATGTGAAGCTGATCTGTGAAGATGATCTATGAATCTGATAATTGATGCTCATCAGTGAAGTTGATCCATAAAGATGATAACTAATGCTGATATGCAGAGCTGTTCTCTGAAACTGATTAGCGAAACCGATATGTCAAACAGTTGGCTGTAACTAATCAGTGATACCGATCAGTGGCACTGATAGGTGAAACCATGATGACACATTTCCAATTACACCTACATCCTCCTGACTCACTGATTGTTTGTAGGAAACCCGAACACTTATAATTTAGTGATGTAATAGACTATGAGGGTCTGGTCCATTGCAATCCATACACTTGAGGATATCAAGATATCTTTCAATATAGAATCCAATAGAAGCATGTATAAATATTATCATTTAATTTAGTTATCAAATAATAATAGTTTCCAATAAATAATTTTGTTGTCAATTAATAAATTCCTCATTGATAATTATTTAAGAACACATAAATATTCATATTAAAATTGATAGAAGAACTTATTTGGACTTAATATTTTGATGGAAATAGAATATAATGTTAGATCCATTAATGAACATATCAGAACATCATATTTTTGGTGTAAGAGTAATTATGTGAATCATTTATTATAACAATAGTTCGAAGACAAATATAATTTATTAATTTATATATACGCATATAATATAGGAATGCGATTTTGGATGAAGGAAAATATATAACCTAAAAAACTGAATCAATTGAGTTCCATGATCATGTATAAAAAAATAGATTTCTTACATCACTACCTCCAAGTATATTTCATTTAAATGAAATTTTGAACTTATATCTCACAAAGGATTACATTCTAGATCCTTGAAATGTATTGAATCTAGAGATAGTGTAGTTTAAAATTTATTTATCATACATGGGATTATTGATAACGATATTAAATTATTGACAAAATGGTATAGGAAATAGGAAAATAAAACATATCAAATAACATCAGAGAACCTATATGAATGATGTTGAATCAAACCAAATGGCAGATTCAATGAACTAGATACACAAATATCTATTTTTATAATAGAGTTTGAATAAAATTATCCGAAATGGGAGTTCTAAATGTGTTATGGGTGTAATTATTCTAATATTTCTATATGATATTTTATTTGTAACTATATTTTTGTTTCTCGATTCAATATAATATATAATATAAAACAAAAACATTGCATAACAAAAATGAACATTGTTTTATTTCTTTGATATATAAAAATATATTTGATTTATAATTACACTATATTATATTTTAAAATTTTTAATGAGAATATAAATAGAATTAAATAAGAAAAATATAATTTGAAATTATATGTAGTTTTTCACTACTTGATTATTACTCTCATGGGGAACACTATATGAAAATGTTGAAATAATATATATATTATTATTATTGATGTATAATATATAATCCCGAGAAGAATTATAATGAATGATAATTGATTAATATAAGAGTTATTTATCATAATCATATTTAATATAAAAAAATTGGAATAGCAACTAAACCCTAACAATTGAAAATTTAAAAATTTATAATAACTACTTGTTGGAAATGTCAAATTATTCAAATTCAAACACAATTAATATAAGTACACATAAATATAACAATAAAGGAAATTATTTTTAAAATTATTTATCCCAAAATATGTAGTACACTACATTTGTATTTATGTAATTTTAATATATTTAGTAAGAATATATGTTTTTATATTAAAATATATATTTTAAAGATATTTATTTTAAAAAAAATATTTAAATAAAATTTGTATAATTTGTATAATTAATGTTTTAATATTAGAAATGGTTATTTTATTTTATTTTTATTTAGATGCTAATTTTTCAATTAATATTAAAAATAATGTTTTATTAATGGACCAATAAATTTATGAAATAAAATTGAAATTAATGCGAATAAATAATTTCTAAAATAATTTTCAAGGTATATTTTTTTAATGAAGTATATATTAAATAACGAAATAATATATATAATATATAGTATTATATTTTAATATTTATGTTCTCAAAATATTTTATTTTATATTATTTTTTGGATTCAGGTCTATAAAATATATATTCCAATGATAAAATCATGTTTTGAAAATGTTTAAATAAAAATGTATAAATTTTATTATCAAATAGTATTTTGGTAAATAATAAAAAACCAAATATATTTTTTTGATGAAGACATATTACAAAATAAAAATTTTAATAAAAAACACCCTTCACCTACACATATAAGTAACCCATAATTTTCATATTCTTCTCTACATCCAAACACTCTCCATAGAAAAATAATTTCATAAATTTCTCTCAAAACCCCCATCATCATTATTTTTTTTACCTTTTAAAAAAAATATGGCTTCTTTTGACACTGAGCAAAATGTTTCATTTAAGGAAGAGGCTGATCTTTATTAGACTCTACGTCCTTGAGGGTATCCTAAGATCTGATTGCCAAACTAATGGGAGTTCAAGAAAAACATCAAATATGACAAAAAGACAACTGATTACATCCATATGAATTATTCTCTAACTGAGATCCAAATATGTACTGTCCGAGGCTTTGAAACATTGATTTCAATACAAATTGAAGGGGATATTGGGTGAAAAATAGATGTAGTGAGAGTATCAGAACACAAATAAAGACAAGAAATGTTCCCCAAAATACAAATTAGTAATGGATTTTGGAAAGGAAGAGTCAAATCTAGAAAACATACCCAAAACGCCAAAGAAGCAAAATTATATTTCATGTTAAACACAATTGACAATATAAAGAGATATAAGATGAATCTATTAAGGGAGTGAGGATCCCTAAACAAGGTAGAAGTTAGGTTAGCTACATAAGAAAATCAAATCCCCATGTTCCACCTATCAAGAAGACCCACCACAACATGTTCTTCATGACCCCATGATATGATATCAAATCTATCAACGTCTTCAACCAAAGGTCGAATATTCCTAAAAATAGCCAGTAGTGTTAACCTATGAAGATATGATGACTTTTTGAAAACATTCATCAAAATAGCCATCTAGGGAGATCCATTGTGAAGGTTAGGAACCTTAGGGAATATAGGAATCATAAAGAAATAAGAAATGGTGATCCATCCACAAAATAGTTCTGCAGTGCTGTGGGAACATGTGTTTCTTACTTTATAAGTATTTAATGAAGTGGAGGAAAGCCATGAGGTTAGGGATTCTAATTTAGACATCTATTTTGAGTCCAAGGATTTGTAAATTGTTGATTAATACATTATATACTCATTAAGAGAGGGGAAAACTATCATCAATTCAGATGGTTTTATCAAGAAATCTATGTGCCTCCAAAGAAGGAAACATTATTATTACTCATATAGTTCTCTCATTACCCAGTCCTCAAGTAAAAGAATGATAACACCGACGGTTTCTAAGAAGCTTGGGGAAATCAGTACTTTGGAGATTGAAATTCCAATATGTTAATCATATATCTCTAACTTTGAGAATACTGAAAATAAAGGTTCTGAATCTGATTTCCTCTTGAGTGGAATGGATTTTATGGAGTGCGATGATTGGAAAAGAATCGTAAATTGAAATGAAGATTTCTTTGACAAGGGAAATTGTTCATTTCTATCAAACAAGTGTGTTACATTCTAGTTGGGAGGCATATTCATGTATGATTTTTAAAAAATTAGGGTGATTGTGTCAAAAAAACAACTTCTTATACATGCACATGGATTTAATGGGACGAAAATTACCATAGAAAACCTCAATTAAAGTTGGGAATGTATGTCATAAAAACATACATACAACCTCAATTATGATCCAGATTAGAAAGAATCAATTATACAATGGCTTTTCTATAGATTTATTCTCTTTAAAAGGCATAAATTCCAATTCATATTTTCATCTATTACATATCGAGTTTGGTGATTATCTTTTGTGTACTTGAAAAATTTAAGAATTACTCTTAAAATATATTTTTATTAATAATATCATCTAATTAATTTGTGAAAATGATGGCTATGATAATATTTAAGTAGTAATCTAAGGAAGGGTCCTCAATGATTGTATAATTTATAATCATACTAGTTTTCCATTTCTATGTGCATCTTTCATGTATAAAAAACCATAATAAATATATAAGAATATGATAAAAAATATAATGATAAAATATTGTTCCTTAAATTGATAGATACTCTATTAATATTATTATATTTATTTTATTCTTAAAAAATACCACAAACCATGGTATATTTATACCATCAGAGATAGAAATGATGTTTTCACCAATACAATTCCACCGTTGTTATCAAATTGTTATTATAGAAAAATTATAAATAAAAAAATGAGTCCCTTTTATGATTAAATATTATAATTTAACAATTCTATTAATAAAAATAATGATAAAATATCACATTTGGTTTTATTTCATTAAAATATGTTTACCAATCAATTCTCATTTTTTTTGAATTTTCTAAAATAACCCACTTTTATGGGAGAATTGGGAATATGAAAAAGAATATAAAGACAAAAAATGTAACACCCCAGGTAAATAAAGAATATGAAATTTTCATATTTATCCATATTTTTGAATAAAATATTAATATTTCTTTAAAGGGAATGTTATGCTCGAGGGTGTACCCAATAAGCAATAACGAGTTTCTTTGAAATCTTACGTTGCACTCTAATAATAAAATAATATTATTTTAAAAGGTAGTTAATGCCAAGCCGTTGTAATGGCAGGAATGAACCGAACTAACTAAAAATTATTATATATGTTTGTTAAATATTTTTACTTTTATCCAATAAATGTTGGAGGCTTAAAATGCAAATGAATCCAATTTTAAGCAAAAATCTTCTAATAATCTTTAAAAGGTCGATTAACCGCTTTTGGATGGAGAACCCTTTTTAAATATACTTTTGACAATTCTATATGTTGTATTTGACAAAATAAAATCCTTCTTTAGAATCTGGACATCAAAATTTACTTTGTGTAAAATGTTTTTATTTTTCCAATAAAGATCATTTTTATTGAAAATGTTGCATTTTAATTCAAATCCTTCTTTTAATCTGATTTATTTATATGGATAGATTTTATTTTTAATTTAGATTACAGTGTATTTAGAATATATTTTTACCATTTAATCTAATGGTGGTCATTGAAATTAATTTCACTTTGAAAATGGACTTAAACTAGTGTCAATCTTTTAATAGATATTGTTTCTTAAAAACAGGCTATTTGTTTTGACAGCGGGAATTAATTAATAAATTAATTAATTAAACATATAAGTTTTGAATTTTGTAAAATAGACATAATTTTTTAATTCAGAATATCAAATATAGCTTAGGGTGAATTTTTGGTATTTTTCTTAAACACATTAATTTTTGATGAATAGTGAAACCACTAAGTGGTAGTTTAAAAACTGATTTTTCTGTTTAAATGAAACTTTACCAGTTATTTGAATTTCAAAAATATGACATACATGGTTGTCATTAGGATGTAAAATGTGGTTCAATGGGATTAAAATAATTTTTTGTCAATAGTAACTTTTAAGTTTTTAATCGCGATTAGAGGTAATTAGTGTAATTTAAGGTAAAAATAATGTTTTAATAATATGAAATGACCTAGACACATGCCCTACCCACATTGGATGTGTCATGGCCGACCATGTAAATCCATGGGTCAACTTGGGGACCACATGGATCCACTTTGGTTGGAAAATGACATAAATAACTTTTTATTTAAAGTTAAAATAAAAATGTCACAAGCATGAGTTGTTTTACTAAAACAATTTTTAAATGGGGTTATACAAGTCATATATTTTACTATAAATATTCATTAGGAAGATAAAAAGATTTAATAGATCATGATATGTTTTTTATAATTTTTAGATATTAAATAAATTAAATTATTTATGACATAATGATGATACAACGATTACCTCATTAATAAAGGATTAAAATAAAATGAAACGATAATGTTAAAACTATAACATAAACTTATCAAAGACCTATTGGATGAGTATATTTCGATCTCTTACGACCTTATCCTCGAAATACATCAATATTGGGCCTTTAAAATCTGAAACTCATTTGAAAATAAAGTAACATTTTGTAACTTTCCAAGAGTGCCCCTCCTCTCCTCTTATAAAAGGCCCCCACCTCTACCACCTTACCCGCACCTCTCAAGCCTTTGGATCGGCCAAAACCTGCTCATTTTGTCTCTAGAAATCCCTATATTACTCCTAGAATCCTCACTTTGGGAAGAAGTCTTCCAAAGGAAGCCTTTGAGCTCAAATCAAAGAGAGATGCCCGATTTTAAGGTAATGTCATCACTTGTGTTCATTTGTTTTATTTTTCTTCTCCAACCCCTAAACTATTTTCATTCATTTATTTTGTAACAAATCCAGTATATTAAATATAATAGGATGTTGTTATAAGAATTATTCGAGCTACACTTATACACACCTACATCTAATGGTTAAATAACATACTGTTTCTGTGGATGGTGAATTTCTGCCTCACGAAACGATGATTATTCAATATTCTTTTAACACCCTCAAAGGTGGCCATTAAGATGTCACTATATTTATATATGATATATAATAAGTTTATTTTTTACTTAAGCTTCTGTATTTTTTATTTATGGCATACCTTTATGGTTTCCATTATGGTTAAATGTGATATCATCATTTCAAGAAGTGCGGACTACCGCCCCCTCAAAGTGATTTGATTCGTTAATACCATATGCGATACGTATAAATGATAGATTTAATGATATTATATATTATAACATACTGGAATTATAATACTATTATGTATCATTATGTTTTAATTCCATTAAATAGGAAATAGAAATGGAAGTAGCGTTCATTTGTACGTACGGCTTACCGTCTCCATGAACGGTGCATTTTATTTCTTACCTCTAAATGTTATGTAATATTATAAATGCATGTATATAATGAATATATATGATATATATTATATATACATAATTAATATAATTCTGGATATAATATATATTTTACCACATGAACAACTTGTAATTATAAAGAGTTTATTTTTGACTCAAGTAGCAATGATCTACAAAACGACCATTATTAAAATATATAATTACATTGTGTTCATATAAATAGTAGTAAGTGATATAAAGGTAATAATTAACATTAAAACGGTTCTTATGAAAGTAGAAATTAACTCAAGTTTATTATTCAGGTGGTTAAAGAACGATCGAGTCAAGTCGGACCCGAGGTAAGGGATCCTACCCCTCTCTTTCTTTTTAAGTACACCATTTTATGTAATTTCTTTTAAGCCCATCTTTATTATGTTTGGGGATGTTATTTTATATTCATAATTCTTTAATTTTTATGTTCATATTATGAGAGACCCTATTTGATCTCATAAATCCATTTTTGGAAGTTTTAATTGGCGCCGTTAGGCTGCCGAAATTTCATATGGGGCTTTTTATCTCACTTTGTGTTTTCGTGAGATTCATGCTACATTTTCCAATATTTCCTTTTTAGTGGTGTATGTGCTTTCCATTATTCTACTCTTTGTGTAACATACTTTCGATTATGAGTATTTACATCAATGTAGTATAGTCCTTCTTTCATGGGGTGTACATTTTGAATGTTACCCAAATCAGTAAGGGAACCTTTCACCCTCCTCTCTTTAAAAGACTTCTTTTGTTATGCCTTTTAATTTTCATCGTATTATGTGGGGATATGTTCATATATATCCTTATTTCCATAAAGTTTATGTCCATGTGATGAGATACCCTTTATATCTCTCATCAACTCTTTTTCTAAAATTTGATGTGACGTCGTTAGGCTGTCAAGGGAACTTCTTATCCCAATTTTGATTTCTTTGGGTTCAACAAGTAGTTATTGAATATGTTATCCTTTGAATATGTGTGAATGACATTTGATTATTTTACACTTAATATCCATTTATATAGGGTGTATTTATATTTGTCTCACATAATTATGAGATTGATTTATCCTTAATTTAAGGATACCATCTTTATAATGGATTTTATCTCAATTTACATTTCCATTGAGACTTCACTGTTGTTATGCACCAATTCACTCTTATATGGTGTATATACTATCATTTGGAATATTATATCATGAAACCCTTTATTCTCATGATATTATAATGTTTTTATTAAATTTTATTCCTCAATTATTGTATCAAGTGTCTCTCATTTTTTAAAAACCCTTTAGAAAATATCGTTTAAAAAGTTTTAATGATTTAATATTATAAATATTTCTCATTAATATCCATGTTTTCAAAATGGTTTTATGTTATTATTTACATGGATATTAATGGTTTAAAATATTAAAAGCTTCAATGTGGTATGGGACACATTGATTTAAAAATCCCTTTATTAAATGTTTTAAATGGGTTTGAAAATGGTTTTTAGAATGGATTCATTATTTTAGTATCTTAAAATGTTATATTGTTATTAAAATGTGGGAAAGCTATATTTCATTTATGCTTATGTTACGTGCTATGTTTATGTTATGGTTCTTGGGCATTTTTATGAAGACAGGTGGTTCCATGATAAACTAGGGGCGGGTGAGCCCGATATAGCTCTCCAATGCAATGGGTAACGAGAAAGAGTTAAGCGTTACGGTTTCTCCGAAGAGATTTAGGGAATATACTCTGATGGGTATTCCAAACGTAACCAAGAGGGTTACTCTCTATGTAAGAATGTTATGAATGCCTCATGTAACCTTTATGTTTTATGATTTCTATGATTTATTCATGATTTTATGAGGTATGTTAAAGTGCTTATGTTTTATGGGTAAAGTATGATTTCATTATTATGTATATATGTACTCATGTTTCCTTTACATAATTTTTAAAACCCTTACTGAGGTTTTTATCATCATCCCATGTTTTTGAAATTTTTTTCACAGGTCAAGGGAATGGTACATGATATGATGATATTGTCAAGGAATTGTCAAGAAATAATACATCTTTTATTTTAAATATGTTTACATTTATGGGAAAAATGAATACTATCTTTTATGTAACCACTTTGTTTAAATGTGGAATGTAATGTATGTTTTATGATCTAATTCTCTAAAACTCTAAACTTGAAAAGATCCTCAATGTGTAATCTTGTAATACCTCAATATTAAGTAAGGTTTAAGGCTAGGTCCTTATAAAAAATATTTCCATAAAACTTATTTCAGATATCCATTCCATAAAATTAATTAGAATTTGAAATTGTAAACCATTTAAATACATCATTCAATATGAAATTCACCCATTCTTGTTTTATGATGAAGAAAACTATAAGGAGAGAGTTCATTTTTCTATGTTTTATAAAACTATAATGATTTAATCATACCTAAATTAAATCCATAAAGATGAATATATATTTTTTTGTTAATATTGTATGATTTATTTCCATTATCAGAAACCCTGATAGATATTTTAATAATCATTTCTTGACATTCTACTAATGATTGAATTTTATATTCGTCTTCCTTTTACTACATATAGGCTCGAGGAGTTCCAAATATAGTTATATATAAGCATTAACTATACTATTATTTTCCTTTTGAATTGTATATTATAGATGGAAAATCTATTATAGGGTCTCAAAATAATCCATAGGACCTTCGTAAACTGGATTTAAGCTTTTTTCCACAGGCTTCCTGTTTATTTGGATTATGAATATACTCTTTGAAACCCACAATATATCCAACTAATCAATTCACAATAGTCATAGGTCGGAATATATTCATCATAAACCTATATTATTCCTTCCTTATAGTCAATGAATTGTATACCTTCTCAATATAACCTTTTATAGTACTTTTTAATTCTTGAAGACTACAATTTCTCTACCAAGAATTCCTCATATTTATATGGTGAGAATAGATAGTGTATAATAACCCCAATTTCAACCCCAAAAAATAATTTTATCCTACCTACTTACTTCCCTTCTTTAGGAGTAATGAAACCATCATTTCATTCCAAACATAGATATTTTTCATCCTTTTATATAGTGTCTTTATATTGAATTCTAATGTATACTTTAATTATCTTTTAATTACTCAAATATATTTATAGTCTACAATTTAGGAGGATCAATGTTATTATGTTTTTTAAGGAATTATCAACACTAACATGAATCCAGGAAATGTTCTCCATGAAAAAATATCAAAATACATCAATATAAAGTATATTTTATTATAAAAGAACATATCTCCATGGACAACAAGTATAATCTTGTAATTTTGGATAAACCATCTAAGTCACTGTAATTTCAAAATTAGTATGGAGAGTATCCATAACATGATTAATTAATGGAGTATGAGTTATCAATATGGTTTCCCTATATACTATAGAATTACATGTTGTCCTATAGTTTTCATTACTAAAATATAATATACTTGGTGGTATCTAAAACATTTATCTCCATCCCCATAGTTTTATTAAACTACTGAAACATTTGAATGAAAAATTGACCCATCAAACTCATCATATTCACCACAATTATCATATTAGTGTTGCCATTAGAAAAGGCATATGTCAAATTTTTGAAGAATGGGACCAACTATCCTATAGATGGAAAGTTAGATCTGCTAGAATATATTTGTATTGAATTATTTTGATCCTAGGTTTCACTCAAAATGTAGAAATATAATATTTCACATAGATTACATATGTGATGTACTAAAGACAAGTATTAAAGAAAACTAATTTTTTGAAATGATAAAATTTGTTAATATCGATTCATATGAACTCCAAAAATAGTTTCAAGACCCCCACGTAGACATTTATGCAATGAGAAATTAGATGGTATAGGGATATAGGCATAATCTCTTCACATTATAAATCATTAGTGATGTTCCAACGATTCATGAGTATTTCATTGTTTTGAAAGGTAAAGGGTAATAACATAAAGAAATCTTATATGGTTATCGTTTGGAGATATCAATTCATGTAAAAATAGTAGACTATCAGAATGAATGTAATTAAAAAAATCAACCAACATCATAATTAAGGACAAATAAATGTTAAAACATTCTTTCTTCAACATGAACTATAATATTATGTTATTACAGAAAAACCCTCATTCATATGTTCATACGAACCCCATAAATCAAGGAAAAACAAGTTGAAGTAGTCTTTTAAGGGAAAAATTGGACAAACTGAGCCTCCAAAAATAGATTCAAGTGATTCAAGATTTAATCGTCTCCTAATAAGATATCATGTCCATAAGGAATCCATCATCCAATGAGGGGTCATAACTAACAATAACTATATCATGGTTGAAGTATAGGATATACATTTTTTTGAAGGGGATGAAGGGATGATTGTGAGAAATCATTGAGTCCACAATATATCCCTCCCCCTAAAGAGGGGTAGGTACCAGTGTTTTGGTATACTAATTTTGTTCCAACATATCCTTTATACATTATTTTTTAATGATTACAAAATCCATTCATATTTTCCAAATGATTTTTCTTTAATTTTGTGCATCATGATTGTAGTTTAAATTATGTTCTAATTCTATAGAAATGTATAAATCATTAGGTATCCTAAATTTCATGTATGTATTGAAAATCAGTTAGTTGAACCATTTAGCTATGTGGAGAAATGGATACATTAAGAAATCATCTATGTCAATCAACTACATAATGGAAACACATTTATAAAATGACCACATCATGATATTGGCTATGTGGAATTCCATTGATTCAATGAGTAACCAAAATAAAAAATTTGATACATCGATCTGGGTATGATGTCAATTGTTTAAATGGATAATTTAGCTAAACGATTTCAATAAACGGTGAAAATGGAAATTTGTGTTAAATCTCTATGTAATTCATTTGGGTATTAAATTTTTTTTTCTACATGATAATGAAGAAAACATATTTAAATTAATATATTTTAAGAACACCTACTTAATTTGGATAATCGAATAAATTATTTATGGGGACCAATTTGGCTATATGAATTCAATTATTTTGAATTCAGCTTTTGTAGTTTTCTATAATCGAATAAATAATTATGCATCTTAGTATTTATTACCATTTATGTACAGTGAATATAATTTAATTCTTATATTCATTAATTAAATATTTGATTAACATATTATAAAAACATATTTAATAGTTTATATATATGTTGATAAAATAATACGATGATAATTTAATTGGAAGTAAAGATATTGAGATATTTTGTTAGAAAATATACAATGGAATTTTATTCAAATATCTATTTTTATATATCTGATTTTATGTGGTAAAAATATAATTGTTCTTGGAATATACAGGTGTGGAGAAACAAAATAAGTATGGATATATTTTTAATGAGTATAAGAATCACATTCACAAAAAATCCCACTGATAAATAACTTTCTATCATATTTGTTTTTTCAAATAGAAGATGATACTCCCAGTTTAACAAGTAAAAATCTGAAATCATCATTGTACCATTTTTTTAATGATTCTATATGAGATTATTCTTATTCATAATCTATCCCATCTATGTTTCTTTTATTATGTCATTTTAACTTAAAACTTTGAGCATTACTGCTATAATTATTGAATATTCTTTCATACAAAATGAAGGTTCTTAAATAAATGGCCTTAAATTATGGGGTTTCAATGGACCTATTGTGTCTGAGTACAACTCTATTTGTATTCTACCATGTATTGAATAATTCATCTCAATCATGATGTCCAATGGAAAAGGACTGGAAGTCCTCAGTAAAGGTATTGGAATTATGAAAATCACTATGCAATTAGTGCTAAGTATTAGGGGAGTGGACTAGAAGATTTCTATTCACCAAGACTCTATCAAATTATAATATCTGATCCCTTTTATATGTTACGTTATTTATGATATATTCATGTGTTATGAAAATATTATAAGAATTATTATTTTATAAATGTCGATTTTTATGCTATGAAAATTTTCTGTGCTCAAATCACCCCCTTCTTGAGACATTTTCCAAATGGACATTAACAACTAATCAGTAACAAAAGATGTGTCTGGTAAGATATTAGATATCAAATGTTTAAGTCTTTATATCATTGTGACAATGCATGATATGAATGATGAAAAATAAGGTATGTAAATGGTAATATCTCTCTACATTAATTGTGAGAATTATGTTAATGGAAATAATAGAATATCATATATTTGAATAATCATTTTACAATGAATTATTTTAAATTTTTTATGAATTATTAAATTCAATAGAGAGAATATAAAATGAATTATGCAAATATATAATATATAAGTGAATTAAACACAAATTTTTTGAAATCTATAAATTCTAGACTATATAAAGATGCGTTCAATTGATTATCAAATATAGAAGCCACATATTTGTGTTCTAAAATCATTAGTTCCTAACAATGTTACACTCACAATAATATGGGTTACACAAAAATTTATTGTTTAATATTTTACAGAAATAAATGTACAATAATATAAATTATAATATTTTATTGATAATATATTGTCGTGGAATTTGGGGGTTATTTTTCATGTTTTTATACATTATAAAAACCTGATGGAGGCAATGTCACATTTTGTTACAATGGAAAATGAAATATAGAATGGCTCTGATAAATTGGAATTTTAAGAATATAAATCATCTTTAAATTTCTATATTTAGATGGATTGAATCATTATTTTGAATATTTTATCACAACCTTGTCATAAGAGAAATTTATTAGTTTTTTCTAAACATTATTGTAATTTTTTCAATAAAAAACATTCTTCAATATAAGGAACCTAAAAAGAGAATTAATTTTCTTTAGATCTTTATTAATTAAGTATAATAAGTGTGAAATTTTAAATTTTGAATCTAATGGATCTCAGATTTGGAATACGAGATTAGATCATTGAAATGTTTATTCTATGAATTTTTTTTCCAAATTAAAATTACTATTTTATTATCTCAACAAAAATTGTATAAAAATAAATAATCAGAACTATAAACAATTGGAAAGGATAAAAATAATAATTTAAGTTATTTATAGACGTTTATACTTTTTTACACACAATGAATATTAATATTTATTTGTTTGAGACATCTATAACTAAAATTCTGTGAGGAAAATAATTTTTAATGTCTTAGTTAGTGAGTTTTGTAAATAATAAGGGATTTAATTTTTTTTGTTATAGTGATTCCATGTATATATTTTTTATAAATTTTTAAAAAATGGTAAAAAATATAATTATTACAAAAAAATTCTTTAATAAATTAACATGGATATGAATTCAAAAACCCTAAATTTATTTATTATTTCTCATAATATGTAGTCCAACAAAAGTTTTCTTATATAAGTAAACCTAGAAAAGTGGGTTATAATGAATTAATATGTATGTGTAACAAATTCTTATATAATATTTATGTTAATATATTTTTTTAAATTTTTATTTGGATACAGATGTAAATACAACAAGATATTTTACATAATGGAATCTAACTGTTATATTTTAAATAAAATGTCGTATGAGATATGGAATAATATAAAACACAACATTAGATGCTTTAATATGTTTTTTACGAAATAAATAAACTCTAAAGAATAGGGATAATAATAATAATATTTCTCCAACATTTGATGAAGTAATATATATATGTTCTTTTCAACTACTTATATGAAATTTTCATTAATCTACAAAAGGAAAATTATTTCTAAATAATCAATTCATCTAAAATTTGATGATAGTGGTGATTTTGACCATATAATGACAGTAGATGATGGGATAAAAATTTATTTTGAAAACATTATACCTGATCCTCTCCTGCATAAAAATATGATTCTTGGGAAGATGATCTTGTTGAATGAAATTCAGAAAATAAGCATACATGTGAAGTAGAGAATTATTTTCCTAGTAATCCTAGAACCATTAAGAACCATCCAATAAAAATAGTCATATTATTTTTATATAAAATAATTAAAAAAATATGGAGTGTAGAAAAAATGATGAATTTTATACCTTTCAATCTCAAATAGAACATAAAACTATAAAGGAACACATATTTGATGTGCCCTAGGATTTAACTATGCAATTTGAATTATACTACTTTGTGAGGTATAATTTATGGGAGTTAGTTAGAAAAAAATATGATAATAATGTAGTAGGAAAAATGGAATTTTCAAAATATTTAGGATGGTCATTGAGTGATCCCTAAGAATAAGGATAAACTTGTAGCTAATAGGTACAATAATAATGATTATATAGATTATGTAGCAACATGTTCACCTATTTCTATATTATAATACATTATTATTCCTATATCCTATGTAACACACATTAATTTGAAATTATTTCAAATTTATGTAAAATATTCCATTTTAAATGGTATTCTTTTATTGGAACTTTATGTTGAAAAAGATCTATGTTTTAAAAATCATAATTTTAAATATCCAATATGGAAACATACAATAGACCATTATGGAATTAAAGAAGAACCTGGATCTTAGTATTAACATATAATATATATACTTTTATATAATTTATTTTCACTATATTAAAAAGAACATGATATTTTAAGAAAAATTTATTATTCATATATATTTTTATCTTAGATATATCATGACGATGTGATCTTTGTTTGTAAAAACAAAAAATTTTGTAATAAATTTTAAATTCTCATGCTAGAAGAATATTAAATGAGCATTAAAGGTATGTTAAATAATATTTTTTATTTTAAATTATTTATAAAAACATTATAAATGTGAAAAATAAATTTATGTACAAATATGACCTACTTAAAAAGTTTTGATTTTAATTTTCTAATATTTATACTAATCAAATGAGTTCTAATAAAAATATTCTTTTGGATGATTTTGTGACAATTTTTTATAAAAGTATTTATAAATGAATAATTTTGAGTCTGTAATATATGATTATTAGTAAAATAAAAATTATTTTATGTGAATTCTTATTTGAATGATTTCATGATAAGACAACAAAATATCACATAATAGCTACCACTATATATTTATGTTTTTTAAAAGGAAAAAATTATATTCCCTTAAATTTTGAAAAAATATATAATTATTACATGAACAAGTTTTTTGATACAGAAATCAGTGGTTATAGGATAGATATTAAGAGTACTTATTGAACCATACAATTTATAGGTAAATCACTAGATTCCTAGTCCTATAGGAAACACCACTAACATGAATATTATACTACAACATTTGAGTACGTAGAAACTAAAAATTGTTGTTCATAGTTGATGAGGATAAAACCCACCTTAATGGATTCTTCATTTAAATATAATAAATTCTTAATTTTATTTTTGATAATAGTAGTGATATCAAGATTTTGAAGAATATTATTACTCTATATATATAAAATCACATAGATCTAGGAAATAATTTCATTATAGATAACTCATACAAATTATATTTACTTCTATGTTAATCACTACTGAGAATAAATTAAAAAATATATTTACTAATAACCTTGCATGTAAATATATAGATTTTATTACTAATAAATTTGGGTTATATGAATTTGAGAAAATTTATTTTATACCTTTGAATTTTTATTTTTATTTTTCATTAATTATTATTATCATAATTATTTCATTTATTTATTAAAATTATGTGAATATATTTGGTATTAGTATATTTGGAAATTTAATTTTGTTTATTATAAGAAATTTACCTCTTTTTTGATAGAAAATAAATTTTCTCCTTTTTTATATAATTAATTATATGAATTCAAAAATGTCCAAAATTCCTATATCGACTCCAGGACCCTTTTTTAAATTTGTCCAGTGAGTGGAAATTTTAATTGGGCTTAATAAAGTGACATTATCCATACATTATTTACCTTAGTACCTAAACTATATACCTTTGGATTTTTTATATCATTTAGTTCCCTATAATTCTTATACCAATATTATATGATGCCAATGTTTATGAGGGGATACAATGTATGTTTGGGTAAATCCCTGAAATCTATGTTGGGTTGTTTACTACATAGAGTGCTAACTGGAAAACCCAATGGTACAAATTATTTAAAAATCACTGAGATGTTACTAATAAAATCTTTGGAGTGTCAATGACTAGTTTTTTTTAAATGAAAATATGTTGGTTTAATGTTTAAATAATAATTGGAAATGTATAAGATGAATTTAGATATACAATTTTATGTATCAAAAGAAACCTAGTCATCAAAGGCGAGCGACCGACCTAGACTTATTTCGTTAGTAGAAATGACTAAAATTTTTCACTATCCTCATGAGTGAGAGTATGGATTTAGGAAATCCAATTCTATTGTTAGTTTCATTTGCCCAAATGTTTTTTCTAGTTCATGTTTGGAAGTTATATATTAGTAAAAAAATATTTTAATGGTTTTAAAAGCTGAATGGAATGTTCTTTGAATTCTCATTTAGACTGTGATTTCATAGAGTAGTACTGAAATAGAAAATGTTTTATTTTAGGGAATATACCACTTATATATAATGACAAAAATGATATGATTAATATTTAAAGGTATAATATTATTTTTATTCATCAATGTTTTAAATTAAAAGTGAATATAAACATTTAAACTTATAGAATTCTCATCTACCTAGTTTTAAAGAAGGTATAATTGGGAATTAATGAGGGAGATGTTGTGATATTTCTTGAAATTAACAACATTTTAGATATTATCTTGATGAATATTGTTATTTTATTAAATACATTATCAAATTTTTGAGGACATATTGGATGTGAATGTATAACTTTGGGGAGCCATCTCAAAACTCCCACCTCAAAGATACAACACAAAAAAAAGTTGGTTAGTTCTTTGGAGGAACTATAGGTTATAGTTTCAATATCAATTCCTTAATTTCTAGTGAACATTCCGACTATAGAAGATCCCATTATAAGATGAAAATATGGGGTTTTTAGTGTTTATAAATTGATTCATCTTTTAGAGGTGTCAGTTTGAGATTGCTAATGTAATTATTGAGGAAATACCCATTTGAAATATGCCATGTGTGCTAGTTGTATTAGAAAAAGATTTATCATATGTTGGGAACACTGAAGGTGATATAAATCTTCTTCTATAACATATTGGTAGTTAATGAGATGGTGTTATGATTATGGAAAATACTAATCATTATCACACTCATGTATTTATTCTATCACCTCCTCCTCTGTGTGAGGATTAAACTTTATTTAGTAAGATTTTAAATGTTAAATTATGAAAATATATTCTTCTTACTTAAAAGCTAAATATGATAGTATAAATGTTTAATATAATGATATAATGATTGAGAAGAAATCCATGTAGAATTTTATCATTAAACTAGATGATTTTTTCGATTCTATAGAACATTTTTATAGTCTCATTGGTATATTCAAATCCCAAAATTGGTTAATAAAATATCTAAACCACCATGATATTTTTATCTCTAATGTGAATCCTAATAACTTGGAGTAGTTTAAATACCTTATATGTGGACCTAGAGGAATATGTTAAAATATATTTGAGATTAATGTCGTAGGTATTCATATTACAAATCAAATAGAATATATTTAGAATATACTTATGGTTTAATATGATATGTCTTAGGATATGTTTTATGAGATTTAGAGTATTATTTATGAAATTATTCAGATTTTTACATTCCCTTAAGAGTATATATTTAATAAAATAATATTCTATTAGGAGATGTATGAATAACAACTCATCATTCGAAAAAAACCAATAGATATTGTCCTAATCAATCAAATTTATCAGATATCATCTAATTTGAATTTTTTTTCTATCTAGTTCAAAATCATAGGTGTGACATGTTTAAACTATTTTAATGAATGATTTTAAGATATATATTTTAGATGACTTCCAAATCAACTGAGTAGTTGTTAATATTCTAGGTTTTTTATCTAATCTGAATTTAAATTACATTATGGGATATGACAAATAATCATCAAGCGATGAGATGAAATATATATTTTTATGTTTCTTAGGATGTGAAAGGAATGGTTTCTTTGATAATTATGCTAGTAAAAAACAATCATTAATGTTTAATAGACCTAATTTCTAATGTTTATGCAGAATTATATGGAATATACTCTTATCATCAAAAAAGGATTCTAGTTACTTAGAGTATTACGAAACTCTAGCAATCTCCTATAGTGGTTGATATTTTAGTTTTCAGGATATTCAACATTTTCCCTTTTTGTAACCATATTCTATTACACATGCCATAACTGATCATATTTCACCTGAGAATATTTTTCCATCTACTAGTTCCTTATTTCCTCCAACTTAGACCAGTACTATTAAGTTGGTTTCCCATGAAATATTACAGTATTTATAAAATTATGAAAATAATCTAAAATCTATTAATAGAAAATTGATATTTTATCAAGGATCCTTCAACTAGATTTTAAAAAAAAATTATTGAGACTATCCATTTACATTATCCAGTTCCAATAAAGCATTTTTTTAGTATACCTCAATGTTTTTCCTCTGGTAAACATTAATTATTCTCAGGAATTATAAACAATTTTCTCTCAATAGTTGAACAATTGCATATATTGATGTCTAATCCAATTATGATGTTCCTCAATTCAGATTTCATTAAAATGATAGATACATATGTAGATGATTTTTTTTGTTATTGGATTAGTGAATAATATACTAGCTCATTCAGATGACCTTACATGTACCAAATAGATGTTACATACTTTTTATGAACCAAAATTTTTTTATATGAGTGGGAAACCAAGGTGGATATTTCAATAACTTCTAAATGGTGTAGTGTAGAATCTATATAATCATGACCTCAAAGGAAGTTAGAGTATATGAAAGATATTTAATATGATTTATTTATTGATTTAGGAAATCATGAAGATGATATCAATACACCTACATAGAATCCGCGATATAAATATGATGTAGTATCTATTCAATATACTACTAAAACTATAGGGAAGTCGATATATACTCATATGTTGGACTCCCCTGCTACCACCCGACCGTCTCAATCATTCCTAATTCCAAAAATAATGACTCTATCTAATTGTGAACCTATCTATAATCCAGTTTTTTTATAATTTATGTGTTCAATATGTATCCTTGTGGGTGTATTATTTATGTATTATTTAAAAATGATGATAAATAAATTAGTCATTACTTGTTTCTTATGAATTTATTATTTAGTGTCTTCATTTAATGTGTCTCATAAATATTATTTTATTGTATTGTTTTATTAAATTAATTTTGTGATATTTTATATCATTCATAATATTAATACGTTCCATAATTCTCATTCAATTATAGTCTTATACATAATTAATTCATTACTCTACATAAAAAATAATCACTTTAACCATCATTTTTCATAACCCAAATAGGGGGAGTTTAATAAAATAGAGAGATGTCACAAAAATGGGGTATAGGTTTAGTAAAAGGAAACATATGTGTCTAATTAAATTGGAGAATAAATTGGTAAACATATATCATTTAATGGAATATATATTTTAATTTAAAGTAAAATATACATAAATAATTTATAAAATCATTTTTAATGTCTTATATGTTTCCTGGCCATTAAAAAGGATTATATTTTTAGAAAACTAATTTTATTTAATCATATCCAATGTAATTTATGTTTTTATTATCCAAACTACCATTTATATTTTTGTAATTCTTATTTCAATTCTATGTTAATCATATTCATAATGTAATTTTTATTTCATTCTATTGGAATACGTAAATGATGAAGTTTGCTGAAAAATTTGTTATGTGTGGAAATCAGCAACATTAGTCATTAAGAAACATGGAGAAATATATATGTCTGATATAAACTAAATGAATAAGAAACATTATGTAACCATATATATGAAATTGATACATCAAAAAATCATCAACAGGGAAATCACCTACATTAATGAATTGCTTATGTGAGAAATCACCTACATAGATCAACAATGTACATGAATCAGTTAGATAGTGTAACTAGTTATGTGATTAGGATACATGTTTAAAATGGATATGTGGTTCATACTTGCTTGGTAATTTATTATTCAACATCATATTTGTCTACATTATGAATAATCATAGATGAAGAAATACATCAATGTGAAGAGAATGTAATAAAAATTTCTCCATAAAAAAAGAATCTACCTGGAAAAGTGTTTTGTGGGTAATTTTGAATACATGGATTGATATTTGTTAATTATCATATTCTAGGATCTAGTATCTTCTACATCATTCTGTATCCATCTTTTTATAAGAGTTGGTAAACTTTTAGTTCAAATTAATGATTCTATGCTTGTATTAAATTTTGTATTACCTATTTCTTGTGAAAATAATAATAAATGTTAAAATAAAAATGAAATGAAACATTTAGCAATATAATTCAATGGACAGTTCTCATATTGATGTGTTTTTGGTGTAGTATTTTTTTGATATTATTCCCATGCCCAATTTTTTTATTTGATTCAGTGTTATTAAAACATCTATTTTACCAAATATTTTAGGTGTGTTCAAGAGAATTAATATGTATATTATTTGAGTTAACAAAATTCATACATGTATCTAAATTATCTATGATAAATCTTTCTATGTGATGATATTTTTAATTCAAAAGGGAGAAAATGATTCAATTTTGACCACATCATTTTATAGTCATTATATCTCTAATTCAGAATGCTATACTCAAGGTTCTTATTAATCATCACCTTTTTCCCCAAGATTTCTTCTTATCTATGAGTTGTATATTTAAACTATGATCATTTTATATAAACTCTTGGTTAAATCTCTCTTTAAATTTAAAAGTTCCTGACAAAATAATCTTCACTAAGGGGGTGTATAAAACCTTATTGAATCCTGATTAAAATATTATAATATTATACCATGTTTTCCTTATATTAACTATGTGGTGATGTCCTTTGGAAAAAGAGTGGATCCCCCCATTAATATTAGTCTCCTATATAAAGTCACCAATCAATTAGAGTGTATAGTTGGTTGAGTAGAAGGGGGATTTATATTCCCATAACTACTATAAAGATCATTTGGTTGAACACATTTTATTGTGAATTTATTTCCACTATGTGCATGTGTTATGAAAAGATCATAAAATATTATATTCTAAATATCATTGTTTTCTATGATAATAATATTTGAATAAATCAATTCAATCCATTGAGATTCATTATGGAGATGGTCTCCGATCAATATAATGGAGTGGACTTATCTGACTATTCTATCACTACGATGATAGCTAAGATACACCTCACCACATTAATATATTAGAGATTATCAATATAACCATGGGAATTTTATATTATTTGGATTGAATATTTCATTACGTTGATACTCATTTATATCATGGACGCATTTTATGATCACTATGTAAAATATCACCCCAGTAATGCATATAGGTATATTAAATAATCATTTCGATGATCCAGAAAATAGAATAATAAATAATAATATAATATAATATAAATAAAAACTAATTAAAATAGTAATTAAATGTTAATTAAATTCATAAATGATAAAATAATGTATTTAGAAAGGTGTTTTAGGGTGTTTGAAAATGTATTTAATGCACATTGTTCCTGAATTATGGGATTCTTTATAAGTTAGTGTTATTAATCATGTTTTTTTAAATTTTCGACTTTCACTCTCAACATATTCTTATATACTGATATTATTCCACAATATCTTTTATTTAACTCATTATTTTATGGATTTCAATTTTAAAGGATTGAATTTGTTATATTTTATCAAACAAAACCTCATTTTTATATATATGAAGATCTTCATTTTTCAATACTAATCCTACAAATGATTTTATATTGTTTTTTATATATTTATAATTATATGAATGATTTAAAATAATTTAATCCAATTGGATTCCAATAATTAATATGTATTAATAAATGTTAAATATTTTTTATAACTATGTAATTAATCTAATAATTAGGATTTATGACACTAGGATGAACACCATTTTAAACTTATCGATCCCCTTCAGGTTTAGACAAGATGAAATATTTATATTTCCATATAGAACACATAAGAATGATATGTTTTGTGTTTAATTTTGTTCTCATAATTTTATATCCTTCTTCTTGATTGGGTAATGGTTTTAGATCATGTGATGCCATGTATTGCGCATGGGTTGTTACCCAGTACATTTGTTATGATGAGTTAATAATGAACCATGACTAGTGTTTATAATATGTTATGCATTGTTACACTTTCACATGATTCGTATGATTACCATTTTTATGATACCATTAACATCTTAACAATTACCATGTGATTATCATTGATTCACCCATTTTTCAATTCCATTATTAATTAAATCTGATTGTTATGTATATTTTCCATTTTCAGGAATTAATGATCGCCTATTTTTTACGTATAACCAATTGATACCACACGAACTTAAATAATCACATTAAAATTAATTTAAAATGATTATGTTTTAATTAATATATTATATAGTTTGTTTAGTATGTTTTATATAATACACTAATGACACATTTTTGCCAGAATTCGTGATGTATTTTATAGAAATTATATTAAAAAGAAGTAATATTATTTCTATTATAGGAATTAAATTGTAATGATAATATATGATATTGAAATGGTATATGTGAACTTGGAGAGTATTCATGTATTTTGTTGAATACTATGGGGAAGGTAAAAATGTTATCTAAATTTAAAAATGATGAAATTATTCACAAAAAACATTTATACATGGGTCATGTAATACAAAACGTGATTATATTTACGAATCCTTTAATGGAACATTTGAATAATGAATGACCAAAACTAAAAACTATAAGATATTTTTAGAGTTTTCATGGATTTTTATTATAAAATTTAATCTAGTGATAATGTTTTCATTATTATCTATTCAATGGAACAATTTATCTTTCAAGGTATTGGATATCTCTAATATGAATAATGTATTGAAATATTTAAATATATTGAAATTAGATGTACACTACACTTTTACTAAAAATTTGTTAAATTGGAGAATAATTTATAATAAATGGGGATTCTTCATGGGTGGTTATAGTATGTGTTCCTACGAATAGTGAGAGGATTTTATCTCATTTCTCGTTTAAATTAATTTTAAACAATAAAAGTTACATGATATGTAATTCAAAGTTAGAAGGAATAATATGTTCATTTATTATTCCTATATACAATATTAATATAATTATGTGTGATACTTATAGTTATTATATATTTTAAATTTTATATTCCCAAACTATTAGTTAAATTATAGAAAATTTTTATAAATGGAGTTGATCAAGGATTATGGATTATAAATATCTTATTATACAATAATTGAAACAATTTGGTCAATCATCTCATCATAAAATATAATTATCTATTATCTATGATATGGAAAGGAAGATGCATGGTTCAGGCTATTCCTAACCCCCCCCCAATTTATTATAAAGAACGATACAATAGACAAGGGAGGGGAGGGGTCAAACGGCCCACACCCAAAAGACCCTTTACAAACTGAACCCTAAAAAACCCCAAAAAGAAAACCCAAAGACAAAGAAAACACAGAGAGTAGAAAAACATAAATGTTACCAACAACACCTCCCCGCACATCCCCAAACAGAATCCAGAAAAAACAAATCATATGTAGTAACCTCATCAACCTAGCTTCAACACCACAAAGACACAAACACCAACCTCCAGCAGCCTCAAGAAAACCACCATCACCGCAATCACCACCAAGAAACATCATCATCCAGCAAGCAGCAACCAGTAACATGGAGTAGCAACCCCATAAAATACCCATCACAACAAAGAGCCTACATCATTTGATCAGAAACGGAAGAAACAAGATGATATGATGGGTAGGTCCTTCCCCCTCCAAGCCATTGGAGTTAAACCCGAGTAAACCAAAGCACACCAAGACCGTCGCTAGGCTGGGAAGAAGACATGCTGGGATTATATGGATGGAGGTGCCAGGTCCGACACCAAGATCCCACCTCCAAGACCAATCCAAAAAACCCGGGGGAGCCCACTACATCTTGCAACTCAAACCGTAGGCAGTAGTGAACACGTGGAGGTCGTGACGAGATCCCGAGGACAGGGGAACGCCAAGTCGGACACTCAGAAAGACGAGCACAACAACAAGCTCTCGCAGCCATAAAATATCCTAGATATTGAAAATCGATATGGAAGCCTTGATCTGGGCCCCACAAAACCAAAGAAACTAGATGGGGATTCTAGAGCCCATAGATTCGAAGTCACCTCTATACGAACCGTAGCACGAAACTAGCAGTCTGATGCTGAAGCCAGATCTCGAAGCCGCAAAGCACGAAAAAGCCGTCACCAGATAAAAACCAACAAGGCACAAGTGGGAAACCTCCATTGATGTTAATCCAAGGTGAATCCATAGTCACCAAGGTTGGACCACACCTAAGGGGGAAGGTGGAGAATATGAATGGAACCCAGGTGATTCTATAAATATATATCCATGTGAAGATGAATATATAAAATTAATGATAATGATATATAAAATAATTAGGAAAATACTCCAGAGTTAATTCATTAAATAAATTGGGATATATGATTTAATCTCATAATATATGACAAATATTTTTTACATTTGACCAATAATCATTTGGATGAAAAATAATGTTTTTATTAACAATTAAGTTGGGATGAATAATATTTTATATTGATCACTAATACTATCATCAATGGGACAACATGAAGACTAAGAGTAGAGATTAAAAATCTAAATTTTCTTCGGTTAAACATCAATAGTGTATAGGTTTTATTTAGCTATAAAATTTTCTCATTAAAATAGAACTACGGATTTCAATAATTTTTATCCCATTACCTCTAAATGGAATAATACCATTTTATATATAGCTTATTATCCTAAAAATTCAGATTAATTTAATTTTTGATGAATGTATTTCTAACAAAAAAATACAATCTAATGTACAAGAATATGTATATATAAATGTTTCTTATAGATCAATGGGAATCCACATGTAATTTTATGTTATCCATATCCATGTTTTACCATCTATTTTACAGTGAGTCTATATTATAATTTGAAAATTAAACTAATTTTTTTTCATGTAGTATTATCTATAAATTGATGATCAATTAGAAAGGAATATATATAATTTAAGAGAATTGATGACATCATTATTCATATGTATGAATGATCATAGGGATCTATATCAGTCCATGTTATCATTCTATATTTTTTCACTCATGTATACAAATGGAACTGTTTATGGTGTTTAATGAAAGAAAATTAAATAACTGATAATTTATGATGTTGTTGGAGAGTAGAAGTTATTATCACCAAATATTGTACAAAATCTGATATTGAATATTAATACCTATAATTATTATATATTTTTAGCATAATTTTAATAAAATATTTATATTGATATTTATTTAGGAGATATATATTATGATTTTATAAAATATGTATTCCTTAATGAATCAACATGGATGATGTTTATTAGATATGAGGATATCTGAATATTGTACCCCATGTTCATCTAAATGATTATGAAATTTTTTTACAAGGGATCTATAGATTATAATAAATTATAATTTTTTTTTTTTAATTTTTAGGGAAAAATGTATCATGTATCCGTCATAAGGATGTTAAAAACCATATCCATCAAATTTAATAAACACACAGGATGTATACTAGAGAATAATCTATCATAGAATGAGTAAAAAGCAGGGATATTAGTCCATATAGGCTATATAATATAGAATATTGATCATCACATGTCAATGTTTAGTGGAAAAATCAATAACCGAAGTAAAAAATTTAATAAACCAAATATTTATTGAGATAAAGCTACCCAGCCATATTTTTCTTATTAAAATACTAATTTTATTGTGAATTATTCTTTTAGTGAGATTTTACAATATAGATTATTGTATGAATTTATTTATTTGTGTAACATTTTTCACAATCTATAGTATTGTAATTCTATAATAACATATTTTATAAAGAAAAATATTACAAGATAACTGCATAAAAAGTATATTGAATAAAAATATTTAATACTAGAAGAGTAAAACAAATATATGTAAATTGAATGAAAATATTGATGATTTATTTTTTCTCATATTATCCCATGAAAATCCTAATATCAATTATTACTATAGAAAAACTAAAAAATAAAATTTTCTTTAAATATTTAAATGGGTATGGATAAATGATTTTTTGAGAAATATGTAGGGTTATATATAATAAAAAAAAAGAGAATATGACACATATATTTTTATTGGGTGTATATATTATCAATGTCTATACATATAACTGGTGTGTATAATAAAATGTTTATTTCAAGAATATAATCCTTATATAGTGGTTAGTGATTCATTATAAATAGCATATTAAATTGGTTAAAAATTAGGATAGTTGATATTTTTTAATAATGAAAATAAATAATTTTAATATAATTTATTTTAAATTAATTTTTTTTTAACAATACATTTTATAGATGTATTATATATTTATAAAAATATCCAATTTCAAAAAACAATAATTTGAATTAAAAAATGGATATCATGTACCTAATTCAGTCATTGTAATTAGAAAGGATATTCAATATATTATTTGATTAAAAAATATTACTTAGGTGAGTAGTAGAATAAGTCAATCAATAGTTAAACATAAAATATATGGTAAATTTTTTTTAAAAAAATTGAATAATTTATTTAAATGTTATTTTCATCTTCTGTGTGGGAGGAATGCATAACCAATATACATTTTCCACATAACCATAAAATTAAAATCCCAAATTCATTAATCAATTGGTATTTTCAAATATTTCAACCAATGTTTTATATAATGTGAGATATCTTTTACACATTATAATCAAAACCTATTATTTATTTTGATTTCAAATATCAACAAAAATTACCTTCCCTATACACCAATGTCACAGCTAAATTATTCTTAAATATGGTTTCTCAAATAATTCATTTAAAATTAGGCTATTAATAGATTATGTGAGAATGTGAATGTATTTAACAAATAAATCTATATATTATTAAATTTTAATCCCATACTCCTATATTAATTTGATTTATCACACTATTAATATTTAGTTAACCATAAAATAAATTTTATAACAATTAATCATAAATTGTGTTACTACATATTCTTAAGAATTAATTTATTATACTTGGTTCATTTTTAGGTTGGTTTATCCACATAAAGTAATGATACTTTTAAATTTTCATTATATTCCATATGAAAGAGTAAAAACTATCAACACCTATGATTGGATGCCATCTGAATTGACATAGAAACTAATTCATGGAATGTATCAAAGGGAATTCTAGATCCTTGTGTGTTGGAAACTAGTATTTGGGTATCACCAATATTATTTGGGAATTATTTCAACGATTTTATTAAGAAAAAAGATCAAAACTAAACATCATTATAACCAATAATCATAACCATGAACGGAATAAAAATTTTCAAATTCAATATTTTACAACATGAAACAAAATCAAAACCTATTATAATAGAAGGGAAACATAATGCAATTCCCAAATCATATGTCCGACAATAAAGAAATCTCCCTTAATCAACCACCATCAACTCCTACTAGAAGTAGAACTTCTAAAACTAGATCAACCATCACCATGATACACATTTCATTTACCTGGGACATAATTAATAAGGTCATCATCAAACCAAGGGTGTATATTGGGTGTTACCTGAATCCCAGAAGTATTCCATCCAAGATAAAAGGTTTAAAGCTATAAAATTAAAATAAAAATTAACATGCACAATTTTGTAAGAACCATTGAAACATTTTAGAGAAAAAATTCTCAATAAATGCTTTTTATATTGATTTTTTTTCAAATTAGGTTTCTTGAAATAAACATATACACAAAATCTACCATATATAGACAATTTTCACATTATTACATTGGTATCAGGTTACAAAAGAGATCTTTTGGAAAATCCATATATGTAATGAGCACCAGTGGGACCCTAGAAACCATGGTGATCAAAATCCTACACTAAAATACCAATAGCATCCTCATGCATGATCCATTATAGTTGAACATGTCCAATATCTAATGTTATCCAAAATAGTCTCATAGGTCATGATTCAATATCCAGTAACACATCCCAAGGTATAGTGGTCTCATATCATATCATAATTTTTGTAATTATATCAGTTTTAAATCCTCCTAGATGAATTTTTGCATTGACACTTCCAAGTCAAATAGAGTATTAGTTCTCATTCACCCACCTAGATTTCTATAATTCAATTTATATTATAACGACCATTTACAAATCACATGGATAACCACTTTCTCATTTATATTATATACAACATAATAATACAGTCAAATTAACACTTTACATAATAAACAATTTGTGAATTCATTTATCACTACATTCACAATTTATAAAAGATATTATTGAAATAAAACAAGAAGATAACATGTGAAATCCAAAATGGTTCCCTTAGAAAATCAACATTCATGATCATACCAAGGTGAAGTCCATTTTCATAACATCTTTCACAATATTAAGACAAAATAAATGTGAAAAAGGATGAAAATGTTCAAAAGAAGTCATTTCACTTGATAATTCTATTTTAACACATTTTCATATTTAAATCTCCTAGAAATCCAATTATGAATATTTCAAATAAGGCATTAAAATCATTTAAGAATCACCATAACTAGTCCCCCAATATATAAAACTTCTTTCCATTATGTAACCTAATTTTGATCCAATATATATCTTAAATCCATTCCAGACCACCATAATGTAAAATCAAGGGACCACTTACCTCTCACGTGGAATCTTCTGGAAATTGGTGAATAACCACCACCAGAACACTATAAAATCATAATAACAAAATACCTTACAACAAACCAAAATATTTATCCTAACATAACTAGAACAAACCCTCCCATGTTGAAAAACACTGGTAGAAAATAAAAAAACATCAATTATAGAGGATAAACCCTAGAAAAGGGATAAACCAGGGGACAAGGGAACTTACGTGAAGATTCCTGATGAAACCACACTAAATCCTCCACAATAATGATGATATAATATAGTAAGGTGGAGGGAAGGAGGCTCTTAGGTTAATGAATCCTTAAATGGGGGGGGGGGGAAATAAGAAGTGACATTATTGACATTGAAGAGAAGAATTTAGTTAATTATAAAATTTTAATGACCTAGAAAAAGATTCATGGTTTTCAAACAAGGTTTTCCAAAACTCGTGGGAAACATGTTCTCCGCTATTTCTAGGAGGAACAAGCTGCAAATTTAGCCTAAATAGTTTGAATAACCATGCACCAACCATGTGGTTAACCAATGTCCAAAATGAAATTTGGTTGTATGGTTTTCAAGGGATGTGTGCATGGTTTCCCCTAACCATCCACTAACCGTGTAACACCTACTATCAAGCCAATGTTCACCCTTTACACCAAAAACTCATTAAAGACCCAAGGGATAAATTCACGAAACAAATATACAGATTAAATATATAAAAATTAAAACATGGATGTTATAAAATCCTTAATAAATTTTAGTTTTTAATTTTAATAATGTAACTATAATTGTATTTGGATGCTAATAAAAAACCTAATTATTGATTAAAATAAATCCTTAATGGTGACTAAATAATAAAACAATCTTCTTAATATCTTCATTTTCCCTATAAACCTTAGTCAATAAATAAATTTCATAAATGCGTGAAATTTTTATCATTTAGGAAAATACTATTAAAGTATTACAACCCTTAAAAAATATTATAATTATAAACAAAGAACAATCACCCTTTCCTCAAGTCGATGAAAACAACAGATCAATTAGTACTACAATAATATTTTTTTAAAAAAACATTGAATAGATATTTAATTTTTAATAATCGAGTATAATTTATTAATATTTATGTTAATAAATATTAGTAATATATTTTCATTAATTATTATTAATTTTTTTTATTATTATATATGGAATTGGTGAATGGTCCTGAAATTATTGAGTTAATTTAATGTCCTCAATCACAAAATATCTTATTATTTGGATATTTTTTATATCATATTTCATCATGTTATTTCAATTTATTTCCATATGAAACATCATTTGTATTTTTTATTTTAATTGTCTGAATTAGTGGACTTTTTCCCCTAATTGATTCATAATTCATGCATAATGACATTAGTTAGTGGACTTTTTAGAATCTATAGTTTCCATTGAATAATAATCATCAATATCCATGTTTATTATGGAATATCTTAATTCATGGGTGTTTCGTATCTAATATTTTACATTTCCATCATATTTTCAAGAGTTTTCCATATGATTGTTTTCCCAATGAAACTATTAAAATGGATGTGTTTCTCAATAAAATTACATAATGTTTTATCTTATTGATTCTTTTTATATTTTTTCTACAATTCAATAAAATTATAACATGGATTTTTTTTGCTAATTATGTCACAAAATATAGAAAATATAATAATTATCCCATATCTCAATAACCAATTATTTTTTTCATTGAATTGTTGACTAATATGTTATTATAAAACTCATTCCTTTCTCATGGGGTTATTTAATGTTTATTATTCTTTTATTTTTAGAATATATGTGTCATTAAAATTTAATAAGTTTTTTTTTTGTGAATTGTATGTGTAGAATTATATATACATCCAATGATTTTGTTAATGTACTCTACCATACAAGATAATTATATATCATCGTGATTTAGTTATCTTTATCTACAAGGATATTCATAGACAATATTTTGTTTTCATTAGGAAGAATGTTTTCTTTTCATTTTGGTAATATTTATATATGATTTTGTAATTTATTTTGATGTATATTCAATTATCCATGACTACCTTATTTATTCAAGTGACTGTGATTTAGTTCCAATAATATGATTATTATTATTATTCTCACCCAATTACTCTCGTTGGATTATGTTTCATAAAAAATTTATATTATTTCACATCATAAATTGATCTTTAGATCTCCCATTCATTGATTCAGTTTCTCAAATTTTTATTTCTATTACTAAGATTATGAAATCTAAAATTATGTCTATAGTAAATGATACAAATAAATTTTAATGTTTTAATATTTTTATATTGTAAGATTCCAATTTTTTTAATACTCGAACAATTTCAATTTTATGGTTTTTAATATTATGTTAGTGCTACTCTTACTGATTTTTTATGTATTTCATATAAAATAATATTTCTTTTCATTATAGGTTTCATTAAATATGACATTTAATTTAAAAAAACTGTGATATACAATTGAATTATTGTGATATAAATATGATAGTAATAATATAGTATATTAACATTAATTATAAATAAATATGCCTACATGATGAAAAATATGAAAAATTTATTAATTTATTGAAATTATATTGATTAATATATAATAAAAAAGGAATTTTTTTTGTAAAATCTATATAATGATTCGGATAAAAATTTCTTAAAAATGGGATTTATTTAATTTTATTCATATTTAATATAATAAATTTCTTCCACTATTAGAAAATATATTTCATAAAATATTTAATTTTATTGAAAAATGAATATTAAATTTATATTTAGGTAATATTTCATGATTTTTGTAGTTTATTTAGTGATTTGTTAGAAATAGAAATTTCATAGAAAACTATATTTTCTATTAAAGAATTTATAGAGGATAACTTAAGTTAAAATTGAATTATAATTTAAATACTTAATTCTGATAAAAAAAATAATGTAACTTATTTTATCTTAATCAACATTATTGTTAACATTTCAAGAAATCATTTTTGTAATCAATAATACATGTTTTGTGAAAAAAAATTTGCATCATATTTTGTGGGTTGTTCAAGATATTTTTTTTCCAATTATAGATTTTTCATATTTTTAATTGGATATTATGTTTAAAATTAGAATACTTAATATTATGTAAAAAATTCTACTTATTGTTTTTCTTAATGAATAATAAAATAGTAAAAAATTTCACCATGGTAAAAGGGTAAATCTATTTACCCTAGGATAAATTTAATTGATAAACACAAAATTTAACATATTAATTATTATGTAATGATTGTATTTAGACCCGTATTAGTTTAGTCTGAAAACATATTTTAATGGTCACCAATACTTGAAAACGACTATAAAAAATTTTGATCCTTAAAAATATTCATTGTACATCCCCACATTATAAAGGCCACCTAAAATCCTCTTTTACCTTAATATTATTGAGTCACGAAGATCAAAAAATCTGAACATTTTCACTTATACAATATCCTATACATGAATTATATGTTTTTATTTATGATACCATTTAAAGATAATATATGAATAGATCTAATGTAGGTTCGATAAAAAATAGATAATTAGCTTACCAGAACAATTTTAAATTTTTATTTCATATAATTTATTAAAAAATTTGGTATTCATAAATAATTTATAAATAATTTAATGTAAATTTACTAAAATTTCATTATGATTTTTTAACTTTCGTAATCAACCAAAATTTATAATACATGGGAATTAAAATTGTAACTCTGGTCTACAGGTGGATTATGACCTCCACAAAATGATATAATTCATTTTCTAACACCATAAATCCTTGTTGGATAGTATAATATAATTATTAATTATATATAATATATAATTATAATTTTAAACCTACAATATATTATTTTAATTAATTTTTTTTATTTTTTTAAAATATTAAAACAACATTCATGCAAATGTATAAAATACTCTCCCCAAGAATGTTATAATTTTATTTTCTATATGTTACATTTATGAATGACTATAAATTATAATATAATAAAAATATATTTTATTTTTGTTGTTATTAATATTCTATTGATGATGGAATCATGATCAATTTACAAGGACAAGAACACCCAAACTGAATCATTCATGAAAAATAATACATTTAACACACTAAATTGTCGATTTTAATTTGAAATTATTAAAAACATCATATCAAAATGTTATTTGTGGATAATATGTGATATTATATTTATATAAATCTATATTTCATATATTTATTTAAATTTCAATTTTATATTTATGAGATTACGTTTCATAAGAAGTAAGTTAAAATTAAGCATTAAATTGTTTGTAAAAATATCATTTTTACAAAAATTATTTATAGTTATATTTATGATGATAAAATTATATGAAATTTATCTATAAAATATTAGTTATTTTTTCATTCTATAATGAATTTTAGGGAATATATTTTTTTCATTCATTTTCATCTCTTAAGTACTCATGAGAACAAATAAATCATTTATGGATAATCAATTTTTTATTTTGATTCTACCGAGAATCATTTTCTCGGTTATTTATATTTTCTTTATATAAAATTAAAAATATTTTTTAATATCAAATTAATTATTTAATTCAATTTTATCATTGGTTTTCCTTATATAATTTTTTAAAATAAATATTCTTTTAATTTTCCAAAAAAAACTTTTTCACTTAAAATCAAAAACGTTAAAGGAATCTTTTATTTAATGTACATTACAATAAGGGAATTTACCCCCATCATGAACACTCAATGATTTTGGGATTTATTTATTGTTTTTATAATTCTCTTGAATGAAAACTAATATTTATTATTATATCAATATATATATATATATTTAATATGTAATTTCAATATGAAAATGGTATTTTACTTATAAAAGAACCGGGTGATCATTTAATGATAATTGTATACTATGATAACATCCTTTGATGAAACATATTATTAAGTAATGATATTATAAAATGATAACATTATTATTATTTATCTTGATGGTTTATATTTATTATATTTATGTTTTTATGAAAATGACTTCCATTCCACAAGTTGATATAAATAATTTTTTAACTTCATGTGGAAAATATATTAATGGATAAGATTAAGTGATCAGTGTGACAAGAATTATTTTTATGTCAAATGAATTTGGTAATATAGAGATTTCATGAGAGAATAATAGCTATAATTGGTTGAAAACTCAGTTCAGTAAGGGACAAAATGAAATCTGATTGTGATGGAAGTGAACCTTGTTTGTAGAAATAATGGATTGGGTAATGAATCCAGTTGTAACATCCCAGGTAAGTAAAGAATATAAAAATTTCATATTTATTAATATTATTGAATTAAACATTAATTTTACTTTAATGGGTATTCTTTGTTCGATGGCATACCTGATACACAACAACTGGTTTCTTGGAAATCTTATGTTTCACACAATGTTGAGTCATTCTGAAAAATAATAATATAATATTATTTTAAACGGTATTTAATGACTATCTGTTGAACAAGATATAATAGATAGAACTAACTAAAATATGTATATTCATGTTTCTAAAAAGTTTTTAAATTTTTTATATAAATTTTTGAGGCATAAAATAAGATAGAATTCGATGTTAAGCATAAATACTCTAATATTCATTAAAAGGTCAATTTAACACCTTTTTGATCGAGAAGCCTCTTTAAATATAGTATTGTTAACTATTATATGTTATATTTGACAAAATAATATTCTCATTTAGAATCAGGGCATCTAAATTTACTTTAGATAAAAATTTTGTATTCTTTAGATAAATTTCATTTTTTGATAAATACTGAGAAATACTGTATTTTAGTTCTAAACTTCAATTAAATCTATACTTTTTATAGGGATATTTTGCCTTTTTAAATGTTTTTAATGTTTAATTAGATTATATTTTTACCCTTTAATATAATTAATTTCATTTTATGTAATTTCAATTTGAAATTGGAAGTAAAAAAGAGTCATTTTTTTGATAGCTATTATAATTTAAAAACACGCTTTTTCTTTTGACAATGGGAATTAATTTTAAATTAATTTATTCCACTTCTACATTTTGAATTTGAAAAATTGATTCCATACTTTTAATCATGAGGTCCAAATTATTTAAATACATAACTCTTATTTTTAGAAATTATGAATATTTTTTCCATGAATATTTTATTTACATCAGTAAATATGTTATTTACCATTGTTAAAAGGTAAATCTGGTAAATAAGGATAACAAAATAAAATTAAAATAATTTTAAATTACCCTAATATGTGTCCTAATCCTATATGTGGATACATGTCCGACTATGGGCATCCATGGGTCGATTTGGGGCACCATGGAACCACATGGGATTGATAATGGCACTTTATATTAATTAATTTAAAAGAAGACAAAAATGACATATATGAATATCTTTTAGTAAATCAATTTTTACATGGGATTATTTAAGTTATCTCTTCGAATATAAATATTCATTTAAAATATAAAAATATTTCATACATCATGGTATTTTTTTAAAAAAAATTAGACCTAAAATAAATAATATTATTTATGACACAACAATTATGACATGTTTCACTCATTAATGAATGATTTAAATAAATAAAATTATAAAAATTAAAACAACATCCAAACCCTATCCAATTCTTATTGGATGATTTTTTTTCGAAAAAGATCCATCTTATCATAGACTTCAATAAGGGTTTGACCTATAGAAACCAAAATTGATTATATAATAAAATAATATTTCTAAACTTTCCTAAAGAGATCCTCATCCCCCTAAAAAAGCCATCACTTTTATCCCATTCCTCACACTTCTAAAGCCCCTTGGTCTATGCATCCTTAACCAAATTATGCTCCCTACATCCCTGTACTCCTCTTAGAAGACTTACCCTAGGTAGAAGAAAACTCAAGTAATACTTCTGGTTCAATCCAATGGGAGATACCTGATTTAATAGAGATTAAATAACAAACCGGTCAAGTCGGACACAATGTAAGGGAGTTTCTTATCTCACATCAAATTCTATGAGATTTCCATTGTTCACCAAATATTTATTTCATTTGGTGTATTGTGTTCTTTTATTTTATATATACTATCATGATTATCTTTATATTCATGGTATTCTGTGATTCATTTGGTGGTGATTAAATTTTGTTCATACGAGTCAATTGATTACAATATGGTATGGGGATTCAGATATCACTTTTAATTTGTAGAGATTTACATTTTTCACCACTTATTTTTTACATTTTTTATATAGTGTACTTCCATTTGATATATATTATCTTGATTCTATTTATATTCATTTTATTCTATGATTAATTTGGTGGTTATTGACTTTTGGTCTTACGACTCAATTGATTACAACGCGGTAAGAGGTTTTCATCTCATTTTTTATTCTCCTGAGATTCATTCTATATTATCAACTATTTCCATTACGGTTGTGGATGTACAACCCATGGATATATTATTTGTTTAATATAGATTAATCTATGGATACTTACATATTTATTGTATTATCCTTCTTTCATGGTAGTTATGTCTCGTAAGTTACCAAAGAGAAACTTTCACCCTCTTCTTTTTAGATGACATATTTTTGTTATTTCTTTTAAATTGAATCATATTATATTCTGATATGTTCTTCTATATCCCTATTTCTTTAAATTTTATGTCGATGTGATGAGATACCCTTTTTTCTCTCATCAACTCATTTTCATAATTTTAATGTGACTCCGTTATGTTGTCGAATTTTTGTAGAGGAACTTCTTTACCCAATTTCAATTCTTTGAGATAAACTTCAACATCATGATTATGTAGTGATATGAATATGTATGAATAACATATGATTTTTTTAACATTAAAATACACTTATGATAGGTGTATTTATATTTTTCCCACATAATTATTTCATTGATTAATCCATAATATAAAGATATTGTCATTATAAAATATTTCGTCTCCATCTACATTCCATTGATTATTTATTGTTGTTATCAGCCAATTCACTTTTATATGGGGTATATACTATCCATTTTCATATTATTACATGAATACTTATATTCTCTTGATAATGTAATGTTGTTATTAAATGTTATTCCTCAATTTTTAGTATTCAAGAATCTCTCATTTGCTTATGAACTCCTTAAATAAAATATTGTTTTAAATATTTTTCCTCCTAAATCCTTCTCATTAATGTCCATTTTCTAAAAATGGTATGAAGGATTTATTTATGTGGACATTAATGTTTTCAAATGATAATTCCTTTAAAATCTTAAAAGTGTTATAAGAATCATTTATTTAAAATTTCTCTTTATTAAATGGTTATGAAAATGAAATGATAATGCATTGACTATGTCAATATCATGAAATGATATACTCTGATTGCAATTTGGAAATGTTATCTTTCATTTATGATTGTTTTATGTGTTATGAATATTTTATGTTTATTGAGAATTGTTTACGTATATGGGTGGTTCCATAATAATCCTATGGCGGGTGAGACTGAGATATCTCTCTAATGCATTGGGTAATATGACAAAGGTAAACGTTAATGTTTCTGCTAAGTAATTTTGGGAATATACTGTGATGGGTATTCTAACATAACACCCTACGTAGCTGTATCAGATACAATTTAAGTATGATCTATATGTCACATGTTACCTTTATGATTTATGATTTCTATATGTTATTCATAAATCATAATATCTCATGAGGTATGTTATTATTTAAAATAATGGTTTCATCGATTTGTATTTATTGGTGGGATAATGATTTAATTCCTTATTTTATAACCCATATAATGATTTTTATGCTCATCTGGAGTTTCTTAATGTTTTTCCCTGTACTTAATGATGAATAGGGTCAACTATGGGATAATGGAAAAAAGTCATGCGGTCTAAAACATAGAACTAGACATGTTACTTTTTTATGAGTTTTTATTTTATGAAAAAAATGGATACAGAGTTGAACTGTCAACATTGTAATTTTTGAAATGTAATTTAATAGATATATCCCAATTCTATAAAATTATAAACCTGAAAGTATTTTCAATTTGAATTATTTATTTAATTCAATATTATGTAATGTTTTATGTCTTGGGTCCATATAGTTGGAATCAAAGGTCGGTTTATACAACTTTAGGGAATAATAGTTTTTATTAAACACGTGATTTGTACATTTTCCTATTATTTTAGTTAAATCATAGTTCTATAAGATTTTCGGATCAAGGGATGATAGTTATAAAATGAAGGAAGAGTATCTCTAACAACATTCCAATCTCTTCTTGATGACATGCATGCAAAAATTATTGAAAAGTCATGTTCAGATGATTGTGAAACTTTTTCTAGCATAAAACTCAATTGCATGCAGATTTTGGAGATATCTAACACCTCCGCTATACCTCGATATCATCTTGGATAATGGGTTGTATTTAATTAAATCCTATTTTTATTGTATTCGCATATATAAAAATAGGAAAATATTATCATGGAATTTTCTAATATTTTACCATATAACAAGATTGTGAAGCGTATTATGATTATGAAAACGGTTTTGATGAAGGAGACCCAATAAAAATCTATTTATATTTTCTTTTACAATATAGTCTCTCTACACATACTTACGGTATTTTAAAAGTACCACTGGTTGAATGGTCTAACTCAATGTCAGTTTTTCTATTTTATAAAAAACATGTATTATCAGATTTTTTGAAATTATATGTCATACATGGTTATTTTACAAAGATATTATTCTAAAAAACCCATATGAACCAAATTATACAAGTTGTATTTGGATGATGGAAGTAAATAATTTTTAAGTATCTCAAAATAATTTTTTCAATGTGTGGACCTTCTACCCATGTAAACAAGATGACGATGAAAACATATGGACACCATTATCATGGTATGATGTTCTTTCTATTGGGAAGTCTTTTATTTTATCACATGGAGGTAGAAAATGACAAAATATAAGATGTTGAATTCTAAATTTGTTGGGATGAAAATGAAAGGTATAAGAAAACCTATGAGGTTAAAACATGTTATGGTAATTTTTTTATAATAAGGGTATCATGCAGACCGTATGACAACCCGTGGAATCTGAAAAAGTGTGGGAATCGAACCCACTACTAACATGAGATTGAGATTTATCACCTACAACTAGAATCTGTAAAGTCACTGGTTATTATGACTAATTATTTTTAGTTAAATGATTTTATGGACTAATAATAAGTATAATTGGGATCTTATGTTTTACCAAATGGACATCCTTAGTCTAGAAAAAGGATTTGGTGATTATGTGATAAAGGTTATTTTGGAATACATTCTCTCTTTTGGGAACACTATATTATTTAGGAAAATAGAATACGATGGGATCTCATTTGTGGAGCAATGGTCGAAATTTTATTTTGGATGAATCTATGTTTTTATTGTGGACATATAATGATTTTTTTATTTATAGAAATGATTATCCTATCATAGAAAATATTTGATTATGTTAATTACACTTTTGTGTGAGAATGTAAGAGTAGTTGATGTTTTTGGAGAGAAATGTTATGATTTACAATGGATGAATATGTAATTAAATCCTTCTGAATTTTGTGTCTCAATATTAGTTTGGATTATTTTGAAGAATTTTTGGGAAAATTTTATATTGAATGGTCTTTCTTGATCTTTTAGTTATTTTTGTTGAATTTATGAGATTAAGAGTAGTATTTTTTTTAGAAAGGATTATCCTTTTAGTGATTATGACACCTTGTACTAAAAAATATTGGTTTTGGATGAAGTATAAAGATAGGGGAAATAAACAGTTCATCTTTTATAGATTATGTGATACTCTAAAAGTATATTCTAGAACTTCGAGTGTCAACAAGTTATCTTGAATACTTATCATTTGGAGAAAATATGAGTTTGGGGTAGATCTTAATAAAAGGATGACACTCTACATGAAAAATATGTATATTTACTTACTATATTAGTCATTTTATTAATAAAATTATTCAACTCAATGAAAAATATCTAGAAGCCATAATGTTATAAGTACTATTTTATTATCAGACTTTTACCCAACCACAAATTTATGGTACTATGGTGGTTAACATTCTATGATCATGTTCTCTATCACTCTCTATTAATCTATGAGAGTTAGTTTCTATTCAAAATCCATTTTTTCAAGTTACCCTAGTATGTGTTGTCTCATGTGATATTTGTAGTTATCGTACATAATTTTAATGTGATATTTTTATTGACATTGTTTCCAATGCGAGACTTTTAATGAAGTTTCCAAGTAATATTTTCAAATTGTGAGGGCATAACATTCAAAATTAGGGATGGATGTATCATCCTAGGTAAATATAGAATATGAAATATTCATATTTATTATTATTTGTGAATGAAATATTAATTTTAACTTAATGGGGATGCTATGTTCAATGGTGTACCCGATACACAAAAATGGGTTTCTTTGAAATCATATTTTGCACAAAATATTGAGTCATGCTGAAAAATAATAATATAATATTAGTTTAAATGTTAGTTAATTCCTTGATATTGTACTGGCAGTGATGGAATGAACTAACTAAAATATAAATATAAATGTTTGTTAAATGCTCTTACATTTATTCAATAAATTTTAGAGGCTTAAAATAAGAAAGAATTCGATTTCAAGTATAAATACTCTAATATTATTTAAATTGTTGATTTACCCCCTTTTGATGGAGAACCCTCTATAAATGTAGTTTTTTTTACTTTTATATGTTCTATTTAATAGAATAATAATATTATTTAGAAGTGGGAAATCAAATTTTATGTTGGATAAAAATTTGGTATTTTTTTGATATTGTTTATTTTTTATGCATAGTGAAAAACACTGTATATTAATTAAAAACTGCCTTTTAATCTAATTTGTTGATATGGTTAGATTAAGTTTTTTATGTTTTTAAAGTGTTATTAAGTTATATTTTTACCCTTTATTCTTATGTTTGTTCATTGAAAGTAATTTAAATTTAATACTGGACATAAACGAGTGTCAATCTTTTCATTGAAATTATTTCATAAAAACACGAATTTTGTTTTGACAATGGGAATTAATTATAAATTATTTTCTAATTTTTTTTCGAATTTGGAAAAATGGATTCCATATTAACAATCACGAGGTCCAAATTATATAAATAGGTAACTCTTATTTTTTGACACTGTGAATATTTACTTCAGTAAATATTTTATTTACAACGGTTAAAAGGTATATCTAGTAAATAAGGGTAACACAATAATATTATAAATAAAATTAAATTACTCTAACACGTTTCCTAATCATATTGGTTGATACTTGTCCAACAATGGGAATTCTTGGGTCGATTTTGGGACCACATGGATCCACATGCGAGTGGTAATGACACTTAATATTAATTAATTTAAAGTAATGACAAAAATGACATAAACATATAACTTTTTGTAAATAAATTTTTACATGTGGTTATATAAGTTATATATGCATATAAAAATATACATTTGATATCTAGAAATATTTCATACATTATGTTATTTCATTAATAATTTTTAGACATTAGATAAAAAAAAATTTTATGACACAATTATGATGCAATGTTTACCTCATTAGTGAATGATTTAAATAAATAAGATTATTATGATTAAAAAAATATCCAAAACATGTCCAATTTTTATTGGATGAATTTAATTCGAATGAGAGTCATCGTATCATCGACTTAATTATGTTTTGGACATTTAGAAACCTAAAATCTGTATATGAAAAAAAATAATATTTTTAAACATTCCTAAACATTCCCCCCTCCACCATATAAAAAGCTCTCACTTCTATCCCATTCCTCAAACATCTCAAGTACCTGGGCCTTTCCAACATATACCCAATTAAGCTTCCTATATCCCTCTCATCCACCTAGAGTACTTACCTTAGGTATAAATAAATTCATGTACTCCTTTTGGTTCAAACCAAAGGTAGATACCCTATTTATAGAAGATTAATGAATGAATTCGTCAAGTCAGACATGAGGTAAGAGGGTTTCTTATATCACTTGTAATTCTATGATATTTCCATTGTTCTCTACTTTTTTATTTCATGTGGTGTATTATTTACACCCATTTGATATACAAATTCATGATTCTATTTATATTCATGGTATTCTTGTGATTCATTTAGTGGTTACTAACATTTGTTCATAAAAATTTATTGATTACAATGTGGTCAGTGTTTTCTTTTCACAATTTTAATTTCGTGAGATTTAAATTATTTTCCACATATTTGTTGCATGTGTTGTATTGTATGCTGACATTTGATATATACTATCGGGATTAAATATATATTTATATTATTCTATGATTAATTTGATGGTTATTATCTTTTGGTATTACGGATCGATTAATTACAACATGGTAAGGGGTTTTAATCTCATTTTTTATTCCCACGATATTCATACTATATTTTCCAATATTTCTTTTTGTGTCAGGGATGTTCTTCCCATGAATGTATTAATTGTGTAATATAGATAAATTTATGGGTATTTACCACTTCATTGTATTATCCTTCTTTTATGGGGTGTATGTTTCGTAGGTTAACAAACGAACCCTTTCACCCTCCTCTTTTTAAAAGACTTAATTTTGTTTTGTCTTATAATTTAAATCTTATTATATTGGAATATGTTCTTATATATCATTATTGTTGTAATTTTTATGTCTGTGTGATCAGGTACCCTTTTATCTATCATCAACTCATTTTCTGAATTTTAATCTGATGTTGTTAGGCTTTCAAATTTCTATAAAGGATATTATTCACCCAATTTCATTTCTTTGAGTTAAACTTATACTTCAGGATTATGTAGTGCTAAAAATATGTGTGAATAATATCTTATTTTATTACAAATAATATCCACTTATAATGCGTGTATCTATATTTGTCACAAATAAATATGACATTGATTGATCCATAATCTATAGATACTGTCTTTATAAGGGATTTCATCTCCATTTACATTCCATTGAGACTTCATTATTTTTATGCGCCGATTAACTATTATATTGTGTATATACTGTATTTTGTCATATTATATCATGAATAAATTTATTTTCAAGATATTATAATGTGTTGATTATGTTTTATTCCTCAATTATTTGTATTCAAGCATATATAATTTGGTAAAGATCTCCTTAAAAAAATATTGTGTTAAATATTTATTATTCTAATTTTTTTTTCAAAAATGTATATGTTTTAAAAATGGTTTTAGGATTTATTAATATAGACATTAATTTTTTAATATGTTAATTTCTTTAAAATCTTCAATGTGGTATGGGACACTTTGATTGAAAAATCTATTTATTAAATGGTTTTTAAAATGGTTTGATAAAGCATTAATTATGTCAATATCTTGAAATGATATATTGTGTTTGCAATGTAGAAATTTTATCCTTACGTTATGATTATTTTAATATCTATGTATATGCTATGGTCATTGAGAATTGTTTACGTATATGGGTGGTTCCATAATAAACCTAGGACGGGTGACCTCGAGATAGCTCTCCAATGCATATGGTAACGTGATAGAGGTAAATATAAATGTTTCTCCTATGTCATTTAGGGAATATACTGTAATGGGTATTCCAAGGTATCACCCTACATAGTTGTGATAGCTACAATGTTAGTATGATATTGATGACCAAGTTACCTTTATGATTTGTGATTTCTATGTGTTATTCATAAATCTTATGATTTCATGAGGTATGATGTGATTGGAGATTATGGTTTCAGTGATTTGTATTTATTGATGGGATAATGTTTTAATTCTTGATTTCATATCCCTTACTAAGATTTTTATTCTCATCCCATGTTTTGAATTATTTTTCATAATACTTAATGATGAATTGGGTTATGGATGGGATCAAGGAAAAAGACATGCTCTCTAAAAAATGGAAATAGACATGCTACTTTTTAAGAGTTTTTATTTTATGAATATAATGGATAATGAGTAGAAGTTTCAAAAATATAATTATTGAATTGTAATATAATATATATTTCCTAGTTATCTAAAATTATAAACCTAAAAATATCATCATTGTGTATTATTAGTTTAATTCAAGATTATTTAATGTTTTAAGGCTGGGGTCCCAATAGAAGTCGAGTATGATAACCTTATAAGTGTACCATAAAAAAATAAATTACTATATATGGCTATGTGTATACCAAATCCAATTCTACTATTCTTATTTATTGTTATCATGGCTCACTATGGACCATTTATGATTCCATTCTTCAAAAAATCTTTTCATTGGATTAAAAAACCATATACGAAGATTCATTAAAAATATATTTTACTCATTGGGTATTATTATTATATGTCATGTTCATTTTATCACTACTATATGATTATGATAATATTCTATATGATCATCAATTGATATATCATATGCTTTCCCTTATTGAGAATCAATTATTATATTTTTATTATATTTCATTTTCTACAGAATATGTGGAATTTTAGATAAGTATGTTGTTTCTAATAATTTTCATAGTCGTGGAGAACATTATTACACCATGACCATGATAATTTTTTTTATTTTATTCAGTTCATGATCATATATCCTTTGGTTGTGGTTTGGGTTCAGTCTTTATATAAATTTTATTTTTTTAATTGAAAATTGATTTTCTGGGCTTGGTAGTAGGTGGTTCACATTTGGCACACGGTAAGGGAAACTATCCAATTTTTATTAGGTAATTGTTCATAGAATGTTTCGGAATATGGGGCATTCATTATAGCTTGCAAACATTTTTGGAAACCCTGTAGAAACCATCGAATTTGGTCCTTGAATTTGATATAGGCATTTATCATTATTTACACACAATTTGGGAAAACATAAAGCTAGATAGTGATGTGTTCCCACTTTTTATATTATAGGCCACAAGGTTGGCACAAAATATTCTTAACTGTTTAACCAAAATGTTGGAGTTTTCCCATCCTCAAAAGTATGAAATGAATCATTTTCCCATTTACTCTTTTAACCATAATTCAGTTTCTCATTCTTATTTTCTTATTTAAGGTGCACATGAAGACTCCCAATATATGTACACTTGGTTCCTCTTCAATTTTTTAGTTCATGTCTTTCAGATCAAAGGTTAGTTTTTTTTTATGTTTTCCAATTTTTCCCTCTTTCCTTTATCCACTATTGTTTTCATAGTTTTCCCTCTGATGGTTCTCTTTTGGAAGAACTGAAGATGAATGAGGTGATGTGTGGATTGATTTCCTTTTTGTTAGGGTGAGAATATTTTTATCGGCAATGTTTCTTTCTCCTCTAAAATTTCAATCGCATTCACACACTGTTGGGGTAGAGTTTCCATCCATTTCATTTAGTTCACATTCAATTTCAATTGTGAGCTATCTTAAAAGGTTTATAAATTTTTTTCATTCTTTTGATGTCTTGGTGTTAATTCATTTTGTGTTTTCTGGATTGAAAGTGATTGTGAAATAGTTTTCCAAAGGGTTTCATGGATTATGGATTATCCTAATGCACACATGGTGTTAGATTAAATTCTAATTTATATTTTGATGTGAAATTTTATGCCGTTGGTATTTTTTTCTCTTTTTTTGTCTGGGAAATATAGTTAAATTGAAAATTTTATGTTTTTTTGGAAATTGGTCTCTTATATAGTGTGACACGTATGTGTCGGATTTCATATTGGTTTAAAACATGTAATGTTCCTTTTAAAATTTGTTTTCAAAGTGATTTTAAATGAACAAGTTTTGAATGTTGATTTTCAATAAGAAATGGATTTTTTTAAGTAGTCTTTTTCTTTATGATTCAAAAACATGTGCCTTCAATTATGTATGTTTTTTAAAAAAAAAATTTAAAATCATTTATGGTTTTCTTGTAGATTTGGAGGTATACTTACTGTTGAATTGAATATGTGTATTTGTGTGATTTTCTTATATGTTTGCAAATATTGTTGGTTTATTAATTTTTATAGTGGTCATTTCAAATGTGTATTGCAAGTACTATTATATTTGTAATTTTTTTATAGTTCGGTTTTAAATATGGATAGATTCTCATTCTTCTTTGTGCAAGTGAGTTTTTTGTTTTATTTTGTCTTTCTAAATTTAATGGAAAAATTCATTTTTAATTGTACTTAGAATGGAAATATGTTTCCTAGTGGCACATAAGATATTCTTGGGATATTTTTTTAAAAATCACATGATATAATATACCAATAAACATATTTGGTAGTTAATTAAAAATGGTCACGATGTGGAATAATTTTAATGAATGATTAGAAAATTGTGTTTTTTTGGAACTCTGATTTGGAGATTATGTGATATGTTTTTATAGTGGTAATGCTGACATTTTTTTTGAGAAAGGATTAAAAAGAATTTGTATTGTGGGGTCCAATTGACATTTAATTACTATTGTTGAAGGAAATGGGTTTTCGTGTGTTTTTCTAATTCATTGATTATATTTTTACTCCACTATAACTGTGATTGTGTTTTTCTCTAGTGGATTGTACATAAGAACACTATGGTATTGAGTCCATTATACTTTGGGATGGGATCCCCTCTAATAGATAATGTATGTGAATGATATTAATTATGGTTTTTATACCCCTTCATACGAAGAATTATTATTATTATTATTATTATTATATGATTATTTTGTGTCATCTAGAGTTTTGAGTGATAATTTATTATCAACCATAATTGAATTAGTTGGTACGACCTTTACATGATAGGGCTAGGTTGGATGTGATAGTAGTTTGTCTAGTTAGAATGGGCAGTTGGTTATTGACAATAGGGATACATCATATGCCGATAGGCCAATCCAATATTATTACATTCATGGATTTCTCTAGGTATGTTTGGGAAATTATCATGAATCGCTATCTATATGTCCTTTTTACTGTTATTTCATTCATTTATTAGCCCCACTAGTTATACATTCTTTCTTGCTCACATTTTAATTTCTTCATGGTTGCTTATTTGGGATCATTTATTTTATCCATATTTTGTATGATTTATAGTCTATATTTGAAAAGGGGTGTCCTGTTAAGAACATGAGATTTTTTAATGTGGATCCATGTCTGGAAAATGTAAATCTATGTGTGTTTTTTTAAAAATGATACTTGAGAAAATATATGTCTCGTAGTTAAAATGAAATAAAACTTATTTCTTGAATGTTTTTTTTCAATAAAGTACTTATAGACTGTATTCAGAATGTATATTCTTGGAATCTATTGGGATTAAATACGGATTTTCCTATGTTGACACTCATACTATACCCCTTGGTGTTAGTACAACCATGTTGTTATGTAGGTTTATGTATCTGGTTTATGTACTCACCTATGGAGTAGGATGCTATTATCTTTTTTGGTGACCAAGAGGATTTATGGAGTTCCTGTATAAAGTTTTTTCCTTAGTGTTTATTCTATATTGGTGGGTCATTAGTATTTTCTATTTATATGAGTTTTATATTTATTGTGATTTATTGGTTTTTTTATTTCTTACGTTATGTTTTTTTGTTTGGATCATTCTTTTATCTAGAAAAAATAATTCCAATTGGTATTAAATTTATACAAGACATTAGACCCGTACCATGGGAATCTGGAATGCCATTTTGGTCATTTCTTATTTTGGGTAAGATGTCAGTTTAGATTTTATTCAAACATGGTTTGTGAAATGTTACATCAGATTAGGACCTTGTTATTTGAGCTGTCAGGTATATCAGATATTAGGACTGTTAGGAATGGGGAGGTAGGTATGGGATGGACCTTGTAAACCCTTTCTGAATCCAATCCTTTAGTTTCTAGTAATAATCCATTATATTTCCATTTTTATGGTTTTTTCAAGTATGTATCAGGAATAATAATGGTGGCATTCTAGTATCATTAAGTGATCTCACATTGATAAGTGACCCATGTGGATGCTGAGATTACATTTCAAGGCCCTCATAGTTATTGATGATTACTTGGAGAATGTCCCACAAACCATGTCTCTAGGTCCTACAAGAAAACTAGTTTCACATTCCAAATTTTTTGAACTAGTTGTGATTTGGGGTGATTTTGGATTTTGTGGTTTGATTTTTAAAGAAGAAATGGTTTTTGTAAAAACAGATTTACAGTGGGGAAATTGATATTTAAGAACATGTATTTTTATAATATTGGAAAAAAGTATTGATTTAGTTGTAATTTTTTTTTCATTTTTATGGTTTTCTTAAAAAAATTATGTTTGGAATTATAATGAATTGGTGGTTTTTGAAAAGAATATTTTCATTCTATTTTTGAGGTTTGTCTTGTGATCCTGTTTTTTTTAATTGAGATGTCTTTTTTTTTAAATTTTTGGGATGATGTTGATTCTGATATTTTATTTTGTTCTGCATAAAATTTTCCTACTTGAAAGGTCCCCATAATTTTGTGTTGGTCTATCAATGGTTATAGTTCCTCCCAGTTGTTTCCTATTTATCATGGTGAACAAGGCCTGTTGGGGGAAATTGAGTGGCTTGAGATAGTTGTGTGTGTCTTGATTTCATTTATAAATCATGAAGCTATGAGAGTGTGTTTATTTATTGTTTTTTGAGGCTCTAGCATTGGATCAGTGGACAGTGATTTATTCATCATCAATTCAAGTTGGGATATCCTAGAAAAAAATTATGACCTCTTTCATTTGATAGTTTTTATCATAGGAGGTGAAGATGAAAAATTTACAAGAGCTCTTGAGTATTCAACAAGACTATTGTTAAGTAGTGGTTTATAATGATCATTTAATGGAACTAGTATGTTTATCCTCATATATATAATTCATGGTCTATTTGAAGCTCTTCCTTTATATTTTGGTGTACTCCTAATGATCATGGTATGATTCCTTTATTCTATTTATTCTCTGTATGAAATGATGGTAGATGAAGCGTTCTTATCTGATCTATTTTTTGGGGTGACTTTTTTGGTGAATGGAGATCATGATGGTTTCTTATATACATATAGGTGTGTGGAAGAGGAGCCTATATATGTTAATCCTTTTTCATTGGTCCTGAATTCATGTTTAATAGACCATCTTCTTGTTTTATTTTAGGGTGCCTAGTTTGGGCATTCAAATCCATCTTGTCAATATCCTCCAATGACTTCTCATCAGTGCGGTCTTTTGGGTCATCATAATTAGTTTTTAAGGATTATTTTATCAATAAATAATTATTTATTTTGATATTCCATATTTTGTCTATGAGGAAGTATATGAATCAGAAATCAGGGCTCTATCCATAACTCATCGAGTGAATGTTATACGAATTACGGAATAGACATGGGTGTGGTAATCCTTGGCCAAAATATTTTCTAATATTGGGGTGGAGATGTATGAGGCTTCCTTTTTTAGCTTCCACTGTACTTATAGGATCGAATTTTTTTAAGAAACATTAATAAACATGTTCTATCATAATATATGTTATTATATTTTTATGAGAGGGTATTAAATTTTATATTATCTATTGGATGTTCTTTGACCATATCTGAGTCAGTTCCAGTTTAAATTTTGGATCTTCTAGTAATGATGGACCGTATTATGTTTATGAATTGGGGTTTCAGTTTTCTATTTATATTGTATATTTTTCATGGGTTTTTATTGTGATGGGTTTTTTGTTAGAATGTGGATTTATTGATTCCCCTTATGGTGGGTTTTCCATGCTTATTCTGCTATTTTTTCTTTTAATAGTTGTTGAGTTAGTCAGCTTATTGTGTTGGGGAGAAATATATTTTTTTCTCCCATTATTCATTGAGATGAGTATTTTTATATAATCATTTGAGTCTGACTTGTGAAGTGAGTGATCACCCTAAAGATCATAATTTTTTCTTCCTTGTTTGATATTGGGTTCAAGTTCTTTTTTAATTCTGTTGGGTGACTTTTGGGGGGAAAACGTTTTTTTGGATTGGTGAATTATCACACCCTGAACATGGAAATAGTTTTTATTTAATTATATTAGTGATAATGGATCCATTGATATATGTTTGTGTTGAATATGAATTTAAATTATTGATTTTTTTATGAAAATTTCATTTGTGGGTTTGGTAGCATTGTATCACACATACAGTGTATGGTTAAGGTAAATAATGCATATTCTACTTGTTAATCATGAGACATGTTTTATGGGAATTGTTAATAGTTCATGTCTTGTACATGGTCTTGGAAAGCATACAAAAACCATGCAGTTTTTTTCTCGAATCTGATAGAGGGGTTTAACATAGTTGGAACATAGTAGGGGAAATTGTGTCTCCAACCAGAGTGAGGTTCCCCATTTTTCTAGTATAGGGATAATGGTAGCGACATTGTTTTCAAAACCATGTGTAATTTTTTTTTGAGTTAATCAATCATTAAAATTGTGAAATGACTCTTTTTATCCTGTGGGGTTTTAACCGCAATTAATGTTTTCCTCCCTCTGGTATTATTTTTAGTACAAAAAGGGGATCCCACGCTCCTTCCCATTGGTTCCTCATCCCACTTGGTTATTATAATTTAGATCTATGATTATTTTTTTATTTATGGTCAATTAATGGATATTCAATTCCTCTAATATTAGTTTCTTGGTATTCCTAGGGAGGGCTATCTCTTTTTGTAACCCTAGAGGAAATGGATTATGCGAGGCTTTATTTCCATGATAATAGGATGTGTAGATTGTCCCTCAGGTTTGGTTCATTCTCATACTAGTGTTTCATAATATTTTCACAAAATGGAAGTATGTTTTTTCAACCAATTCTTTTCTGGTACATTCCACATGATTCTTGATCATTCCTAAAAGGATTGTAAATATGGTTTTATTTCTATTGATATCGTGGTATTTGTTGATGCTTTGTATTCATGATAGAAAATGGGTGTAAAATAGTATTTTGATTGGTTTCATGGATTATGTCTTATTCTAGTGTGAACAACATGTTTCATTAAATTTCAATTGATATTATAAATTGTAATTTTATTCATTTGGCTATGTTTTCCCTTGGTTATGTTTTGGTATTATGTTTATATTGTAATTTTTTAGTTGTGTGTTTTAATTGGTCAATTTTCTCGTGTGACACTAATTTGTGTGTTTTATATTGTTTTAAAAAAAGTAATGTTCATTTAAAAAGTTTGATTCAATTTTATTTTAAATGAATATGTTTTGAATGTAGATTTATTCTATAAATTGGTCTATTTTTCTGAAATATTATTTGTTATTATTATTAATCATGTTCCTTGAATTGTGTTTATGGTTTGAAACGCATTTCAAGAAGAGTGTGTTGTGCTTTTGGATTTGATAGAGGTTTAGCCTATGGAAATTTTTGGGTCTAATGTGTTCCTTTCATTTGTGATTCCAAATATAATATCATATTTAAAAATTTTAATGGTGATTTCAAATGGGTATTCAAATTCTTGTAATATTTCTCATTTTGTGATGTGGTCCAGTTTCTACCATTTGTAAAGGCCATTTTGAAAATATACAAGTGATAGTGGTGTTGTATTTTTTTAAATATTATGGAAAATGATTTGTAAATGTATTTGGTTTTGAAATTTGTTGTCAGGTTGGAACATAAGATATTCTTGGTGCTGGGGGGGTTCTGAAACTCATGTTATATCAAATCCAGTATTACACTTCAGGTTGTTATGGAATATTTTCTATGATGTGGAGTGATGTGAATATTCTATTGGAACATTATTGTTTTTTGGAAATTTTATTTGGAAATTATTTAATATGTTGGGTTGATGGGCATTTTTTTATTCTTTTGGAAATGGAATGACATCCCGAGTTTTGTTAGGATATAAAAATATAATTACTAATGTGAAATAAATGACTTTCCATGTGTTTTTTATTTCTGACATATATTTTGGGACCACTAGAACATGGATTGCATTACCCTTTAGTGTCTCATATATGAGAACACTATGGTGTAAAGACAATTAAAAATTGGGATGGGATCCCTTCTAATAGATCTTGTACAAGAACATTTTTAATTTTTGATACAATACCATTTCATGAAAAGAGTATTTATTATTATTACTAAGGGTTTTTTAGAGTCATCTAGATGGTCGAGTGATGGTTAATTTTTTTCACAAATTAGAAGGATTGGTACCCCTTTAAAATGATAGGTTTTGGTGGGATAAGACCCTAGTTTGGCTAGTTAGAGAGAATAGTTGGTTATAGTCCATGGAGATTCACTATATACTCTTATGTATAATCTATATGAATACCTTAGGGGATCACTATAGGTATGATACAAAAATTAGTAATAATTAATATCAATATTTTCTTTTTCACTATTTCTATATTCCGGTAGAAGCTTTGTGGGTTATACTTTATTTTTTGTTGGATTTTCACTTTCGATGTGGATTCCCAATTGGGTTCTCTAATATTCATAAGAGATTGTGCGGTTTTATGTAATGGATTAGAAAATGAATTAATGATTTGGATATAATCATGTTTTACAGTGAAACCATATATTGAAAACTGGTGGATTTATTTATTGTTTTAATATAATTAATTTGGAAATTTTGTTTTTTTTAAATGATTGAAGACCTACTTTTATAATGTGAAATTTTAACAAATATAAATTTTCTGTTTAAGGAATGGAAATTGATGGATTCTATGATGATTACTATATGATATTTTTAAACTCATACCCTACACGTTCCCCTCAATGTTAGTAGACTTGAGTTGTTTTTTTGGTTCAGGTTTTAGGTTCACAAGCTCACCTATGGAGTAGGCTGGTATTATGGTTGGTAGTGACTGAGACATCACATAGAGATCACTTTGAATGGTTTATTCTTATTTGAAATGAATTGGTATTTTTTTAGTATTTATTATATTCATATCGGTTATATGTTTATTGAGATTCTGTTATTGTTGAATTTTCTAGATGTTTTGACTGTTTCTTTTAACATTATATTTATTTTTAAAAAATCATCCTCATTGTGATTATGTTGATGCCCAGTGCTAGTTTTGATCCTGTTGGAATAAAGAACACCCTTCAAGACATGTCTTCAAATTCTATGCATAACTGGTCGATGGAATCCAAAATTTCTTTTTGAAAATGATTATTTTATATGATTTAAATAATTTATGTATTAGTTTATTATGTTTATAATTTTTTTAAAAAAATATAATTTTAATGTTGGGGAATGGATTTTGATGTTATATATTGAAAAATGATTAAATAATATTTAGTATTTATATATGTACAATTTTTTACATTAGTGAGGTTGTTTTAAAATGATAAAATAATATTATATATAAGATATGGGACTTTAGCTCTGACCACCCAAACCAGAACTTCTAGATTCACTACATAAAAAATGCCATGTATTATTATATTTTTAAAATAAATTTAAAAATAAATTGTAAATATAAAACCAAGTATATTTTCCAGTACTGTTTCAGGAGAATTATTAAAATACATTACATAACATTAACATTTAGAAAAATAATATAAAACAACTACATCTCCCCATATGTAAAAATCCATTAAATGTTTTCATTTGTGAGAAAACAAATAAATGATAAGTGGAAAATATTATTAAACATTATTTTGATATAAAATCCATTTGTAAGTAGTTTAAAAACTATAGAAAAATATTTTATTATGAATTTATTTATTAACTCTTTTAAAGAGGTTTGTATCAAATATAAATACATGATATGTAAAATAAATTTCAAAACTCTTAAAAAAAATTTATTAATTTGAAAATTTCTTTAAAAAATAATCATGAAAAACATTTGGATGACTCCATAAAAATTCATTTGATAATGATAATTCTTTTTGGGATTAAAATGACACCTCATATATCTTATAAAACCCTTATGACCCCTTACTATAATTGCTTATAGAACAATATGTGATTCAGTTTTTGAGCTCATCCCGCATTCCGATATATCTCATTTGATATCCATGTACCAAATTTAATTTTATTATTTTTTTGAGGATCCTTCTTTATCATAAATAGACATAATAAATAATATTTTTTTTATTTTCGTAAAAACTGATTTTTGGATCAGCTGTAACTGGCGGGATACAAAATTAGTTCAGTCCCTATTCAAAATAAAAAATTCATAAACCCAGAGAATAGTCTCGTTATCAGCAACAAACATCACCAACATCATAGTTTTCATCACCAACGAATCACCACCATCGATCGCCAGCTAAACGACGATGACCATCCAGGACCATCGAGCTACCGTGAAAAATCATCTTCTTTTTGTCGTCATCCAAACATCCTAGATACCTAAAACTAAAAAAACAAAATAACCATATACAAAATGATAACCAAAAAATCTAGCACCCCCACCGTCATCATCGTCCGAACATCACACAAGTCGTCAGAGATCATTAGAGACAGTCTTAGCCACCGTAAAATAGTATACACGTGTCGTTGCAAGTCAAAAATAGCCAAATCACAGACACAATATGAACTAACCACATAAGACCATGAAATCAACAGCACGACACCATAATGAACATCATCCACGGCCGCCAACATAATCAAAATTGAAAAAAAACAAATCATAGTGATCATAAAAACCTTCATTGAGCAATCCTTGAGTAGATCGATCACTAAAGAAGTAGCGAATAAACCTTCACAAAAAATAAAAATAGACCGTGCGGGGAGCACCATGTGCTGCCAAATACAACATCCCAAAACCTCTTAGGAACCATCGCTTCGGATCCGAATTAGAGAGAACCATAAGGACTTGTGGTCCGGGTGGATATTTGAGCAATGAGGGATCCAAAATAGAATGATGAGACTGATTCCAAAATCCAAAACAAGATCCAAATCAAGCCAACACATGCACACCTGAAAAAACCGATTACCGCCAAATAAATTAACCCAAAACTATTATGTTGCCACCAATCCAACTCTGACCTGGAGTGGCGCGGTGGAGTGTGTGGTCAGGGTTGGCAAGAAGCAGCTGAGGGATTCAATAGTGAGAACCTTAAGTTGGACCAAGATAAACCACCTTGGAGAGAAAATCCAAGACAACTGCACCATTATGGAAGAAGAAAAAGGAAGAAGAATTAATGATTGGAAACCAAATCGCACAGAGAGGCCTAGAATATGTGAAAAGAGATAAGGAGAGAATGAAAATGATGAAGAGAGACACTCTAACATGTTGTCGACCCCACAACAAATGGTTTTAGGAGGATACCATAGATTGAGACCAGAGCGAGAGGGGAAAGCTAGGGGAGATTGGCGCCATAAATTTTATCATAAATAGACTATTAAAAGATTTCCAAAATACATATACATGAATTATATTCAAAGAAGAAAATAATTTTAATATCCACCATACTTTTACATATATTAAGTAATAAAACATTTGGGAAATTTGTGATATTAATAAATTTAACAGAATATCATAAAATTAAAATAAATATAGATATTTAAAATCTATACAAGTAATTTCTATAATATTTGTAATGCATGACCATGTTAATATGAAAATGAAACATTTGTAATTTCAAATTGAAATTTTAATAATTGTACATAAACAATAACTAAAATTTATAAATTTGAAAACATAAATCCTTCCCAATATATACTATTTTGTAAAAAAATTCTCATAGATAAATTTAAATGAATTCTTGATTTCATTAAAATAATTACATTACATTTAAAATTTATTTTTGAAATTAATTAAATAATAATAATTATTATTTCTGAAAAATCAAAATCATTATCATAGAACTAATATATATGACTAAAATAGCTAATCCCTTACCAAAAAAACAAACTAGGAACCCAAATTATAAATCCTAGAAACCCTATATGGAATATATTAAAGAGTAAAAATATTTGATTTATAATGAATGAAGGTATTCTACTACAAAGGAATCCTTTTTGCTGGAGCAGTCTTCTTTGAGAGGAGACTGCTAATGGATGGAGAAATTTTAAATATAACAATTTTTACTATTTTTTCCTTCTAAAAATTCAAAACAATTATCAAATTTTCTATCTATCAATCTCTCTTATTCTGTTTCTGTTTTCCCTAAATAGTACAACCCAAAAAAACCAGAAAACATGTCCCTAAATCTTCCTCCACAACCTCACTAACCTCTATGAAAAAATATTATACTCTCACAAGAAATTACTATTTGATGAGAACAAATATAATTTATTACAATTGCTAATGAATTTAGTATTTTATATGATATATACTATTCAAAACTGATCAACCATCGGGAATTAATTTCTATGATCCAATATAATGTAAGTTAGAGAAAAATAATTTCATATTAATAAATGGGACCTATTTTTAATGTGCACTAGTCGAATTTGTGAAAAAAAATTGGTAGATGCATTGAACAAATAAATGTTGACTGAAGAAAATAGTTTATTATTGATTACTATGAAATGAAGGAAAATAGAAATATGGAGAGTAGAGAGATTTTGATAAATTTTATTGATATTGGATGTGCCAAATGATTTTAATTTAATAAAAACTTTTAATAAACCCACTACGATATATCAAAAAAAATTATATGAAAACTAGAAAAATTCATGAAATATTATAACGAAAAAAAATTATCATAAAACAATATTAATAGGGTTAATCGACATCAGCCGTAGAATTAAAAAAATTAAAAAAAGATAATCTAAGAAATATGAGTCCGACACCAAATTCAAAATAATTTCAAATTTTAGACTTACAGAATAAGTAAGAATTCTCTCATCATATGAGATGGATTTCCCCCACTTGTGGTCCATAATACTTCGTCAAATTGATCTTGGGATCAAACCATCATCCACAATCAAATATCAATTTTTTCTGAGATCCATCACATGATTCTTCTCATGCTTCGAATCCAATCACCCCATCGTGGTTCTTCCTCACAACATGAGCACTCATATTCTCTTAAAGTATCATGAAATTGAAACTCTACAAAATAGTTTCTCCAAAATGATGTTGTCCCCATTCGAAATCTCACTTTCCTTTATTTTTTTGTTTTTAAATTTAATGATATATTCTATTGAATATTTATAACCAACATTATTATATTAATTTCAAATGTAAATATATTCATATAATTATAATATTACAATATGTTCATAATTTCAAATATTAATTTATCTACAAAAATTTAATTATTTATAATTAATATTTACAAAAATAATAATTTAATAATTTTTTTTGTTATCATATTTTCTATATTAATTATATTTAAAAAATTTATTAAATTTAATACTACAAAATATAAACATTTAGATTTATTTGTAATACTATCCCTTAAAATTCAAATTGCCCACTTTATATATATATATATATATATTAACTCATTTCATATTTAAATATTATATATATTATATATATTTTCAAATGTACTATAAAATCATCATTTTTTTATTCAATATAATATGTCTAATAATAAACATATTTCACAATGTTAAATATAAATTTGGTATAATTTTATTTTTGAAATTAAATGAAAAATAATTTTCAAAATTTTATTATTTATAATATTTATTTTTATATATTTTAGTTAAATTATGTAATGTTAAATTATTTTTTATATCAATTTTTTTATTAAATTTATCATTGGTATTAGGTTAATTATAATATTTATTTATAATTGGATTATTTTGAAACATATTTATATCCAGTATTTATTTTGATTAAATTAAATTATCCCATATGAAATTAAAACTAATCATAGTTTGTTTCAAATATAAATTAATAAATTTAATAAAAAAATTATATAATATAAACAATGTTTATAATTTTTATGGGTGTTACATTCTCTTCTACGTAAATGAATTTCACCATCGCTATTCATTCATCATATGTATGAAAATATCAAATTCGTATCTTTTGAATTAGGGAAGGATATAAATTATAATAGAACATAATTACAATTATGTTCAAAATAAAATTGTATCAGTTATTTTTTTCCAAATACAACAACACATAATATCCATATTTTTCTCGATTAATATTTTGATACCGACGTGACAGCCTAATCATAGAATTATAGAAAAGGTACTCTAAACAAGTTATGTATTAATTTTATTAAAAATTTAATTGAAAAATAAATAGCACATTTACATCTAAGGATATTTTTTGGCCATGGTATTATAATATTATTGAAATAACATACATAATATCTAAATTTACAAAAAAAAAACAAAATAACAACTTGGATTGGTGTGAGATTACATCTTAAATGAATTCGTCTATCCAAAAAAAATTTAATGTCCAATGATTGATATTTAAAAACATTGGGTGAGAATAAAACATAACTATAATGTGTTTTAAAAAAGTGTTCAATTCGTTAATGTACACTATTTCAAATGATATTTTAAAAGAAATTGTATAAACTATTAGAATTTGACATATAATTCTTTTCAGAAATATTAAAAAATAATTATTATTTTAAATATTAATTTTAATAATAATAATTGAATATAATTTCTTAATATTCTTAAAAATTAATCTAAAAAATAATAATTCTATTATGTATTTAAATGATACATGATGAATCTTATAAATCCCATATGTACACTTATAAAAATAACTATTTGCTTAGTATCTCATTGAGCTGATGAGTTCAGTCCCCATTCCTCACTATCTCATTTGATATGAAACAACAAAATTTAAATATAATAAACCATTTTTTAGATATCTTTATTTCTCATAAATAACCAATTAAAAAATTCTCATAATGTAGTTGCATAAATTAATTTCAAAAAACAATATAATTTTAATATCTTTTATACTTCGGCAACAACCAATTTATGTATAAACTACATTGGGTAAATTTATTAAATTAATAAATTCATTGGAATTAGATAATAAAATTGAAAATTTATGTTTAATATAAATTCATGGAATGACTTTGATATGCATGATGCATTAACATTTTTATGTGAAAATGAAATTTCCATAATTTCCAATGACATTTTTATAAAAAATACATAAACTAATAAATAAAATTTATAAATTTGAAAACACATCACCTTATCCTGATATATGATTTTTAAGTCAATTTCATACATAAATCTTATAGAATAAAATTGGAATAAGAATAATTTCATTCCAAATAATGAAAAAAATATTTAGAAATATAAAAAATATGAAAATATAGTTGTTTTTAAAATAAAATAATAATTAATGAATATATATATATTAACTAATAAATTTCTCAGAAAGTGAGATTGGATTCCTGATTCCATTGCATTGACACACCAAATAGAATAAAAAATATGGAAAAGATCAATTTCTACCAAACAATGGTAGAATATTACCTGAGCAACCTTCTACATAAGAATCATTCTTCTGATTAGTCAAATATGGATGTTTTTTTATTCTTGGTTATTCTATATATTTGGAACTTCTCAGTAATTTTATCGATATAGCTCTCCCTACCATTATCTCTCATTCTCCATAAATAAGAAAACCTAAAAATTGAAAACATTGAAATGATCCTTCCACTACAACCTCACCAGCCTCTATATACCAAAATACAAATACAGTCAAGAAAACTAAATATATGATGCAATCCTATATAATTTATTTCATATTTAAAATAAGATATATTTATAAAACTCGGTCTCTATTCCAAACCACACAAATATCATGAACTAATCTCAATGATAAAATCTATATCATGTGAATGAAAAATAATTACATGTATATTAATGAAACATATTATTTAACACACTCAAGACCAAATCAAATTAAAAAAATTTGTAGATACATTAATGAATGACATAAGACAAATGAAAACAATGTTTTGATAATATATAACAAATGAAGGAGAAAATATACACAAATGAGGATAATGGAACTACCAATCGAATATGTAAATATTTTACGCATACTATAATTTCAATTCAGTAAAAATATCTAATTATCCTATTACGATATATCAAAATAGTATTCAAAAAGGAAGCAAAAAAATTCACTATATTTTGTTTTGTAATAAAATATTCAAATAATATGAATAAAATTAATTGCTGATATTAAAAAAAAAATATCGATGATGAATAAAGAGGATCCTAGAAATAAGATTCCTAAAACGAAAAAAATAACTAAAAATAATGATTTATATAAGAAGGAGGATGTCACACAAAATATACACTACATTTTCCCCATCTGGGTTAGAAACTCCTTTGTAGATTCTATATTTACCATAAACCATCATCCATTTTCGTATCTTGATTTGTTCCTAGATTTGATGTTTTATTTTTCACCTTGGTAGAAGCCATCCATTTCCATCATGATTCTGCCTCATGACTTTATCCCTCATATATACGCGAAGATTCCTGAAATTAGGACCCTATGAAATGATTCCCCCTAAGTGTGTTTGAACCCATTCTAATTCTCAATTTTATTTATTGGTTAGTTTCTTTCAAATATATTTATATATATCCTTTAAAATTCATAACCCACAGCCTTTATAATATTTCATTAAATTCAAATGTGAAAATATTGATAATATTAAATTAAATTCATAATATCAGATTTCAATTAATCTATATGAATTTATTACTTCTTATTTCATATTTATTAAATTAATAATTTAATAAATATTATAGTTATTATAATTTATATAGTAATATTATTACTAAAACATTATTGATTTAATATTCCAAAATATGAACATCTATATTTATTATTTATATTTATCCATAACATTCAAATTGTATACTTAATATATAAATATATGTATATATATTAACACCTTTCATAATTATAGAATATAAAAATTATTTTTTAAAAACATATTATATAATCATCATTTTTATTTATATTTTATATTTTATTTAAAACAATCAATGTATTTTATAATGTTAAATATTTATTTTTATACATTTTATTATAAATTCTCATAATTTTTTAATATAAATTTAATAATTTTAAAATTTTAAAATTTATATATTTTAATTAATTTGACTATTGATAAATGATTAGCCATATGTAAATTGTTTATTATTTTTATCATTTCAATTAGGTTAATTATAAAATTTATTTAAAATTAGAATATTTTAAATATTTTTATATCTAACATCTAAATGGATTAAATATAATAATATCATATTTAATTAAAAATCATTCATAGTTATCTTCAATTATAAATTATTACATTTAATAAAAAATATTTATAAAATAAACTGATTTTCTGATTTTTAGGGTGTTATAATTAGTGTTATTGGAGGAAGGATTAATTAAATTAAATACTAAAATTTAACTATATATCATATTTCAATCTTTAGGATAATATTATCCTACAATATATTAATACATCTCACATATGAATAATATTTCTATCTATTATTTATTAGATTTTATAATTGTTGAACAATTTTTGTATGAGAATATAAAGGGAACATGGAAAAAATAAACCCATAATAAAAATGTAATGAGAAATTGAATCATATTTGGAATTAAATTCATAATTTAATTGGTAATGAGGTTCAAAACCTTATTTTGGTACATAACCACTAGACACAATTTATAATGAAAAATAAAAACCCTTTAATAAAACTACCTTTAACAATGTTAGTAACATTAGATATTATATGATTCATATAATAATAAGAATAATCATTTTGTGGATATTTTGTCCCAATTTTTACATAACATTAAGTAAAAAATCATACGAAATATATGTTACAGACATATTTTTTATTGTTAAGAAAATGGTAATATTATCATCCTCTTTTAAAAATGAGAATTTGATCATTTTTGGAAATTAGTCAAAATAAAAAGGAAGATTTTAATTTATATGTAGTTGAGATGTTCATGTTCACAATAATATTTATTAACAAGTGTTTCCCAGATAAAAAATTACAACATTTAGAGAGTATTTATATATTAGGAAGACATATAATGATCTTATTAAGATACATAAACAAAATTTTATTTTTCTTAAAACTATACCTATAGTTTTTTATTATCCCTAATCAATATTAGTTATATTGAGTTCAATTTTAAATCAATATATCAAAACATATATAGCTATCAATTAGTATGGGTGTTATAGAGAAATTAATTTATGTGGTCTCAAATCGTATATGGTTTTTTGGGGATTGGTGACACAGATATAGTGAAAATAAATAAAGGAGTTAGATTCACAAATGATGAAAAATGATAATTTACATAGAGGTAAGTAAATTTTATTATCCATATTTTAATTATGTTGCAATAAACATCTTGGTATCTAACCTAAATGAATGGTTAAATTTATCATTTTTTGAAAATAATTTCATCAATATCATGAATGTCAATTGGATATGAGGTTGTCGTCAATATTGATAGTGGAAAGGAAGGATCCCTAAACGATCAACCCATGGTTTAATGATTCATTAAAAGGAACGTCATCACTATACAATACATTTCACAGAACCAATGATCATTAATGTAATCAATGTTAACCTACAACTAAACCATGTATTCAAGGGAACTCTTATACCATAACAACAACCCAGGTGGAACAAAAAATAAAATTATTAAAATATAGACTACTTATTCACATTAAATTCATAATTATTTTATTACATTTTTTAATATTGAATTCAAATAAAACATTAATTGTTTATGTATTTATTTAATGACCTCTAATATACATTGACGTATATATATCAATTAAAATAAATAGTGGTGAGATATTTTCGACACAACAGCTGTACTATATAAAAATTATTATCTACAAGATTAGTCATTCAATAGATATAATAATTGTTCCATTGATAAAGGATAATGTTGTTAAATTCCTATAATATATCTCATTATATAAATCTATTAAAAATTTCTTTTAAAATGAACATAATTTCAAAATCCAAAACTACACTAGCTCTAATTTTAATACTATGATGATATTAATCCATTTGGGAAAATTCTTTATTGATATGGGAATTTATACCCAAGGAATGTTCATATCATAATAAATTGTAGAGTTTGAGGAATATGTTAATGATGAATATATATGTATTTCAAGTAAATTTAATTTTTTTTCTCCATTTGAGAGTTGGTGGGTCTTATCTAATATCACGAGGTAGTATTATTAATAGATCATAAAAAAATTTGGACACCAATATCCAATATCATGTATGGAATGATCACAATAGATTTAGTGGTGTTAAATAAAAAACTAAAAGATCATTTCAACAAATTATTTATATACCCCGATGCTTTAAATTTTAGTGGTCTAGTGTTCTTTGTGGATAGAAAGATATGTGAACAAATATTTTCATCAATTAATGATAGCATGGCTATATAACCATAGTTTAAATGGAACAAATACCATAGATAAAAATTTTATTTAAATAACATGAGGTTTCTCTATACATCTCATAATTATATATTAATTATATATATCACCATATAATGTTAATTAGAGATTTTATTTGAATGATTTTGTTTTCTATAGGACTTAAATACGATGTGTTGATTGTAATTCTAGTTGGACATTCAAACTCCCCAAACAATTTTGTAAACATTTATTATATAATCATTGGAGACTAAATTCATATAAATTTAGAGGCATATGTGAGTGATCATTCATATAATTGAAAGTAAAATTAAATAAGAATAATATCAAATAACATTGTTAATGTCATTAATGTCAGGTTGTTATGTATAATATTTAGAAAGTGACAACTTCTGATATAAAAAATCATGTTGTTATGGAATGTGTACCAAAGGGAAGGAATTTCTTTTTATCATTCAATGATAACATGATTGAATTATATAAAAGATTATCATGTTTCATATAGATCCATACTTTTCATTTATTTAATATTTACTAGTGAATCATTGGGACAAATTTCCCAGGTTTATTTATACCATAAACTTTTTCAACATAAAAGGGAGTAATGTATGGAATGGTGCACTAATGTGAATTAAGAATTTGGTATATCATGTAATTGATAATTATAGAACCAATACTCACAATTATATTATATGTAGATTGTTTTATGATATAAATATATCATTAAAAGAAGTTAATGGTTGTATACTCTTGTATAATGTTAAATTTGATGGTAATGATTCATGATATATGATTAAAAATGAATGGAATAACTGAATTCATTATATATACTATGTTTTAATTATATTTTCTTCAATAATTTAGTGTAATTTCCTATATAAATAAATGTGTGTAATATATACCAATAAAAATATACAAAAGTATAACTTTTATAGAATAAATTCAGTATTAATAAACAATTATGGGTTTATTTCATCAATTACTATTAATATTCAATAGAATATAATTATAGTATGGGAAATACTATAGCTAACTCTCATACAAAGTCTTATTTTCTATTATATCCATGATCTGAATATGGAAAGAAACAATCATTATATATATATATATTCAACAAAACTATAAATAATTAAGGATGGAATTATGTTCATCCATTCCAATATGATTTCCTAAATATATATCTTTAACAAAATTCGATGAGGTATAAATGGATGATTTGGAACCTTGAAAATGATTTCATAAATAAGGGAAGTGACGTTATATAAATTCATCATTTCTAGATACAGATTCATATAATGGTTAAACAAAAATTATTTTTATTTCATCCATGGAAATAAATATGCAAATCATTAATAATTAATCTTGATTACCTATCACTGTCCACTCTATATGTACTATGATGTACAGAGATATTTAAGAGCAGTTCATGTTGGAAAACAAGAACAATGATATTGATTAATATGATAAAATGTTATTGGAGGTATATATAGTTAAGTTAGAGCCTTATAAATCCTATTAGATTATATAACCATTGATTATACCAAAATGAAAATAAAAAAATATCACTATGAACTTTTTCAAGTGACTTTCGATGTCATTTATTAGAATAAGTACCATATATATTCTGGTGGATCTGCATTATGAGACTACTCAATTCATCGTAGTTTGAGATTTTTTTTGTTATTGACATAATATGATATATGTCAACAATTCAGTGATGATTAATGGGAAAATTCTTTCAACTTATCTAATTGGGATACGAGGTTATCCAATATGTTTTAGATGAGTCATCAATATTATTTGAACATAAAGTTAAGAATCATTATGTCCTATCAACCCAAACAAATAGACAATCTAAAAATATTATCTAGAATATTTACGATATATTGACATTTTGAAAATTTAAATATGAATGAATATTAGATAAACAACATCTTTTGGTTAATTTTTTATAAAACTATTTCCAATCAAGTATGAAAATGGTCCCATATGAAGATCTATATTGTAAGATAAGAAAAATATTGTTTATCATGATGAAGTTAGTGAGAAATGATATTATGACAAAAACACGTTAAATTCATGATATATAGTGTTTAATAAATTAATCAACTCATAATATCATCATAAGAGGGGAGAAATAAATATACTAATAATCCGTTAGGATTCTTGTAGATGAATGTTGTAAATGAATTCTTCTTATGAGCATCACACTAAAAGAGAATCATGATATTTAAAACTAATGGAAATACTAGCCCATAGTAAATTGTACACTTTATTTTACTTGATTCAATTAAATCAATGGAATTTTTATTTTCATTTACTTAAAACCTCGATGAAGTGTATAATATGTTATCTATATCTATCATAAGAATGTACATAACAAATCACTCACATATACTCTCTCTGTAAGTTGTAAAATTGGATAATAAATATATAATAAGGGATAACTCATGACGATATTCTATAATAGAGTAAATATTATTTGAAACAAGATATCTCAAATTCATAATGTAATTTTTTTAAAAACAAAATTATAAAGTATAAACATGGGAACATAGTGGTTCAATGATATATAAATACCCCTTGTTATTCTCAATATAGGAAATGTGTTGATATATAATGGAAGAAAATTTAAAATTGATACTAAATTTGATATCCTATATATTTTTATATAAAATATCCAATCATATTATATATGTGTCTCATTTAGTAAGAAAATTATTTTTATAAAATTTATGTTGTTTTTTAACCCTAATGTATAAGTTATCGAACGGAATTATTAGTTATATAATAACGAACATGTGTTTCATGTGATGAGTGAAAAGGATGTTTTTCAAATCCAACTTGTTTTATGACACAATATTGATGTAAAAAGAAACAATTAAATCATAAATATATTTTCATAATCTATGTTGTGTTAACTATGTTATCTAATCATTTATATAATAATAAATTTAATTTAAAATCTTTAATCTAATTTTACATTTCAAATAAGAAAAATAATTCCATTGAAAAATTATTTTTCAATTTTTTCATCAATTATTTTTGATAAAATATATATTTTTATGGATTTAAAAGTCATAAAAACATATATTTTCAATAAAAATATATAAATAGTCTCAATGGAAACCATTAAAGTAAATGATTAACTTTAAATAATAATCTATACATTATTTTTAAACAATATACCCATCTCCCATATGTATAAATATTCCCTACCACCACCAATGAGAATCACATCTCAAATAATTCTCCTTAAGAAATATTTTTTCATCAATCTATAATTTTACACTATAATATCATTGGATATATTTATATCTGACCACATTAATATACCTTTAATTCATTAAGGTTCATATTAATATCGACACATAATGGGTGATGTATATTTCCCCACATTTATGTAACTTTCAACTCTCTAATTGTTGGATACCCATTCCTCCATAATATATCATATTTTCCAAATTGATTTTTATTTAAATAAATTATATGTTAGTTATAAAAAGAATAAAAATTTTAGTATAAATATCTTCATTCATAATATGTATCTTTATATAATAATATTTTGACTATATTCCATTAATCGTTCGTTAACCAGTAATTGAGATATGGTCAACTAATTACTTATAAACACCTTTACATGAGTTCATTATTGATTATGTATCAATATATAACATTTAGTTTTGTAATATATATTTACATTTTGTCATTTTTAATTTATTTTCCTTTTCTTTTTCTCACATATATTGCCAATGCATCTTTAATTATAGGTTTACACACATATATAGACATGTTAAATTAGTTAATTATCACTACATTCATGTCTAGTGATAGTGAATTTTTTATAAATTTTAAAAATATTTTATTGATTATCTTTATATTAATATAGTTTACATTAGTAATTAAATAATAAAAATTAAATAAAATCCTTAAGTATAAAAAAATGTAGGATATTTTCAACAAATATATCACCCCGTCATTTCATAAATAACGATTAATCAGTAATTAAATTTAAATTGTTATAATTTTTTATGAAGATCAAAAAAACATTTAATATAAAACTATTTAAATTTTTCATATTTATAATTTTAATTTATAATATGTGTAAACATTATAAAAAATTGGACATAAGGGGAAACTCAAAAATGAATCTATTAATTTGGATTTATTTACTATTTATCTCTCATTAACTATAATATTTATAATATTATTTCAAGAACATTATATATAACTTCCCATTTTCATTGGGATATTAATTTCCTTATTTAATTATGAAAATTTATATGCAATTAATAATTATTTTATAAGTTAATTATTTTAAAAACATCTCAAAATTTTTTATTATGTTTACTCTTCCTCAATTCATAAAAAATGATATTTTCCTCATTTTTTAAATACATTATTGATAAAAATAATATTTTCACACCTTTTGGGAATATATATGTTCCACTATTGACTTATTAAATAATTTTTTATAAAACAAAATCCATTATCTTGGGTTAACTATTTGTTTACGGCTAATGTATGAATGATATATATGCGGAATAGTTGATTATTAAAATATTATAATGTAATGTGTGGGAGTAAAATTATATTTACCACCAAAAAATTAGATAATATTTTATTTCACATGAGATAAATATTATTAGACATGATATAATTATATATATATTTATAATGTTATACATGGACATAATGAAATTATATTTTGTAGTAATTTAAAATTTTCATTTTATGAATCCTTGGATTGTGTTTATGATGTTCTATATTTAAACATATTATTCTTTCCATACCTTCATCATAAAATTCATATTAATCTTTTCCCATTGTAATGACATATGTTGGATGGATTTACATAGATGAAAACGTGTTTTATGTTTGTCATGAATGATGAAGTGTGAAAATTTTTGATGATTTAAATAGTGATCATCCTTTCATATGTGTTTGGGTTCCATAAACCTAATTTTCTCAATGTTCGAATGTGTTTTATTTTTATTTTTATAATTTTATATAATTTTTAATTAAAATGACCAAATAATTGTTCATGTATATTAAAGGACATTATATTCTGATTCAGTGAGTCTTTGATAGATGATAGCACATTTGATGAGATGTGAGTATGTTTTGACATTGGGTAATGTATGAGATAATGTGTATTTATCAAGTTATGGGTATGTGCATTTACTCTCCCTAAATGATTTTAATGTTTTAAGATATTCATATAATTTTAAGAGATGATGGATTAGTCTGAAATAAGTTATATTCATAATGAATATATGATTAGTATTATGAAGTATATTATTGAATGGGGGTGGGGTTATTTTACATCATGATGTTTTCGGGGTTTTATAATGAGAGAGATAAATGAAATTTAAATAATATATTTATGTAGACTTTTTATTTTGTAAACCTCATATACAAATATTTACTTAAAGAAGCATATAGTGACCATGATATGAAATTGAAGTGAGTTTTTTTGTTATAGATTACATTGAAGAACATATTTTAACTAAAATTTAATTTTCCTTTTATTTTTTTTCCATTTTTATTTATATGAAGGGTGATATTCTGAGTAGATATTGGTCAACTATAGTACATGCCATCCCTATGGGAGATCTAAAATAATATAATGATACATTAGGCTCAATTAGAGATATCAAACAATGAAACTAGGAGGAAAATTAAATACTATAATTAAGAGAGGTTTCTTATTTTTTTTCGAATTCACTATAAGTATGAGAACAACTATAATAGATAATAGTTATCGGAATTTTATTTGTTTTAATTCATTTGAATAATTAGTGTTAATATATTGTATTGTAAAATAATTCATTATTATTAGTCCATTTCGACAAAAATATGATACATGGGGCATAGGAATAGATTCTCTATGTGTAATGAAGCATAAATTATCCAACAATGATAGGTGACAAAAATTAAGAATGGGAGATAGATATAAAATTTCAAATATATTATTATTATTTTGGACCATTTTTCATTTTCCAATTTTCATTATCATACGTTTTTTGGTAGTGATATTTATCATTATCTGAGTACTATTTTTTAGTTATCACATGAGAATTATTTGATTATTGGTCCAACTTATTTAAATTATATAATAATATTTTATCATATAATCATTATTTCAACATTATTTTTTGTTTTGGTTATTTATTGGAATTGATATGACATATAGGTAATGTATGCCATTATTTAGAAGAAATTCATTTTGTATTTGAGCTATAATATAATAATAATAATATTTTGTAAAATAAAACATTCAATTTGGTGTACATCATTATGGAAATAAATTTATATAATCTTAGTAAATTACAGATTGAAAATGTCGTTTAGTTAAGAAATATTGGTGTTTTGTTGTGGTGATCTCTTCTAGGATATAATTGAATGCATGTCTAATGATATTTAATGAATATTAAGGGGATATATGTTTTTGGTGGTTTGGTTGGAGTTTACTATTTTATTAATGTAAAACCATTTGATTAGTAGAACCAAGGTCGTTATGGTTTTCCTTATTTTTTGTTATATCATTGTAATAACCACTTAGCTAGATAGTTTATAATAACACCCATAATTGAGGTATAAGTTTTGTATATGTTGAAATTTTATTTTATTTTAAACATTATTTGAATACTATTTTTGATATTTTAGGGTTATAGGGGAGGCGTATGATAGATTCGGCAGGGGTTCACTAGGATAAACCTAGAAGAGACCATAGCTACCCACTGGTTTACCTAATAGAGTAGATAATTTAGAATGATAGTTTCATGCTTAGTGGGAATGCACCTAATTCCTAGTGTGACGCACAGTTTATACCAATGTGGGTACACCATAAATCAATAGGCGGGATCCTCTAATGATGATAAAATCTATTGTTTTTAGTCACATAAATATGTACATAGAGTTTTTATTTCTTTTACCAATAAGATCACTGGGTTATTATTAAATATTCAATTTTGGAGATAAATAATGAATTTATTTTAAAAATGTTATATTAATATGGTTATTGATTAATATATTATGGTATCACTGGGAAAAAACATCCCATAATTTAATCATAGTTTAGAGTAAATGAATAATGATTTTATTGATATAATATGTCTGAAAAAATTCATAGTAAATTTAGTTAATTAGGGTATGGATTTTTCAAATTTGTTTTTGATAATTTAATGTTATATATATTGCATAATTTATTTTTCTTAATTTTTTAATAATAACAGTATGTATGAGAGTGGATATATTCAATATGTATTAGGTTTCAAGGTGTCCTAAAAAATTAATCCAATTAACTAAGTGATAGTTTTGGTGTTTGGAAACAGAATAAGGGCTTGAATAATTTGGAAATTGAAAATTTAAAAGTTGGAATGTTTTATTATACTAAGAAAGGAAAATAAAAAATCATGGAATGTAAATATTGATATGTAACCCTTGATGGGTGTTCATAGTGAACATATTCATTCCCAAATAAGGATATCTTATTATGGAAACCTATTTTTAAATTAATTTTTTTATAAGTTATGGACCATGAATAAAATTAAAACATAATAAATTAGGGGTTTAAACTGATATTGTGTGTTATTATTAAGGTAATGTCTTACATTTTTATAACGAAAAGTATTGTGTTGTGATTGAGACGTGATAAAAATCAACTATAGGTAGATTATGAAATATTAAGATATAATATTTCAGGATATAGTATGGTTGATATTTATTTCTTGGATATGTTTTATACCTTTGTAGTAAGGCTTGACCATATGTAATGAGATATACATGATGTGATGTGATGATATACCATGAATAGTTTGATGCGATTGTTCCCTGTGTATGGTTGAACTTGGCAGAGGCTAGTATATTTAATGATATCAAGGTTGGATCTTATTCTATAGGTATGTGAATTTACTGATCTAGGTATGACATATATGGGGGACTTGGTTTTACCACCTAATTTAAAAAATTATTAACATTTACACTAACTAAATCAATTATATCATAACATATATATATATATATACATACTATCTTTTTTGAGTTTATATGAGTTATAATATATTTAATAACGTAATATATTCTCACAGGCTATCTATAAAAAATGTAATCAGACAAATGAATGGTTTTCTATTTAATTGAAAGTGTTAAATATAATAAGAGATCTTATAAAGATAAACATTGTGGTTGAGTGTGAATAATGTCAAATAATTATTTACTGTATTTTCCAATCATACTTTTTAATAATTTTCTTTTGTATTTTTTATGATTTAGCACACACGACATATCATTAAATATTGTGTGTTTGAATCGGATTAATGTGTGTCTTGAGATAATATTTCAATAATTTGTAGTATATATAAATTTTATCCAAGATTTGACAATGTGGGGTCAATTATTATTTAGTTAAATGATAAGATTGACTATTAGGGGTTATTTTTTTTCATAAAATTTGCCTTATACCAATAATTATTTCTATCCAGGATAAGATTATAATTGAGATCAATAGTGTTTATGAATTATTTTTATTTAATGTAAGGATCACACTAGTTTTAGATGTTACAAAATGGTATAGAATCATTTTTTTTATGTTTTGATGTACAAATTATAAAAATTTCAATACATTTTGTTATGAGTTGGTCCATAAGATATGTCTAGGTTACACACTAGAATAATCATAGTGGAAAGTTATGTAATATGTGTATATGGGGATATATTTTTAAAATTTACTAATGATTTTTTATTAAAAACACAAAAAATAATGGTGAAAAGATAGAAAATTATTTCATCATTTTTTGAAAAATATAAACATGTTATATGTGTGATTGAATTTTGTTTTATGAATTACCTATTTTGACTAAATACTATTTAATTGTGTACATAATGTGGTGCATGATAACATTTCAAAATAAACTATTATTTGGATTTTAATGGGACCACTGAATATGATACATTATTATTGAATAAAATTCATTATATAATGAGTCTTTGGAACATATTTTGATAAATGGGACATTCATGAGGTTCATATAGAGTGGGTATAGAAAATGTTACCTTATTTGATGAAATTGATATGTTGTTGGGGAGAATATTCAATGTGTATTTTTTGAATGTTCTCTAGGGATGAAAATGAAAAAATATTTTGATGTTTTTATGCTCTAAATATTATTCCATGACTTTTGAGTAGATCAATATCCAATCATAGTAGTAAATGATTATAATTATATATATTAAGTTTGTGTATAAGTCATGGAATGGTTCATTGAGTCAATGGATTCTCTCTAAGTTAATAACATGATGTCCTCTATTTTTATACATATTTGTCCAGCTTAAACATTGAATAATATTATTTATTAGATGTAGAGGACCAAGGGGTTGAACTAGAAATCCTTTTATAGCCTCATTATTGATATGTTTTATACGTATAAATTAATGATAAACCATGAACAATATTTTTTATAACATAATCATATAGGTATGTCTATTATCTTTTATACATAAATGTTTAAAATGATAGTTCACTTTTATCTTAAATTGGTGGGGATGATATCTCAATGTCCCCATATTTTGATTATTAGTTATGTTTAGATTTCCATTAAAATCATTGTCTATTTTTTTATGTTTATATTGATAAAGGTGGTGTCAAAATATCTTATCTAAGAAAGGGACCTTGAGAATGATAATAGGTATTTTGTAGATATTGTGGATTTATCAATGATAACTAGAGGAAGATAGATAATTCCCACTATGATAGAGGATGTTAATGGTGTAAGGGGAATATAATATTGTCAAATTTCACCATATTCAAGAAAAAATTATTTATGCTTCCAGTCTCACATGAAAGGATATAATCAATCTGTTCATCTCTTTGTGACCATGTAGTGTCACTCCTATAAAAATATAGTTTACCATTAGAGGTATTGATAATGGGGTTCATAGACGAGTGATGGTCATAATTTTGTTTATACTCTTGAATCATAGGAATTGTCGAGTGAACCATAGTTGACTGAAATATTATGGTCATATAAGAGATTGAGATTAGGATGTGATATAGGTTTTTAGGATAGACTTAATGGAGTGTTGTTGAGTAGGGAAACAAGGTTGATCATAGGGAGAGATAAAAATTCTTGTTTCAAATAGTTAAATGTAGCTGATAAGGCATGACTCATTATTGGAGAGGTTTTTACTTGTGTGATAGTTACAATTATTGTTAATACTATCCTAGATAATAAACTATTTTAAAGTGGTGTATATCATTATCTGATTTACAATTATCATGATTCTATCCTAGAGTTGGTTTTTTGTGCATCTTTATATTTCTATTCCTGGATAAACCATTGTCAGTGATAGAAATTTTTTATTATTGGTCCTCGTCATGGGAAGTTGATTATTGTGGGTTCTCTCATATATGGGGTTTCATTGTTTTAGAAAACTGGAATTTCAAATAGGTTATTTGTATTGATTTATTTTCACATGACTAGTATCATATAGAATGGTTTTGGATGAATAATACATTTAACAATATATAGATGATTTGTATGAAATTTTTGGTGTATGGGATTATTATTATAGATCGTATGGACATCATTTAAGACATCTGAGTAAGATAACATCTCAACGGGATATTCTATATCTTGGGACACTAAATCGTTATTCTAGTTATATTTTATATATTATATTTCACCAATATCAGGATGTGTTTTTTAAAAAATTTTGTGGTCACCACTTATGTGATATAGGGATTTTATTATTTAAATTATATCTTGTACCTAACCTAATTATATTTGCCACTTTTTTAATCATCATCTACAATTTGTAGAATATAGTTTTAGTGTGGGGATCATGAGTCCATGGAAATTATTTAGTTGAGTGTGTCCCATTGGGGTTCTAAAATGGGTTTTACTAAGAATTATTATGGGGGATTTTTGATATGTGTTGATTACTATAGGTTGGTCCATGTAACCATTATGAATTAATATACATTAAATCATATCCATTATATTTTTTATTATTTAAGAGGAAATCAATGTTTTTATAAGAATCAACCCTAATATGGTTATCATCATACAAATGTGTGAATTGAGGATTTTCATATGATAGATTTCAAAAATTTATCTGTTTATTAGATAATTATAGTGATGTTGTTTTAGTAATAAAATGCACTAATGGTGTTCGAGTATTTAATAAATATTTTATTCCATCCATATATACATTTCATTGTGATTGATATGATCAATGAAATAATGAAATATTCTCAATTATATGAGGATGATGGATATAATTTCACTCTTATCAAAGAGACATTTTAAGCACCTCATATCTATCTCATGATGATTATAATCGCGTTTTAAATTTATGAGGTTTTATTACACATAATAATTATTTTATAATCTAGTATATTTTTGGATCCTAAGAATATAGACATTGTGATTTCTTGATATGTTACCACAATATTATTTAGATTCAGAGTTACTTTTATATTAAATGAAATTATCACAGTTGTATTCAGTATATATTTTCCTATATGTGTAAATGAATATAGAAGAAATAAAAGGATTTATTCTGTATTACATTATTAAGAGAATGATTTATTCATAGAATATGATGAAATGTATTTAATATATATTATAACATTATCTGATATGATCAAATGATAATAGTTATGTAGAAATAATTTTATTTTAGGATTGGGATATGAGTTGATACAATTGGTTTACCTAGTGATATTTGTTTCTATGTGTACAAGTTCTGGCTAAAATAATGATAACACTCTTGTTATAAAGATTTATGTGAGTTTCAATCAAATTTACGGATATAAGAATTATTTATTCAGGGATAATTTTATATTATTCACTATCCATTTGTTCTGGAATTAAATATTTTCTTAGAGGAATTTTAATCAACAATAGATATAATAGGATGAGTATCTTTAAATTTTCCCCATTGAATTGATATATTCACTTAATAATTGAAATTATTTCTTTTGTGAATCATATAGGAATTACCAATTACACATTATTTGAGACTCTAAATAGAAACATTGTCTTAAAACTCGATTCAAAGTATATTTTACTGATGTATATGAGATAGAAGTTATGGTATTATTATTTATTACCCAATAACCTATTTATTTGGATATGGTTAAAGAAAATTTGAGTTATAATTTTTTGTTATAGGTTAATAATGAAAATTCAAACAATGAGGACATGATATTTGGATGGATTATTGGATGTTGATATTTAATTTATTTCCATCAGAGTATTTATGTCCCATTTTTGTTATGCGATAATGTGATAAGATAAATAGATATGACTCAGTGGACAATTCAACATGGGTTGACTATAGGGTACAATATTATTTGAGAAGACATCTGGTAATAGATAATTAAAAGCTATATATTTGGGTTTTTAGGGTTCTTTATAATTTTTCTAGTTAAAGATGATAATTAGTGGACAACATGTTTTATTTATTCCATTCTTATTCCATAATGTATATTAGACGAGGTCCCTAGGTATCCTTTGAGAGGATATACAATTTCAATGAAGGGGAAAGATATATTAAGGGTTATTATTGAAGGGATGGATAATTTTTTTCATTTTCATTATGATCAGGAGACCATTATAAAAAATGATATTAGGAAGATCTATATAGATTAGATATTAAGGTGTCACGGAGTCTACCAAAATATGATATAAAATAATGAAGGAAGAATTTGGTTGTTTTTTGGATGTCTTTCTGGAGGGTTTGATATCTCGAAGATGTTGATAACAACATATCATCCACATATATGCATCTAGTAGGAACACAACATTTAGACCCCCGAGGATAAGATATATTATTTTTAATCAACATTGGAGGTAAGTGGAAGGACCATGAAACATTATTAGTTTTCAGGATTATAATAGTTAACAAATATTTATCCTAATTTATATAATGGAGATTTATATTGGACCTATCACCCTCAATTATATTTCATGTAATCTAGGGACGCATCTAAAGATGGACCATGATTTTTGAATAAAACATCCAATCATGTGAAGACCATTATAAATATATCTATTATCCCTCATTGTTGATAGAATTATTATGTCTAAAATTGCAACACCCCAACCCTACCTTATTGGCTTGAGGAGGTGGTGAGGGTTACATGGACTTAAGCGACATTCCCAAGGTTCCAAAGGCTGGAAATAAATTCTCAGGGAATCGAGAACAAATTTGTGAATGATTTTCCCTTAAGACTAAATCTACCAACCCATCCACTATCAACCACTATATATTGAATGTCAATCCAAAAGTTCAAGAATTATTCCCAAAGGACAACCGAGTTTCTCTATAATACAACCCAAAACTAATACATGCCAAACCATATCAGAGCAATATGAAGAAGACCAAACAAAAGACCCAAAACAAGCATATACACACTCCCTGGCTCCAAACCAAGCTCCATGCTCCAAATCCACCCATATATCACAATGCAACACTAAAGGATGGTTATTCCTGACCTTTTCCCACCTCACGATACACAACATCTTCAATGACACCAATGTGCTAGAGAAGGGGGTGATTACAGATAATTAGTATGATTTCCACAAATTACATCCCTACACATGACACTAGGATAAAACCGTTAGCACATTTATATAAAAAAGTTTATATAAAATAATCCCCAGTGCATCCATTAGCATAATCCAAAAACAAATTTACCAAACCATTTCACCCTTACCAATTAAACCCATGGAAAGATAAAAAATCATGTAGTAAGACAAACATGCCACATATGGAATCCAAATCAACCATTCCACAAGATAATTACCTTTTCATATTTCACTCACAAGACCAATATGAAAACATCACCAACTAAGCACACAATATATCATGGTGGCACTTCTTGTCCAACCCATTAATTACCAATCCACTAATGTGGTACTTCCTTCCCACATTATATTCATGGGGACCCTTCCGTGCACTATCCATCCCATTTTAATAGTGGTACTTTCCTCCTAATTGCTATTGATGGTCTCCCTTCCATCCACAATCTATCCCCTTTTTATAGAGGTACTTCTCACCCACATTCTCAAAATTCAAACAAGCCAACATAACCGAGCATATCACAGATCAAGGCCACAGAAGCATGAAATCATCCATTTCTATTATATGCCAATCCACAAAAATAAACCAAACATTTGTTAAAAAACCATTTATCCATTTTCCATGTTAAACCCCAATTCTATAAAATAGCCCTTTTTATTGAAATCCTTTTTCTCGATTAATCTTAATCAATCCAACAAAACAACTCCTTTTAAAATCCCATTTTAAAATCACATCAAGAGAATTTCTCCAAGAACCCTATTTCTCCGAAAACTCCCAATCCATTACCAAGTGGATTTCCATCTGATTTCTCACATAAAAACACAATTAATTTTAAGCAACACAAATCAATTGTAAGAAAACCACTATTTCTAACAAAATTGGATCGAGAGAAAATCCTCCTACCTTTAGGGTTCCTGAGAAATCGACCCACAAGAAATCACACCTCAAATCTGGCAAACTCACCACGGAAACCCCTCTAGATCTCCTTCCCTAACATCTACAATCCTTAAATTTAACATCCAGGGAAATCACAATGCTAGATCTACACACAATGGGGGTAGATCTAGAAAACCAAGAGAGGTGGAGAAGTAGATATAGAGTAAAACACAAAAAACCCAAGAGGATAGAGTTATCCAGGAGAAACCACCTTAAATCTGCCAAGAAAACTCTTCAAAACACTTCAAAAATGTGTGGGAGAGCACCCTCAACCCCTGAGAACCCGAAATCCCGAGTCAGGCTCGAGTGGGAGAGAATTTGGAGAGGAATGAGGAAAGTCTGAGTGAACCTGGATTTAAGAACCCTACTTTTAAGTGGCGACATGGTTAGCATGCATGCTTAGCCCGCATGGTTTGGAAAACTGTGCGCTAACTGTGCACAATCTACAGCCTCGAGAGAAAGGTTCTGCACGGTTGGCTTGCACAGTTTGGTAAACCAGGTGCAGGCAGTGTGAAGCCTACTATCTCGCCTAGCACGGTAACCTAGAGAACCCACACGGTTTCACCAAACTGTTCTCAAACTGTGCTTTCTATGAAAAGCCTCCAAACCTATCCCAAACCATTCCAACCTCTCCCAAACTCTTCTCAAATCATCCCATGCACTTTAAAATCCTAAAAAGGTGTAAACAATGGCTACATGCCTCAAAACAGGGGCGTTACAACAATATATACTGACCTCTCAAATTTTTGGTTAAGAATCAAGATATCAACCAGGTATTAAAATAATTATAGAATCAATGATTTAATGAAGAAGTTAGAATATATCAATAATTTATTGGGAAATTTTGTGTTTAGTGATGAACTGAAGAAGGTGGATATTAGTTGGACCTAACTATTATATATGTCACTAACCAGGTTGTATTTTTTGTATGTTTTTTATAAACCAATAAAAATATCTTTATTGTGTGATATACCTTAGAGATATATATCTATATCATGTTTACTATTTTACACAGAAGTGATTAATGATTGTTGAGGATATAAAATGTAGTTATATAAGATGTTTCTACCTATTTTTTGTGTCTAATGTTCTAATGAATATGTATATGAAACTTCATAGTTATAAGTTGCCTGGATGATATTTGAATGGATTGTGTTTTTTATAGTGGAACTTAAATAACATTTACATCATATGGAAATCAATATTGAATGGTTTTTTATTGACATTCACCATTTATTTATTTATTTTATTTAATTTCTAGTCCTTGGTTTGATTTGGAATAATTTTTTATGTCTTTGTTGATAGTATGTGGTGAATAAATAAGGCATGGTTTTGAGATGGAGGTATATTAGATCGTAGACACCCAGTTAAAGAAAATAGGTACCCAATTAAATGGTTTTATGTTATCACTATTAAAACCCAGGGACAAGGTCTTTTGGACCAATCAACTATTTCCTTATGGACTTAGACCTGGTTTCTTGAGAAATATTGGGTTTTTTGTGATATTCGTATGATTATCCATTGGAGAATAGTTGTAATTTATTAATGTTGATAGTTTGATCATTATATACACATCAAAATTGATCCATAGTTGTGTAATACATTGAATTATTAATTACATGAATAGAATTTAACATACATTTGGATACCTAATTCCCTCTCTTAATTCCTTAACATCATTGTTTTATTTTATCATAATTTATTCTCAAATATGACATCAATTTATTTTTTTATCTTTTCATCATTAGGTATCAATGAAAAATAAATTTTCATGTTAACATTATGTTGTCTTGGTCATCTTGTGAGTATAAATATTTTTCAATTCTTCTAATTCTTTTCCATCAAGAGCACTTTTCATATAAAAGTTACAAAGTTTGGTTCGATGATTAGACTTATTATATTCATTGTTGTAGGAAAACTATTATATTCACATGGATTTTTAAGATGATTAAAAATGAAATTTAGATTTAATTATTTGTTAAATTTATTTTTTTTCATATTCTTTGGTGATGTATTATATTCTCTAGGGTGGAATGTATTGTTAATTATCTAATTGAAATTTTAAAAAAAATCCATTTAGAAAGGATTTAATCTATACATGTTTTAAATATTTAATTTATATGGAAATGTAATTTTTTATTTATAGAAACTACATTGATTCTAAAATATTATATTAAACTATATAAAATATATGAAATTAAAATAATATGTTGTTATAGAAATTAGTGGTGAAAAAATCTTGTATATATTCAAATATCAATTTATGAAAATTTGACATGTGTTACTAAAATTTGACAACATCCTCGTCTTTATATTTTTTTCATTAATGTATCAATTATCTATTTTTTCGAGTAAAGGAAATTTATTGTAATAAGGTAACATGGTTTCCGTGGGAATTTACCCAATTAATGGAGTTAGTGATCATTTTATACCTCAACACTATATCAAAGTCACCAAGCTCAGGTGTTTGGGAAGTGTACATGAGGATATATGTAATTGGAAATTTTTGGGGTAGTCATAGTTGTGTTGAATTAGAAAATGATTCCTTATACACCATAATGGATACCTTAGAAGAGAGGGTGATTAATGACTGTTTGTAAATTTTTTTCAAGGATATAGAGCTGAAGTCATTCTACTAAGTGGTTATAGTTTATGATATTGTTCGAGACTTTACGAAAAAACATCCTTTAGTTTCTAAAGTATTTTTATCTCCAATTAAGTGAAAATTGTGGTTATAGAGGATGGATTAGATCTTTTAAATGATAAATTCCATAAAAGGTGACTATGTGAATTTTTCTATTTTTATTTTTAGTGTCAGACTATGAAATTGTTGGACATAAATTATTAGGAAATTATCCCTAATGGGATTACAAGGGAGAAGATTCATTACCACATTAATAAAATATATTATCCTTGGATATTTAGGTTGGTTATGGTGTTTGTTTTTGTAATGATTAAGCAGTGAGTTACACCTATTCTCAATTATGTTTCAATGTTCAAAGAGTTACTTTAGTCTCATCCTATCACTAGAGGGTTTTTTTAATTTTATTCAATGTTGGATTGTGTTTTTTTCTTGGAGATTCATTCCATGGATCATCTCTTATTTTTTCCAATATTCAAAGAGGTGGTGAAAAAGTAATTTATGGAAAAGAATGACCATTATGAATTACTGTTTATATTTATTGGATTATTTTGATATATAAATGTTAAATAGCGGAAAGGAAATGATTCCATAGTGAGAAATATTATTCATGATGTTAGAGGTAGAATATCTAAATTCATTTTTATAAAGTAAAAGTATTATTAACTCAATTAATATGTGGAACAAAATGTAATACATTATTTTATTTTCATTTTTATCCCTATTACTGTCATGTATTTTTTGTGATTGGACATTATTATAGGTTTATTCTAAATGGCTATCATGGGATTAGGGGTCATTGTTCCTAGTTAGAAGATGAATAGTTATCATGGACTCGTTTATTAGAATATATTAGGAACTATATGTACACATTTTGGTTGATCCATGATTACAATACTGTATATCATAGGTTGGTTCAGTCAGGTTATACTGATAAAGGAAACCTAGAGTCTTGTCATCTGGGATTTGTTTCTTGTTTTTTCTATTTTCTTATATTTGAGCAAGAATAAATTGATCTGTGAGGGATTTCATTCAAAGATAGAGGTAATAATCTATTCTCCTACACCATAGATACTATGGTATTCTATTTTTATCGAATTTTATTTTATCCTTTTCTGGAATTTTTGAACTAAATTATTTTTATTGAGTTTTTTTCTAGAGTTCTATCAATAGATTCCCTATTTATAATGAGGTATGAGCCTATTAAGATGTTATTTTCATGTTTAGTTGATGTTTTTTTTAATCTATTGGATTTATTTATTTTTTATATTAGGGTTTCGATATAATTATATGCACGTATTATAATTACATTGTGCCTATTAAATATGACCAACAACGATAGATGTTTTAACAAATTAGGGATGATTCTTTTGATAATACATATCTATCATATTATCATTCCAGTTGAGAAGGTCATGATTTTAGATAACCACATAAGATCACATCTCATCTTATGAGGATGTTTATTGGGTTATGAAATATTTCTACCAAAATAGTTTATCTTCTATTTGTTGATCAATAAAATTACGTATTTTATGAGTATTTTTGGTTATTTACACCTAATAGAGAGGCAGTTTGTATGCTTTATTTTTTACCGAGATTCAATCCAACTTCTATTCCTCCCAATATAATATCACTATTTAGGATTTAGTAGTCATTGATTAAATTTGGGTATCTTGATTATAAGGGATTAATCCAATAAATAATATCTTCTTAGGATGCTCATGGTATTTTTCAATGAATAATGTTTGAATTTTGTGCTTGTATGATCATTATTGTATGTTAAATAAGGAATTAATCAATAAATAAATTACTAGACCTGGAATGGATGATATGTTTTTTCAGTTAAGAGGTGGTTGTTTGTTTTATAAGTCAATAAATAATTGTTTATCATGAGGAGAGGTCGATCATAATGAATATATCATAGATTTGTTTCCCATTCCAATTTAGTGATTATGAATTAATTATAATGCCATATATGGTGCTGAATTATCCATTAGTGTTCTTAGATTAGATGAATAAGGTCTTAAATCCACATTTTTATTATATTATGGTAGTGTTTATTGATGTAATTATCATATAGTACAAATAAAATTAAGAGAAATTTGAATATTTTGGATGTTATATAAGATACATCGTGATATAATGCTTTATATGATCAATAGTTAAAATTAAGTTCTTGAATGTATTAATTATTTTTATTGTTAATGATTATTGAAAGTGGATATATAAATAGATACTAATAAATCATTTGTTATGATGTATTAGTGTTATTCCTGATTTTTTCATCATTTGTAGCTTTTTCTATATCCCACGATATTATTTAATGGAAACTCAGTTCCTATATTTTATTAAAACATATATAAAGACAATAAGTTCTAATGGAATGTTGTTCCATTTATTTAATAATATTTAGGATTATTTCAAAATGTAGATTAATAGAATGGGTTCTACACATATACTCATTTTAAAAGAGTCCAAAAAAATAAATATGACATAAATTTTGATGCTCGTGGTGATGTATTGGGGTTTGAATTGTTGTAATTGTGTAATGTAACGGTGTATTATTCTGTTAAGGTTAGGTTTTATCAGAAAAATTACCCAATTCATGATATAGGGAATGAGCAATTGTCAATGGTCTTCTAATTGGGAGTTGTTTTTCATTTTCATAGAATATTAATTCTATTAATAACCACAAGACCATGAAGTAAATGCTTTCCTTGAAGTATATCATTATTATATATATATGATGGGTTGAGTAACACCATTTACTTTACGTTTTGATGATATATATCACTATGAAGTGGAATTAAATTTTTTATTCATTATGTTGGAATCCCCATGTAAATATTTTTTTGGAGTCAAAAAACTGAATTAATGATTATGTACATATTCTATAATAGGTATATTGATGCAAATGTAGTTTTCGTGACTTTATCTATCAAATCGTTATGGTAGAAAATGTGAAAGTGGGATAGAGTACTTATTTGAGACATAGGTTCATATTGGAATGCTATAGTTTGTAAATCATATTATCATATACCATCAGGGATATTGTTGTTTTATTTGATTCCATAGTAGGATATATATTTTAATGGATTTATGAGTTGAGAAATGAGATATTATACTATTTCCTATATAAAGCATACCTAAACCAACATATTTGAGTCAAAAATCTAAAATACCTCATACAAAACTCTCTATATATAAATGCCTATAAACTAGTAGTGTGGGTCTGATCACCAAACGTTAGAAACAATACCCTGAATAAATCATATCCACACAGAAAAAATACAAATACATATAAAAATCATAATAATCTACAAATAAGATAAATAATCAAATGTAAATATTATGTAGTACACATTTATTAGATGTAAATATAAAAAACTGAAATATGAAAATAAAAAATTGTTTAAGAATAGTAAAAATAGATAAATAAATAAAGCTCTATGTAAATCCTATATAGTCTTTTATGTCCTCTTTACTAGATCATTATTCCATAAATCAATTTTTTTACCATGGGAATCACTCAATTTCATGGATCCTTATAGATGAATTCTTCATGATCATCAACATTCTCATGCCTGGTTGACTAATAAAACATTTTTAGACATGAAAATATTCTTTTTAAATTCTGAATGTGTATAATATGTATATTCCATAATAAAAATAAATATATTTAGTAATCCAAATATTCATATATCCAGCATCTTTGTACTTAACAAGACACCATGAGCATCAACCATACCATCTTCAGATCCATAATATAAGGAAAACTCATAAGATGCTAGAAATGATCAATAACTATCCATAAGGTTTGGGAATGTGTCAATCATTATCCTCAAGGATTTAAATCAATATTTCGGCTACAACATAGAATAGTGAAAATGTAGTCTTTAAAATAGGACATCATGTTCTAACTTTACTCAATGTTGAAATGGAATTGAGTTTTGTGATGGCCCACAAGGTTATAATTATCATACCCTGTATATTTGTCAACAACCATTATCACCAGATATCTTGTGAACTCTCACTCTAAGGGGTAATAATACAATAAAAACCCACCAATTATTAGTACCATGATGATACCACTATGGCAGGGTAAATACACACAACATGGTAGGTCATAGTAAGGAAGAGCATAGAATGTTGTTTCTATCATATATTAGAAGCATTAACCAACATTTGGTCAAAATCAAGATTGGTAATAATGTAAACTAGATATACTAATGTAATCATTCATCACACATGATTCTCATAGTATACACACATACCAAAAAGAAATAAAAAACAAGGATGATAAATAGGTTATTAGAAAATAATTTGAAATCAAGGATATAATAGTATATTAGTACATACAATTTAATAATATTTAAAGAATAAAATTTTTGGCAATGTACTCAATAATTTATTAGAAAACAAAGCATAAAACAAATTAATCACCAATGAATAATTTTTTTCATGTCATGAATAACTATATAGGGTATCATTTCATGAATAATGAGTTTTAAAAAAGATAGAACAAAGAATATTACATGTGAATAATGATGTCCTAAAATTAACTTCCTCACAAAGTCCATCTGAAAATATGTTTTGAGATATATGGAGGTATATGATTCCAATACCTCCATTTCCATAATATATTAATGAATAAATATTTAATTCCTCACTAATTATAGAATTGAACTGTGGTTCTAGTCACAAAAAATCGGTCTGTCATCATACCATTCTCAAAATAGAGATACAAAATGATATTCAAGAATAAGAGTGTATTGTTATAATTAATCTATGAGTACTTAACCACAACTATACATCGTTCACAATATATATATATTCAATTATTATTTATTTTACATGTTCAATCCTCCCCTATATAACATGGGGTATTTACCATATTCATGTTCAATCATTACTAATCCATCAATATGGTGTTTAGGAAAATAATCCTTGAACACATACCCATAATGTGTCTATAATCGAATGTAGATATTGATGTGATGAGGTGATGTAATAAAAGTATTAGATCCACCACTGATCAATGAAAAATAAAGGAAAAAAATCCATTGATCCCCATGGAATTCAATGAGAAATCCTATATCAATTCCCAAATATCAAGATAGTGGATGAATTTAGTTTTGATCTTGGGAAAACCCAACATTATAGGAACAATAGATCTATCAATTTTTTATAAACATAAGGGATATTATAGGGATATAACATTATTATATAGGTTCTATATAAAATAATAAAAAAGAAGTTTGGGATAATAATAGGTATTAAACAGTGGTAATAACTATGTGAAAAAAATCATAGGGTTCATTCAATGAATAATTGATAGATCTAACAATAATAACATTGGGCCTTACTGGATGGTTGGTGTATTCGGAAGATCTGATAGGATTTTTCCAGCATCCCTAGCCTGATGGTGGGGTCTCCAACTTTTGAAATAACTATTGTAATCCCATTGGGTAGCTGGTGGGTCCTGATGACTAGGTATTGTTTTCATTATATATTTCAATGAACCTAATCAATAAACAATTTTATGCCATTAAATCATGATCCAGTTTTCGCTAAATACAAACATTATAAGGTCCTATAACATTAGAGAAAAGAACAATTGATAATTTGTTAAAAATAAATAATTTATATAATGATACAAAATAAAATGTTGAAATTATCAATATCAAACGATTTTTAATCATTTAGAATTGACTTAAATGGTTCCACTCAAACGAAAAGGTACATTGAACTCTGATATCTACCCCTACTCCCACATATCCTCTTAGGCTCTCCCATAATTCCCATGAAATGAGGAAGGTTCTTCCTTGTTCACTTGAAATTCCATCTCAATATAGTCTACAATCTTCACTGGGTGATTCACATATACAATGTGAGGCTCCATATCAATGTCCATTTATTCAATGAAATACATGAGATCACGAAGGTAAATCCATATATGTTCCACATAAAAAACATATTTTACAAATTTGTAGTGATAATGACAAAAATGATGATTTTCTATTATTATAAACTTATCGGAGATCTCAAAGGTTCAATCATAATATGATGAAACCATAACATTCCTCTTAAATCATTAGTGATTAAATAGGGGTGTCACTCTTAGATGGACCTGATCACCTATAAAACTCCAAATATATCATCATACAGTTTTCATACGACATATTTTAGCTTTGAGATATATTTAATATCTATTGGATCACACACAGTTTCTCATAGGTATCTCAAACCATACTAGTCCCTACAAACACAACCTAACCCTCCTCAGTCACTCAATGTAGAGAAGGACATAGCCAACCATAAAGAGCCTCATAATGTTCCATATGAATATAATCATCGTAAATTTTCAAACAAAAACACAACTAAGGAATTTTGGTCCTACCATTCTCAAATAAAATATAAGACTATCCTAAATCATATCTTACATTATATGAATCATTCTATAAAACTATATGACTTTACTGTGATGATATTTTATGTTCAATCTCAGCTACATTTATAAATATTTATACAAGCTCATGAAAAACCATGATTTAAAATGAGAATATCTAGTTGAAATAATTATAAAAAGAAGTCTATAAATACATTCAGATGGACGTGAATCATTTTGACCACATCTACTGAGTGAGTGTCACACATTTTTAGGAAATGAGGATCTTTTATCAATCAATTAACAGTCACCCAAAAAACGATATATCTCCTAAGGGTCAGGGGTAACTCTATCACAATGTCCATCGTTAGTTCCTATAATTTACACAGAGGCACAAGATGGGTCTAGAATAAACCACTAGGATGATAGTGCACGGCCTTAATGCTTTAGATGATAAGGTATTAGTAAATTAGTCCAGTGACATCCCTCTTAATATATTGACGGCAGGACTCCAGTTCTAATTCATTGTATTCCTTTATTATTTCTAAAGGAAATGACAAATTGTGTTTTGTATTTATCTTATCGTATATACCTTTAATGAAAGAATTATAAGATATATCCCATATATTATGATCATATTATCATCATCCAATGAACACCAAGGTATCTTCCCCCAAATGAAAATATACTCGCATATCATATCACACATAGAGTCAGTTCATGGAGTATCCTTTAGCCATAATACTAAACATGTTTAACCACCCATGTGGAACATTTATTATATCAATTTTCCCTAAAATCATTAATCCCCCAGTCATCCCATAGGATCATCATGTTTCACTTTTGTTTTGAAGGTCCCTAACCATGCTCAGGTGCTACCAAAATCTTCTAGATAAGAGTATTTATAAGGATATTACCATTACATGGTTTATTTCATTTATAAAATTAGAATTTATATAGCTTAGGTTCCCAATTCCAAAATAATAAATTTAGGTCACACAATGTGAAGATGCTATAGAGGATCTCGTGGTCCATGTATACAAAAATATGTTCACTGATGTGATTTTATTCCCAACGCAACAAATATTATGGAAAACAAACAGATCCAGGTCAGTTATAGAATAGTTCCCCAGATCATTTTTCTTATTATATAAACCATATGAATCCTTCTAGTCTTTATACATCATTACATATTTCAATCTAATGTTGAATTCCTTTATAGGTTTTCCATGGGTGTTTGTTAGCAAGATAAATCCATGATAAAATGTTTATAATAACCCACTAAACCTATAAATATCTTAATCTTAGTCATGTTTTGGGGATTTGTCCAAGACATAACCACCTCCACTTTATCAAGGAATTATAATATATAGATCATTGAAACCACGTTCCTAATGAATGAAACCTCTTTAAAAAAATGTGAAACATCAATAGATTGTAATGTTGGTGTGATCAAAGTGTACTAAGGACTATAACATGATTTATGACATTCTGATATGTGTTAGGTGTGTATATGAAGATATCATAAATAAAAAGCCTGATGATTTATTAAACTTCTGATTGTAATATCTTATTAAATGGATAAATGAACTATTATAAATCATTTATTATTTAAAACAACATCACCATGTACCCGTAAAACCTATACTGACTTCCAAAAACCATCTTTGGGATGTCCTCATCTATATCCCACAACATTTGATATCCCCATTTGATATTATTGATGAAGAAACACTAGTATCACTATGACTGATCAATGATATTTTTAATCAAAAGAAAATAATATCTATTAATCATTATTAGTAGATTAATCTTCTTGTAATCTATTCAAAATCTAATAATATTGTTCTGCATCATGGAGATCAAAAAAGGTACACCACACAGTGATGTGATCAACCTATTAAAACATATACATTCAATGTCATCGTCATCAAATGTGATATCACTTAACTAATCTAGTTATATATTAAATGTGTGTATCCAAATTGACTAGAAAAATTTCATGAGTTCTATCTCAAACACAGATATGATTTAAGGGGGAAGTATTGTAATGTCTTTTTGAGTGACATCCTGATAGAGGTACACAACTAGTAGAAAATAAGATGGGTCCACCGCTTAACATAATAAAAGAGTAAATATTTAAATATTCACCATAATCATCACATGTTGTCTAAAGTATACTCCCAACATCTACTCACCATTCATCCTGAAAATATCTCTATTTTATGTTGTAATTGACACCATTACTTTATATAAATCTGTATTTTCATGAAAACTAGTAGTCTAATCCTGGATAACAATCATGTTGATAGTCTTCATCATCATATTCATAAATTTCCATATATTTACTCAACTATAAGTTAGTATAAGAACTATGTGAATCATTAAAGATGGTAAACTCTGTTACCCAATGGTATATTTGGTGAATAAAGCTGTAAAAATAAATTAATAGGTAAGTCATGTATAATAATGATTTTTATATTATAAATGAATGGGATTGACTATTATAAAAAAAATTAGTTGACATATAAGAAAAAATCAAGTCCATTTATTATATATTATATTATCCATCCCAACAATCTATTATAATCTGATTTAATGTTCATTCTCATCCTACCTCATCTATATAATCCCTGATTTTTATTACTCATCTAAGTCTCCCTTATATAAAATTAATGTTTAGGACCCCAAATTGATCATTGGGAAATAGATAATTCACATATATTACAATTATTATAACCATCCCTTAACCATAATAAAATAATTGTTAAAGATAACCCAAAATGATTCATTTTAATTAGTTTCTCTAAGGTTCCCCATAGAAAATGTGATAATCCACACCCTTCCCTCAACTAACATATAATTGAGCTTATTTTGATGGGGATGAAGATTCCAAACACTTCCCAACCACCATAAAATAACTATTGAATATTTCATATGTTTTCCCATTCCAACTACCAATAGTGACCCTCATAGTTTTAGATAGAGCTCCAAATTACAGAGTTAAAATTGGTGAAAGTATACCAATTTCTCTATACGGATCCATGACCTTATCAATAGTCAAGGATTTACATAGAAATATATAGTGTATCATTGGATCGGTGATCCAAACCCTTCATCATATAATGGGATAAATAATGATCTACAATATTATAGACATTTTATCCTTTATTCTAGTTAAGATATGAGATGAAAAATTAACTCTGTAAAATAAGTGGAGTATGAATATACAATCATGGATCTATTCTAATGCTTGAATAATTAATATAAATATTTTATATTCTTCTTATCATATAAGAATATCGAAATAATTTAGTTCATAATGTTCTCTCATGTGTTGCCCTAATAACTAGAAGCCTTCTCATTCACGCACCACTATCACATCGTATGTCCCACATGCATGAATGATCCAAGATTATGATTATAGTCCTCATGTGTATAAATGAGGTCAATTACACTTTTTATTATTTATACTCAATCTCATGCGTCATTTTTCCTTAAGTTCTCTAATATTATAGTGGATGTTGGAGAAAATTATCTTTTGAGTTTTCAAACATGGATCCAAATTACCTTTTTAATATAATTGTAACAAATGGAAGGACTCTTAGATGACATATTCCCTCTAATGGAATCATCAAGGTATGTTGTCCAATCAGTCTCCATCAAGGTGGAATATTCAGAATGAGACATGAAAAATATAACATCTAATGATGTAATGAGGTATCCTAATTAGTATAAGGGGCCAAAATAGGTTCTCCTAGGAGGATAACCATAACCCAATATATATCCCACTAATCACTAACCATGGTTCTCTGCTCCTATACATCAGTTAAAAACATATATATATATAAAACATAGTAACATTATCATATTTAAGTAATTTATTTCATCATAGATATATCACATTATCCTAGAAAATAGATATATCACAAAACATATAATAAATGTTCATCCTAAATTTATTGTGAAAATAAAATCATTAAATTAACAAACCGATATGTATAACAAAACATGTATATGTATATATATATGTGCCTTATGATACTACGTTCCAAATCATAACGCATAAAGATAAAAAAAATTAAAAAAACAATAATAGGCATCCCATGAAAGAAAACTTGATTTTCGATTACACGTGATTTAGTGAGGGAGATGGAAACAACCATTCTAAAGTTTATCATATCATGTCTCCATTGTACTATGATCTTGTTTAGTCAAAAGAAAAAAGAAAAAAGAATCCTAATTCAATTTTTGTAGCAATCCCAATAGAATGACCATGACTAACTCCTAGAGCTACAGATCTCATGTGTGCTACCCATATACGAGAAGCTTTTATCCATATGGGTTGGTCTAATCACCATTAACAGAGATTATATAACCTCTGGTAATCATTACCATGAACAAAAAATATAAATAAATATAAAACATTATAGAGTTATCAAGGCATAATATTTGGAATATAAGGAAAAATAATATGGAAAATATATAAAATTATTATATAGTCAAGATCCTTGGGTAGTAATCCATAATATGGCATAAATAGTACAAAAATACATAAAAAAATATTACAAAAATATTATGGTTTCTACTCTACTATGGTCATTGACAGAATGTTTTGGTACTCAATTATCTTTTATGGGCTTCTTAGCCTTGTGTAGATCCCTACACTTGACGTCTACATGTTCATCACAATAATCATGAATGGTGAGAGTTATAACCCCATTATAATAAAAAAATGAATCATAATCATGTTTGATTATGTATAATATTTCTATTTTATGATAAAAATAATTTATCGAGAAAAAAAAAATAAAACATTGAGAATCAATGTACTCACAACGCCACCACATTCCTCAGCAAGACCTTATTTGGAACCATATAAAAATTATTGTAAAATTATGTCATAAATGATCAAAAACTATCCATCCAACGGCCCAGAGGCATTGATTCTATGGTCCAGCCAAAATGCAGACGAGTGAAAATGATCATTGTATCCTCAGGGCATCATGTTTTGGAATATTAATCAGTTTTTTCTAGATAAGGAGTTCTGGTATTCACCATTAGGCATTCAAAATCATAGACTATGTATAGGTCCATAATTTTCATCACAAAATATATTGAATAATTCTCATCTAATTGGTAATCATATCATGAGGGTAAGCTACTTATGTTCCCATGAAAATTCCTTCAATCCATTTTAAATAAATACAATAGTCTAGAGATTAATAAGGAACTTACTAACACACCATCATGAACCAATTGAAGAGTAATTTAATTAAATGTGAATATAATTATTCATAGTTACAATCTACCCTATAAATCCCCATGGAATCAATAATCACAAATGTGTGTCAGAAGAAACACTCTCATCCACAAGAATTTTGCATCAAACATGGTCAACTAGAAATGTGAGCACCAAATGAAATCATGTAATAAAGACTATAAGGGCCCCAAATAGATTTAATCATATTAAATAACCTTATCAACAATGAAATATAACATTTATCAATAAATAAATCCCAAATCATATATCAAGCCAAATTAGTGTTATTTATAACATTAATGATTTCTATTTGGTGGTCCAATTCAAAGAAAATATGTTTATAAAAGAGATACACATGATATACCTTGTAAATAATTTTCTTCTGCAATTATATATTTCACTAATTCCTTCATTGGAACTATTTTAGTGTTATGTCAAAGGAGAGGTCTAAAATTAACTTGATATGTAATCGATTCATGAACGATTGTGGAGTTCCTTGTGAATCATATAGGAGAACCTATGGATTTCACAATGAACAAAAATCCATCATCAAACTATTAACAATGAAGAGGTATAAGTTGGCATTCAATAAGAAGAGTGTCTCAAGATAATCAATATGTGATGAATTCCATAGATGAATACACCATTAATGATATATCATTCTATGGTTTGAGGTAATATCATGGACATGTTGAATCATCCACAAATATACCATGGGATTATTAAAAAAATTATGTTATATCACTAATATGGTTTCATGGGGAGGTCTAGGATTAAAATATCTAATGTGTTACCCATAAGATTTTTTAACCCATCTTATATCACGATCTAAAAAATAGGATTTGAAAAATACAATAATTTTTAACTGATCAATGACTAAATTTAGAAATTCTTATAGCATTTAAATATAATAGATCCAACATAGATCTCTACAAAAATCATAATTTACAATAAGAATAAGTTTATATAAAACTAGAACCTAAATTTATAGCAGTATAATATTGATCAAAGGTTGCTGAAACAAGGGGAGATGAATTTGAGAGTTTCTTGTGTCAAGAGGGGATGTGTATAATACAAAATAGGTGAATATAGATGTGTTTGAAATTACAAAAATGAAAAACCTGAGTTAAAAAAATATATTTGTTGGCGAGAAATTATTGCCCACCTAATATACTATAACATCTCATTGTGGGATATACTCAATGACTAGTGGAACCTCCAGCTGGCCAGTAAGATTGGAAGAACCAACATGATTTTTCCAGCACCATAAGTAGTCTATTGGGATATATTGTTACTTACATATATAATGTATCCACCCCATTGAGATAGTAGGTTACACATGATGGATGATAGACCATTTATATCCCCCGCTCACACCTTCATATAAAAAAAAGTTAATTGAGCAATTCCTAAAACCCCTTTTAACTAAATCACTCCATATAAATTCCCATTATAATGAAAAAATTAAATTTTATAATTTTTAAAACAAAAAAATTTTCTATTTTGGTATAAGTGAGTATTTTATATCATGTACGATAGTCCATCGTAGTTTGACTAAAATTTTATATATTATTGAATGAATATTTTAACTATCATGAATGAAAAGGCATATGTTAGGGTTCAGTTAAATGATTCATAAATATATATGTGTTAATGATGGGAATATGATGTTGAGAGTTGAAAATATGTCCTTATATATTCTATAATAATGTGGGATGATGAAATAATTTATTTTATGATAAGATTTCAGATTCCACGGAATGGGAAGGATACAATAAGGTTTGTAATTAATATGTTGAAGAATGTATTAGACCACTTAATGATAAAGATGTCTAATATAGTATATGGTGTTATAAACATCTCTAGTGATTATATATTAATACTTATCTAGATAATATCGACAATAAAGTTCGATCACAAAATGATATTCATATAATTTTCATTGAATATAATGGTGAAATAATTGGTCTCAAAAATTATTTTGAGCATGAATTATCATCCCTAGTAATAAATCTTGCATTAATATATAATTTACAACATTTATGACATATAATTATCATGTTATATAATATTTTGTTTTTTGTTGGAAGATGATATGCCTTTAAAATATTTTTAATGATAATTGTAACTAACCATAAATTAAGATATAAATATTTGAGACTTTAAATGGAACAAATTTTTATACTACCCGTTAATGTATGCAATCAATGGATTATTCCTGGAATGCACTATATTTACTTTAAGAGACTCTTTGTATTATGGGAATGACCATTTAGAGGATTATGACTGTATAGTGTATAAATAAGTCATATTCTGAACAAAAAACAGAAATCCATTTAATTTTTTGTTGATATAATGTTGTTATTAGTGTCTCGACTATATTTTAAAACTAGATAAAATGTATATATATATAGTGTTTTTTAGTTTTATTTTGAACTACTTGAGGATTTTGAGAGAGCTGATTAGTGTTATTATCATTTTGATAGTTCCTATAATATATGGTTATGTTCATGAAGAATTTCATGTATCTCCATTAAAGAAATATGTAATAGATAATTCTCATGTTTTTATGTGTAGTGATGTCAAGATAGAGTTGAATGCTATTTTTTTTGATAAACCAACGATAATTTTTGAAAATATTAATATGATATTAAAATGAAATGATCTACCTTCATATTGTTCTTATGGTAGTGCGTATGTGTATATGTAGAGACCAAGGAGTATGAAACTATTATGTTATCCTAATTGGTGGACTTTTCATTGTAAATTATTGAAGCTTATTCTAATATATAACAATCATTTTAGTGGGGATTTTTTAATTGAATCCATCATTGTGGTATTTATTTTATTTAATTTTATGTTTTTTGTTTTGATTTTGGACATATTTTTATGTTTTAATGATTATATATGAACAATATATGTTATTTTTAATTTGTATGATTTACTAGGAGAATTATAAACGAGTCCTTTAGATATGAGTTATAGAGTGTTGGGAACCCACCAGGGGACCCAGTTGTGAAAGAATGTAGATCCTATAACATGATTCGTTGTGGGATACTAGGTTGATGGTAAAATTCATATGGATACCCCATGGTTCCTAGCTTGCATCATTAATTATCAGAAGATTTTTATTTTTTTAGTTATGATAATAGATTATTAAATAAATATTAATTCAAATTAAGATTCATATTGATGTTATACGATGAAATATGGATGTCCTAGTAAACATTTTCAATTATCCAATTATTGGATTCCAATATAGCTTTTTTTGAGATCAAATTTGAGCTCTTGTTGTTGTGTTGGATTCATTTCATCAGGTTCATCATGGATTTTCCATGTTTTTTTTAATGTGATAAGGTTATGATCCCATTGTGAGTCTATTTATTTTTCTCTTACATCTAGTATATTGAAATGAAAATTGATTGATATTTTCGTGTTGGTAGAGGTCCATTTTCAACAAACCATCCTCCTTACACTATTATCCCTCTAATGAATCTAATAATTTTGGAAATACCCCTAACACATTCCCAAAATATTTCATGTGTTGGAGACTGGAATTGAGTGAATAAAAGATACAAAAATATGTGGCATTACCCTAAATTGATAATCATGGAAAACAATCAGACCCCAAAATCAAAAATATAATATAAAAATATTGAAAACACAACATTATACATTAATAAAATATTATAATAAGTGGATTAAAATATAAATTGTTTTTCAATACCTTAGCATTGATCATGAATTCCAGCAGATTATGAATAATTTAATACAGTTGTAAGGCCCTGATTGATCTCCAACAAAATACTAGACCTGAGAATCATATTAATATATATATATATATGTGGGATGAGATTACTCTAGTGAACTAAACTGCAATTATATAAATATTACCTAATTTAGATAAATATTCAAAATATTTCACAATAATACATACCGAATAACCATAAAATAATTAGTATATCTAAAGACTCGATTCATAATGAATCTACATCATGAATGATTTTCAATATCTCCAAAGAAAATAATACATTTTCTGTACATCTCGTAGAAATGACTGACTCAAATCATTTCTACATAACCAGGTTAAATGGAAGAAAATAAATGGTGAGATCAGATTATCAATAATAATGAACATGAGATATATCAATCGATGATCATAAGTGGAAATATGATATATATATATATATATATAAATTAATGTGACCATGATCATAAAGTATGATAACATAAAAAATAATCATAGACTATCAATTATGAGTTTTTTGATAAGTTATTATCTAATTAAAAGTTAAAATTCTTAATATTGTAGAACTATTAATAATCAATAATTATCTATCAAAAAATTCACAAGAATATTATTCTTATTTTCATAAACATTATCATATAAGATAATTAACCTCATGAAGTGTATTTTTTAATAATATTGGTGTTTATAAAGTCTCATTGTGTATTGGGTTAAGTCACCAATAACATAACATAATGGAAAGTGTCCCATAGTGGATTTGATTCACTCTCCATTCACCTTAATATAATATCATCATATATCATGCTATATCTAAATTTTTATGGAGATATATAATTCATGGCCCATAAATTATATAATTACTACCAAAAAATTGTTTTAAATAAGATCATAAATAATCAAATTTTTATTATAACTACATTTTTTTATTGGAGTGGGATAGTTTTTATAAATAAATTAATAAAATATCATATTTATAATTGATCCAAAATTAAAAAAATATATAATATAATTAGTTCATATCATATTGAATCATATGAATCCTAAAATGAAATTGTCATATATTAAAAAAATTCCTAAAATATTTATAAATAAACTTTGAAAAACATGATAATACATCATCTTCTTTTGGTTACTCTATAAAATGAATCATCAAAACACTAGAAATAATATGTTCTTTTAAAAATTTGAAGCAGATATCTGAATTTAAATTATTTATAATGTACTCCATTGTTTGAAAATAAATTTAAGAATTAAGTACAATTTTTTTCACATTCTAAATGAAACTAAGAAGTGAGTCATATCAAAAAATAATTACAATGGTTCCTTTTAATAAATATTAAATAAAATAGTAGGAAATATAAAAAATATTTTTAAAAAATTTATGTTTTGATAAAATCATCCATAATGTAGTTCTTCATAACATATATAAGTAGGAAAAATATTTTGATCCTAATAAAAAATAAGGTTAACTTTTTCTAAAATAAAACATTATTACATTTGAGTACCATAGAGGTCAAATAATCATGAAAACTCAATAAATAAAAAATTAATAAGAATATACATGGGATTATAAAGGAAATAATAAATTATTTTAAAAGCATAAAATTTAAAAAATAATCCAGATAAACTAGGTAGATTGTGAAATAAAAATGTTCTTATTTATAATATTATATATAATTGCTTTATAATATTTAATCTCAAAATTATTTAATGATATTTAATAAAATATATATTTTGGAGTAAAATATATTGTTTTCCATGTATGATTTAGATCAGTGATTCCTGTCTATATATAATGGTCATGAATTCATAATATTGACATTTTTATTCATGACATAAAAATCACATATTTTCATTGTAAAAACATTTATAACAGACCCTTTAATGTAGTTATGAATAATATACTACATCACCAAATGTAGGTGATAATCATCATGTAGACATATATAATGTTTAATGTTTACAATTAATTGAAATAAAGGATATTATATTATAATTTATATTTTAAAATTTTATGTTGTATTTTTATAACATATATATTTTTTAAATACATATATATAAACATCCATCTGAATAGATGATAAAAAATATAATACATCACTAAACATAGACAATGGTATTAATGTATACATGAAAAATGATTCTATCTTCTAATGGTTGGAAGGGAGATAAAATAATGGTTTTATAGGTTAAATAAGTAATTGTACGTTACATTTTTTTATTTTTATATAATATTGATAGGAGTCGATATAAGTAATAATAATTAGTGATGTTGGTTAATGAAACTAAGTCTTATTTCAGAATAATACTTTCTCTAACGACTTAATTTTTTTGAGGTTGGTCAAATAGTTTCAAAAAAATATAGGATTTGGGGAGGAGATTTTATAAGTGATTTTGGTAGATAATTATTGACAAAAGTTGCTCAAAATCATGGGAATGTTGATTTCAGGTTGTTCCTAATATAAGTGAGTAGTGAGGTGCTACTATAAATACTAATAAACTTTTAAAAAATACAATATCATTTTGATGGAAAATTTGAAACAAAATTGACTATTTCAGGATAGAGGAAATGTTTTGGGTGAAATACTCCCATTAATAAAATAAGTACATTCTTAAGGAAAAATATTTTTTTCATCTATTAGGTTAATGCCAGTTTTTATCCTTTTAACCCATTCAATTTTGGAAAACATTTACCTCTCTAAATAATTTATAAACCCTACAATTATGTGGAAAATATTTTGAAATATTTATTAGATGATTTTAAATAAGTAATAAATTTAACATGATTCAATTTCTATAGGATATATACATTAATTCTAATAACCATACAAAAAATATTATTATCTTCCTGAAAAATAACATTTTTTGTTAAAAAATGGTTTATCAATAATGTTTATCTATACGCCTTCTTCTTTCACAAAACCAAAAAAAAATTAATTTATTATTACTACATAAAATTTATGATCATATTATCTCAAAAAAATATCAATGACTTTAGAATTATATCTACATAATAAAAAAACAATATACCTTCAATAAACTTATAAGTCAAATAAGAGTTATAAATAATGTGTACATATAACTAAAAAATATGATTAAATTAATAATTATATGAAAGGTAATTTTATAAAAAAAATATTTAGATGGGGAATTTACGTCATTATGAATATAATCATCCATAAACATATAAACCAATGATGGTTCTAAAAAATCTCAAACTATTCTAATCTGAATCATAGACCTAGTGTCATTGGGGAATTTCGTCAAAAAATATCAATTGTTTATGTTGTATAATCTATCATTTTCTAAATTCAGTTCCCATAGTTTCTACTAATCAGGATCCGATATCCACTATAATGTACTTGAGTCATGTATCCTATAATATGTTGTTTAATTAATACACTAGATCATGAAACAAGTGATCAAATTACAAAGGATTTAAATGTTTTTTAGTATTATGAAATTGGATACATAATTGATTACGAAATTATCTTGAAAACCTATGATACAACATAGTGAAATCATATATTCTATATAATTAAATTGATTTTTATATTCCTTATTCATATCCTATGTAAAATAAAACGTAAAATATTAGCTTATATGTTCAGTAATGGTTATATACTATTTTATGAAGTCCTAAATAAATAAATAAAAATCAATTTGTAAAGGGAAATAAAAATCCCATTCCATTTAATCAATAAATTCTGTAAAAAAATACATCCATGGAAAATATAAATTCATTAATATCAAGGATAATGATAAAATAATTCCAAAATAAGTAAATGGTTGATACATTATGATATTAATAGGATCTAGACCTTGTTCCATAGAAGTTTAATCTATGGAATGATATACACAAGAGACCCATTTTATTCTAGCTAACTTATTTCCATCATGAGGTATATAGATTCATCAGGATTCTATATATTTATTTTCCCCCATCATTGAATTTAAAATTCATACCTCATATATAAAATGATTGAATAAATTCAAGAATAATATGACTTATAAAAACTATGTGTATCAAGTAATGAATATAAAATATTAATCTTTTCATAGTGAATCCAATAAAATTAGAAGTTATAAACAACATGTAGTAATAGAAAATTGGTTTAGAAAGTAAAAAACATAAATAATATCATGAATGTGGATAAATTTGGGATATGAGATGTTTAATGAAAACAACAAAATTTAAGTCAAATTTAATGAATGAAATTATAACTAATAATGTGAATGTCAATACTTAATTCGGTAAAATTGATAAAAAAAACATACGTAAAAATAATAATGATGTATCCATTACATTATATCAATATTTTATGTAATTTTAAATAAAATTTTTATATACATGATGAATCAAAAAACCATAAAAATATGATAAAATGTTCACTTAGAATATACCATATTTAAATTGAAATTAAAATTTGAAAACTAAATATTCATAAGATATTATGAAAATAATTTTTATTTAAACTAATACTGGATACTTGTAATGGATTCATAAATGTAGTGATTCATCAAGATGGTTGGAAATTCAATTACTGTTGTGTAATCTAAAAAATAATTTCAATAAAACTTTTTTATGTAAATTTAAAAATTTATTTATTAAAAAACATGTCATGATGATTCATTAAAAAATATTCATAATGAAAGAAGCGTAAAATTTTATTAAATAAAAAAATATGGGATATTTAAAACATCTGTTAATACTTTTTTATAAAATATCGACATGTAATTAAATGACTCAAGATCAAGATGAATAATAAAGTTGGTATTTCCTAAAAATCATTCTAATTCTATATTATGTATTTAAAAAATAAAAATTATTTGAAAACTATAAATATTTAAAATATCTAATGGATAATGAAAATATTTTATATATGATATAAATAATATATATTTCTCACAAAAAATACATAAACATAAGCAATCTTGAATACTCCTGTGATTGTGATATAAACCCTTACTACTATGGAATCCTTAAAATAAAATCCCCATAATAGAATAAACTAAATTGAAACATTAAATATTGTTAACATAATTATAATCATGATATATGATTTAGATGCTATATATTATAAAACGTAATATATTAAATAGTATTATAATATAAAATAAGATTTAGTATACTTGATGTTATGTTGAAACCCTTTACAAAGAACATATATATGGTGTGAGAATTATTCAATTAACTGATCATGTGTAACCAATATAAATAAAATAAAATAGTTTAAATAAAAAATAATATAATCATGTGTAATTTCATGAAAAATCATGGAATACTATAGTTAATGATGTTGAAGTGTATCCCAATGATTTGATATTACGTTATGAATCAACTTACTACAAGGTAACATTCAATTCAAATCCCCATGGATGTTATGATATGTAATTACACATTAAATACAATGATGTGTGAAATTTTTTCATATTTAAAATTAAAATTTTAGTATACAGACTCTATATTATATGTAGAGACCCGAATCTTGACGTACATTGACATTACATTACATTTGCGGAATACTTAGTACATAACAAAAACACACACACAAGGATCGTAATAGTTTAGTGTCTTTGGAAACTTGAAATATAATCTTCTAATCCTGGTGAAAGATCTTCAACATCTCCCATAAAGATCTTCTTTTTTTAATACCTAAACCCTTTCTTTATATCCTTGGGAAAAGAAAACATAAAAGGGTGATCTCAAATGCTCAGTAAGGGTAAACAAAATAAATATCAATCACATCATAATCATAAGAACATAACATTTTGGAAATCTTAACCTGCAAAAGAGAGCATAATTTCATAACATGGGATAAATCATAGTAGTGAAATGAAATCCCAATAATCATAACATAAAACATGAAACTATTTGGCATACACACATAATCATAGAGTATCATTTCTTGTTAGTCAAGACTCATTGCCAAGACTATCTTAGTGGACAAAGTCCCTTTCTGAACCGAGTCACCCTCGTTTCAGTCCTGTTTCACTGAACCGGTATAATCTACCGTTCCAGCCATGTCTATCTCATGAGATATAAAATCGTTACCCAATGCATTGGAGGGAGATATAGGTCCCACCCATCTCATAATGACACCATTTTTATGTGTTCAACAAAATCATAAATCATACACCATTGCATAAACCATGTAATAAAAATGGGATTCTTAAACAACATGACATCATAAAACACTTCATATAAGATAAACGATTTCATAAAAACAATTCCAACACAACATAATCAAATCAATGTAATAATAAGGATAAAAACAGAACCCTTTATTATCATAGATGGAAAAGAATTTTGATAAAACAATTGAACTTCATTCTTGAGGAAAATATCATTTCTACTTCAAAAACACTTTTCCTTTCTTAAAATGTCATAAAATTATAACCTAAAAGAAGTTTATTAAAAATAAACTTGAAAACATGTAAAGGAAGCTTCTTGGAAATAATTTTTTAAAAATCCATTCATGATGTATATGTTAAAAATAACATTTCTTCTCGTACTTTTGTCGGAAAAGTCAAAAAGTACCTCGTACGAAAAACGACAAAAGCATCCTTTCATATCTTTTACTAAAAACTCACTGAAAAGTAAAATTGGATTTAAATAATTGTAGGTGGATGGAAATAATATTACATATTGAGGAAACATGGATTTGGATGATAAAATACACCCCAGTAAATTTCAAAGTATAAACAATCTCGGATAAAAATTGAGATTGCGAGATTTTCCCTAACCTTAGGTCCGATTTGTTTTGTACGTGTCCAAAGCTCCTTTATAATGGTTTAAATAATGTTATTGACTTATTACAGAATCATACATATTGATATGATATCATATATGGTCATATTCTTAGCTTCTTATTAGTAATATTTCATTGTTACTTGTTACTCGGGTCTTTATTGCCTTTTGTTCTTATGCGTGTTTTGCCGAATAAATTGTTATTATTCTTTTAAGGTTATAGATACCTTATATCCAGAATGTTATTATTGTAACATATATCATATTTATTCATTCAATTCATTTATATAATTACTATGTAATGATGATCATGTAGAACGAGTCGCATAACATCGTGGAGACGGTATTCCGTACGTACGCACGAGCGATGATATTGTTCCCATGATCGTGGAATTGTATTTAAGTGTATTTATACTATTTCAGTATCAATATAACTTTATAATAGTTATATATAGTTACTCATTACACCATTATACCCATCCTTGTAAGGTGATGGTGGAAAATAGATTACACCACGGTGTGGAGACAGTATTACGTACGTACGCACGCGCGGTGATTTCATTTTCCTTAGGATGGATAGAAGGTGAATTAGGGTTGTTTCATATTTATAATAACATATCAGTATGTTATTAATACTGATGTTATTACTTTAACATGAAACAAATAAATAAGAAGAAGTTGAAGAAGAAAGAAATTTAAAAGATCGGTAATGGATATTACCTCTTCTTTTAAACGCCTCTTTGAATCCTCCACTTAGGGAACTAAGATTGGTCTATGAAGAAGACCAGGAACTCTAGGATTATTCTAGGGAAGTGGATAAGGGATTTTGGCAGGGGTTGGACGAGCTTGAGTGCTCAAATTTGTGTGAGGAGGAGGGGGAGGAGGTGCCCTTTTATAAGGGAGGTGAGGGGCACCTTAGGAATATCTCAAAATATTATTTTATATTAAAGTCAAAACCAGTTTATAATGGTTCCAAAGGGTCTTATTTCGAATTTAAAGTAGGGATGGGTCGCAATCCTATCAAACAATAGAATCTAGACAAGTTTAGGTTGTTATTTTAACCTTATCAATTAGATTTAACTCTAAGTTAAATAATTTATCTTTTACCGTGTCTTTTTGTTTTCATACACTGTATGGTTAATACACTTACTATAACATGAAAACGAACCCCAAATTGTTTATTATTAATATATATATCCTTATCTAAGTCATTAGGCCGATCCTTAGATTTTTAAGAATAAAATAACAATTAATAATATAATATTTGATTTAAAAACTATTTTGTGTCAATTTTGACACTATTTGATATATGATTTTTGTGAAAGTCATAACAGAATTATATGTTCGAACCAAGTTGATTAAATCAACAATAATATATCATAGTAACCTATAAAATTAGTGTAATTCATAAAAAGTCTCAAATTTTATTTATTTGGGTGTTTATAACATCAATTATGTCAATATTTCATTAATAAGATAATTACTGCATCATCATTGTGTCATAAATAAATTAAATTATTTAATGTCTAAAAATTACAAATAACATATCATTATGTAGGAAATCTTTTTAGCTTTCTAATGAATATTTATAGTCGAATTTATCTTATGTATTACCCCATATTATAAATGTTTTAGTTATTAAACTTTGATTTTAACTATTTTATCTATTCATTAAATAAAATAATATTAAATGTCATAATCTAATCCAAGTGGACCTAAATGGTCATATTATATTCATAAGGTTGTTTTTGGTCGAATTACATTTATCCAATAGAATTAGGACATGTCTTAGGGTAATAGTAATATCATATTCACCCTTAGTTACCCTATTTACTATTAACCGCGGTAAAAACAAGTAAAAAGTTACTATTCACCAAAAATTTAATTTTGTCTCATTGAACCACATTATACTTACTGATATCAACCGTGTCTGTTTGATTTTTGAAATTCCATTCACAGAAGCGGTAAAATTAATATTTATGAAAAAATTAATTTTTTTTAACTACCACTTAGTGGTTTCACTATTCATCAAAAATTGAAAGTTTTCAGAAAAATACCAAAAATTAGGCCTAAGCTATATTTGATATTATGAACTCAAAAATGATTTCTATTTTACCAAATTCCCAACAGATAAGTTGCATTAATTAATTTTATAATTAATTTCCGCTGTCACAACAAATAGCGTGTTTTTAAGAGATAATAACTATCCAAAGATTAACACTTGTTTATGTCTGGTGTAAATGTGAAATTGCATCCAATGACCAAAATTGTATTGAATTGTAAAAATATATTCTAATTATACTTTAAAACCACTCAAATTAATAATTTATCACTATTAATTATTTCGATTAAAAAAGTTGTTTTTAATTATAATTTGGTAATTTTCACTATTCATCAAAATATGAATGTTTTTCGAAAAGTGCCAAAATTTAACCTTAGGCTAAATTCGATACTCGGAATCCAAAAATGAAGTCCATTTTGAGAGCTAAAATTTCTAAAATTTTAAAAGGTGGTTATTACTATTCTTAACGACTAGTTTTAATAATATTTTAATAGCATATCATTGTTTAGTGAAACTCAGTATTACGTACTACACACGCTATCGAGGAAGGTCGCGATTGCGTGTAATGCAAGGCAAGTCAAGGATGTGTGTTGTGCAAGCACCTTTTGGTGTAGCGTACAACACAAGACATTAATAAAATTAAAAAGAATATTTTTCATAAAATCTCGGGTAGTTACATTCTACCCCCCTTAAAATGAATTTCACCCTCGAAATTCGTCGGGGTTATAAATGGTTTACTATTCGAAAGTTTCTTTAATAGAAACCCACATCGTAAAAAAGGAATACCAAAACCAATCTTTAAAAACGAAGGAATGAAACGTAACGGTTACCCAAATAAACTAATCATTGGGTTTCCACATAGGTGAAAATATGGATATGGAAGAAAAATCTAACCATCATGTTCTGATGGAGAGTGGTAGAGAACATGGCTATGGAAAATCCAACAATCACAAATCCATAAATTTGTGACGATCTATGGTACCATCTGATTAATCAGATATAAGAGCACTAGGACAACATTTTTGGTTTTCAATATCGTTTCTCTAAAGTTGAAGAATTTGAATTAGAATAAATACTTACTTTATTTTGGTACAATCTCACTGTTGTTTGTGCCTTGAACAATTTCCACTTCATCTCTTAAATAAATGAAGTTGAATTTTTTATTCGTGAAGTGTTAGCAGATCATGTGATAGAATGACGGGTCATTCCATCTGTCTCAAACAAAAGGTTATAAAAATTTATTAAATATACATAAGTCATTATATAGTGAGATTAATCATATATGGTTCCTAAAATGGAATTATACATCATATATCATACTGTTTATATAATAAAACTAGTTTATACTAACCAGGGACTTCCTGTAGGCCAGTGGTAGGCGATAAAGGCCAGTCGCACTTCGGTTGTGGGTTCGATTCCCACAGCCTTGTCCGATGTGATAGGCTGTCGCCCGTCCTGTAGGTTGTCCTTTTTCTAAAACTATAACATCCCATCAATAATATCGAAAAAACTTCTATCCTTAAACAATACTAACTTATTTCCAACATAATCCATTCCAATCTTTAGGCTTATCTAAAATACTTCGGTCCACTCTCATAACATAGTGAAAACGATTACCAGAGATTTAATACCATCGTTGATCCCCATAATACTGCATTCCTATCTTGTTGGTCACATTCCAATCATTCGAAGGCCTTAATCATGTATTCCATTGATCCTTAGTGGAAACATGAATGCGGTTAAAAGTTAACACTTTCCACAAAACAAAATCCTCAAAATTCTTTATAATCATACCATGATATCACCTAGTCCTTATATCAATCATGAGCTCATGAATACAGTTAAACATTTAATTTTCTAGTTTTCCCTTCATTATGCGCATATCATCTTATTTCCAAAAATATCTCAATCACTTTGTATACCACATTAGACCAATACATAAATATTCCAATACTCCATGATACAACATTATTTTGGAATCCCATTACATAAACACTTAATCATTCCACCACATCGTTGTCATATTCAACATCGCCAATAGTGATCACATGTGACTTCCCTTTGTCCTTTTCCTTAAGCGGTTGCTCATGTCGATCATCACTAACCCTTGGATTAGAGAATTTATTAGCATAATGCCCCATTTCATTTCACTTGAAGCATTGAAGTGTTGGTGGTGCATTCTCTGCAGTGTTTGCTTTATTCACATCATTAGAAACCCTTTTTCCATTACTTCGACACTCAGCTGCTCGATGACCTTCTTTTCCACACATAAAACATTTTATAGTCCCTTTAAGACAATCTCCACCATGCTTCTTTCCACACTTTATGCATAAGGAAACATTCATCTTATTTTCACCATTATTCTGAGATTTCTCCTTGAACTCCATCTTTCGTTTCTTGTCAAAACCATGAGATGGATATGTAACACCAACTTCCATTTCTACCTTGATAGCACAACGCACAATTTCTTCATATCTACTGAAGTCTCTTATAGCTAATTCCCTTCGAAGACTTGGTTTTAAGCCCCTGAAATATCGATCAACTTTACTTTCAAGTTGGATGATAATGCCGGATGCATACCTTGCAAGTCTTGTAAAATTCGCTTCGTATATACCAACAAATTCATCATCCTTCTGCTTCAGCTCAAGAAACTCCTTTTCCATCTTTGTTCGAAGAATACGAGGGAAGTACTTACTGAAAAAAAAGTTCATGAACTCGTCCCATTCCATGGACTCAATTTCATCTCTTGGCCTCGTATTCTTGATAAGATTCCACCATTGATCAGCTTCACCTTCCAAACGATATACTGCTAAGATGACTTTATCATGTTCAGAACATTGAAGAACTGTAAATATCTTTTCAGTGGTACTGATCCATTGTTCAGCAACAAGTGGATAGGAAGTCCCACTGAAAGAAGCTGGACGTTGCCTCATGAAGGAATAAATAGAATATTGTTCCCTTCTCTGGTCATTTGGAAGTCCAGAATGATTCATAGCTTGTGTAGGTATAAAAATAAGATTTTGCACTCCATCTCCCATAACATTTGTTTGTTCAGGAGGACAATCATTGCATTGTCCATTGCATTGATCAACACGGTTCCTTGGGGTTCCGGTCATCGTCTAAGACCCAAAAAGAATAGTGTGAGAGGCAAAAATCATGCTAGGGAAAACAACATAATAAAGGGGAAGTATCCTCAATATCTAACATCTTAGGTTAAATTCTATGATCGTTACCGTAGTTCTAGGGCTATATCCTATACGTATACTTATCCTTAGGGACATCCCTATACATACCTTAGAAATATCTCTAGGGATCTCACTAACGTTTTCGCATCCTAGTTTCCAAAGGTTGACTAAACCATTCCTTTGATACCAACTGTGGAGTCCCGAATCATGACGTACATTAAAATTTCATTACATTTGCGGAATACATAGTACATAACAAAAACACACACACAAGGATCGTAATTTTTTAGTGTCTTTGGAAAATCGGAATATAATGTTCTAATCCTGGTGAAAGATCTTCAACATCTCCCATAAAGATCTTCTTTTTTTTTATACCTAAAACCATTCTTTATATCCTGGGGAAAAGAAAACATAAAAGGGTGCGCTCAAATGATCAGTAAGGGTAAACAAAATAAATATCAATCACATCATATTCATAAGAACATAACATTTTGGAAATCGTAACCTGCAAAAGAGAGCATAATTTCATAACATGGGATAAATCATAGTAGTGAAATGAAATCCCAATAATCATAAAATAAAACATGAAACATTGTGGCATACACACATAATCATAGAGAATCATTTCTTGTTAGTCAAGACTCATTGCCAAGACAATCTTAGTGGACAAAGTCCCTTTCTGAACCGAGTCACCCTCGTTTCAGTCCTGTTTCACTGAACCGGTATAACCTACCATTCCAGCCATGTCTATCTCATGAGATATAAAATCTTTACCCAATTCATTGGAGGGATATATAGGTCCCAACCATCTCATAATGATACCATTCTTATGTGTGCCACAAAATAATAAATCATACATCATTGCATAAACCATGTAATAAAAATGGGATTCTTAAACAACATGACATCATAAAACACTTCATATAAGATAAAGGATTTAATAAAAATAATTCCAACAAAACATAATCAAATCAATGTAATAATAAGGATAAAAACAGAACCCTTTTTTATCATAGATGGAAAATAATTTTGATAAAACACTTGAACTTCATTCTTGAGGAAAATATCCTTTCTACTTAAAAAACACTTTTCCTTTCTTAAAATGTCATAAAATTCTAAACTAAAAGAAGTTGATTAAAAATAAACTTGAAAACTTGTAAAGGACGCTTCTTGGAAATAATTTTTTAAAAATTCATTCATGCCGTATAAGTTAAAAAAAACATTTCTTCTCGTACTTTTGTCCGAAAAGTCAAAAAGTACCTCGTACGAAAAACGACAAAAGATTCCATTCATATCTTTTACTAAAAACTCACCGAATGGTAAAATTGGATTTAAATAATTTTAGGTGGATGGAAATAATATTACATATTGAGGAAACATGGATTTGGCTGATAAAATAAACCCTATTAAATTTCAAAGTATAAACAATCACGGATAAAAATTGAGATTGCGAGATTTTCCCTTACATTAGGTCCGATTTGCTTTGTACGTGTCCGAAGCTCCTGTATAATGGTCTAAATAATTTTATTGACTTATTAAAGAATCATACATATTGATATGATATCATATATGGTCATATTCTATGCTTCTTATTATTAATATTTCATCGTTACTTGTTACTCGGGTCTTTATTGCCTTTTGTTCTTATACATGTTTTGCTGAATAAATTCTTATTCTTCTTTTAAGGTTATAGATACCTTATATCCAGAACGGTATTAGTGTAACATATATCATATTTATTCATTCAATTCATTTATATAATTACTATGTAATGATGATCATGTAGAACGATTCGCATCACATCGTGGAGACAGTATTCCGTATGTACGTACGAGCGATGATATTGTTCCCATGAACGTGGAATTGTATTTAAGTTTATTTATACTATTTCAGAACAAATATCACTTTATAGTAGTTAAATATAGTTACTCATTACACCATTATACCCATCCTTGTAAGGTGATGGTGGAAAATAGATTACACCACGGCGTGGAGATGGTATTCCGTACGTACGCACGCGCAGTGATTTCATTTTTCCGTAGGATGGATAGAAGGTGAATTAGGGTTGTTTAATATTTAGAATAACATATCAGTATGTAAGTAATACTGATGTTATTACTTTATCATGAAAAAACTAATGAAGAAGAAGTTGAAGAAGAATGAAATTGAAAAGATCAGTAATGGATATTACCTCTTCTTTTAAACGCCTCTTTGAATCCTCCACTTAGGGAACTAAGATTGGCCTTTTAAGAAGACCAGGACCTCTAGGATTATTATATGGAAGTGGAGAAGGTATTTTGGCAGGGGTTTTACGAGCTTGACTGCTCAAATTGGTGTGAGGAGGAGGGGGAGGAGGTGCCCTTTTATAAGGGAGTAGAGGGGCACCTTAGGAATATCTCAAAATATTATTTTATATTAAAGACAAAATCGGTTTATAATGGTTCCAAAGGGTCTTATTTCGTAGGTAAAGTTGGGATGGGTCGAAATCCTATCAACCAATAGGATTTAGACAAGTTTAGGTTATTATTTTGACCTTATCAATTAGATTTAACTCTAAGTTAAATAATTTAACTTTTACTGTGTCTTTTTGTTTTCTTACACTATATGGTGAATACACTTGCTATAACCTGCCAAAGAACACCAAATTGTTTATTATTAATATATATATCCTTATCTAAGTCAATTTTGACACTATTTGATATATGATTTTTGTGAAAGTCATAACAGAATTATATGTTCGAACCAAGTTGATTAAATCCACACTAATATATCATAGTAACCTATAAAATTAGTGGAATTCATAAAAAGTCTCAAATTGCATTTATTTTGGTGTTTATAACATCAATTATGTCAATATTTCATTAATAAGATAATTACTGCATCATCATTGTGTCATAAATAAATTAACTTATTTAATGACTAAAAATTACAAATAAAATATCATTATATAGGAAATATTTTTATCTTTCTAATTAATATTTATAGTCGAATTTATCTTATGTATAACCCCATATTAAAAATGATGTAGTTATCAAACTTTGATTTTAACTATTTTAACTATTCGTTAAATAAAATAATATTAAATGTCATAATCTAATCCAAGTGGACCTAAATGGTCATATTATATTCATAAGGTAGTTTTTGGTCGAATTACACTTATACAATAGAATTATTACATGTGTTAGGGTAATAGTAATATCATATTCACCCTTAGTTACCCTATTTACTATTAACCGCGGTAAAAAAAAGTAAAAAGTTATTATTCACCAAAAATTTAATTTTCTCTCATTGAACCACATTTTACATACTGATATCAACCGTGTCTGTCGGATTTTTGAAATTCCATTCACAGAAGCGGTAAAATTATGATTTATGAAAAAATTAATTTTTTTAACTACTACTTAGTGGTTTCACTATTCATCAAAAATTGAATGTTTTCAGAAAAATACCAAAAATTAGGCCTAAGATATATTTGATATTATGAACTCAAAAATGATTTCTATTTTACCAAATTCCCAAAATATAAGTTGCATTAATTAATTTTATAATTAATTTCCGTTGTCACAACAAATAGCGTGTTTTTAAGAGATAATAACTATCAAAAGATTAACACTTGTTTATGTCTGGTGTAAATGTGAAATTACATCCAATGACCAACATTGTATTGAATTGTAAAAATATATTCTAAATATACTTTAAAACCACTCAAATTAAGAATTTATCACTATTAATTATTTCGATTAAAAAAGTTGTTTTTAATTATAATTTTGTAATTTTCACTATTCATCAAAATATGAAAGTTTTTCGAAAAGTAACAAAATTTCACCTTAGGCTAAATTCGATACTCCAAATCCAAAAATGAATTCCATTTTGAGAGCTAAAATTTCTAAAATTTTAAACGGTGGTTATTAATATTCTTAACGGCTAGTTTTAATAATATTTTAATAGCATATCGTTGTTTAGTGAAACTCAGTATTACGTACTACACACGCTATCGAGGAAGGTCGTGATTGCATGTAATGAAAGGAAAGTCAAAGATGTGTGTTGTGCAAGCTCCTTTTGGTGTAGCGTACAACACAAGACATTAATAAAATTAAAAAGAACATTTTTCATAAAATCTCGGGCTGTTACATTATATATTGGTTCATACTATTAAAATACGTATAAATACATGTATATCAAGATAAAATCCATTTCCTAAAATCTAAGCCATCATCTATGTTTTTATTATTCATGAATAATAATCTTATTTGAATTTATTATATTTTTAATAACATTTATTAGTTAATTTTTCAATTTAATTTATTTATTATCTTATTAGATAAAATTAAATAATAAATAATTTAAGTGTCATACATTTTCACAATATTCTACTCAAATGTTAAATTGAAACTTTTAGGATTAATATGGCTAATTATGTTAATTTGAAATTATCTATAAATTAAAAATCATTACAAAAATTATCTATTTTATACATTAATGGTACTTTGATAAAATACCGTTAAATTTTCTTGTGAAAAATGAATGACATTACAATCATAGTAATGGTATGGAATAATTTTGTATGTTTAATAATTAGTTTTTTCAACAATCATTATAGAGAGACTGATGGATCCAGGTAGTGGAGCAGGCCAGTCATAAGCAGAAGAAATTAGATAATTTTTTGAAATATTGGAATTGGTGTATATGTAAACCCACTAATAAAGCATGCATTTATGGTTGTGAATTATTGAGAAATGATCCAATGATTAAATAAAATAATCTGTTGTTATATATAATGAATATATTTTTTAATTGGAATGAATCCCCACCCTCAGACCATATCTAAAAATAATTTCATCTTCTCACTTGTATCATGGTAAAATTTAAGGGGATTGGGTTTATTGGAAACCCCGCAATATAGGTCCCAAAATCAATATAGATGGATCATGTACCACATGAACCATGAAATGTGGTGGTATAGTTTTAGATCCTAGGGGAACATTAATTTTTGTGTACTCTTCCAACGTTGGGTGTCAGAACATCCTTAAATCTAAAGAAATGAGAAATCTATGATACCTCCACATATAAAGGAAATGAAATTTGAATTAATAATGATAGAGATTGAATATATTCTTTATAGATCCCAAACCAACAATTGAAACATTACATGGTATATCACTTACATTGTTAAAAGGAGTAGGGGTTATAATTTTTAAAAAATGGAGTTCCTACATACATGGTGTGAGGATAAAAAGGTTTCAGGTAATATCACATTTATAATTAGTCAATGGGTTAATATCACTTGCTTATTTAGTAATAATTTCATACACATAAGTGATTTAATGTAATTATATGTGATTCAAATGTAATTCATTACTTATGTCCCCATTATATTATTGTGTTCATGTACTTTATATTTTCTAGATTCATGACTCCTATTATCTTTTAATTGTGTACCTTATTTTAATAAAATATTTATGTTGATGATGTTGATGGATATAAGATTATAATTCTTTTTCACCAATAGTATGATTATTTTATCCTAAATAAAATAATATTTTTTGAAATACAATTATATATATTTTCAAATATTTTGTGATGAAAAATGAATTACATCACTTCACTAGGGTGGTAATAAACATATATAAATAATGTATTTTATCATTCTAAAAAAGATGAAGGATAAAAAATATATATGATATATTAACATAATAAATGGAAGATATTTCATTATTATTGTCAATACACATGAAATTAATCATTATAACTAACCATGAGATGTGGTGATGGAAAAAAAATAACATTGGATAGTGAGGTTGTAGCCTTACGTACAAACGAATGAATGTTTAATAACTCATTTGATAAAAGATGATATACATATATATAGGTTATTTAATAAAAAATAATATCCTAGTAAATTTAATAATGTTTTTTTAATCTCAATATGGTTCGAGAAAATTTTAAGGAGTTATAAAAAGAATAAAAATATAAATTCATGGTTAATAAATATATGTATTCCCCAGAAAACATAATTTTCGTCAAATAATAATCCCTATAAGGATATTATTATTCACAATATAATAAAAATATAATGTGGGGTGATTTTTTGGAATGGATTTAGGAAATTAATGAAAAAACCAAATGGATTCTTATGTTTTGAGATTTGATGTGAGGGGGTTCACTTTTATAAGATAGGATAGCAGTACTTTTGGAATGTATTAATGTACTAAATGAATAGAAATTATTTTTTATTTTAGAATGGTAAAAATTGATATAGGTTGGTGGTAACATTTTCAGGAGTAAAAAATAATCTCATACATTATTATTTTAAAATTTTTGGTTATGTTTTCACTATTATATTTTTGTTTTAATGTTATGATAACCCTTTTGACAAATAGTATAATATTAATATTTTCTACTCGTAAAGGGTAAATTATGTTACTATTAGAGGAAAAACTTCCCATAAATGGACCATAGATAATGTTTTCAACCATTTTCAATTAATAGGGCTAAATATAACTTATTTTAACATCAATTAATTTAATACAATATAATTTATTATGAAATATTATTAACGTCATTTTGGACACTATTTGCTTAATATTAATTTAAATACATCAATAAATAGAGGTAATTAAAATAAAATCCTTCAAAAAATCCACAAAATTTCATATAGATCAATAAATCTCATGGTACACTTTAAATCATTAACATTATATAAAATTATAAAATTTAAAAATCATTGATGCTATTTATCAATAAATTTTATAGATTATATTGTTGTTGTTTAAGAATAAATGGTATTTATTTAGTTGCTAAAAATTAAAAATAAATTAATATGACTAATATTAATTTTTTAATAATATATCAATTTATAACTGAAAATGTGATATGTTTATCTGATTGTCCAAAATATAATGATAATAAGGAAAATAAAATGATATTTTTGAATTTCATTTAAATAAAGTAATATAAATGTCAAAATCATATCCAAATAGAAATTGATGCCCATATATTCCAATATTGTATGTGTATGGATGAAGTATTTTCATCAAATAAAGTCATGCAAAGTGTTAGGGAAATTTTCTAGTCTATATCAATGTACTATTGAACTTAATTACTCAATTTACCCTAACCGTGGTGTTAATAATTATCTATGGTAACAATTTACTATGATCATAAAAAATTATATTTTCAAAATTGGAATTACATGATTTTAGTTATTGAATCATTTTTTTAATTTTAAATTTCACAAAAAAGAGGTAATTCATTTATACTCAAAATTAAAAATCTATGGATTTTTTTCTTCTGATAAATACAAATATATATATAAAGATCATTTTTTACCAAAATTAATAATAAAATTTAGTACACTAAATATAATATATTTTTCAAACACTATAAGATATATAATTTTACTTTGAAATAATTTTATTAAAAATTAAACCATAAATTGTATTGATTTTTTTCAAGGAATATTGATATTTTTCAATATTCACTGGAAAATAATTTTTTTAGAAAAATCAGAAAATGTAACAGAAAGCTAATTTTTTTTGAAATTAAAAAATAAAATTAATTTTAAAAAATAAAATTTTTAATATTTATAGAAAATAATAATAAATCTTCAGAGAAGAATTATATAAAAATCAACTATTTTTTATGTATTTATAAAGAATTAAAAACTTGGCTAAAAATTTAAAACTTAATTCTTATGAATTAATGAATTAATTTATAAAGAAATTTATTGATTTTATTAATTCACATAAATTAAATGGAATGGTTATAGGAATCATATTTAAATAACTAGTACTCACCCGTGCATTCGCACGGTGCCATTTATCAATTGCTATTTATAAAAAGGATTCATAATTTAAAAATTTACTAATGAACATTAAAAAATATATGTTAAGAAGTATGTAATATTGAAACATTTAGATAAGAGACATCATAATATTGGTTGAAATCATTAAGGATTAATGTGACATTATGATAAATCATTTTAAGCATGGAGAAACAGAAAACATGATTTTTCATGTAATTCAATTAAGATAAAATAATTTGGAATATTGAAATTTTATTATTAATATATTAAATGTGGAATGGGTGATTAAGGGAATAGGGGACTATCCAAAAATTGAGTATTGATATTTTGAAATTTTACAGAAGTATGTCTTCAATAGTTTCTATTATATTGGAAAAGAATATTTAGTTCTGCAATAGATGGTTTTGGTTTATAAATGTACATGGAAATAATAGAAAATATTCTAATATTAGATTACATTTCAAAAATATATCAGTAACTCCCTAAATAGTACATGATGTGTCATTCAGAGACATTGTGATATAAATTAGTTAAAATAAATGTCATCCGGTTGTGGTTTCAACACTTGTTGTACTGCAGCCCCTATACTAGATGTTGGCATCAAAGATTTAACGATCCTTGAAGTAGTGATACATGATGAGAAACGAAACAATGTAATCTATTTTGTGTACAAGGGATGGTCATCAGAGACTAATAAATTTTGGAAAAAACATGTTAAGATAATATTTCTTAAATTGAAACAAAGAGTTCATGTGTAAATAGAAATTGAATTGATAATTTGAAAAGAATAGAAGAATTAAATTGTCAATATTACCTCTCCATTTCACCAAAAAATATCACTCTTATTCTTCAATATTCGGGTTTATATGTTTTCCATCTTTCGGGCATCCAGTTCATCAGAATTGCTTGTTTTTTCAGCAGAGTCTCGAGACTTTGAAACATTTGTTTTGACCAAATCATCAGCATCAAACTCAATGAACATAAATTTATAAAGAATAAATTAAAATTAAAGAATATCCACCAAATATTATTGAAAATTTAAATAATATAAACCAAATTCTCATCGTTAAAAGTAGACAATTGAGAAGAAGAAATAGATTGTATTTATTACTCATTGAAAAAATTCAAATGACACGAAATAATGAAGTTTAGTTAGTTCCAATGATGTCATGAAAGTAACACTCAATGATGATAAATAACATATAATTGAGTACATTAAATATTCGTACCTATTGTATCAAATCCATTGTCAGTGTTGCAACACACTCCTAATGATGCAGTTCATTTTTTTCATGTCATGCAAGAAAAAAATGAATATTACAATAATGTTGTGATTTTTGTCTACAAATTTAAAATGGTGAAATTAAAAAAAGTAAGACCTGGTTTTGTTCAATTCTAATACTAACTCTTCAATACATGTTGAGAAATTTTTGGCACGTCATATTTTAATACTAACTCTTCAATACATGTTGAGAAATTAAGAAACATTTAATTGAATCACTATAAAAAATGAAATTATTAAAAAAATGATGTCAGATAGATCATTAATACACCTATCAACAATAGGCAGATATTATGATCAAGGCATAAAAAGATCATTAAAATACCAAGAGTCAATTATTTGACCTCCAATAAAATAAATCAAACCTCTAATCATAATTAGTGATGTTATAATAACCTTAGTTAGCATCAAAACGTCTTGAAAATTCCAATAGTCAAATATTTTACCTGCAAGAAAATAATTCACACCTCAAATATTAATTAGTGATGTTGTAATATACTTAGTTACCTATATCAAGAGTGTCCTCAATACCGTTCCCAAAAGTTCAATTGTTACTAAAACATAAATTCATTCATGATTAGATTAGGTACTCTTAAACATTGATTCCCAATGAAAAAATAAAATTAGAAACATAATCAAAAAACATTTCATGTCATACTAAGACTCAAGGTCTTTTAAGATTATATTTTCAACATTAAGTAATCAAACTTCATATCCTATAGGGATTCATTCTGTACATACTAAATCTAGATATGAAAAAACATACAGAGAAGATGTCCCAGATTATGTTGTTCTAATATCTAATGAAGAAATTTTGTGCGAATTAATATTTTTTTAATACTAAAATAAGGGAAAGACATAAATATAAATAATATTGAATATGTTTTGTTTCAATCTATAAGAAATTCTGTAGGGTTCTGTCAATGGTTATAAGTATGCATTTATTATGTAATCTGGATTTGGTGGTGTCATGTAAGAGGAGGGGCAACCAGATTTGTTTTCCCTGATTGTAGTCATTCATCCATGTTAAGCAGTTTCAACAAAGAGACGTCAATAACTTCATATGACCCTATAACATGAAATTGAGTTAAAAATAAATAGATTAATACAGATTGAATCTTGTCGTAGCATTTGAATCAATATAACCATAATATACAAATTCATAGTTGTATAAATAATAAGTGCATATATAATATGCAAACACATATAAGTGCATGAATTTTCCAAAAACAAAATATTTCCTTACTATATTGTTGTCGTAATCACTACATGTGTCCAATGGAATGTCTTTAGTGTTGATCCCAAGCATGTGAAGATCCCAACTAAATGTTTATTCGAGAATTATTCTACAATGAGAGGAAACATTTTTCTGCTAAATGCATGATAAAGCATGAAGTGAAAACAAAACATCTTATAATGACCATATTATATGTACTTATTAATAAAATTATGTTCATAGTATAACTAAAAATAATTCAAAACATGCTCCCAAACCTTTTTAAATATTTTTCAAAAAAAATAAATTCTTTAAAACACGTTCATCCATATCCTTCTAAAATAAATCAATCCAGGATATTAAAAACATAATTAATTCCTTCCAATAAAACCTTTTTAATGGATTCAAAAATACCTTGGAGAATACATCGAATCCATTATCCACAATATTTAGTCATTGTTGACATTCCTCCTCCTTAAAAACATAATGATTTCATGTCACATACCATAGCAAGTAACATAAGAGAAAAAATTTATGATTGAATTAATAGAAAAATATATCTTGAAAATTACCTTGAATAAATGATAGCATTATCATCAACCAATAATGAAAAAAAAAATATTAAAATATAACAATCACATTCATTAATTCAAAACAAGAAAAGAGCCATCCCAGTTTCCCAAAAATGAACATTATTAAGTCCATCACATTGAGAGATGAAAAGATCAAATAGAAAATCGGTTTGGGAAATTGGATAGGCTTACATATGAAGTAGTAAAGGGTTTACAGGTACTGAATTCAACTAAACCATCACTTTACCATCTAAAAACTTGTTCTTCAATGTGAACTCATTTCCTAAAATAAATCGAATTAAAACATCAAAAAACCAAAAAGGGAAAAAGATCCAGTAAGTCTACATCATTCCACAAACAATACAAAAACTGTAGTATGAATTTACACATAATTTCATATTTCTTTGGTAATCAGTCACCTTCCTTTAGGAACAAAAAATATAGGTCAATCTCTACCTGTGATGGATTGAAGGGTTTAAGGCTGATTGAATTTACATTTCTCATCTATTCCACTAATATGATCAACATCATTAATCATTAACAACAGAAAAAATAGTAGTGCGGAATGACAATAAGATTAATATATATAAATCAAATTAATAATATATATAAAATGATTGAAATGAAAATTATAAATATGTTTTATATCTTATATAACTGTTTCATTTCATATATGAAACTTTTTTGTGAATCTTGAAATGCATTTAGATGAAAGGATTGTACTTATATAACCATGAGATGAGTAGATATCAATGTTGTTGAACCATCACTTTCCCATCTAAAAACTTGTTCCTCGATGTGAACCCATTTCCTAAAATCAATAGAATTAAGACAGAAAAACCCAAAAAAGGAAAAATATCCAAAAACTCTACAATATATGATAAATTAAAAATGAATTATAGTATGCATTTACACATAATTTAAAAGTTCTCTGGTAATCATTCACTTTCCTTTAGAAATAGAAAATATAGGTCATCATGTACATATAATTGATGGTAGGATTAAAGGCTGGTTGAATTTTCCTTTCACATCTATTCCACTAATATGATCAACATCATTTTTCAATGACAATAGAAAAGACAGTAGTGCATAATGATAATATGATTAACTGAAAGACGATGTTATCTTTAACCATAAATGAAAAGAATACATTAAAAGATAATAGTCCCAGTCATGAATTCAAACAATAAAGTAAAGAGCCATACCAATTTCACAAACATGAACAATATTATATCCATCGCATTTAGAGATTAAAATATCGAACACAAAATTAGTTTGGGAAATTGGATAGGCTTACATATGAAGTAGTTAAGGGTTTTCAGGTACTAACTTCAACTGAACCATCAAATTACCATCCAAAAAATTTTTATTCAATGCAAACAGATTTCCTGAAATAAATCAAATTAACACATCAAAAACCCAGAAAAGGAAAAATATTCAACAAGTCTAACCATGAATATAGGACAACATTGACACTAGATTTTGGTAAGATGATGAAAATGTAAGGAATGAAAGAGAGGATAAACAGAAAGCATTTCCCTTTAGTCTGGGTGAAGAATCTTCATGAAAAACCCTCGAATCCCACATATAGGGGCCTAGAGAATCCAAAAATCACTCTGAGAGGTGTCAATGAAGTAGTAGTTTGAATTGGGAGTCCAAGGGAATAAATCACAATTAAAAAAAAGGAAAACCCCCCAAAATAAACTTTCCCAATTGGGTTTCATGGTTAGTTTTCACGGTTTAATAAGAAAAGCACCAACCCTACAATATGATACAATCTACTGATGGATGGGATGCATAGTTTAGTTGAACGGTTCGGTAGACTATGTACAAACCATGAAACCCCCTATATACTTAAAACATTTTTAGACTAACCACACACCTTGATCATAAGTCTAAGAAAAAATCCCAAAAAATGTTCATTCCCCCCAAAAATAATCATCTAACACAAGGGGGTAAAAGACCCGAAAAAACATAACCCATAAAAATATGCAACTATGTGTGTTACAAAAATATTTTACAAGCCATCACCTCCTCAGAAATTTCACTCTACCAATGAATAAGTTTGAACAAATGAATTCAAAACATCAAAAGCATAAAATTTTAATCTGGAACTCCTAGAATAAGGAAGGAAAACAATGGTCCAAATGATAAGATTGAACAATTTGATGAAAAGAATCTGGGTGTGATGATTCTTCCCACCATTAGCACTTTTCTCCCCCATAAATCCAAACCATTTTCATGTTGATCTATCAATTACTATGGATTCTAAAAAAACTCAAGATCCAACCCCAGGATCTAAAATCATTACAACATAGTCAAAACGAACATATTCCTCCTTCCTAAAACAAGCCAACAAAACCACAACTAATCCCTAATAATCAATTAGGAAATCCATGCCACAACCATCATGGATATATATCAAACAAAACCATTGCGAACACTCCAAAATAAAAATGTTTACCAAACCAAAAAAGGAAACACAAAAAAATAATAACTTCAAAAGGAATCCACTTCAATTGGACAAACACTAAAACCAATACAAAACAAATATCCAACAGGGGAGGACCCAAAAAAATCCCCACCATTTAAAGAAACCTAAAAATGATATCTCATAGATAAATTTTCAATGAGACCCTTATTGGGTCTCCCAGACATTAATAACTAATGAGAATAAACAAACTTGATAACTTCCCTTCACAAACCAAAACCCCACATCACAAGGGGTTGGCCGGGAAGGAAAACATTATTGGAACACTAAAACCAAAACTGAAAAATATCATTGAATTATCACCTCTAGATGGTCAAAAACTAAATCTGAAATCTATTTACATTAGAAGTCCATACAAGGACATTGATCTGAACCTTGCATCCAAGATGGTACAATCATAAACATTGCATGATGGATAAGTCCATAATGCATATTTCTCACTAACAGTGAAATTGTAGTGATAGTGAATCCACAATAGAAATATAGAATCTTATTCACTTCAACGGTGGAAACAAGGGAATAACCATACTCTCCATACCCTTGGGATTCCTTACTATGTGCTAGGTTCACACCAAGGCCTCTAGCTAGAGCCTTGATGTTTGAAGCATCCACTTCCTCATATTTTGGAGGTATTAATCCCTAATCGGATATCCATCTATTGGAGCTACAAGTGGCCAAATAAATCACATATGAAAAAAAACATCAAGACACACCATAAAATTAACTAACTGAAACAAAACACCTTTTCCAAAATATGTTCATGGATTATGAACACATCAATCATTCTTACTCTGAATTAGAAATAGATTGAACAAATACCCCAATGAAACACACAAAACCCCATTGAGAACAACTTATATAACTAATAGAATCACTTTAATAATAATATACATTAAATTAAACCCAATTAGCTCTCTACTACAACAAATAGGTTCAAGGATCCATTAAAATAGATTATTTAATATTTGAAACTCATGAATGAAATCCTTGGGTTGATTGACTATAAATATTTCCAACGGGGGACCACCAATAGGAAAATGATGGGAAAATAGAAAACAAATAGCTCTATAAAAATTAGATCATTAACCAAAACTAATATTAAAATAAATAATGAAAAAAATTGAAACCAACTTAAATATTCCCAAAACCATTCAAGAATCCTACAAAACACTACTTCGAGAACAAACTACGAATAAAATTTCAATCTCAAATCACAACATAAAAATCACCTCTAAATCAAAAGTAATTAAACCAAATAAATAACACTTCAAAAGCATAGTAAAATAATCCACATGAAAATTTTCTTAAAAAAAACAAAATTTCTAGCATAGAAACACTTTTGAAAAAAACACACATGGTGGATATTTATACTCACCAATTATATTCTGTAGAGTCTCACTCAGATGCACATTATCATGCCACCTCTGGCACCCATTAACCATGTCTAACTAGTCACTCATGCTCTAATAACATAATCAATCCGCTTTCCACAAATATCCATGAATGTGAGTATCCAATGAAGTACTAAAGGTTGCATCAAAACATTTCTTCTTTCCAAAACAAAACATTTCCCCAACATTTTCACAATCCCAACCCATATCGTATATTAATATTTATAAAACATTCCAAACATATGTTAACTATTAATTCAATTTTCATTTTAAAATTTCACATTAGAAAACCATTGCATCATACACAAAAAAAAATCCAATGAATTTTGATCTGAAAATATTTTTCATCTCATCCAAAAAAAAATTCAGAAACTCATTAAATTCTATTTCATGAAAATATTTTCAATAAAGGCCAATATTTTTCATTTAAAACAAATTCCAAAAAAACAACCCCTTTCTAAGAATCATTTTCCACAAACCCCATGTTTTCATATATTAATGACCCTGGGGCACTTTGCACAATTACTCCACACCATTTACAAAATCATGTCCCAAATGTGTGCCCCTTACTAGATAAACTAGACACTATCATAGTTTGGCTACATTGTTTAGAAAATTGGGTGTGAACCATGTGATATGGTTCTTCCTAGAGGATGTATCTGGAAAAACGATTTAGAAATGGTTTGGCTAAATGTGAATAGGTCATGCACCCTCAACCAGAAGCAAACCAAAGATCACATGATTACCTAGAGGAAGGCACAATTTTTTTGAAACTATGCATTGACTGTGCACTAATAGAAAACCCTAAAAATCTCAAAATTTATATCTGAATGACAAAAAAAACGAATAATAAATAATACAATAATGATTCAAAGTAAAACCAACCAATATCATTAAAAACAGTTACACTAATTCTAGATACCTTATTTAAACAAGAATAATTTAATTAAATTATAATTTCTTCTTACTTATAGGGAATTCCAAAGCCACATCCAAAAATATCTTATTTTTACAAAAAAATAATTTTAATAAACTATATATTTTTGGTATATAAATCCAATCTCATTAATCCATTTTCTTTTCATAGAAAAAATCTTTTTACAAAATCACACATTTATAACCCTTATTTAATGTACGTTTTGAAATTACATTTCATGGATTCCAAAACACAGTCAATATTTATTTAATTATGGTTTTTATAAATAAATAAAAATGAAATTTCAAAACAATTTTCTGAAATAAGGAAGACCCAAAAATACTCATAAGGGAAAACTAGTGTCGATTGGTAACTTAGCCATATGGTTGGTGGCCATATTCCATTCATTCAACAATAATGGGATTCCCATTAGGACCATATCCCCAACTCCAAATGTCTTTCTAGGATCTTCGTGCTCACATAGAACACTTGTAGAACTACCTATTCATTTACAAACAACCAAAAATCTACAAGAAAAAAGGAGACTGAAAAACCCATACACTCCATTGTAACTAGAGGATTACAATGAGAATGGAATCTTGACATACTTCCCGTTATGACATCTCAATCCCGTATAATCTCACTACTTATACCTCAACCTCCTCAAGTAATAGTGTGTTCTATAAAAACCATTTTCCACTAAAGAGACCACCTCATCTAATACCATATTTTGAAGAACCAACCTTCGTCGCCCTTCAACTGGTCACCCAATCCAATCAATGGAATGTCCTGTGGGGTATTCTCGATCCTCACGGGAAGATGAAAAGCACCATGGGCATCATAATAGAAACAATGAGCCTATTTCACGAAATATAAAAAAAGAAAATTTTTGGAATAAAATAATATCCAACCAAAATCTATATATATTCCAAAAAACACATTCATTGCCATATAATTAATTAATCAATAAACTGAACCACACAAAAAAAACAGAATAACCAAAAAAATATTGACACCCTTGAAACCACCATGTGACCCTAAGGTTCACTCCCTAATCCACAACCAACTATCACCCACAAATGTTTAACCAATCCTAGAACCTACTACAAAAACTAAAAAATCAACTGACTATAGGGGTGGTTATTAAAATGTTGTTGGTAAGGCCGAATATTTATATTCCCAATGCTCATCCTTTAAATAAATAAACATGTATCGATACGTGTTAAATAGAATATACAGATACCTGTTTTCACACATTCAAAATTAACATATTTAATTTACATTCACCATCCATTTTCCACTTTTTTTAAAACAAGGTTGAAGGGAAGAATGAAAAAGTGGAACCATATAAGTTTTTATTTAACATAAAGGTGGAAGAAGGGAAAATATTAGGGTTATTCAAAATATTATTGACAAAAACCATTTTAGATTAAGCTAGACACTCAAAATTTCATTAGAAAACACAAAAACTAAAAAATGAAAATGTTCATACATAATTAGGGAAATGGAAATAACTATACTTCTATCGGAGGTCCATGGGAAAAACTAAGAACTCAGAGGAGAACCAAAACATAATAATAAATGAGATCCCATACCTGTTATAATGACACAAATGATGAAATCTAAATACCCAAAAACCTGGACACGCTGACTAAGGATAGTTATGGGGCCTAATCCCATAGAAATAAACCCATGCGTCCCCCCGATATGGGCCACATGTAAGTACATGAACTACCTGTGTAGAAAATGTTCAAGAAATATCCCTATTTACATTCTTGGTTACTAGGTATGTTCAAAAATGGGTGTTCCACACATTTAAAAAACTAACCATATATATATATATATATACTACTATAAACATCACACAAACAGGCACCACCTAGACCAATTCCAAGAGTTACCATTTCCTTAAAAAAAATTATTACATAAGGTAGGCCCCATATCTGAAACATACTTATCTCACAATCAACCAAAAGGAAAGACTTTCTCCCAAAGTGGTTTTCTAAAATAATATATTTTATGAAAATGTCGAAAAATCCCCAAGTCAATTTGAAATTACAAAACCTATATAATCATATACACACAAACCATTTTCAATATCAAAACAACATTAGAAACCATTTATGGAAGCACCAAAAACCAAATTAATATAATATTATTATTTTTTTAAAATAAACAATGACCAATAAAAATGAAAAACTACTTAGAAAATCCATGAATGTAATTTATCATGTAATTTGTGTGAAAAATCAATAAAATCAATATAACTCATACAAAGTGATAAGGGAAATCATTTTATATCACATGGAAAAATATTTCAATGTTGGAAACATCACTATTTAAAATTAATATAGTTTCAAAAATCATTTCAACAATGAAATCATAACATTATAGAAGGGGTACAATGGGATCCAACCTTGTATAATGATGAACATTAAGAATATGGGGTGAACCCATATTCACACATCAGTCGTACCTTTTGAAATCTATGTTCAACCTCAAGGTTACCAAAAAATGAATAAAAAATACACAATCAATATTATCCATGAAAATTATCCAACAATGCACCATGGATTAGTGACAAAGAGGAAAATGGAAAGAATTAATGATAGGACAAGGAGAACACACTAACCCTTTGATCTGTGTCGATAATTCACATGAAAAAACCATTAATCCCACATATAGGGGCTTTATGGTACCAAAAACAACCAAGGGAGGCGTTCATGATGGAGGAGTATGAATGGTTGATCCATGGTAAGAAACCCCAATTTAAAAGATTGAAAAAAACCCAATAAACACACTTTTTTTGGAAGGTTCCACAGTTAGCATGGACCTTATGATAAACTGTTTGAAAACAATGAAATTTTACAAATTCTAGTGCTAGATAGGAAGCACACTTTGTCTACACAGTTATCTAAACCATTAGAAAATTGTGAGACACCCAGCACACATAATGTATCATTAAAAAAGTGTGTACCTTAACCATTCAACCTAGAAAATTCCATTAAAATCGTCCTTTTCACCACATAACTCATCTAACTCAAGGGGGGTAAACCTCCCAACAAACATACCCCATAAAAAGGATCCACTAGGAGTGATAAAAACTAATTTTCCAAGCCACATCCTCTGGATAACATTCATGCTAATCAAAAATAGGTCTAATCAAAAGCACTTGAAACCTTTAAAAAATAAGATTAAAATCTAAAACACCTGAAACATAGAATAACAACTAAGATCAAAATGATATGATGGTACAAAGTATGAAAACAAAAATCTAGACGTGACACTAATTTACCAAAATTCTATGGTATTCTATTATAATTGTCCTCAAATTTAACATTAGGGTTATTATATCTAATATATGTTATCATTAATATTGTTCCAATGGGTACTACTAAACATCCATTGATACCAACTTCAATGAACTAACCCTCAAAATCCCTACGAAAATATCTACAACCATTACATTGGATTGATTACAAGGGAACATATTCTGATGGATCATATATTTTATTAGTCTTGGTAATGCATACACAAAGAAGATTCTAGTTTTATAAATAAATACACTAATTAAAACATAATATTTCTTCATTTGATGTTAAATATTTTCCATATATTATATGTCTACATATATTTCATATTACACTACATAGATTCTGGGTGAATAGATGAAATATAATGGTGAGCTAAAATTTTCATTAAGTATAATATAAAGTTGCAGAAATATTGAATCAATGAGAAGTATAATTCTAGAATGGTAAATACGTAAAAAACATAGCATGAAATCAAAAAACTATTAAGGATATTCATAAGTAATAAAGAGTGGTTATAAACTGGAATCCTAGAAATTTAATAATTAAAACGAAAATATAATTCCACTATATAATTTTTCTCTATGAAAAATCATGTGGAAAAAATAAAAAATCAAAATTAATGAAATGCATAATTTTTAAAATCATGTATGAGATACACTAAAACATATAATGAAAAGTTCCACCAATTATATAATTTCAATCTACAGGTAGAACTCTTTTTTAATTTGGAAAAATTATTTGTCTCATGATAAAATTTTGATGCATTATGAGAATATATAATGTAGTGAACCCACCTTTCATTTTATGTTCAATTCATACCTCACATCAAGTATTAAATTTATTTAATAAATAATATGACTTATAAAGTATTAATATTGAATAAACGATACAAATATATAAATATTTCAATAGATAATCAAGAATATTTAAAAGTAAAAACCCTAGGGAAAATGGTACCATTTTAATTCAATAATAATATCCTTGAAAATTGATGCTTATATTTAGGTTAAATTCAATGACAAATTATTATAGGAAATTGAATATTTCTGGTGAACTAAAAATAATTATAGATGTGAGTTTCAATAATATCGTGGTATAAAACAATCAGTAACCATATATATGAAGAATACAAATATTATTAATAAAACATATCCATATTCGAGTAAAAATAATTGGTTGATGTACACGATGAATATAAATAATGTAAAAAGATCAATCAAAATCATTCATAAGGAAAATCATTATTTTTGGAAAACCATTTCAAAACATTTCTTTATAAATAACTATAAAGACCAAATGTTTTATCAATGTAAATTAACTTCTAATTATTATCTCATATAATATCATGAAATCACAAAACAATGAAATATTATATACTATGTGACCTTTAAACAAAATATTTTCATTTTTTAATTTAAATTTCAAAAAAATGACATAAACTATTGCGATCACTAAGATGTTCCGATTCCGATAAGATAAACATAATTTCTTTAAAGAGTATTAACCTACCCTTGGGAATATTAATATGACCCTTATTAATATTAAATCATATAAAAGAATATTAACGCCATCCCTGAATGTATAAATAAAATTTAGGTATCTTATAAGCGATAATATGACAATAGAAATGTATTTGTATTTATTTAATTCATAAATAATTAATTACAAATAATTATTAAATTTGAATGAAATTTTATTTTCCTAAAACGTGTTTATAAATAAAGAAATTTATGTCTTCTAGAATTAAGATAATTTTATAAGACATTGTGAAATTTTTGAAAGAATTATCTAATCTGTTAGAGTTTTTAAATCTGTATTTTTCAAGTAAATTAAGAATTTAATATAAAATTAATGTAAAAATATTTAGAAAATTATATTTGAAAAATATATTTCATTTTTTGATTAAAAAAATCAAAAAATGGTATGGGTGAATTTTTTGGATTTTTCTAAAATACATGATTGTTTGATGAATAGAAATATACTACAACTTACCATATATATACATTATATGTTAAGTACACTATTTACAGGGTCATGGTCGACGTAATCACCTTGGGTTCAAAATCACGTGAACATATTTGGGTTTTTTCAGAATAATCATCACAGTTTTCTGTCTTAGAAAAAAAATAAACTAATACATATAATATTACAAAACCCCCCTCCCATCCATTATTAAAACCACCCACACAACCCTCGTCACTTAAATCCCCTCAATAATTTTTTCATTCTTATATTCGACTAAAATATCTCCTAAATCTCCTCTTCAAATTGAATCAGACCTTGTTCTTTAAAATAGTCCAAAACCTATACACTTAGGAGGCTCTTAAAGAAGATTATCTCAACCAATGAATTCCGCTTTTCAATTATTTTACTTTCTTTTCATGTTCCTTTCGTTTATATTCTCTCCTAAAATATCTTCATACAAATGTTATGAAAACTGTAGAACCTTATATGTACTAGAATTTTGTAATGATAATGGAATAAGTTGTTATCATCTCTCCATTAAACTTCTGTTATATTAGTAGTTGAAACCCCATCCGAGATGTGATAATTTACAACATTCATGGATGATGGGTTTCCAATTTTGGTTAAAAACATTAATTATTTTCATGAAACCATTTTACATAATGAAAAAAGAATATTATATATGTATTAGGACTCATATATTATTGTGTAATATTTTTTTACTAATGGGTTTGATTTATAAAACAAAATGAGTTCATTGGGGTGAAAAACTGCAACTAACCCAAAGGGTTATCACTAAAATTTTATATAATTACTCAAATTAAATCCAAGTTTCCAAAATACATTTACCACCATGTATCCATTTAGATTTTAAATAATAAAATATAACTCAAATTCAATGAATTCATCCCAATTTTACATGATTATACATTCAGGTATATATGTAAACCGAACATGAAACAAACAGACCCAAACAATGATATTGAAATTTATTACCAAATAAAATTGTTATGAATGAACTTAAAATGATTAAATTAAATCAATTACTTCTATAAAAGGTTATTAAATTATTAATTATTGATACTAATTTTAATATTCTGGTCACAAATATGAATGGGAGAACACCATTATACTTAAGGTATAAGATTCTACCCGAACCTCCAAAATTCCACCATGTTACTCTTACACTCTTTTAACCTAATTTAAATCCTATATTATAGTTATTTATATCTCATAATTTTTTTTATATATAAAAAATAATTAATCAATATCCTTTAATCATTCTCTTTTGGGTAAATTCATGCTTTAATGGATTTCCTCTTCAGAACATTGGGATAATCAAACCAATATTTATGGAAATTATCGAATTCGCACCCAATTCCAAGTACACTATTCGATATTTTCTTAAGAAAAATTTATTTTTATAATTAAACTATTTTTATCAAGAAAACCCAATTTTTTATATTCTAGTTTAATATTAAATATTATGAACATTTCTATTTTAATTGATCTTTGATATTTTCATTAGACCGCACTAAAATGTTTTATTTTTAATGTTTTTTTAAAAACAAGTTTACACGTTATAACATAAACATATTATTAATTTTATGATATATTTCAATTAATCCTTATTAATGTCCTTACTTGATATAATTCCATTTTTTATGGACATTTGTATGATACACCAATTAAAATATGATTTATGTATTTATTATGATACCCATTTCATTCCATGGGATTCAACATGTTTATGTATGATTGATTGTGTATGATTCTATATGTGGGAAGAATATTCAGGAACTTGTTGTGATAGTTTAATCTAGATATTACTCCAATTCATTGAGTAATTTTGAGTCTCATGAGAGTTTATGTGAAACAGTCTTGGTGGTTCAGCTTGACTCAGGCTACTATGTGCAATGGTCTTGGGGGTTAACCTCGAATTTTATTCCTCTATATTATATAATACTTTACTTGTGATAAATCCAAGTTTTATGTTGATTACAAATTAATATGAATTCATGTTTATAAGACCCCAAGTTTATATATAAAGATTTCCTATGTTTCATTAATTTTTATATCATAATGTTATGCCTTCTAACACATGTTCGGAATCATTATTTCTAATGTTTATTCCCTTGATGGAATTTTTAGCTCATTCCTTTGTTCATGTTATCCCTAAGTTATCCAATAAAGATGTATGGGAACAACGAAATTTAGGATCTATTTATGATTACTAAAAAATGAAATTTTATATTTGGACCCATGTTTTTTGTTTTATGTTTTTTGTTCGAAGCCTTCATGACACTAGACATTAGGATTATTGTCTTGTAATATAATATTTTATTAAGTATTAAATCATATATTGTTATGTGCAAAAGGATAGGGTATCTATTATTTGTATTAGAGGATATTCTAGATATTTTTTAAGATTAGTAATAGTTAAATTTATTATGAACCTTAGGGATGGGACTAATTATAATAAAAAATCCATTAATTTTGGTATGTATAGATTGAGTGGTTTATTAAGAAAACATGTTCATGGATATTTATAAATATCTAGAGGTTTCTCTAGTAGAAATGTATCTTGGGGTAAAACATTAAAACAAAACATTAATATAGACTAGATTGGGAAATAGTGTACGACAATGGGCCTCGCTGCACTCTTGGGTTGACAGTCCTTAGGAATATGCTTTGGTAAATTCATGATCATAGATCAAACTATTATTAAGGTAAAAAAGTTTCAATAAGATGATAATATAATAAATAAATCCAGGATAACCTATATTTAAGTATATGGAATCACAAGTTAGGACATAATTATCCATCACATGTTTATCCTTTAATGATCAATGTTTCCTTCTTCTTCTTAATATCTTAGTATTCAAGACCTCAAATTATATTCTTTCTTTCATTGTTATTTGAGGTAAGTAGAAGAACATGTAACAACAATCAATGTAAAATGAAATGTGACAATTTCCAAAAATGATATGCCGAATATGATTGCAACGTGTGCTTAAAACATCATCACATTACGTTCTTAGATGAATATTGTTATGTGAAATAACATGAATAATGCGAACTCCCATCATCTTATAAGGAAAGTGAAAGTATTCATATAATCCTTCAAAAGGAAAACACCTTCCATGTTTAGGGGATCTTCTAATCAATAACTCGTGGAACAAGGGATTAACTCCATTGAAATGTTATTCTATGTCCTCCAGTGCTCAAAAAAAGATAAAGTTTCACTAGAAGTATAGAATTTTTATGGGGAAGTTAATTAGTGGTGGAAAATGATTAAAATATAGGAAGTATAATAAAGAAATTGATTCCATGGATTGGGGGGAAATCTAGAGATTTTTTTTTCAATAAATATTTTCCCCAAGCCCTCCTCCTCACGATAAAATTGGAGTTCCTTGGACTCAAGGAGAAGGAAGATGATTCCATTTGGGTGTGTAAATTAAACATCAGAAGACTTTTAAAACACTCCTCTAGCTTTTCAATAACAATGAACGAAAGGAGGATCACATCATTAGTGGACTGAAGCTGAGTCTACAAAAAGTATTGGAGATTAGAGAACAAGAATGTTAAGATGAGATTTTATTTTGTTCCATCAAGGTTTAAATGGAGATCAGAGACTCCCAATGGTATCCTCGACCTGGTGACAAGAAGAGTAAAATGTAGTCTAATATGTGAGGTTTGAAAAATAAATCCCATGAAAGAAAGATGATAGAAGATCCCACATGTCAAAATTGTGGGAAGAAACGTCCTAGAAAAAATATAAATGGAACAATGATTTGCGGAAAATGTGGAATGATGGAACATCTTGGAATGAACTTCCCAAGGGATATGAATAGTCAATCAAATGTTGAAGAAGAAAAGAAAGATCAGATAATTTCTCAACCACGTGTGTAGTGTTATAACTACAATGAGCATGGGCATTATGCGAACAGTTTCTATAAGATAAATGGTGTCCTATGAAATCAAAAACAGCCTCCAAGGAAATAAGTAAGGTATTATGATATCAATACTATTGAGGTGGATCCAAAAAACAATGTGGTGATAAGTACTCTAGTTATTCATTCATGAATAGAGAACATAATATTTGATTCTAGGTCTACGCATTCATTAATATCATTCAAGTTGCATAGAACTATTCAAACATAACCTAAACATTTGGAGCATAATATATATATGAGAACAGTGAATTGGGAAATTATTTCATAAAAAACTTATAACTCCTCCTTAGTAAATGTTTGTGGACTGAATCCCACAAAAAAATATTTTCATAATTCTTTTAAAGAGATTGCTATTATCTTTCCCAAGGATCGGCTTTCTTTATACAAAGACAATATCAATTGTTGGGAAATTTAGATCACTCTTTACATACCAAAGCATCTTCAAAAACATTATAAGGGTAAGGAGGAAAATTAATATCCTTTATAGTCATTGTATCATGTTTGGATATTAATACATTATGAGAAATCATGTCGAGATTGAATGACTGAGGAAATGGAGAGAATCATGGATGAAGACATGGCCATTGTGCGAGATTACACTAATATATTCCCTAAAGAGTATCCTAGTAATGACCCAATGTTTTATCAATGGAATACCCTTATTATAATTATTTATTGTAGTAAAATCACATTGGGAATCACAAATACATATCATGATAATAAATATTATGTGACCTTTATAATGAATTTTCCCTGCTTCTGTGTTTTGAATTAAAAAATATGATATACATTGTTGTGTTCATGGTAGTTTTTTTAGTCTAATAGAAAAACATATTTTTTGTGAATAGTAACATACCCTTATAAATAGTAACCTTACCCCTATAAATAGTGACATACCCAAATGAATAGTAACCTTGCCTATGATAGTATATATATAAAATTTTAGTGAATGTATGATGTTCCTATATCTTGGAATAAGAATATAATTGTTGTAAATTTGTTATTTTTTTAAAAAAAAAATTATTTTATTTAAGATTTAAATTCATCATATTTAGAAAATTCCTTTCGAAATAAGGGCTTATTTTTTTGATTAAACACTTTAAAAAATGTATGGGATGGATTTTTGGGGATTTTCAAAAATAAATAGATGTTTGATGAGTAATTAAATATTATAAATTATAAAATAAGTAAAATTATATAAATATAGAGTCATCAGTTATGTTCTGCAATTCTAATCACATATGGTTCAGATTCACTTGGAAAATTATTGTATTTTTTTTGGGAATTACAACTATTCCTTGTCATGTGGAGAAATAATAAGTTAATGATTATAATATTTGGAAAACACCTCTCCCCTCAAATATAAATACATCCCTTCACACCCTCTTTTCCTCACACCTCTCATGATTCAGGCCTTATCAAAACTCTACCCAAACATCATTCTTAACCCCTCCCCCTCGTTCAAGAGTTTTTGGTCCCATAAAAACACAAATCCATGGTTCCTTTAGGAGTATCGAATGAGGATTTCTCAATAGATAATTCCCCTCTCTTGTTTCATTTAATTTCCCTTCAATTTCAAGTTTCTTTCTTATTTATACCCACATGTATTCATCCACATCCAAAAAACGACGCAAATTAACCTAAAACGAACACCATCAAATTTTAACTAATGATTCGTCCACATGTTATTTGAAATAATTAATTATACGATCATTTAAAATACATAAATATCATTAATAACATTTAATATCGATTATTTATCTTTAACTATGTTCTACATGAAATTAAATTCATAAATACTAGTGAACTATTAAAGAAAACCATTAAAACAAATATTCATGAACAACAAGTTGAAACTATATAACTCATCTAAATGCCCATTAATGAACCTAAAAAATCTTAATTAATATTATTAATTTATTAAATATTTTTCAATTTCTAATTTATGAATATAATTTTGTTATATAAGAATTTAAAGTGAACAAAGAGTTTAGATACATGGTATGGGGAAATTCTAGAACCCTACATTGTTTCTTCAGGTTCTCCCTATTTCACTCCATTTTTTGAATGGTTACTCCTTAAAAATTGTATAGTCATAAATATCATAAATTTTATAGGATATAAATGTTAACTAGTTTATTTTATGAAAAAAACCAATTATTTCGTAAATAACACTTCCTTCATGTAAACACAAACTTTTTAGTTCTTGATTATTGTTTCACTCATCACTCTTGGTTAGTGGTTCTATGTCAAGAATGATATTCCCTATTGATTTCGGGATCCAAATTTTTATCAAAGTGTTCAATATTATTCGAAACCCATTCTATTCCATGGGTTATTTTATGTACATGTTATACATATTTTTAATGGGGCATGCATGATAATGTAAATATTATGATGCGAAGGGATCAACCATAATTATATAGCACAATATAAATTTTTTAATTTTACGGTTGCACCCAGAATTATACACTGCTCCAATTCATTTGGTAATATGATGAATCTCATGTGTAATATTTAAATGAGTAATGAACATGATGATATCATTGTTCATATATTTTTGTGATAGATGACCACTAAGACATTATGTTTCATATTTATGCATTTCCAAATTTCATGTCTTGAATTAACGTGTCATCTAATAATTTTGATTGTGATTTTATGATTATGCTCACCGCTTGAAATATTGTTTTTAACCATCATCTTACTGGGATTTTAGATTATCTATTTTTGATGTATATTCTCAGGTGACTATGTTTACTAAGGATAGGTTAGGTGCTAATAATAATCTAGAGGGGAAGTAATGAAATGAATTTTTATGCTTGATGTTGTAAATGATATGTGTGGTACTAGTATTCCCAAGAAACTAAACCCCAGGATCGTTGTGGTGTAATAATATTATATTTTATATCATTATATTAATATAATAGTAATGTATGAAATGTAAGGGTCTCTATAGTTTGTATCAAAGGCAAGGTTTAATTAAATTATGAATTTGGATTTTTGATCCCTAGATAAATCTTGTAGCAAGAGACTAACTAAAAATATGTAGATAGTAACCTTTACGTAGGGATCCCATAAGTTAGGATTTCAATGTAAATAGTAAAAATGAATAATTTATCCATGTCTTGTTAACTTATGATTTGTTCATACCTTTTCTATTTTATAGAATGATGGGTACTAGGAGAAACCTGGCCAACAATCCTTGGGAGGGCTAATGCAATGATTTCCCAAATGACATCCACAATGATTTGTGAGGTGGGTTTGAAAAGGTCATGGAAATTCTTACCCAACTATCATAGGTTATGAAAAATAACCCAAATAATCGTGAACATCCTCTATCCCCAAATATGTAGAAACATGCTATTTAGTGTTTTATGCAGCAACAACCACTCTTTTTTAGTGGAACTTCTGATCCTCTAGTTGTGGAATAGTTGGTCAAATCCATGGAGGATATATTTTTTTTCCTTCCCTATTATATGACAGATAAGGTGACACAATCAATTTATATTTTAGATAGATATTCTGATCAATGGTCGTCTTTGATTAATGACACCATGGAAAGAGAAAAAATTGAGAAGATGGAACATGATGACTTTAAGATCGTGTTTCTTAACATGTATTCCCCATAAAATTCTTATACAAAGATAGAGAGAGAATTCATATTGCTCAAGAAAAAAGAAGTATAATCTATCACATCTTACGAAAAAAAATTCATAAAGGCTTTCAAGGTATGCTTTGGGATTTTTTTTCATCAATGATAGAAAAATTATTATATTATTTAGTGGATGAATACCTCACCTTCTAAAGGATATTTCAATTAGAGATTTTGGGAGTTATGAAGAAGTTGTTCGATGTGATCTCAAAGTGGAGATGGAGATTGTTGAATTGTTCTGTGGCTTTGTTTATAAGAAACTAAATTTTGTGTCTCAAGCTGGGGGATCTAATAATAATTGTGGGAAGAAAACATAGCGAACCACATTCCAAAATGTATGAAGTTAAATGGTGTCTACTGCCTCAATAGGACTGGGAAATGCATCATGTGTGGGAAAGAAGGACACCATGATTAAGAGTATTGAAATGAAATTAGACGGAAGGATAATGTGGTTGATTAAATGAGAGAAGAATCCATGGTTCAATCCTATAACTATAGGAAATAAAGGAACTATGCAATCCATTGCATGAAACCTGGATTCTGTGAGGGTAATCAGTGTCAGATGCCACCAAAGTCAACGAAAAAAAGGTATGTCTTATGCCATCACTACTACATACTTCCCCCATATCGTAAGGTGGAGTTCTCTATATAACTCATACCCAAAGTTTCTCCTATATCAAGGTGTTCAGGTAGGATTGATCTTATCATACTGTGGGAGTTAAAGAAGAAATTGCAAGAGGATTTGGACAAAGGGTTCATACTCCCAAGTGCATCACCTTGGGGTGTTCCATAACTCTTTGTGAAGAAGAAGGATGGAACTTACGAATGGGTTTCAATTATCAGAAACATAACAAGATCACCATAAAGAACAATTATCCTCCTCCATGGATTGGGGACGTGTTTAATTATTTAAGATGAAATCAATACTTCTCAAAAGAATATATTCATTCTATATATCATCTACTAAATGTGAAGAGAGGAGATATTCAGAAGACTGCCTTCTGTAAAAGGAATTGGCTCTATGAATTTATGGTGATTCATACTGACCTAATAATACCCCTTCAATCTTCCTAGATTTTAAGAATATGGTCATTATACATTACGTTGACATATTTTATGTTGTTTTTATTGATGATATTATAAAATAATCCCCAATAATGGAGGAAAATGAAGAACATCTAAAACTTTTGTTGTAAATATTGAGAATGGATAATTTATATTCCACATTTAGAAAGTGTGACTTTTTGATGAAGCAAGTCACGTTCTAGGGTCATGTGATCACAAGTGATGGAATTTTTGTGGACCCTTACAAAAAATATGATTTGAGAATATCCTAGACCCTCTAGTGTCACATAAATCTGTAGTTTTCATTTATTAGTTGGGTACTACCAATATTTTGTGAGATATTTAGCATGATTATCATGCCCACCAACAATGTTAACAAGGAAAGGGGTGAGGTATTTTTTATGGAATAAAGTGAGGGAATATTCTAGGATTTGAAGAGAATCCTCATCACTGAACCTATACTAACATTACAGAATAGTGGGAAAATTTTGAGATATATAGAAATGATTAAAAGAAAGTCTTCCATTTTGTACTCATCAAAAATGATAATGTGATAGCCTAGGTCTCACGACCGATGATGATCTTCTTGCAGAACTAACTGACACACGATCTAGATCCATAATTCATGATTTTTTCCTTGAAATTCTGGTGTCACTACTACTATGTTGAGAAGTGTGACATATACAGCGACCCGAATAGAATAATTTATATATTCAAAACAAAGGAGCTCAACATGTGTCAATAGGTATGGTTAGATCTAGTCGAGGATTATGATTTCTCTATTCACTATCATCCTAGAATGGTGAACTAGGTATATGATGATCTAAGTAGAAAAGAACCTACTACTCAATCTATGAAACAAATTGAGAAGGACCCTATCTTCTTGGATGTGAATAGGATAGATTTATCAATCATAAGGGCAGGGGATACATTCTACCTTTCCCAAATTATTGCACAACCAACAATCCAATACGTGATTAAGGAGGCACAAATAGATGATCGAGAGTTATAATATAATGTGAATGCAGTAAAGGAATGGAAGATACACAAGTTCCATATCGAGGATGATGATGTGATTTGGTTTGGAAGGTGGAATTGTGTTACTTAATCAACAGGTATAAAGAATGTTCTATTAGAAAATGCATATTTGTCAAAATTATTTATCCATCATGAGAGTACCAAGATGTACTGTGATCTTCGAGAACAGATCTAGTGGGACAAGATAATGAATGAAATTCAAGAATATATATCATCGTGCTTGGTTTGTTAGAAAGTCAATGTAGAGCTACAAAAACCCATAGGGACGATTCGCCCATTGCTTATACCAATTTTGAAATGGGAGACTGTAACTATGGAATTTTTAAATAGTCTCCAGAATAAATCCAATGGAAATATTGTGATATGTGTTGTTATTGACTGACTCACCAAGACTACCAATTTAATCACTATTCAACAAGATCTCTATCTTGAAAAACATATAAAGAGAAACCTGAAGTTAGTGGTGAGACTTCTTGGTGTTCCACTATCAATTGTCAATGATCAGGATATAAGGATCAAATCTAAATTTTGGAGGTGCCTTCAACATGGTTTGAGTACTGAATTAAATTTCAGCATGACCTATCACCCCCAAACTCATGGACAATCTGAAAGGACTATTCAGAAACTTGAAGACATGCTAAGATACTACTCTCTAGAATTAAATGGTGGATGGGATCATCATATATCATTTGTTGACATATCATTCAATAAATTCTTCCACTCAAGTATTCTGATTGCTCCATATGAAGCTTTTTATGGAAAGCGATGTAGAACTCCAGCCTGTCGGGATTAAGTTAGAGAAGGAATGATAATTCAACCATATCTTGTGCAAGAGATGATAGAGAAGGTTCATGTCATCCAGAAACACATCAAATACGACCAGACTCACCAAAAGAGCTATGATAACAACCATAGAAGGGACTTGGAGTTAAATTTTGGAGATATAGTCTTCTGTCAAATATTACTATAGAAGTGAGTTATGCATTTTTTAATGTAATTTAAGTTAATCCCAATAAACATTGACCCCTTTTAGACCATTGATTAAAAATAATCTATTGCATATAAGCTTTTATATCCATTGAATATGGATTATGTTTATGAAGTGTTTCACGTATCACTCCTAGTTAAGTTCATAATAGATCCCTCACATGTAATGAACTCATAGGTGGTATAGTTAGAAAACGATCTCTCTTATGAAGAGAATCCAGTAAAGATTCAGAACCGAAGATATATGTTTCTATAGAACAATAAAACCCACCTAGAAGAAGTATTGTTGAAGAAATATAATTTTCAAAAACTACTTAGGAATCCTAATAGGCAATAAAGGGGAAGATCCTTCACCAATTTGTGTAAGAAAAATTTTGAGGGTGAAATTTCATAATGGGTGATTAATGAAACGATCCAAAGTTTATTCAATGGAACACTACTCTTATAATTATTTAATATAGTATAATCACATTGGGAATCTCAAAGAAATATCATGATACTAAATACTCTGTGACCATTAAAAATAATTTTCCGCACTTTTGGAATTTGAATTTCAAAAATTTGACATAGACGGCTCTGTTCATGGTGATTTTAGGAGTCTAATAGAAAAAACATAATTTTTTTTGAATATTAACATAACCTTATCAATACTAATTTTACCCTTATAAATATTGACATATCCTAAAGAACATTAACCTTACCAATTATTATATATATAAACAATTTTATTGAAATTATGATGTACCCATATCATGGAATAATAAAATAAATTTTTTAATTTTTAATTTTTCGAATAACATATTATTTTATTTAAGAAATAAATTACTTATATTTTTAAAATTATTTTTGAAAAATTTATTTCATTTTGTTATTACACAAAACTAAAAATGGTTGGGGTGAATTTTTGGGATTTTATGAAATACATCAATTTTTATGAATAATGAAATTTAATAAATTACATAATAAGTTATATTCATGAATTATTGATTCATGGGTGATGTTATGATGGTGTAAGAACATATGGTAAAATTTAAGATGATAAAATTATGATATTTAGTATTGGAACACTCATTATTCCTTTTCTTGTGTAGAAATAATAAATTAATGATTATAATATTTAGAAAACACCTCTCCCCTCTACTATAAATATATCACTTCACACCCTCATTTTCCACACACCTATCAAGCTTCAGGTATTTTCTAAACACTTCCCTATCATCATTAATATCCCATGCCAAATTTATAAGTCTTTATGGTCTCATGAAAATATCCATCCAAGGTACCTTGAGGAGGATCTCTAGTGGATAACTCAAGAGGTAATTACCCTATGTCTTTTCCTTTAATTTCCATTCAATTTCATGTTATTTGGTTATTATCTCCCCACCTATATTAATACACAAGGTATTGTAACTATATTATCAAACATATAATAGAAATATATGATAATAATGGGATATTTTATCATCAAAACCCCTTCTCTCTCCAAAATAGATTAGAAATGAAAATGTTGTACATCAGGTGTTAATTTATGACCAACAAGAACGAAAAGTTTTAAATTTCCTTTTCCACCTTGGTATTTGTTCATCTATACATTTTTATGGATTATTATGATTATATTATATATTTAATATCCTTTTTAATATTATTTAACCAACTTATATATATATTACTAAATGATAAAAGAAAACTTGTTCGTTGTGATCCAAAAAACCGCCCAAATTAACCTAATACAATAATCATTAAATCGTATCCAATGATTCATCCACATGGTATATAACATAATTAATTATAAGATAATCTAGAATACTTAAATATAATTAATTTCATGTAATATCGTTTTTGTATTTTTATCCATGTTCTACACTAACTTCCATTCATAAATACATGTGAACCGTTAATGAAAACCATAAAAATGAACATTTATGAACAATGAATATATACTATATAACTCATTAAAAACCACATTAATGAATATATGAAATCACTTATGAATATTATTAAAATATATAATGTTTTGGATTTGTTAATTAATGAATTTTTTGTGGTTATACATGACTTTAATGTGAAGAAATCATTCGCATACAAGGTAAGGGGAAATTCTCGAACACAACTTAATTTCTCCAGGTTCTACCTCTTTCACTTCATTTGTGGTATGTTTCCTCCATAAAAATCATTTATTAATCATTGTATTACCTTTTATCAGATATAAATGGTATCTAATTGATTTTATGAATAGACACGATGTGTTTCAAAAGAACTATTCTTTCAAATAAACACACCCTTTTTTACTTCATGATTGTTATTTCACTTTTCACTCTTGGTTAATGGTTTTATAACGACCCATACTTTACATACATTGTTAATACATAAAAATTGAAGAGTACTTATTACATCATATAACAAAACCACGAAAGGACCGTATAGGTATAGTGTCTTTAGAAACTGGGAAACATAAACAACTGGTTCATAAAGCGTCTACATTGTCTCCCATTTCTTTCATCATATCTATAGTCCCTTTTGGAATATATTACTTAATAACATTCTTCCTGACCTGGGGAAAGAAAACATACAAAAGGGTGAGCTCAAATGCACAGTATGGGTAAACAAAAGAAATATCAATCACATCATATTCATAAGAACATAACTTTTGGAAATCATAACCTGCAAAAGAGATCATAAAATCATAACATGGGATAAATCATAGTAGTGAAATGTAATCCCAATAATCATAACATAAAACATGAAACATTGTGGCATTAACACATAATCATATAGAATCATTTCTTATTAGTCAAGACTCATTGCCAAGACTATCTTAGTGGACTAAGTCCCCTTCTGAACCGAGTTCACTCCTCGTTTCAGTCCTGTTTCACTAAACCGGTATAACCTACTGTTCCAGCCAGGTCTATCTCATGAGATATAAAATATTTACTAAATGCATTAGAGGGAGATATAGGTCCCACCCATCTCATAATTATACCATTCTTATGTGTGCCACGAAATCATAAATCATACATCATTCCATAACCCATGTAATAAAACTGGGAATCTTAAACATCATGACATCATAAAACAATCCATATAAGATAAAGGAATTCATAAAAATATATCCATCACAACATGATCAAGTAAATGTAATAATAGGGATAGAAATAGAACCCTATATTATCTTATATGGAAAATAATTTTGATAAAACACTTGAACTCCATTCTTTAGAAAAATATCCTTTCTACTTCAAAAACATTGTCCTTTCTTAACATGTCATACAATTTTAAACTAAAAGAAGTTGATTAAAAATAAACTTGGAAACTTGTAAAGGAATATTCTTGGAAATAATGTTTTAAAAATCCATTCATTCCGTATAAGTTAAAAAAACATTCTTCTCGTACTTTTGTCGGAAAAGTCAAAAAAGTTCCTCGTACGAAAAACGACAAAAGATTCCTTTCATATCTTTTACTAAAAACTCACCGAAGGGTAAAATAGGAATTTTACAATTGTAGGTGAATGGAAATAATATTACAAATTGAGGAAACATGGATGTGGATGATAAAATACACCCCAGTAAATTTCAAAGTATAAACAATCTCGGATAAAAATTGAGATTGTGAGATTTTCCCTTACCTTAGGTCTGATTTGCTTCGAAAGTGTCTGAACCCCCTGTATAATGATTTAAAAAATGTTACTGACTTATTCCAGAATCATAATTATTTTTATTATATCATATATGGTCATATTCCTAGCTTCTTATTAGTAATATTTCATTCCCACTTGTTATTCGGTTGTTTATAACTTTTTGTTCTTATGCGTGTTTTGTCAGATAAATTATTCTTCTTCTCTTTCGATTATAGATACCTCATTTCCAGAATGGTATTAGTGTAATATATATCATATTAATAAATTCAATTCATTTATATAATCATTATGAAATGAAGATCATGTAGAACGAGTCGCATCACATCGTGGAGACGGTATTCCGTATGTACGCACGAGTGATGATATCGTTCCTATGATCATGGAATTGTATTGGAGTGTATGTATACTATTTTAGAATCAATATCACTTTATAATAGTCATATATAGTCATTATTTATCCAATTATTCCCATCCAGGTAAGGTGGTGGTGGAAAATAGTTTACACCACGGCGTGGAGACGGTATTCCATACGTACGCACGCGCGGTGATTTCATTTTCCGTAGGATGGATAGATGGTGAAATTGGGTTGTTTCATACTTATAATAAAATATCAGTATGTTAGTGTTACTAATGTTATTACTTCATAATGAAATAATTAAAGAATAAGAAGTGGAAGAAGAAATAAAGATGAAAGAATCGGTAACGGACATTACCTCTTCTTTGAAGTGCTTCTTTGATACCTCCTTTTAGGGCACTCAAATAGGTCTTTGAAGAAGGCCAGAACCTCTATGATGTTTCTAGTGAAGTGGAGAGAAAAAATTGTCAGGGGTTGGACGAGGTTGAAGGCTCAAAGTGGTGCGAGGAAGAGGGGGAGGAGGTGCCCTTTTATAAGGGAGGAGAGGGGCTCCTTTGAAAAAACTAAAAATATTATCTTATTATAAAGTCAAGTTAGGTTATAAATAGGTCCAAATTGATTTATTTCTAAGATAAGGTGGGGATGGGTCGAAATAATATCATCCAGTAGAATTTAGACAAGTTTAGGTTCCTATTTTAACCTTATCATTTTGATTTAACATTAAGTTAAATAATTTTACTTTTACCGTGTCTTCTTGTGTTCTTATACTATAAGGTTAATAAACTTACTATAAGCAGACAAACGAACCCCAAGTTGTTTATTATTAATATATATAACCTTATCTAACTCATTTGGCCTAACCTTATATTTTTAGGAATAAAATAACAATTAATAATATAATATTTGTTTTAAAAACTATTTTATGTCAATTTGACACTATTTAGTAATTGATTTTTTTGAAAATAATAACAGAATGATTAGTTCAAACCAAATTACTTAAACCAATACTAACATGTCATATTAACCTAGAAAATTAGTGTAATTCATAAAAAATCTAAAATTACATTTATTTTGGTATTTATAACATCAACTATGTCAATATTTCACTAATAAGATAATTACTGCATCATCGTTGCGTCATACATAAATTAACATATTTAATGTCTAAAAATTTAAAATAAAATATCATTATGTAGGAAATATTTTTATAATTCAGAGTAATATTTATAGTCGAATTTATATTATGTATAACCCCATATTAAAAATGATTTACTTATTAAACGTTGATTTTAACTATTTAACCCTTCTTTAAATAAATTAATAATAAATGTCCTAATCTTATCCATTTGGGCCTAAATGGTCATATTTTATTCCTAAGGTTGTTTTTGGTCGAATTACACTTGTCCAATAGAATTAGGACATGTGTTAAGGTAATAATAATATCATTTTTACCCTTAATTACCCTATTTACGTTTAACCGTGGTAAATAAAAGTTAAAAGTTACTATTCACCAAAAATTATTTTCATCTCATTGAACCACATTTTAGTCCTTGATATTAACTGTGTCTCTCGAATTTTCGAAATTCCACTCACAGAAGCTGTAAAATTTAGTTTTATGAAAAATTCAGTTTTTTTAACTACCACTTAGTGGTTTCACTATTCATAAAAAATTGAAAGTTTTCAGAAAAATACCAAATTTTCACCCTAGGCTAATTTCAATATTCCGAATCAAAAAATGAAGTCCATTTTGAAAAATAAAAATTATAAAATTTCAAAAAGTGGTTATTACAATTCATAACGGATAATTTTAGTAATATTTTAATTGCATATCGTTGTTTAGTGAAACTCGGTATTGCGTACGATGCAAGCTATCGAGGAAGGTCGTGGTTGTGTGTAAAGCAAGACAAGCTAGTGTTGTGTGTAGTAAAAGATTCCTTTGATGATTTATATAACATAAAAACAAAATATTTCACATAAAATTCTCTTGTGTTACATTCTACTCCCCTTAAAATGAATTTCGCCCTCGAAATTCGTCACATTGTAACAAACAGATAAGGATACCTGTCCCTCATCATATCCTCAAGCTCCCATGTAGATTCTTCTAATTGGTGGTTTCTCCATAAAACTTTCACCAATCCAGTGGTCTTGCTTCGTAGGATATTTTCTCTACGATCCAGATTCTCTATCGGCTGTTCTTCATAAGAAAGATCTTGCTCCAGTGGTACAACTTCTGAGCTAAGTACATGTGAAGGATCAGGTATGTACTTTCTCAGGAGAGATACATGGAACACATCGTGAACTTGAGAGAGATTTGGTGGAAGCACCAATAGCTAAGCTACCTTCCCAACACGATCCAGTATTTCGAAAGGACCGATATATCTAGGGCTCAACTTCCCCTTCTTTCCAAATATCATAACCCTCTTACAGGGAGATATTCGTAAGAACACTTTATCACCCACTTCCAACTCTAGGTCTTTTCTTCGGTTGTCGGCGTAAATTTTCTGTCGACTTTGAGCTGCTCTTATGTGTTGTTGAATAGATCTGACCTTTTCTGCCATTTCATCAACGAGATCGGGTCCTAATAGCTTTCTTTCCCCAACTTCATCCCAGCACGTTGGAGTCCTGCATTTCTTTCCATAGAGAGCTTCATAAGGAGCCATCTGAATACTGGAGTGAAAGCTATTATTATAAGAAAATTCCACCAAAGGTAGGTGTTGATCCCAACCACCTTTGGAATCCATAGAGCAAGCTCTCAACATATCTTCTAGAGTTTGAATTGTTCTCTCAGACTGACCGTCTGTATGAGGATGATAAGTAGTGCTGAAACTCAACTCTGTATCCGGAGTATGTTGAAGACTTCTCCAGAACTTCGAGGTAAATCTCGGATCCCGATCAGATATAACAGAAAGTGGTACTCCATGCAATCTTACCACTTCCTTTACATTTATCCTGGCGAGCTGATCCAGAGAGAAATCCTCTCCAATGGAAATGAAGTGTGCAGACTTTGTAAGATGATCAACTATGACTCAGATAGCATTAATGCCTTTGGCTGTTTTTGGAAGTCGTGCGACAAAGTCCATAGTGATGTTTTCCCATTTCCATTCGGGTATGGGTAATGGTTGTAACATCCCCTTAGACTTCTGTCTCTCAACTTTAACTTGTTGACAAACCAAGCATCGAGAGACATATTCAGTAACATCTCTTTTCATGCCATCCCACCAGATGTACTCTTTCATGTCCATATACATCTTCGTGCTTCCAGGATGAATAGGGAATGAAGAACTATGAGCCTCGTCCAGCAGCTCCTTCTTTAATTCGAGGATGGGAGAAACACAAACCCGATTCCTGAACTTTATTATCCAATCACAATCAAGGTTGAATTCAGGAACATTTCTCACCTTATATTGTAACTCGACATCTTCTTTTTGTGCCTCTTAAATCTTCACATGTATAAGTGGTTGAACTTTCATTTGAGAAAGATACGATTTTTCCACTTTCATTATAATTCCGAGATCCATCCTTTGTAAATCCATAAATATTGGATCTTTTGTGATCCTCATCAAGGATAAACATGCATGGTCTTGTCGACTTAATGCATCTTCCACCTTTTTTGCATTCCCAGGGTGGCAATGGATTGAGCAGTCGTTATCCTTAATCAGCTCCAACCATCTTCTTTGGCGCATATTCAGCTCCTTTTGTGTGAAAATATACTTTAAACTTTTATGATCAGTATAAATATCACATCTTTCACCATAAAGGTAATTCCTCCAAATCTTTAATGAAAAGATTACCGCAGCTAACTCCAAATCATGTGTTGGGTAATTTTTCTCATGTATTTTCAACTGTCGTGATCCATAATCTATCACCATATCATTTTGCATAATAACACACCCCAATCCCTTCTTTGATGCATCACTGTAGATCACAAACCTTTCTCCACTACAAGGCAGTGTGAGCACAGGTGCACTGGATAACCTTCTTTTCAACTCCTTGAAATTCTATTCACATTCCTCCGTCCAAAAAAACATAACTCTTTTCCGAGTCAACTTGGTGAGTGGATTAGATAATTGTGAAAAATCATTCACAAAACGTCGATAATATCCAGCCAAACCAAGAAAACATCGGATCTCAGTTACTATTGTTGGTCTCGACCTTCTTTCGATAACCTCTGTTTTTGATGGATCCACAGATATCCCCTCTTTTGAGATTATGTGACCCAAAAATGCATCTTTTTGAAGCCAAAATTCACACTTGGTAAATTTGGCATAAAGCTTCTCCTTTCTCAGTGTCTTCAATATAATTCTCAAGTGATCTTCATTTTCTTCCTTTCTCTTTGAATAGACAAAAATATCGTCTATAAAGACTACCAAAAACTGATCAAGATAGTCTCTAAAGACTCTATTCATTAGATCCATGAAGATAGCAGGGGCATTAGTAAGACCAAATGGCATCACTATAAATTCATAGTGTCCATACCTTGTACAGAAATCCATATTTGGTATATCCTCCCTTTTGACCCTTAATTGATGATAACCTAAACGAAGATCAATCTTGGAAATGTATTGATCTCCGCGTAGTTGGTCAAATAGGTCATCAATGCGCAGGAGAGGATATTTGTTCTTGATAGTGATCTTGTTAAGTTTTCGATAATCAATGCAGAGTCTCATTGATCCATCTTTCTTCTTAACAAATAGAACAGGTGCTCCCCAAGGTGACGCACTAGGGCGTATGAACACCTTATCAAGATTCTCGTGGATTTTCTTCTTCAATACCTACAACTCAATTGGGGCCATTCTGTAAGGTGTCTTTGAAATAGGCAAAGCACCCGGTATAAGTTTTATTGAAAACTCAACTTCACGATTCGGTGGAAGACCCGGTAATTCCTCCGGAAAGACATCATCAAACTCCCATACAATGGGTATATTCTTAATCGTGATTTTCTCACCAACCATTTGAGATAAATAACCTTCATTTAGTGGAATCAATACCCATAAAATGGAAGAAATTTCCATTGGAAGGTTATGTTCATCCTTGCATCGATAGACGATCATATATTGATCTGGAATATGAAATGTGACTTCCCTTCTTTGGAAATTGATATGAGCTCCATGTATATAAAGAGAATTCATGCCAAGAATCACATCAAATTCCACTATAGGAAGGATCAGAAGATTGGCAAGAAGCACTTTCCCACAAACTTCAATCAGAGAAGAATTATAAATTTTTGATGCGACTGTTGTGCCATTAGGTGTTGTCACAGCTAACTCAACATCTAACTGTTGAGGTAATACGGTGATATCCTTAGAAAATTCTTCATAAATAAAGGAGTGTGTGGATCCAGAATCAAATAAAACATTTTCTACTTTAGAGTGGATGGTATGTCTACCTTTCACCACATTGTTATCGTACTCCACATCGCTGATAGAAATTGCATGTGACTTTCCTTTGTCTTTAGCCTTAAGAGTTTGTTGACGTCGACCATCATCATCAACCCTTGGATTAGGGCATTTATTGGAATAATGTCCCATCTCCTTGCACTTGAAACATTGAAGTGTAGTAGGTTCATTCTGTGTATCCCTTCCTTTGTTTGCATCATTAGACATCTTCTTCCCACCATCGTGGCATTAAAATGCCTGATGACTTTCCTTTCCACATTTGAAACATTTACTTGTCCCTTTAAGACAAGTCCCTCCATGTTTCTTTCCACACTTTGACCATAAGGGAAAGCTCATATTATTTTTAGTGTGCTCTTTAGATTTTCCTTTGAATTCCAATTTCCTCTTCTTATCAAACCCATATGACTGATGGGTTACTCCAATCTCCATCTCAACTTTGAGATCACATCGAACGATTTCGTCGTAGCTATCGAAGTCCCTTATGGATAAGGCCCTTCGGAGACTTGGTTTTAAGCCACTAAAGATTTGATCGATCTTTCTCTCAGGTTGGATAATAATACCAGAAGCGTACCTTGCATGTCTTGTAAAATTTGCTTCATAGGTACCAACAGATTCATCATCCTTTTTCTTTAGTTCAAGTAACTCCTTTTCCATCTTTGTTCAGAGAATATGAGGGAAGTACTTATTGAAAAATAAGTTCTTGAACTTGTCCCATTCCATGGACTCTATTTCATCCCTTTGCCTCGTATTCTTAATAAGATTCCACCATTGATCAGCATCACCTTCCAAACGATACACTTCTAGGATGAATTTATCATGCTCAGAACATTAAAGAACTGAAAATATCTTTTCAGTAGTACTAATCCATTGTTCAGCAACTAATGGATCAGTAAACCCGCTGAAAGAAGGTGGACGCTGCCTCATGAAGGATTCAACAGAATGTTGCTCATTCATTTGCTTGTTTGGAAGTCCTTCATGATTCATATCTTGAGAACGTTGGGTGAGCATGGATACAAGATTTTTCATTCCAACTCCCATAACGTTTGGTTGCTCCGGAGGACAATCATTGCATTTCCCATCGCATTCTGCATTTACATGGTTCCTTCGGGTTCCAGCCATTGACTAAAACCAAGAAGAATAGTGTGAGCAACACTAATTATAATAGGAAACCCACATTATCAAGAATAAAATTTCACACTTAAGGTCTTATCCTAGGTTATTCATGTCCATTTCTAAAACACTATGATTTTGTTCTATGCTTAGACTTATCCTTAGGGTTCTTACTAATGATTTCACATCCTAGTTTCCAAAGGTTGACTATACCTTTCCTTTGATACCAAATATAACGACCCATACTTTACATAAATTGTTAATACTTCAAAATTGAAGCGTACTTATTACATCATATAACAAAACCACGAAAGGACCGTATAGGTATAGTGTCTTTAGAAACTGGGAAACATAAACAACTGGTTCATAAAGCGTCTACACTATCTCCCATTTATTTCATCATATCTATAGTCCCTTTTGGAATATCTTACTGAATAACCTTCTTCCTGATCTGGGGAAAGAAAACATTCAAAAGGGTGATCTCAAATGCTCAGTAAGGGTAAAAAAAAGAAATATCAATCACATCATATTCATAAGAACAAAACTTTTGGAAATCTTAACCTGCAAAAGTGATCATAATATCATAACATGGGATAAATCATATTAGTGAAATGTAATCCCAATAATCATAAAATAAAACATGAAACTTTGTGGCATACACACATAATCATAGATAATCATTTCTTATTAGTTAATACTCATTTCCAAGACTATCTTAGTGGACAAAGTCCCCTTCTGAACCGAGTTCACTCCTCGTTTCAGTCCTGTTTCACTGAACCGGTATAACCTACCATTCCATCCATGTCTATCTCATGAGATATAAAATCATTAACCAATGCATTGGATGGAGATATAGGTCCCACCAATCTCATAATGATACCATTCTTATGTGTGCCACAAAATCATAAATCATAAATCATTGCATAACCCGTGTAATAAAAATGGGAATATTAAACATCATGACATCATAAAACAATTCATATAAGATAAAGGAATTCATAAAAATATTTCCATCACAACATAATCAAGTAAATTTAATAATAGGGATATAAACATAACCCTATATTATCTTAGATGGAAAATAATTTTGATAAAACACTTGAACTCCATTCTTTCGGAAAATATCATTTCTACTTTAAAAACATTGTCATTTCTTAACATGTCATACAATTTTAAACTAAAAGAAGTTGATTAAAAATAAACTTGAAAACATGTAAAGGAAGATTCTTGGAAATAATGTTTTAAAAATCCATTAATGCCGTATAAGTTAAAAAAACATTCTTCTCGTACTTTTGTAGGAAAAGTCAAAAAAGTACCTCGTACGAAAAACAACAAAAGATTACTTTAATATCTTTTACTAAAAACTCACCAAAGGGTAAAATAGGATTTAAAAAATTTTAGGTGAATGAAAAAAATATTACATATTGAGGAAACATTGATGTTGATGATAAAATACACCCCAGTAAATTTCAAAGTATAAACAATCTCGGATAAAAATTGAGATTGCGAGATTTTCCCTTACCTTAGGTCCGATTTTCTTGGAAAGTGTCTGAACCTCCTGTATAATGATTTAAATAATGTTACTGACTTATTCTAGAATCATAATTATTGTTATTATATCATATATGGTCATATTCTTAGCTTCTTAGTAGTAATATTTCATTTCCACTTGTTATTCGGGTGTTTATAACTTTTTGTTCTTATGCATGTTTTGTCGAATAAATTCTTATTATTCTCTTTAGGTTATATATACCACATTTCCAGAATGGTATTAGTGTAATATATATCATATTCATTCATTCAATTCATTTATATAATCATTATGAAATGGAGATCATGTAGAACGAGTCGCATCACATCGTGGAGACGGTATTCCGTACGTACGCACGAGTGATGATATCGTTCATATGATCGTGGAATTGTATTGGAGTTTATGTATACTATTTAATAATCAATATCACTTTATAATAATCATATATAGTCATTATTTACACCATTATACCCATCCAAGTAAGGTGGTGGTGGAAAATAGATCACACCACGGCGTGGAGACGGTATTTCGTACGTACGCACACGCGATGATTTCATTTTTCCGTAGGATGGATAGATGGTGAAATAGGGTTGTTTCATACTTATAACAACATATCAGTATGTGAGTGATACTTATTTTATTACTTCATAATGAAACAACTAAATAAGATGAAGTGGAATAAGAAATAAAGATGAAAGAATCGGTAACAGACATTACCTCTTCTTTGAAGTTCTTCTTTGATACCTCCTTTTAGGGCACTATAATAGGTCTTTGAAGAATACCAGAACCTCTAGGATGTTTCTAGCGAAGTGGATAGAAGAAATTGGCAGGGTTTGGCCGAGCATGAAGGCTCAAAGTGGTGTGAGGAAGAGGGGGAGGAGGTGCCCTTTTATAAGGGAGGAGAGGGGCTCCTTTGGAAAAACTAAAAATATTATTTTATTATAAAGTCATGTTCGGTTTTAAATAGCTCCAAATTGATTTAGTTCGAATCTAAGGTGGGTATGGGTCCAAATCCTCTCATTCACTAGATGTTAGACAAGTTTAGGTTCCTATTTTAACCTTATCATTTAGATTTAACATTAAGTTAAATAATTTTACTTTTACCGTGTCTTCTTGTGTTCTTATACTATAAGGTTAGTAAACTTACTATAAGAAGCCAAACGAACCCCAAGTTGTTTATTATTAATATATATAACCTTATCTAGGTCATTTGGCCTAACCATAGATTTTTAGAATAAAATAACAATTAATAATATAATATTTGTTTTAAAATCTATTTTATGTCAATTTTGACACTATTTAGTAATTGATTTTTGTGAAAATAATAACAGAATTATTAGTTCAAACCAAGTTAATTAAACCAATAATTAGATGTCATATTAATCTATAAAATTATTTTAATTCATAAAAAGTCAAAAATTACATTTATTTGTGTATTTATAACATCAACTATGTCAATATTTCATTAATAAGATAATTACTGCATCATCGTTGTGTCATAAATAAATTAAATTATTTAAAGTCTAAAAATTTTAAATAAAATACCATTATGTATGAAATATTTTTAGCTTTCTAATGAATATCTATAGTCTAATTTATCTTATGTATAACCCAATATTAAAAATGATTTACGTATTAAACTTTGATTTTAACTATTTAATCTGTCTTTAAATAAATTAATAATAAATTTCCTAATCTAATCCATCTGGGCCTAAATGGTCATATTTTATTCCTAAGGTTGTTTTTGGTCGAATTACACCAGTACAATATAATTAGTACATGTTTTAGGGTAATAATAATATGATTTTTACCCTTAATTACCCTATTTACTTTTAACCGTGGTAAATAAAAGTAAAAAGTTACTATTCACCAAAAATTATTTTCATCTCATTTAACCACATTTTATTCCTTGATATTAACCGTGTCTCTCGGATTTTCGAAATTCCACTCACAGAAGCGGTAAAATTATTTTTTATGAAAAATTCAGTTTTTTTAACTACCACTTACTGGTTTCACTATTCATCAAAAATTGAATGTTTTCAGAAAAATACAAAAATTTCACCCTAGGCTAATTTCGATATTCCGAATCCAAAAATGAAGTCCATTTTGAAAAAATATAAATTATAATATTTCAAAAAGTGGTCATTACTATTCATAACGGCTAGTTTTAGTAATATTTTAATAGCATATCGTTGGTTAGTGAAACTCGGTATTGCGTACGACGCAAGCTATCGAGGCAGGCCGCGGTTGCGTGTAATTCAATCCAAGCTAGTGTTGTGTGTAGTAAAAGATTCCTTTGATGATTTATATAACATAAAAACAAAATATTTCACATAAAAGTCTCGGGTGTTACAGGTTTAATGTCATAAATATTTTTACCGATTTTTTTTAGGACCAAATGTTTATGAATGTGTGATATATTATTTGAAACCCTTCTCTTTCAATGGGTTATGTAAAGTTCATGTTTTAAATATTTTTGATGTGGTATGCATTATAATGTAAATATTATGATGTGATGGGTGTCCCCAAAATTATACAAATCTCCAATTCATTGGGTAAAATGATGAATCTATTGATTAAAAGTGAAATGATGTGTGAACATGATGTTATAATTGTTCAAAACTATGTGTGATAGATGATCACTAAGACATGACATTTTATTTTTATTCATTTCCATATTTCATGTCTTTTCTTAACGCTTCCTCTCATTATTTTGATGTTGATGATAGGATTATGCACAAAAAATTCTATAATGATCTTATCTATCCAATTACAAGGCTTTTAGCACAACCATTTTTATGTATATACTTAGGTCATTAAGTGTACTATGGAGAGGTCATGTGACAATACGAATCCTTAGAAGAAGGAATTAAATAAAATTTTGTGCTTAATATTTTAAATGTTAGGTTTGGTCCTAATTTTCCTAAGACACTAATCCTATGGATCCTCATGGTGTAAAACTATTATGTTTATTATGATTATATTTATCTTATAGTAATGTATGAAAAGGAAGTGTCTCTAATTCCAGGTCTTACTCTTGATTGAGAGGTTGAGTTATCAATTGATCATATTCCTGGATATCTACATCTATCATAGAAACCTTATAGAATGGACACCAAAGAGATCAAATAGCTAAAGAATATGTTTTATGAGAATCGGAAGAAGGGTTTTATATGAACGAGTGCTTGACCAAGGGGTGTTCCAGTCCTCTTTTTCAAGATGAATGATGTATCAATTCACATTTTCATTTAATATCATGAGCTAATTAAAATCATGATAAATAACTTGTATCCCCTACAATTGATATATTACTTTCTCAATTATAATTATGGTTCCAGTTGTTTCTCTAAGGTGGATCTTCAGTCGGGGTGTCACCAATTGAAGGTGAGGAAGGAAGATGTTACCAATGCAACCATTTTAATGAGGTATGGACACTACTAGTTTATATTGATTCTCTTAGGACTCAATACTACTAAATAATTGTTTCATGGATTTAATGAATATAGTATTTAAAGATTACCTAGTAATATATATGGAAGTATTTATTGATGAAATTATGATATACTCTAAGAGAAAGGAGAAACATTAGGAGAATTTAAATACTATGCAATAGACAGTGCAAGGGGAGAAATTGTATGTAATGTACAATAAATGTGAGTTCTGGTTGGAGGATGTACAATTCATGGGGAATGTTATCACCAAAAATGGGATATTTGTAGACCCTTTAAAGATAAAGGAAATTGAATAGTGGGATATACCAACATCTATAATGGGGATCCAGTGAATTCTGGGCATAGTCGGGTATTATTGACGATTTGAAAATAACTTTTAATGATTTTCAAACACAATGACAAATATGAAACTGAATGGGTAATGTTTGTCTAGTCAAAGAATGTGACGACTATTTGAAGGAGTTGAAAAAGTGTCTTATCACTGCCCCAATAGATGACCTCCCAATAAGTGGATAACACGTTTTGGTGTATAGTGATTCTTTAAATAAGGAATTAGGATGTGTGTTGATTAAAAAATATAATGTGATTGCCTACACCTCAAGGGAACTGAAAATCCATTGGAAATATTATACAACACATGATCTGGAGTTGGTAGCTATGATCTTTACATTAAAAATATTGTGGGATTATCTATTTGTGTAGATGTGTGAGCGATATAAAAACAATAAGTGTCTCAAATATATATTCACATAAAAATAAATTAATATGCACCAGAGAAGATGGATAGAGCTCATCAATGTTTATGACTAATAAATCCACTACATCCTTGTAAGAAAAATAAGGTGGTGGACGGTCTATGTAGAAAGGATCTTACATATTTATCAATGACGATAATTATAAAGTATCTAATCTACTTTGATTTGAAGTGGTTGTAATAGGGAATCATTAGGAGAGGAATATCTTGAATCCTTTCTCAAATGAATTCTCAACCATTCTTCATGAAGAAAATTAATTATTACCAAAGAAAATATGTTGGAATTTTGGAATGGGTGGAATCCATTAGAAATTGGAAATCCACTACGTTCATGATTGATTATGAAGGAGTTGTAATACATAGGTCATGATTATGTGCAACATCTGATCTAGAAATAATGAAGGAGATTTTGAATGAAACCCTAGTTCAACCGTCTCTATTCCTCCAAGGAGCACAAAGGTTTATTAACATATCTGAGGGAGCTTTTGGTTGGCCAGTATGAGGAAGGAGAACGCGGAATTTACATCAATTTTCATGGTGTGTTAGCATGTGAAGATAGGTAGGAAATGTATAAGGGTATGATGAATCCACTACCCATACCATCATGAAAGATGGATAACAGTACCATATAGTTTATTAGTGGAATCCAAGGACAACCAAAGGAAACAATGATATATAGGTCATTATGGATCAACATATAAAGATATCTCACCATATTATAATTCAAGAGGACATCCCATTAGATCAAAATTAATAGATATATATGAAATAGGTGGTAAGTTTGGATGGAGTAACAGTATCTATAATATCATATAGATATCTATGATTCAAGTTGATGTTCTGGAAAACTCTCAAGCATGCTCTAAGAACATAACTAAGTGTTAGTATACCCTATCATTCTATAAATGATATAGAATTAGAGTAAACGATTCCGAAATTGAAATATATGTGGAAAGCGTGTTTAATGGAATTAAAAAGATGATGGGACCAATATCTTCCACTAGTCAAATTATCCTAAAACAATAGTTTCCACATGAGTGTTTTAATGGAACCATATGAGATCATAATTGGAAAAGGTGTAGAACACCAATGTGTTTTGATGAAGTTAGTTAAAATAAGATTCTAGGACATTAAATGGTCGATGAAATAGTAGAGAAGGTGAAAACCATTCAATAACACATCTAGAATGCCTAATGTCGGCAAAAGAGTTATGAAGACATTGTCAATGAGACCATGAGTTCAAAGTTCGATAAATGGTATTTCAACCGATATATCCATGGAATAATATCAGGAGGTTTGGGATGAATGGAATGCTAAGTCTCATTTACTTTGGTCCCTTAAATATTCTTGATAAACTTAGAGTTGTGGCTTATCAACTAGAAAATCCACCTACCATTTCAAAAGTACATGATGTCTTCCACATATCCCCATTAATGAAGTACATACCAGATCCATCACATGAACCCTCTTTAGAGGTGGTATAGTTAGGGAATGATCATTTTGTTGAGGAGTGTCCAGTGAAGATCATTGATCATTGAAAAATAGTTTTATGTTTCAAGACTACTCACCTGGTCTAATTACTATAGATGAACCATATTTATGAACATGAAAAATCAGAACTGGAGGATGAAATGAAGGAAATGTACACACAACTATTTTTGGATTAGAATAAAAAATTAACTTCCAAGGGATAAATTTCATAGGGAAATAATCATTTAATGACCCAATGTTTTATAAATAGACATTATATTTTAATAATTATTTAATATAATAACATGAAATCATAAAACAATTAACTATTAAGTACTATTTTACCTTTAAACATAATCTTGTCAATTATGTGATTAGAATTTCAAAAATCAAACATACACAGTTGCGATCAGAAAGATGCTTGGAGTCTAAAAAATCATACATAATTTATTTAGTGAAGAGTAACATGCAATTATGAATAGTTATAAACCCGTATGAGTAGTAATATGATCCTTATGAATATTAAATCATCTAAAAGAATAGTAACCTCGCCTATGAACATATAAATGAAATTTAGAAAACTTATATGTGATCATACGACAATATTAAATGTATTGATATATTTGTTTCTCACAAATACTCAAATAAAATAATTAATTAATTTTAAATAAAACATATTTTTCTAAAATTTGTTCCTAAATTAAAATTTTTAGGTCTTCTTATTTTTAGACAATTTTTTAAGACCTTCTGTAAATGTTTTAAGCATTTAAAAATCATTTTTTGTGATAAAATCCAAATTTTTTAATATAAATAATTATACTCATTAAAAAAAATTAATCATATATAGAAAACTATTTTTTAAAAATAGTATTCAGTTTTGGATTTTCCTTCTTGAAAATTAGTTGTGGTTAATTTTTTTTATTTTTCTATAATATAAGATTTTTATGAATAGTAAAATATGGTAATTTACTATATAATTAGATAATATGTTTGATAAACTATATATTTAGTCATGGATGATGTGATCACCTCAGGATAGAACTCGCATGCACATATTACTATTTTTTGTAACATAAATCATTATTATTTCTTACCTTAGGGAATAATAATAATCTTATCATTAAAATATAAAGAAAACCCTCCTCCCATCCACTATAAACACCACCCACATTCCCCTCATCTCTTCACACTATCAAGATATGTGCCTCACCTATATTCTTCTAAAATCTCTTAAAAACCACTACCTTAACGTCCAACATCCCTTGGTCTCCTAAAAAATCCAAATCCTATCCCCTTAAGAGGCTCTGAAGGATGATTAACTGAAGAGGTAAATTCCACTTTTAAATTGTTTTACATTCCTTTCATGTTCCATTTTTTTATTCTATCCTTAACTCCCCTCATCCAAATTTTAGGCTAAATCCAGTAACTTATATGTACTAGAATTTTGTTTTGATAGTGGAATAATTCATTATCATCTATATTTTAACCTTCTCTTTACTAGTTGTAAAACCACCATCTGAGATGTGTTAATTTTCTACATTCAAGGACATTTGGTTTTTAATTTATTTTATCATATTAAATTCTGGTCCGGAAAACATTTTAAAGGTTGATGTAGACAATAATATATGCATTATGTCTCATATATGGTTCTGGAATCTTTTTGTAACATGGTTATTGTATATAAAACAAAATTTGTTCATTGTGATAAAAAACTTCCCATAAAACCAAAAGGTTATCACCAAAGATTTATATATTGATTAAAATTCACTCCAAGTAAACAAATTTAATTTAAAGCCATGTAACCTTTTAAATGTTCTATAATTAAAATATAACTCCATTTTCTGAAAACCATCTTCATTTGAGATGATTATCCGTTCATGTGTATAAGTAAACCGAACATGAAAAAGACAGATCCAAGTAATGAAAAAAAACCTCATAACCAATCAAAAATATATATGAATGGATATAAAAAATTTTATAATTAAACAATTACATGTAAAAGATGTTTTGGAATTTTTTATAAAGGAACCAACTTTTATTATTCACGTCATTAATATCATGTAGATAACACCGTCAGACATAAGGTATGGGATTCTACTTGAACCTCTAATATTCCTCCAAGTTATTATTACTCAATTTTTATATAGTTACCCCAACCTTCTCGCATATTAAAATACATGATTTTAAGCATAATTATACATCAAAGTAAAACCAAAGGATCATAAAGTCTAGTGTCATGGAATATTTAGTATATAAAAAAGGAATCTACATATGTAATCATAACATATAAACATGGAATCATATAAACATGGATTCATTTTTATGTGGCTTTAACATGAAACAAGACTTAGTATGAGTCCTAACTAACTTCCGTGATCGTTTAACATAGAATCACAAGATAAGGCATACCGCCAAGATAGTCGCACATTACATCTCTTGAGACTTTAAATTACCCAATGCATTAGAAAACTATATGAGTGAACCCATCATGAAATTTCATGAATATTTTTTCCAAATAATTAATAATACATAATCAAAATTATATAAACATATGGATTAACCATGAAAAGAATTGGGTACCTTTATCGTGACACAAACCATAATATATGGGAGTAATACAAAAGTGTCCATGATCGAAGGGAACTAAAGTATACATGGACATTCAAAAGGGAAAAATTATATGTATCATGGTGAGGGATTTCATGTATAAGTGACAACATGTAAGAAAAGTATTCACGGAATTTTGGTATAAAAATATTTTTGAGTCGTTTTAAGGAAAATACTATAGAGTGAATAAAATTGAAAAAGGAGTATACCTTTATACAAAACTATAAGTGAACCTAAATTTTTTCACAATAAAAATAAATATTTTATAAAATCAATGGTTTCATAAAATAGATGATAGAGTGAAAATGAAATTGGTTAAGAATTCAGGAAGCTCCCCCAAAACAGGTTCTGTTATTAAGAAGTGTTGAGGATGTAATAACTTAAAAACATGTAGATACCCTAAATAAAATGATAGATGAATCTTGTTAAATTAGTTCAGAACATTTAAAATTCATTTATAAGGTGAAATTAAAATAATATAAAACCTCAATTATGTAAAAATAAAGAATGAGAAACCTCAAGGAATAAAGGAGGTTCGAGTTGGGTCCCTCAAAGAATATCATAATGGTATCGTGTTATATTAATTGGTATTAATGATATAGAAATGGGTTTAAAATTATTTAAATATAATGATGACAATATTTTTGAGGTTCTAAATCATTCACCATCACTAGGAATTACACATAAAAGAGCCAAACATAGAGTACCATCTTGAATATAAGTAAAATAGAGAAGATCTCTTAGCTTAAGTCTGATGGAATTCTCCTCATGATATGAATGACTATATTAGGGAAATTTGGTTCATTAATTAATAATTTGTGAACATATTCTATATTTATAATATTTACGGGAATTTTTTATATTAATTTAGAACCACTTTGATTTCTTTTGAGGTTCAATGTCATTGTTCAGGTCGATTTTCTAACTGGGTTTTAATGATCGTTGCACTTATATTAGTGTATGATGAAGGTGGTTTTCCATAATAGATGTTATATTTTATTACTGAACAGATATAAAGTTACATGGTTGGAAATTTAATTTTTTTACATGGAGGGAATTTTAATCATTATATAAAACATTAATGATAAACACTTGAATTAATTTTTTGGTTTTTCTCACAATTAATTTTTTTTGAATTATTATTTTACAATTAGTGTTAAAAAGGATTCCATAAAAACACATAATATAAAATACATATTTAATATTCTCGTTAAACTATAAAAATGGTTTCATAACAAGAATAGAATATTGTATTATAAATTGATGAACAATCATCACTGAATGAGATAAATTAACACATATCTGGTTATGTTTTTGTTTCTTTAATATAAAATAAGGAGAACAAGGGATAATAATTAATATATCATTAGAATAACATCATTTTATTACTTGTATGTTATTGGAGTTATCATACCATTTAGGTTAAGGGATGTTAGAAATGAAAAAATTAAAAAAGAACATGAAAGGAAATAAATAAATTGGGAATAGGAATTTACCTCATGAGTTAATCTCCCAGAAGAACCACTTAATAGTAGTGGTTTTGGTATTTTGAGGGGACCAAAGTATACTGGCCTTGGGGAAGGATGTAAGGGACATATTTGGGTAAAATTTAGGTAAGGAACAAGTCTTGAGATTAGTGGGGAGAAGAGGGGAGTGTGGTTAGTTTTTATAGAGGAGAGGAAGAGGGTTTTCTTAATATATTAATCATTAGTTTTTTATTCTATATGAAAAGAAATTGAAATTAATGTCATGAAACAAATAGCAATATGTTCACGTGAGTTCGAACCTATGGCCATTTAAATCATCCATGACTCATGCATGATTTAAAAATTCTGGTTTTAGAATTAATTTTTAATTCTCATATTTTTAAATTCATTAAAAATTCATGTATTTTAGAAAAATACAAAACATTCACCCAAATAATTTTTGGAACCTCATTAATTCTTCCATCTAGATATGCATAAGAAATACCATGTCTCCAACATTGAACTCAAGGTCTCACCGATGACTGTCTCTACAACTCTACTATCAAGTTTGGGTAGCCTTGATATGATGTTGAATAGTGTTCACCTTCCCCATAATTTTTTCAACCATTTTTGGTCTTATACTCTTACGCTCACTGACTTTATCCAAACATACTAGTTTTCTACTCCATTTCCCATAAATGGCTTTTGATGTTGCCATTTGGATGCTCGAGTGGAAGCTATTGTTGTAGGGAATTAAACCATTAGAAGATGTTGGTCCAATACACATTTGAAGCCCTTAGAAAATGCTCTAAAAAATCATTTACTGGATAAATAGTTTTCTCATATTAGCCATTATTTTGGGATTGATATTCCATACTAATGTTCATTTCAGTGGTCAGAGCATATTGGAGAGTTTTCCAGAATGTTGAGGTGAATCTTAGATCACGATCAGATAAAATAGATAGTGGCACATAATTCAGCATTACCACTTCATTGATGTAAATATGTGAATGTTAATCCAATGAGAAATCCTCTCGAATTGTAGTAAACTGAGACTTCATCATTATATAATCCCCAATAACCCATATTTCATTATTTTCCCAAGATTTCCTTGGAATTATTGTGACAAATTCTTTGGTGATGTTCTCCCACTTCCTTTTAGGTATGGGTAGTGGTTCATCATCCACTTAAACCTTTCCCTCTCATCCTCAGTTACTGACATACAATGAAATTTCATGAATATTCAGCAATCTCCCTTTTCATATTACCCCGCAAAATGTTTTCTGGGATAACTCGAAACGTATTTGTGCTCCTTGGGTGAATAGAGAATGTCGGGCTATGTGAATCATTCAAATTCTCATTCTTTATCTCTAGAGAAGATGTTACACATAATCGTGAACCAAATCTTACATCTCCTTCCTCAGCAATCATGATCTCTGAGGATTTCCCATTTCTAATTACATCCACCCTTTTCATAATTTCCACAACTTTTTTTGAGAATCCATTATTTTTCCCATTAGGGATGGTTGAGAAATCATTTTATAGGATTGGGGAGGTTCATCCATTAATGACTCATGTTCCCATCCTCTATAAATAATAGAAGATCAGATCCGTTTCAATTTTCATCATGGATAAAGATGAAATATCCTCTCTACATAGAGTATTTTCCACCTTATTTTCCTTACCAGGATGGTAGAGGATTGAGTAGTCATAATCCTTGATGAGTTGTATCAACATTTTCTAGCACATATTATGAAACTATTATGTTATAATATATTTGATACTCATGTTTTCACTATATATCTCACACTTCACCCCATTGAAATAATGCCACATGATTTTTAATGCAATGATCACTACCGTCGTCTACAGATCATGTGTAGGATAGTTTTTCTCTTGGGGTTTTAACATCATTGATGCATAAGATAACACACAATCATTTTTCATAAGGAAAATACCTACACCCTTTTCAGAAGAATCACCATAAACCAAAAAAAGTTCTCCACTTTCTCAGAGTGTGTGTACTGGTGTATTGATTAGCCTCATTTTCAACACCTTAAATCATTGTTCACATTCATCGCTCCCGAAAAAAATTACTCCCTTCCAATTCATCTTGGTCATTGGGTTTGAAAATTGTGAAATGTTCATCACAAATCATCTACATTACCCAGCCAGACCAAGAATGATACACAACTCTATTACATATGTTGTCCCAATAGACTCTTTAATTGAATTTTTCATGGGAGGGTCCACATATATCCCATTGGTGGTGATAAAATTCCCCATGAATGATACTTCCTCCATCCAGAACTCACATGTACTATAATTTTAATACAACTTCTCCCATCACACTGTATTCAGCACAATATTTAAATGATCCAAAGGTTCCTCCTTTCTCTTAGTGTATATGAGAATATTATCGATAAAAACAATAATAATTTTTTTGATGGAATCTCTAAAGACATAATTCATTAAATCCATGAAAATTACTGTAGCATTAGTTAGTCTTATGTGCATCACTATGAACTCATAGTGTACATACCTTGTTTAAAAGGTAGTTATGGGAATATCATCCTTCCTCACCATTAATAGGTGATATCCCGATGAAGGTCCACCTTAGAGAGAAAACTGGACCAATGATACTGATAAAACAAGTCATATTTCAAAAGAAGGGGATACTTGTTATTTATTGTGATTTTATTGAGCTCCTGATAATCAATGCAGAGGAACTTTGAAACATCTTTCTTCTTGATGAAGTGGACTAGTTCTCCCCACGGTGAAGAAATCAGGTGTATAAAACCCTTCTCCATATTCTCCTTTAGCTTATTCTTCAACTCTTCTAGCCCTATGCTGGAAATTCTATATGGTGTCTTTGATATAGGAAGAGATCAAATAATAAGATCAATTGAGAACTCAACCTCTCGATCAGGAGCAAGACCAGAAAACTCTTCATGGAATATATTAGTGTAATCCCTCTCAATGGGAAAGCCTTCATGTGTGATTCTATACATTGTCTCAATCATTAGAGCTAGAAACTATTGCTCATAAAGAATTAATATCCATACTTGAGACACTAATTCTAACGGTGGTCTATCTTCTTACATACCCTTGTAATGAATTGGAGGATGGTTTGGGATATGAAGAGTGATCTCCCTTTCCCAATAGTTGATGTTGGACATGTAAAAATCTATCCAATATGTGCCCAAGATAGCAAAAAACACATATAAAGAAAGGATGAAGTGATTTTTTTGGAGGTTCAGTCTACAAAATTTAACCAGGATAAGTTATAAACCATGTACGCAATAATAACCCCATTCTCTATTCTCATAGGTAACATATCCTCTAAATTTTGAAATGGAATTTGAATAGTTCTACTAATTTCATGATATGAAAGAATACATAGAATCAGAATAAAATAGTATATTTTCAATTCATAAATGAATAAATATTTTACCATTCACCACATCATTGTCGGGCTCCACTTTAGCAGTAGTCATAGAATAAGCCCTTCCTAGTTTCTAAAGAGGTTGTTGTTGATTGCCTTCGATAACCCTTTGATTATGTCAATTGATCACATAATGACAATGATCCTTACATTTTTGACACTATAATGCATATTGGGTGTTGTTCTAAACCTTATTTTCATCTTCCTGATTAATAGGATTCCTCCTATCCCATCAGCATTTTTTACCCAGATGTCAAAAAAATAGACATTTTATGCAATTATTAGTTCCCTTTAGACAGCTCCCAAGATGATTCTTATTAATAAATTTACATGTGGCATAGTCAGGCTTAATTCAATTCTGGTATATTTTTATTGAACCACCCTCATTGTTCTTCATTTTCCACCTCTTGTCACTAGGACCACATGTCCATAAAATTATCCAATCTCTATTTCAACCTGGAGGGAAAACATAAAAAATCCTCAAAATTGTCGAAGTCTCGAATCACCAATGCTTTTTGTGGACTCGACTTTAGTGTACTAAATAATAAATACACCATTATTTCAATGTTCATGAAAAAGTAAGAGGCAGACATTATAGTCCTTGTGATGTTTTCTACAAATTCCTTAGTGGACTCATCTTCCTTCTCCTTTAAGCTAAGGAACTCTAATTCTATATTGAGACAGAGGGTTCTAGGAAAATAATTATTGCAAAACATCATTTTATATTCATCCCATTACATGGATTCAATTACTTTTTTTAAAATTGTATTATTGATCAGTCTCCACCACTGATTATCTTCTCTATAAAAATGATAGACCATGAGTATATCTTTTTATTCTTCCAAGAACTAGAGGATGAATAATATATTTTCAAAGGAGTCAATCCAATGTTCCGAGAGATGGGGATTAGATGGTTTTCTAAATATGGGAAGCCTTTTCTATATGGATTATTCTACGAAAACATGCCATTTCCATAGAAGAAAAGGGTGTTCCAAATGATTCATGTTATTATTAATAACTTGAGACAGCTGATCAAATAATTTAATGATTTGTTTGAGTACCTATTCCCATCATATAAGACATATCATAAGGGAAATCCTAACATTCCAAATAACATTGATTGTTGGTGTATGTGCCTCTATTTCCTACAATTAACTATGAAAAATAATGTACAATTAGATGGATGTAATAATTAGCTATTGATCATAAAAAAGGAATATATGAACAAAAAAGGAAAAACATGTTAAAGAGAAGTATATCATAACATTTGATTCCTTATGTCTCTATAAATGTTATCATTGATATATTTCTTACATAATATTCTTATAGTATTTTTTATTTCATTAATACTGGTTTGTATTAAGAACATAAAATTAAAAAAACATATCCCTCGGGAGTGTAAAACCAATAGTTCATCAAGCCCATTTTCAGGAACTAGGAAACCCCGAGTCAGGCCTGAAACACCTTGTTGGTGTTTTCACTCCTAGGTAAATCTATTGCAAATCCACCTCTACCAATTTTGATCCAGACATGGATGTTTCATCTTGATAATCCACTTACTCTATACATACCAAAATTTAGGGGTGCTTTCATATTCGTAGTCTCATATTTAAGGTTCTCACTAGGGTGATCTATTCCAAATCTCCAAAAATAACTAAACCATCCTTGGATAACAACTATATTGACCATGTCCTTTTTACATATATCAATACATGATTTTAAGCATATTTATACATCATTGTACAAGCCACAGATCATAAATTATTGTTCCTTATAAGACTAGGTAAAAATAAAAAAAAATATAAAAACAACTTTTTATTTAATCCCCATAATGATATTTTATCTTCCCTTGTGCTCATACATATGTATAGGAAAATCTAGGGATAACATGAACAAAAAGATGAGTTAAAATCTAAGCTAGGGAATAACCATAAGAAATAATCATCAGAACTTGGAATAGAAGAAATCCAATGAGGATATAAAAAATCATGTACATATGGAATCATAACATATATAAATGAAATCATATAAACCTGGAGTCAATATAATGTGGCAAAAATATGAATAATGACTTTAGTATGAATGAAGTCTAACTTCCAAGATCATTTCATATAGTAGCACAAGCCAAGGCTAACCGCCAAGACCGTCACTCATAACATCTCATGATACATATGATTACCCAATGAATTGGAGTGATATCTAGGTGAACTAATTTTATCATTTCATGAATATGTTTTCCACATAAATAATCATATATAATAAATCCTACATAAACATAAGAATTTACCATAGAATTAATTGGGTACCATAATCATGACACAAAGAATAACAGATGGGCATTGAAAAAAAGAGTCCATTAATTAGGGGAACTATATTATACATGGTAATTCATAAGAGAAAAATATATGTATCATTTTGAGTGATGTCAATTAGAAGTGACAATAGGCATGAAATGAATTCACAAAATTTTGGTAGAAAATAATTTTTGAGCAGTTTTATGATTAATACTATAGAGAATTAAAAATAAAAAAGGGTATAATCCTTTATTCAAACCCAGTTTTGATCCATGAAGGATTTCAAGATAAAATGAATTATTTTTTAAATTAAATTGTGTCTAAAAAATTATGATAGACTGAAGATGAAATTGTGTAATAATTGTGGAAGCTCCCTAAAAATAGGTTTTCATATCGGGAAGTATTAAGGAGGGAATCACTTAAAAAGATGTATGTCCCCAAAATTGAATGATGAATGGAACTTTTTAAATGATTTTGGAACATTTAGATAGCATTTATAATGTGAAAATAAAAATAATATATAACATTATTTATGTAAAAAGAAAGATAAATGAACCCAAAGGAATAAAGGAATTTTGTGTTGTATCCCTCACAGAATATTAGAATTGTATCTTGTGTAATTAAGAGGGTTTAATGATATAGAAAAGGTTTTATGATAATTAAAAAATAATGATAATAGTTTGGGGAAGTGTTTAATGATACCCCATAACTTGTAATTACACAGAAAAGAGCATAACATAGTGGAAAATCTTGAATAAAAGTGAAATAGAGGGGATCTCGTACCTTATGTATGATGGTGTTCTCCAGCTGTTATCCATGACATGAATAGTGATATTAGATTCATTAACTAATAATTCCAGAAACTATTATATATTTATTATATTTATTATAATCTTTTTCGGTTCATTTATAACCATGTTTATTTGTTTTGAGGATACATTTCATTGTTCGGGTCCCTTTACTTACAAGGTTTTAATGATCTGTTCACTTATATTCATGTATGTTGAATGTGGTTGTCTAGAATTGATAATAAATTTTATTATTTAACATGTTGATGGTTATGTGGTTGAAATTTTAATTTCGTTACATAGAGTGAACTAGAATCATTATTTAAAACATTAATGATAAGCCCTTGAAATAAATTAGCTATTTTTTTCCAAAATAAACTTGTTTTACATTTTTATTTTACATCATCTGTGAAAGAGGATTAAATAACAAAAAATAAAGAAAATATTAATATTTAATATAATTTCTCAACCATTAAAATGGATTAATGACCAGAATATAATATTTTCAATGAAATTGATAAACTGTTGTCCTTGAATGTGATAAATTATCACACATCGGACTGTGTTTTATTTTAATCTTCAGAAATGAATGGGAAAGGTGAGGTGATAAAAAATTGTCCCACTAGCATATTAAAATTTTAGTTCTTGTATGTGACTGGATTTATCATACCACTTGGGTGAATGGCGGTTAGGAATGGAAAAATAAAAGAAAATAACTTGAAAGGAAATAAATGAATTGGAAAAGTAATTTACCTATTTAGTTTATCTCCATTGAGATCCTCATTAAGGGAGAGGTTTTGATTTATGAGATGACCAAAGGCTTATGGACATGGGTAACTATGTTGGGGAGATATTTGGGAATAATTTAAATAATGTACAAGGATTTAGAGGAGTTTAGAGAAGAGCGGATTGTGGGTGGTTTTTATAGTGGAGGGGAGGAGGGTTTTCATAATATATTAATCATTATATTCTTATTCATATATAATACAAGAAATATTAATGATTATTAAGGGAAAAAATAGTAATATGTGCATGTGAACTCGAACCAATGGCCATTTACATCATCCATGATTCAAGCATGAAGTAGAAATTCATGTTTTAACATTTATTTTTAATTATCATATTTTATTATTCATAAAAATTCATGTATTTTAGAAAAATCCATATAATTAACCCTAACAATTTTTTTGATGTGTAGAATAAAAAATGAAATCAATTTTTTTAAAAAATAATTTTCTAAACATGGTTAATTTAATATTTATTTAAAATCACAATATACCTGAAAAAGGACAATTTTAAAACATTTATTTTCTTATTACATTAAATAGGTATATCGTATGTCCACTTGAACTTATTTATATAATATCATAGGTAAAGTTACCATTTATTATGGTATATCCTTATTTTTAAGGGTATGTCACTATTCATAATGTTATGTTACTTTCTACTAAAAAATTATTTTTTTCTTATCATACTCCAAAATTCTTACTAAAGGAAACTGTGTGTGTCAGATTTCTTAAATTAATATCATAGAAGTGTAAAATTTTTTATTAACATTTTGATAGTACTTATTAGTTCATTTTGTTGTCATTTAATGTGATTATATGACATATTTATCAGAAAGGAATTTCCATTCCGAACAGTGGGTCGTTATATTTTACCCAAATAAAATTCTATATTCAATTAATATAAATCTTATAATTGTTAATTATATTTCCCCAATCATGTATCATGATCCATTAATCATTATCTGCCTGAGATATACATTATTTAAGTGATTCCTCCCACAAAACATCCCTTTAGAAAAACCCATTTTAAGGGAAATTCCCAAATTCTTACAAAATTTCTAGAACAATATTCAATAAATTTTTATAAAATGATTATATTTATAATAAAACTCTTTTTATAATGAAAAAAATTCTTTGTTTAATTTTCGTTTCATATTAAATATTATTCCCTTTTTTATTTTAAATGATCTTTGATATTTTCATTATACCACATTTAAATGTATTAATTTTACAATTTCTTAAAAACTATTTTACATGTTATAACTTAAAATTGGAATCAATTATTATGATATATGCCAGTTAAAACTTATTATTGTCCATTCATGAATTAATTTCTTTTTTTAGGTACACATGTATGAAACTACTATTAAATTATTCTTTATGGAATGATAATGATAAACATTACTTTCCATGGGGTTCATTATGGTTATGTATGGTTGATTATGTATGATTCAATATGAGTAAAGATTATTCATGAATATGATATCAATAGTCTACCCATATAGAGCTCCAATGAATTGGGCAATATTTAGTCTAGTGAGACGTTATGTGTAGTGGTCTTAGTGGTTAGTCATTAGTCATGGTACCATGTACAATGGTCGTGGTGGTTAACCATGAATTGTTCTCCCCTATGTGAAATGAGCAGTGATTCAGGGCAAATCAGTGTTTTATGTTGCTTCCACATTTACTATGAATTCTTGTTTATAAGACCCCATGTTTATATATTATGTTTAAATATGTTCCATGCCTTTTTATATAATTATTTTATGTCTTCATACCCATGTACTAATGCTTTATTTATGATGTTTATTCCCTGGATGGGATTTTTATCTCATCTCTTTATTCATGTTTCCCCAGGTGAACCTATGATAATGTTATGAGCATAATGGAAGATAGAAGATCATTGTGAAGTCTATATAAATAAATTATAGATTTAGTCTCATTCTTTATATTTTATGTACCTACTCTTCAAAGACACTACACATTAAGATCATTTTCTTGTAATATAATGTCTTATTATGATTAAAATCATGTAAAGTTATTTGTAAAAGGGTAATGTCGCTATAATAAATATGAAAATGGATTTATTTATAAATAATAATTCAAAACAGGATAAAGAATCTGCAAATAAATTATTGTGGGTAAATCCGCAGATTCCATACAAATTAAACAATAATATTACTTGTTCACGGTATAATGGTAAAAAAATATGCATTTTATAGAAAGTGATAATAACTTCTCATTGAAAAAACATGTAAAAAAAGAAAGAGTACATATTTATTTAAAAAATAATTTTTTTATTATTGAAAATAAATTTTGAAATCAGTTTCGAAAATTGTTTTTAATGAAAACATGTTCTCCATGTAAAGTGGAAAACATAGTCAGGTTTTGTTTAAAATATTTCATAAATAATTATAAATAAAAAATATTGAAAAATGAAAATATTACATTAAAATTGTCCATGAATAACTAGTTGAGAAGAAAATGAAATGTTTTTTTAGATAATGGTCAAATAATTTTTTCTGATAGAAATATACGTGTAATAAATCCTAAAAGAAATTATACTCTGAAGTAAACCCTTGAATAGACCATAAAATTGATGTGGGAATCAATTAAAGAATACATTATGTGTAAAAAATTGAAATCAACATAAAACAAGATGAAATAAAAATAATAGATAGTATAAAGTGATTATATACATATGAATTGAATATTAATGAAAACTTGGGAGTAATATAACCCAATGAAAATAATTGGGTTATAAAATTATTTTCCAATTTGAAATTTTCAAATCAAATCCCTTTAGAATAAATAATTAAAATTGGAACTCAATATAAAATGAAAATTATATAAATCATGATATTAAAAGTAAATTCGAAATTATGTACACCATATATAGGAATTAATGTTCACAATAATAAATTAATCTTTAAAGAGTGAAAATACAATTGGAAGATCATTATTAACATTCTTGATGAAAATTAACAATGGACATTCCAAATTATCGGATGCCGCTTTGAAAATTTTAAATAATAATTTATCATTAATTAATTGAATCAAATTATATAATTATAATAAGTATATCTATTATGTTCTGTTTCAATGTAATTTATGTACACCATATAAAAGAAACTAGGTGTGTAACATTAAAATATGCCTCAATAAAATTAAATTGAGATGAAATACCTTACCCTAAATTTCATTTTTGATTAAAAATACATTATAATGAATTTGAAAATTCCGAAACTAGTTCAAGAACTATTCTCATATTTATAATATACTATATTATCTTATTATAATTTCTTATTACCCGTTTGTTTACAACTTTTCATTATTTTCACTATTTTCTGTGTAAATTGCATAGTTTTTCAGTATGTTTTATGTTTTCAGGAGTCATTTTGTTATTTAGATCATGGTTTAAAAATTTTAAATTTGTTAAATATGATTTAAATATCATATATATTCATTTTATATGTATATATAAAAATCATTAATGTTTGTAGATAGGGAAGGTAGTTTACTATTCATGGAGATGGTAGAACATACGTAAACATAAACACAACATTTATTTATCTATTTTATTACAAAATAGTCAAATAAAATAATATATATTTATATTCTAATTAAATTATGATATATATTTAATATATGTTGAATTTTTTTATTAAAATAGTTATTTATATAATTTATTTATAGTGTGAGTGAATCACATCACCATGAGAGGGTTGTAGTCCACACTTCTTGAAACGATATTGTCATATATCCACAAAATAGAAGGCATACAATATGAGATAAAAAAATAAATCATAATAATTAATTAATTATAAATTTCATTTATAATATATATAAATTTAGTTTCCATTATAATTCCAAACTATAATACATTGTATTAAAAAACGAACCACATCATTTCGTTAGGCGGTAGTTCACCGTACACGTAAATATTATCTTTGTTACCCATTTTGTAGAAGTGTGCGTAACTGTAGGTATAAAAATTTACATAAAGTAATATATGTATATTTTTTATTCTGGTGTTTTTTTATATTCATGGATGTAGAATAATATAAGTACTGTTGAAATAAATAATACTAATGATCCTGGGGAAGTGTGTTGCATCTTTATCGAGTAACAACTTTTGGATTGAACAAAAGGTATAATTTTGAAGGAATTTTTACAATAGATAATATTATAGTTTGATAGTTAGATATTTTCTAGATATTTTGAAAGATATTGGTCAATCCAAGGTGTCCTAATAGTTGTGAGGCAGTGAGAAGCTTGAGTTAACTTCTTTATAGTTAGAGGAGTGGTACTCATGTAAATTTAGAAAATTGTAATTCCATCCATTTTATCCATTTAATAATGGCTCCAATAAAAGAATAAATTCTGTAAAATTGATTATTGGGTATACATATTAACATAAAATGTATTATGGACAAGTGTCTTTGTCATTCGGGTTTTTAAGATTAAGGTTTTGTCCCCTGTTAAGATAAATTTTCTTTTAATCATTATAATTAATTTTAATCATGATCAGTAATGATTTTCCGTCAAATACAATTGTTAAAATATTACAAATTAGAAAATTTTATTATTATAGATATGGAATCTGGTTTTAAAAATATTATTCAATGTTGGGGTAGAAATTTATTAAAATTTTATCATGCAAGTGTGATAATAATTCAAGTGTTTAATGTAAAAATGTTGAATTGTCGTCTAATTTGTCATTTCCAATTAGAAAGTGAAATTGATTTTAATGGAAAAAATAGATTAATATATATATATATATATAATTGACCTAATTAAGATTTAAAACCATTTAAAAAATATAATTTAACCCTATAAATAATGTTGAATAGAAAGCTATTTTGAAATAAAATTCAGTATTTTTCCCTATTCATTAAAAATGAAACTTCGTAGAAAAACCTTAAATATTCACCCAAACCAAATTTTTATATTTCTATTTAAAATATTAATTTTATTTTAAATTATAATATATATATATATTTATTAAAAACTATGATATTAAATAGGTTCTCCATTACAATATATAAAATTGACTTAATAAATATTTAGTTATATGTGTAATAATATGTTTGATCTTGTCCCATGCCAATAAAATAGATTGTATGGAATTGAAATATTTTATTTTATTTATAACATATATATTTAATTAAAATAACACTCTAATTTTAATTAAATTAATTTATTATGATAAAATAAATTTTAAGCCTAAAAATAGTTTTCTTATAAAAACATTCCAATTAAATTCCAGCATATCTTATATTAATTTATATTTATTTAGTATACAATGAAATAATATAACATTTGTGTAAACTATATATTTTTTTAATTTAGTAAAACTATTCATAACAACTAAATTATATGATGGTCCCCTCTCTCGCTATCGTCGGGTCCATGCCCAAGGAGGCGATGAGCCCCGCTTCAGACCCTCCCCCCTCGTAGGGGGAGGGTCCTCTTTCGCATCTCCATGGTAATTGACCTTTTGCCCCCTTTGCAAATCCCTACTACCTACCTTCCTTCCCTTAGTTTTTGGTAAGCTCGAAAGTTCACAAATTCTTCATGGGCCTCCCACTTCTACATATTGCAACCCTGGAATTTACTATGGAAACCTCCCTTCTGGAATTTACTTTGATTGCGTGATTCAAGAAATGCCTTCCATCAGTGGAAACATTTGAATCCTGGATTTTTGAATCATTGGGTTTTCTGGAGCGATTCAGTGTTGGTATTCTCGATTCTAGAATCATTATGGTCCACATTTCTTCTGAAGATGATCTGATTCACACGTGGTCGAGCGCTCCTTGCTCTTGTGATGGAACTCGATTCTTCCTCTTCAAATGGTCATAAGACATTCACATGAGACGAGACCCTTCTAATATGTAGATTTGGGCATGTTTTATATAACTCCCACTTCCATTTCAAAATCATTCTATCCGTCGGTTCTTTGAAATTTGGTTGGGAGATTCTTATGTACTGAGAGTCGGACCCGCACGGTGTGCCACCTGATTTCTCTAAGGGTCTGTGTCTATGTGGATGTATCGAAGTCACCTGTTGAATCATTCTAGATTATCGTGGGAGAAAAAATTTGATACAAGAAATGTGTCATATTTGAATCCTGGTGTGGCTATTGTTCATTGTGCAAGTGGTTGGGACACAATCTAGAGATCTGCAGGCGAAGGGAGAGGCAACATGGAGTGGTTTTGGAGGTGGAATGTGTGGGAGGTTATCATGTTGTTGAGATACATGCATGGACTACTGGTTACGGTCAATGAAATGTTGAGACAAAGGACACCCAATGATCAGGTGGATCTACTATGCAAAAACCTATAATTCCTCCAGGGTCGAGTGTAGTGGTAGTTTTCAAAAGGATTCGGAATGATCTGGATTGCATTACTAACAGAATTACAGTAGATGGAACCTAGGATAGTGGAGTGGAGGAAGCAATTATAGACACCCTAAAATCACATACTCAGACTCTAGGGTAATATGTTGGAATTACAGGAGCTATTGGTCCATCCCATGGGGCAGTGTCTCCATGCACGTATGCTATGGCGGTGCACACTGGTAGTTTCAGGAACTTTGGTGGGGTGGCTATTAGTGAGAGTAAATCTATGTCAATCCATGAGTTGGAGTAGACTTCCCATAGGGTTTTTAGGAAACTAGATACTAATAAGTACACAAACATGAGGGGCACCCTATCATGCATTGACCTGAGTAGCTGATTTGGAATCTTTGGCAGTGAGGGAGAGTTTGAGGAAAATTAAAATGGTCAATCTGAGGTTGAGTCTGAGGGCGATGAGTAGCCTTTTTATGATAATGGCTTGGTAGGATCTAGAAAAAACTTGCACAACCAAAGAAGGAAGAAAGGGGACAAAGATAACAGGTACCCGATGTGATGCATCGTTTCTAAGAAGACGAGTCCAAACGGGAACAAAGACAAATCATACCCTCCAAACCCAAAGGAGACTAGGTCGGTAAAAAAGGGGTATTCGCAAGGAGCTTGAGATTAATCCATTGGAGGGAGAGGAAGGACAGGAAACCATGGTCTATGAATCTCAAAATCAAGAGACATAACCATCAATGGAAGGAGAAAACAGGAGGAGCTGCACCTACATACAGAGAAGATTACACCTATGGTTACAGCTGGTCCACGGTGTGGGGAGGAACCAATATGGTTGGTGTAAATGAAATAGTGGTACATGAGTGGGAACTGGTCTCTACTGCTAAAGTGGGAGCGGGGGGGGGGGGGGGGACTCCTGGGGAGCCAAAAAGAGAAGTGGCGATCAGGGAAGATCCATGGGAGCTACTGTTACTATCTAGGGAAGAGATGGCAGAGATTGTGGTATCCATACGTGCTTCTACTGTGGTTTTTGAAAGGATGCAAGAAATATTGATTCACGTTGACACGAATAAAGAGAAAAGAGAGTAGATCAGAAAACAAAACCTAATCCTAGTTAGAGGTTTCAACAACATGAATATAGTTGAAGAGGATATCCTCCATGAATGGCTTAATATGGCTTCTCATTTTGAGGACATTATTAGAGATGTCCCTGACAAAAAGGGAACAAATCATTCCTGGAAATTGTTCAAGGAAGTCAAGTCAAATAGGATCAAGTTGGTGTTTAATAATTTTGTTATGTGCTATAGTGTCTAAGGTTGGTTCTGTATAATTTGGTTTCATATATTCTCCATAAAGGTGTCTCTTTAATAACAATTTTTATTTTGAGGCTAAATTAGAGGCTAGATTTTATCTTATTATATTATATAATTATATTTTTCAAATATATTATTGTTTAGAAGAATTCTATATTTCATGTAATAAAAAAAATTAAAGATAGTATTTCTTTCATGAAAGGTATGACAAATCAGTGTAAAATTCATTCCTACATATATAATATCATTAATTTATTTAAAATAGGAAATATATTATCAATTCATTAGATATTATAGTCCCATATGTACTTGGTTTTGCACGTTGGTCAGGTTAACAAATACAAGGTTCCTACATTATATGATGTGTTACATAGATAATATTAAATATTATGATTCCAATGATTTAATTCATTGTTAAAAAGTCAACTAATATATGTTCCATTATTTAATTTATAAAAAATATTATTGATGTTAGGACTAAGTGGGGTTTTACTATGAAAACATTTAAAAGTTTACATTGATTTAACTTCAAAATTCTATATGAAAATAATTAAAACATCCTAAATTGGATAGATGGAAATAAATAAAAACTAATTATACTTGAAAAAAAATAAGAATATGTTATGGCAGTAAAAAAATATTTAAAATTGTTGTAAATTCTTTTAAAGAATCCGTATTTTTCAATATTCACCAAAAAAACTAAACTTCACAGAAAAACCCCAAAAAATAACCCTAAATCCATTTTGATATTATTCAATCAAAAATTATGATTATTTATTTAATATAGTTTATAAAAGTTATACATATTTATTTTATTTTATGTTCTGTTTTTATTATTTAAATTTATTTTATAAAAAATATAAAATTTTCAAAAATTGTTTTTTTATTTTAAGTGATATTAATTTTCATACAAACCAATAGATAATAAATTAACATCTATAAATTATATATTTTATAAGTTTGTTAATATTTTTATTGCTCTCCATTATAATATACATGTGATTAATTTTGTATAGGATAATAATAATAATGTGTTTTTTTAAACAAATTATTCCATGTAATACATGATAAACATGATGTTGTGTATAATGAAATCCAAACATAGTGTTGTGTTTTATTTCACTATCATAACAAAATTTGATCTTTTAAAATCATGGGGTGTTACAATACATGGTGGAGAATGATTGATACAAAATGATGGTAATATATCATTATAATTATTATATTATATATATCATGTTTTTATTGATAAAACAATTGCAGAGGAATTAGAAGTCGAAAAAAATTTAAATGTCTTAGTTATGTCCTATACCTCTCAATTGTGATATATAATTTATATTAATATTTTATCCATGATGGGATGACATTAGGAGAAAAAAATATAATCTAGGATGAATGAAAGGATTACATGATGTTTTGTAGTTTGAATTTTCTAAATATGATGTCTTAAATTGTGTGAATAACCTTACAGAAGGGGTTTCCATTTATAATTGAGAGGTGGGACACAAAAAAAATTCATAAATTATTTCAATGATTTAGGGTCACATCCTGGGAATGTTTCTAAAAATATCATTTCAATTATAGGTATGATATTATAATTTTTAAATATCATCATAAAATACCGATTTTATGGCTTTGGTAGGTAATCTTACCCTTATCCCATTATTAAACTACATATAAAAAATGTTGTAAACTAAATGATGGTAAAACATTTTTTTATTTTATATTATTCATTATGAAAAAAAAATTTAACCTAAACCTATTAGATACAAATAATTATTAATAAAAAAATTTAAATCCATTTTCCATGATTTAGTTTCAATTAATTTCTGAATTAAATCAAAATAAATCAAACAAGCTTAAACAAAAACCATATTTTGAAAAAATGATTTTTTAGAAGAAAACATAATTTACATTCAATAAATTAGTTGTAAAAAACATAAAATTAATGTTAAAATAATATATATACATTAAAATTTGTAAATTTTATTAGAATCATTTATTAATATATATCAAATTTATTTAATAATTATAAAACAAATGTTGAAAAAAATAAATGTTTTTTAGAGAAAATTGTTTTTTTAACCAAAAAATTTATCATTTACTAAATATAAGTGCAATAATGGTTTGTATATAATTAATTAGTTAATTTATTATTATATGAATCTTTGGTTATTTAAAGATCAATTTTATTTATAACATTCCATTTAATTTAAATGAAATTATGTTTCTTAAAAGGATCAATATATTTCACTATTCTATGAAAAATTCAATATTTTGGAATATCCAGAAAAATAAAAACAAATATAATATTGAAAATCAAATTTAAAATATAATACTCAATTCCTAAAATTAAAATTATAAAAAATTTATTACATATTTATAAATTTTATCTATAATGTTTTGGTAAAAACCATTTTAAACCTAATATATATTACAAGCATCAATATACATTACATAAAATTGAATTATTTGTACTTATTAATTAATAAATAAATTTGAATTATTAAAAACCCAAGAAAATGTTTTTCATTAATTTCTTATTACTATCTATACTAATAATTTTAATTTCATGGTAATTATAGTGTACTATATCACAGGACACAATGACATTTTCAATTCTATAGTGGATGATAAGTGTAATTTTCACCACTGGATTGCGGTGACCCACTTCATTTCTTGTTTATTTATAAACATTATATTGATGAATTGTTTTATGAGGTTTCTAATGCTAATCCTCATTGTACTTTTTATTTTTTCACTTATTTACATGATATTCATCTTATTTTTAATTAAAATGTTAGATTATGGGAAGTACATTCGATTAAGAATTTTATCCATGAATTTAATTGGGTAAATTCATTTTATAATTTTATGATTAATTTTATTGTAGGCCTTATTTTCAATAAATAAATGATTATTTAGTCCCATTAATATAATTTCCAACATTTTAAATTTCAACTGTTCAATATAAAGTTAGCTTAATTTTCCTCCCATTAACGATTATATTTTTTGAAGAACCATAAAAAACCATTTTTGATCTTCTTATCAAAAAAAATATATATTATAGTAAGAGTATAAATTATATATTTAAACCATAATATCATATGAAATTACTTTTTCATAACTATAAATGTATGTTATATCCAATTTATTTTAGTGACTTCAATTTTAACCGCTAATGATTTGATCAATTTAAATTTTAAGGTTGTCAAAAAACTAAAAAGTATATGATGAATGTCATCGTAAGTTTTTCTCATATGTACAAATGTTTTCCATATACTTGTAGTTTAATTACTAGAATTCAATATTAATTTAATAAGAAAATGTTTGATAAAAAAAATTAATTAAAGATGCCATATTAGACACATCACATTTAATGGGTTCATTTTTTTCTATCACCTAGTAATATTGATATTATTACAACATTGATTAGATTACCCATCGATATAATAAAAAACCAATCTCATGATTGGTGCATAGAATAATTAAAAATTTATTTTCAATGGAATTTATTTAATTCTTATCAATATGTGGATCAATAGACCAACTAAAGGTTAGTGAAATTCTCTGCATAAAACAGTCAATTGTGAGTTTTTCCTTCCTTTATTAATATAAAATTATAAACATATATATATTAATATTTATATAATGTGATAATTAGGTTAGAATAGTCATATTATATTTCATCCTATATATCATTTAGTATTATTTTTCATGAGGGAAGTTATTTCATGGTCAATGACAGTAACTGTTCACATGATTCCTTCGCGTTCCATCAATTGAATAAAACCATATAGGTCAATCTAAGGATCAATAAACTGTAATCATTGTAATAATTCATATGATTATTAAAACCATTCATATTATATCTTATATTAAAAAAATTAATTCAAATCCTGAATTTATAGGGAGTATCCAATTTGGATTTCCAGCCTAAATACTTATGAATACATCATAACGCTTTAATAATGGAATGTGAATTTAACAAAAAATATTTTCTAGGTGTGTCAGAAAATGTTTATATTTAGAAATCATTATCATACAATGGGTGATGACCTAGTAAATACCAATCCAATCCATTATAATAGTTATTTCAAAAAGATGCATATATACTAAAAAATCATTAACATATTTCAATCAAGATATGGATATCATTGATTGAAAAGAACAAAATATAAAATTTTACAATTTTTAACTAATTCCTTTATATTGACATATGCATTGGTTTCTCTTTAATGAGTTCAAATCACGATCTCGATAAAAAACATTACCCAATTTTGATTATAAATTTGGTAGAAGAAGAATCAATTACCTAAATATTATAACATTTTTACATAATATTCAATACAAGTCATAATAATAAATGTTTGAAAAGCGTACTCTTTTAGTGTGTTGGGAGAATAGATTCCAAATAAACCCATTCATGAATGATATTCAACATCTCCCACAAATTCCTTCCCACTTATTTATTTTCATATACATATCTTACATAATACTTTCGTCACCACCTGGTGAAATATAATCATAATAGGGATGATATTAGATGCATAGGTAAAAATGGGAGATATAAATTTATAACTATAAGTGGTCAAAATAAAATAATTGGGTTATCATAATTTCATCATAACAAACCATAAACGTACCTAACAATCCATGTAAAAATTATGAGTTTTGGCATCATGATGGGTCATTACTCAAGATATCAGTTGTATGTGTAAAGAATACTCTTTATTAAATCATAATCTACAAGATAAAATCATAAGAATAAGACATATATTTTTAAAATACACATAATAATAGAAAATAATATCTTTATTTTGTGATTAATTCATATACTATCATAGTTGACATGGTCTAATAGGGAATTGAGTAAACTCTATATTCTGAAAAATATAGTGGATAGAGTCCCATAGTAGATTTTATTTACTCACCATTCACATTAATATTATATCATGATAAATAAATATTTTCATAATAATCTGGACAGGTATATACATATATAACCAATTATCACATAATTATTATCATACATACGTATTCCATAAGATCATAACAATAATTCTTCATTTTATCATAACTTAATTAGCCGTTGCAAAAGTGTTAGGTTTTAAAGAAAATAGAAAAAAAATTCATATTAGTAAATTTTGATAAATATAATGAATTTTATCAATATAGAACATCCATACAGATAATTATAATTATAAATAATATTTTTATGGATAAAAAATAATATTATAAAAGTATTAGAACTATAATTTTAAAAATAAATGAAAACAGAAATTCATTAAAAATTAATAATAAAATCATAGAATAATGAGAATAGTATTTTTATTGAAAAATTATGGATATTTTTTAATTAATATAAATAATTTTGAAGAACATGATAGTGTGAAAATAATTAATCAAATTCGACATTAAAAATACTTTCATTTTACACTTTTGTTTAAAAATTAAAAAATTAGTCACCATGAAAATGTCGAAAAGAGATAACATGTATTTTTTTTGAAATTAATTCAATAGTAGTAGTTATTTTATTTATAAATAATTTTTATGTATATATAAAATCAATTTGTTTGTGAAAATATTTATATAGAAGAATATTATTCCTAACTTATTGAAAATATAAAGCAATCACTGCATAAAAACATCCTTTCACACGATTTGACTTCTATATAGGGGGAAAATAAAATTTATTGTTGAATTTTTTTTGAAATTAAAATTGGAGAATAAAATATACTAGTTATGATAAATAACTACAAAAAAAATCCAAAAATATAAATTAATACAAAAACAACTATGCTAATAGGTGATATTCTCACATAAACCATTACCTAAATACCAGACCAACTTCATACACACTATATCATAAAATATAATTAATTTAAAATTATAATAAAAATAAAATAATAAAAAAAATATATTTACCTTACTATATATAATTATCCTATAATATTTTATTATGAATTTGTTAATACTTTTTAATATAAATCAGCTTTCAGGTGTTAAATACACTATTTTCCACAAAGGATTCTATTTATAAGTTATTTTTCCTTAATATTGGACATGTTTTTATCAACTATATAATCTAAATAATTTGATAATTATCATATTTATTCAACATGAACACTTTTATAACAATACATATTTGGTGTATATGAAAGAAATTAAGTCATCTGGTGTAGGTTGTAATCATCACGTTCACACAAAGTGATGTTTCCTTTTTTCAGTAGTTTGAAATAAATAAATGTATAAAATAATATAACATTATATAATAATTATATAATAAATATAATAAATATTTATTAAACATGGATATATTTTTGTCCATGAATTTTGGTGATGTAAAATGAAATATATCACTTCATTGATGCAGTAGTCCACACATACACATAAGAGAAACATTCATTTTCAACTAAATAAATTTGAGAAATAAAATTAATCTACCATTAAAATGAAAATATTTAATTTTAGTAAAGGTAATTTTTTCTAAATATTACAATATTAATATATTATTTAAAGTATGTGGATTAATTAATAAACATGGCGGAATTTTATTAGTAATATTATTATTTCTTTGGGTATTTTTAATTGGATAACACATTTAGCCTTTGGAGGTTTTTATTTTATTAGGAAAAAACCATTATGATGTGTATTATAGGTTAGTATACTTATTTGGAAGTAACCTTTTCAATATTACAATAAAATTTTTTAAATAAACTATGATAGGGGATTCCCTTTTATAAGGGAGAGGTTTATCACCCTTGAAAATTCAATTAATTTAAAAATAATTTATTGTATTCAGTGATTTTTTGGAATTTATTACAAAACATATTTTAATATAAGTTATTTTATTGTCAATATACTATTAAAAAATCAAACACTGAAATTATTTAGTGAATCCTATTTACATGTATCCCAAGTTAACCCCCCATTTAATCCTTTTAATTACTTTATGGTGACAAAATATTTTCATCAAAAAGAATTTATATGCTACAAACCGAAGTTTATCTTATTACCTTATAAAAATTATGATGATATAAAATATGGATACCATTTTAAAATATTCAATTTCTAGAGGTGATTGGAATAAATTTTATTGTCCCTGCACAAAATGCGTATAAATGATATTTTGAAAAATTGTAATTTTTTATAATAAAATGAATATATTATAATTTTCATTATAATAAAATCCATTAGATGAATGGTGTTTTATAGAAAATATTTTCTATAAATTTTATAAAAATCATTCGTAAATATTTATTAAATTAATTTATTATTATAAAAATATAATTTTCACAAAAATTTATATTTTAGTAAAATAACTCTTTTAGGATTAAAGTAAATAGAATTTATTTCAATATATTTAATAATCAATTTATGAATTATTACTCATTTTATTGGTTTATAATGAATAATATTTCATAATTTCAATATTATAAAGAAAAATATATCTTTTAAAAAATAGCACAGAACAACGTTTGAAAAAAAATCATTTCATCCCAGAAGATACGAGACTAGTAATCTATATAATTAACGAAGCACTCAATTGATAGATATAATTTATTTATTTATTTATTTATAAATTAGTATTTAATAGTAAATTATATTCATATAATTCATCAGAATTAATAAACTAAATAACAACTTTAAAATCAACACAATTGTTTAAAATAATCATCATAAACTTAGTTCTACTTTATTATGTGAATTTTACCAGAAAAGAAAAGTCATTTGTTTTATCAATTTCATTAAAAAATAAAATTGAATTTTTTTTAAATAACTATCCTATTAGAATTGGGGTTTTGTTCAATAAAAGTTATCACACAAATAAAAATTATTTAGAGAAAACTAAATTCTAAAATCATGGGGAATTACACATAGTTTTAAACAAAGTGGGATCCTACAAAAAAGATCTTATTAATATTATAAAGAATAAAGTTATATGTGATAAAATAAAAATTAGATAAAAAACACATTACATGAGATTGAGATACTATATCCCATCCTAACCAAGTATTTTTCACAATGGAACATATTTAAATAATAAATTCAAAATAAAAATAATATATTTATATTTACGGTACCCTACATCAGCTTCCCCAATAAAATTTTGACCATACTCAAAATTTATTATGTCTCAGGGCCCATAGACCATCTATAAATCAAACATCTAATAATTGAAAACATATCAATTCCATATAACCATCACCTAATTTACACTATATTACCCATAACAACCCCATCATCGCATACCATATCTATGTAGTGGGTACAAAATATATCAGAAACCATATGTCATTTTTTATAGTTCATGTTACTACAACCCAGTCATGTAAGCCAATAGTAACTATAATCCATATATTAGGAATACTTTTTATGATATAAATTGAATCCACTCCAACCCACATATACATGTATGGTAAAATATATATCCATCACATATCATATGAGCACACACAGAAGACCGTAATATATAAAATCATAGATATTACTATTTACTCTACATCCTTTTATGTGAGATTGAGGTGTGAGAGTTGTAAGGAATCCATATCCTCGACATCAAATATAGTGGAATAAATACCCCAAACCCAAGGCCATTTGGGTGCCAGCTACACTACCAAATTTGGTGACGGAGTGTATGGAGTCATAAAAAAATATTGATATTATAACACATAACTAGTATAATAGAATCTATCCTACCCCAAAAACCATAGCATAGATAATTTTCCTTTTGAATATGATTCCACCTTCTGTAGGAAAAAAATATTATTCTCAAATATGAACTTGATCATCAAGGATTAATATAAATAATCCTCCAATAAGATATTAATATTCATTTACATCATAATATGTTTCCATCAATTCAAGATAATAAATTCACATTGCCATAAAATCATAGTGTTATTTTTATAATTCAAATTTCAATTATAGATATTTTCCATTGCATTCGATATTTAATCCAAATCATATTCATGGTTTCCAATTAATATATAAAAAAACATATATATACATACATATATATATATTTGTGTCTGTGTGAATAATTTATGTTGACATCACTAAACCCTATGGTGTTCTGTAATTCATATTCTAGTCTATAATCCTATGTTTTTTGAGACTCAACCAATCCCATCACGTAAAGACATGACTACTAAAGGCACAACCCACTATGGGATGTAGGAAGTAAATAAGGTGTCCAACAAAAGAATAACTAATTGAATAACTATCATATACATCTCATTACAAATGCGAACTCATCACCATAAAATTATATCACCATAGAGTACTTCAAAACCTATGTTTACTATTCCGAAATTCACCACATATATCCTCTTCCTCCAAAAAACTATAAAGATAGAAGGGGAATCCAAACTCTCAAGTTGCACCAACCTTCCAAAAATTACACGTTTCACAAATCAAATATTAGTAAGGATCTTAAATCCTATAGAATCTACAAATAATGACAAAAAAAATATTCATAATAACTCACATTTAAATAATGCCTATAACATAAATCATATAATCATATCAATCATTATCAGGGTGTAAAAAAACCAAAAAATATTAATTCCATCAAACATCATTTTAAAATATCATAATAATTTTATTCATTCCATAGGAAAATATTTTTAAATTATATATATAATAATTAGTAATTAAAGATAACTAAAATTTCTACTAATTATGATCAAGAATCACATCCACATTAAAAAAATTATGAGTAAAATGTAAAAAACAAAAAATACACCTCAATCATTATTCAGTCCTTATTAATTGATTTATGTACTAAATTATTTATCAATTAACATTAAATATAAAGATCGACAATATAATAAATAAATCAATTTTTATAGTATTGATGAAATATCATGATACATTATGGTAATCAATATATAACCTTTTAAAAATCAAAACACACATTCTATATTATCCCAATTCTATTACAACCTATAATTATATTTATTATTGTCAATATCAAACATTTTACCACTGATTTTAATATATGATACATCCAAATTAGCACTTTAAATATGTAGAATTCATAAATAAATTACCTCAATATGATTATTTCAATGTTCTTTTATTAAAAAAATAAAATGATTAGATATCCAAATCACCTCCCTCTAGATGAACATAAAAATTATAATGATGCCACTCCACTATGAATCATCAATCAATAATTAAAAGAAAACCCATTGAAATTGAAGGAAACTAAAATTCTGTTCCAATGAATCATAAGAAAATATCACTATCAAAAAACACACCATTAAGGAATTTGGTTTTGTATTAAAGGTTAATATATCAAGATCCCCAAAATAGGAATTTTGAAATTATTTATTTGTAAATAAATTACTATTAAATATTTTACTTTTCAGTTTTCCTTATTAGATTATTATATAATGTGTTTGATTAAATGTTTTTTTAAAATGATTAATTAAAAATGTATTTTTTTGGAAATATATTGTTTCAATAAATAATGTATTTTTGATTAATTAATTTTTGTTGAAATACATGATATTATATTAAAATATTATAATCATAAATATTTTATTAAAACTAAAATACAATATAATCTGTTGATGACAAATGATTTTTTTATAATGTTCAAAAAACTATAGTTATATTAATAAATTAACTACAATATGGGATTTTGGATTTCAAAATGTAATTTATAATCTTTTGAGAATTAATTTTTTAAAATATTTTTTTATTTTTTAAACCATAAAATTGAAATTATCCAATTCTGTCTTTTAATAATTTTAATAGTTATCTGAATTTTTGGGTAATAATTATATATAGTATGAATATACGATATGTATAATGACATCATAATGGAATTAAAGTGATGTAATATATTCTATTAAAGGTAAAATGGAATAAGTATATATTCCACCTTAAAATAATATGTTTTTATGTTATTTGATCTATTTTATAATTCTATAATTAATCCTCAAACAACTATACTATATTTTAATTTTTTAAAAATCAATTAATTATAATCCAAAATCAATTAACCATAAAAATTGATATTATTTTACGGATTTATAATTTTAGCATTATTAAAAAAAGATTTCTACTACTTATTATAAGAAAAAATTATCAAATAATGGGATGGTTTGTCGTTTGGAATAATCTACTATATAGAGTCTAAAAATATGATAATTAATTAATTAAAAAAATTGTTCACATCTTATATATCTAAAAATCCATTTTGCCATTCTTCCAGAATTAAAACTCATGGTACACGAAATTAGTGAGGCCTTCCCAATATATGTCAATATCAATTTTCGCCTAATCTTTTAATATCATCCACCTAATAATTTATTCATATTCTCTCATTGTATGGGATCCTCTCCTTCTCCCCATTATAAAATATGCATCATTGACTTATTCCTATTGATTTATAATAATTCATATTTGAATAGTTTTTTTTACAAAAACCTCATTCATTAAATTTCATATAAAAGTAAACGATACTACTTTCACACTCTTTATACCCCTTGAATCATCATGGGACCCTGTTATAGAGGTGAAATTATGTAGTGATTTTTCAATTCCTGGCATTTATTTTCTATCTACCTATCTCCATTTACCCTAATCCTTGTTAAACAAAAAATTCCTAAACATTAATTGATTGTCTATTTCCATATATGTAACATGTACTCCATGATCATGAGGTAAATTGTGAAAAAATACATCCATATGATGTATGATCCATGTGGCTCATTTATTCATGTATATGATATGAATGTGACGATGAAGCAAAAATTATACCTCATTATAATGTAGTGGGTAATTCTTTATCAAATGTGATGTCATATATGGTAAAAGAGAGGTTATCCTAAGTAGACAACATTATGATACCTTTGTGGTTATCATTTAATTATGTTTATGATGACATGATTTATGTCTTGGAAACATTCCCATGTTTCCTACATTATAACCTTATATAATGATTTGATGATCATTTTTTGATTTTCAACATATTCATATATCCTTGACATTTTTACAAAAAACATTTAACAAATTAATCATATAATTCATTTTTTATTCCAGCACTACGTAATATATTACACCACTTTCTTATGTAGGTCCCCAAGTTATCCTGAGCTTCCTTATAAGAAATACAGAATTTTCGGATAATGTTATGTAATTTTTCTATAATTTCATATTATGTTTATTTCTTATTTTCATGTTTTATAGAAAATTTTCCAAATACACTTTGCATACTAATATTATAGTAATTTATAATGTTTAAAAATATGGAATAAATCGGTAAATAGCATATATTATAGACTATGGGATTTCATATTTGATATTATATTATGAGTAATTTTTTAGTTAGGATTTGAACAGTCTAGTGAAAGAAATCAGGAAAAGAAGAAATTGATGAAATCATATATAAAAATTTTCAATTATAGATTATTTGGTTTTGATGAAAATATATTATATTAAATATATTATAAGTTTATCTGGCATTGGAATAGTATTACCAATGTGCATTAACATTGAAAACTGTGCGTTGAGTTTGACTTGATCATCACCAAGAACATGACAACTTGACTTTACTCACTCCTAGTTTGAAACTCGAAAAGGACATGATTTTGAAAATTCTCAAGCTCGCTATGATACAATATTATAGAGAAAACCTTCATAATTTCCTATATTAGGAAATATATCAAGGATAACATAAATTCAATATGAGATATTCATAAGTTAAGGAATATATATAATTATTGTGCTATATCATTCCTGTTAATAGTTTCCGATTCGTATGAATAATAGTTTGAAAATTGTAATTCCTAATTAATTTTTTCATCATTTAAATGACTATAAAAATAATTTATTCATGAAACTTAGGCATATTGTTTGTATTTCCATGCATTCATTCATATCAAAAATGTTTAGTAGAAAAATTCAAACCCCACCATCAAAAATATAATTTGAGTTATAGGTGATGAATGTGAATGTGTTGATTGTTTAATACCAAGAATATAAATAATCTCATATCCAAATTATTGTGATGAATTTTGAAAATAAAAATCAATTCCTCTTAATAAATGAATTTGATGCAATATAGGGAATATTTCGGCTTTACTTTTGAATAGAAAATATAAATTTCTAATTTATTTAAATCTACCAATGTATGTCAAATCACCCTCTAATTATGTTCATATAAATGTCGAGGGATGAATATTTTTTTGAAAAACATCTCATGAATGTATTTTATTTCATTATAGAAATTTGTGACAATCTAAAATTACTAACAGTAAAAAATATCATTATGGAAGTCATGGAAGTTGTTAGAGATTTCATTGATGTGTTTTCCAATGGATTTCTCATAATTACTCCAAACTGTGAGGTTGATTTCATATCCAAGCACATACCTAGAGATTTCAAAATATCGATTAATCCATATATAATGGTTGTTGTTGATCATTAGGAAATAAATTAATAATTATAGGAGAATGTAGAAAATGTGTTTATGTTCTTCAGTTCTTCATCATATGGTGCACCAGTCATCTTTTTCAAGAACAAGGATGAGTCATTGGGCCAATCCATTGATTATTATGTGCTCAAAAACCATGATAAAGGAAAAGTATCTCCTTCTATAGATTTATGACCTATTTGATCATATTTGGGAATTATAATAATTCTTCAGGGTGGGTCATTGTTCGAGATATTACTATGTAATTGTGTAGAAGAAGTATATCTATAATATTTCTTTTCATTATGGTTATAGGAACTATGAGTTTATTGTGATTCCATTTTGACTAACTATTTATATATCAATCATCACTTATTTTTTGAGTAGGTTCATTAGATATTATCATATCAAATTTGTAGTAGTCTTTATAGATGATATTTTTCCCTACTCCAATACCAAGAGGGAATGTCAGGAGAATGTGAATTATCAAATAAAGTAACAAATATATGATTTTCTTGATAATTATAACAATTATATGTTTTTAATTTAGAAATTTAAATACCATGGACATATTATCACTAAAAATAGGTAATTTTTTATACTTAAAAATCATATACATTTAGGGGGTTAATAACACTAACAGTAATAGATGAAATATTAAGATTACTCTATGTGTCTAGGTTATATCATCTATTTGTAAGAAAATTCCCAAAATATTTCATCCCACTATGAAAGATAACCCATAATAGAGTCACCTTTTCATGAAATATTGAATGTGAATAAACCATTAAATACAAAAATAAGAAGCTAACCACTCAATGTTACACCACATTAACTAGTAGTTGGGATGTATTTGTCATATATAATGATTCATCCTAACTATTATGGAATTCTATACTCATTAATGTTGAGAATGTGATGGATCATAACTCCTGAAAATTAATGATCCATATGTAGATCTACTAATCACATGATCTAGAATATGGTATTGTTATATTCAAATTGTGGATTTGATGACACTATCCCCACAACGTTTTTTGTAATAAATATGAATCATAAAAGGATGATGTATATATTCATCCAATTAAATGTCTATATTTCCCAAAAAATGTATTAATAGAGGATCAAAAATTATTATTGATCAATCCATTACCATACAAAGAAGGATAACAATGTGGCAGATGCTCAGAGTAGAAAGGATCGTACAACCCCTTCCATGATGAAAATTGTAACAAATGTTATATTATTAGATATAAAATATATGGACATTGGAATAATAAAATTATATTCATAATACAATTATAAAATAACATCTCACATATTAATCTGTTAGATTATAATGGATGATAAGATCGATGATATTTTTCTTTTGAAAAATGTTTCATGTATTATAGATTATTTTTTTAAATATTGATATATATGGTTTGATCCCATATTTCAATTGCATAAAAACATGAAAGTACAAGGAAGATTTTTTTGATACTCAAATATCATAGTTCTATATGCATCATGCATGAACTAATATGTATTTAGATTTGATGAAATACACTAGGTGAAAAAATGTAGAGTGAGATTCAATTTTTTATCATTATTCATTAAATTCCAATAGGTCATGGATAAAAAAATAAGTGTAAATGTATGGTTTAACCATTTCCCAAAGCAGTATTGAAATGGGAAAACGTAACCATTCATTGCATCACAGGACTCTCCAGGACCTCTAATTTCAATAAATCCAACTTGGTGGTAGAGAATTATATTCCCATTTTAGTGAATTTCATTACTATAAATTAATATTTATATATTAAGAAATTTTTAATGATATACGTAATTGGTGTGGTAGGACTATATGGAGTTCCACTCTTTATTTTATCTTAGTGAGATGTATGATTTTCCTTGAGGTTAGGGAGAAGCATTCAGAAAGTGTTGCATACAGAATTGGGTTTCATAAATGCATAGAACCCTGAAATGGAGGGTCGTTCTAAAAGAAAAATTCTAACACCTGAGGACATGTATATATCCTAAAAAATGGATAAGAAAAACTGGCATCCACAACCTACCCTAGTGGAGTAATCATATAATAATAGATTTCATTCTATCATTTAAGTGGCACCATAAGATGCTCTATATTGGAAGAGGTGTCAGACTCTAACTTGTTGGGATGATGTTTTAGTGTAAAAGACAATGAGATCTAATCATATCCACGAGATGATAGATGAGCTTCAAACCATTAAATTATAACTGAATTTCAGACAATGTTAAGATAAATTATACTCAAATACTTAACTATTAGACGTGGAGTTTTTGGGTTGTGATAATGTGATCCTTTATATATCATCCTAGAAGAAATTAACGAGATTTTTGATGAAGGAAAATCATAGTTCTAGGTAAATTTTCACCTATTATATTTTTTATCATATTTGTGACGTGGCGTTTCAACAAGCACTCCCTCCTATCCAATATCATGAAAATGATGTATTCTATTTACCCCACTTGAGGATGTACATACCTAAATGCTAACACATATTGATTGAATTGGTGGTTCCAATGGAAAATAATATTTCAATAGTTTGGGTTCTCTTCCTGCAGAATGTAAAAATTTCATCCAAGGGGATTCCAATGGACTGTACCATTTCAGACCTCCCTAAGTCATGGTTATATTTCTTAATAGGCTCAAATACCATAGTTTTTTAATAAAATAAAAAACTACTTCCATTAAATATTTAAAAGTGGGTTAATAATCACAACAACATATAATATAGCTTTTTACAATGTTCAAACAATTAGTATATATTTTGGTTTATGACAGAGAAAAACTAATGCAAGCAATGGAAGAAATTTCATCGACCAGTAAGATAATATCATATGAATCTTATTTATCAATTCATATGAGAATGATTTCATCGCGTGGATTTACCGTTGAAAAATCTAAATCCAATATTCAACAATAATAGAATGAGGAATCCATTTACATTGGAACTTAATGATCGTGGAGATCATGGACCAGACCATATATATCAAACCACCCCAAGAAAATATCAATATAACACCATTCCATAAGAGAATTTAATTATGAAATAAAGGGATATGCATAAAAAATAATTATATAAATTTTTATATATTGTATTTTTAATAAAATAATGATTATATTTATTCATCTTAATTGTTACTTTAAAATTATTAAATTAGGAGTTTAGAAAAAAAATATGATTTGGATATATTGATACAAAGATTTTATTTTTCGGAAATATATTATTGAAATCAATTCACTCCTTCTATTGAATTCATGATCTTTTGAGATATATGATATTATAAAAAAACATATTATTGAATAATATTTATTAAATTCAAATGATACTTTAATATTATGATGTAAAATGTAATTTTATAGAACAATCAGAAAACTATTATTTTAAAAAAAGGAGTTCCTTTGAATATGAAGGAATTTTTTATTTAAATTTTTAAAATACCATATTTAAAAACATTAATTTATTATTTTTTTAAAATCAACACTTCAAATTTATGTAGTGTTAATTTTTTTAATATTTCTATGATAGTCCATTTTTTCGTAATTAAATACTGTCTAAATATATGGATTGTATTATAAAAATAATGTGACCATAATGTGATGTAAAATATTCCAAAAATGGTATCCATGACAAAATATATATGTCATCTTTAAAATAATGTGTTTTTTATTTTATTTGATTAATTTTATAATTTATTAATGAATAATTAGATACATGTATGACATTTTAATCTTTTAAAATCATTTATATATAAACCTGAATCACATCCATGTCATTGTGGGTATTATTTTATGGTTTTATTTTTTATCCATATGAAATATTTAAATAATTTCATATTTATTACAATCTATGTGGAAAACCATGGTATGGTTTTTATTTTTAAAAGTCTTATCATATAGAGTCAATAACCTATTTTTCATAATTATATTGAATTATCATCTCTTCCAAAATAATCCAACCATCCTCACATTCCTCTTCAACCAAAACTCTTAAAGAATACATTTACTCTACCATTCGTCATCTAGAGCACTCTTAAAATTTCCCAAACATTATATTAACTTCTTCATACTATTTTACGAGCATCCAATCATGGTAAGTGTTTATACCCATCTCCTCTTTATTCACTCACCCTCTTTGACTTATGACACTTTGTTTTAAATATTTTGTATTGAAATATATATATATATATATATATCCCATTTTATTAGATTAATATGAAATTTATTAGAGTCCCATTTCACATTAATGAACCCCTCTTATTAATATTTATACTCTCATGATACATTTATGAAATTATCCTTTTATTATTCCATGAAAAAACATTTTTTTGGTGAATACCTTTCCCTATTTCCACTAACAATATTCAATATTTACAAATATCATCCAAAAAATTTGGAAATCCATTTATGTAACCCAAATTCATCGACATTTATGTTAAAATTAATAAAATAATGACTAATGTTTTATGATCTATGTGGAAATAATATACATGTACCTCAAATGAATATGACATGAGGAAAAATTTATAAAACATTCCATTTAATTTGATGAAGTTGTTATCTAATGATGTTCCTTATTTGGTGAACATTAGGCTATACCAAGAACACTCTGTCATGTTGTCTTTGTGGGTATCCTTGATATAATTTTATAATGAAATGTTTTATTTATTTTTCTTATTCCCATGTTTTTTTAATTTTATAACCCTATATCAAGCTTATATGGTCTTATTTACGATTCTCACCATTTTATTTCACCTTTAATTTCTTATTGACTAACATGCATCGTATTTATCATATTATTGTTTTGTTATTCCTTTATTTGTATTTACATCTCACCCATTTCTTATAAATTTACCAAGGGAACCCTGTGCAATTTTTGATGCATTATTGAATTTTAGGAGCATGTAAAATAATTTTTAACAATTTAACTAAATTTTTTTGCATGGTGTTATTCTATGAAAATTATTTCTGAAAGATAATAATCATAAATATCTTATGGTATTTTAAAATTTTTATCATTATGTAATAAATCATGAATTAAAAAGTGCTAATTTTATGGGTTGTAATAAAAACATGGGTTCCCAATCAATAATTGTTTTGAATCCAATATTATTAATGAAATTATGGTGTTACTCCTCACATTTATCTCCCATTAGTTTTCCATCAAATATAGATATGAAAAATTTACGGATGGAATACTAAAAAATGATGAAACCATGATGAAAAGGTACTCCAAAATAGAGATAAGAAATTATAGCATTGCGACCCCATGGTGGAACTTATACACATTGTTATAGTAAACATTAAAAACCATTTCCCATAATCCCACAGTTATGGTGCTTCACAATACAAGTTTCTCACTAATCGTAATTGGCCATTCAAAAGTTATATGATGGGATACTTACACATTATCTCAAAAACATATCATAATAAACGTTCCACAACCATCCTTAAAAAATCATATTCTATAAAAAAATTAAAATAGTAGCTCCACACTATAAGGATATGGCCATTCCCTAATGGATATTATTGGAAATAAAACAAACTCATAAGGATTAGTCATTCTATTACAATAACATCCCAAAACACAATCCCCCTCCTTCAATTGAATTAATATATTTCATTATACTGATAATCTCAATACCCTCCATGGAATGTGTAATCCCAAAAAAAGTATATTTGAATGGATAAGGCCCCTATGTTAGAAACCTCTCAAATTATTCGTGTTATTAATATTCAAAACCAACATGATTAGTAATGTGATGGTAGTAATACATGAACCCTACAAGATATCCATGAGGTATATCTGCATAATAGATTCCCAAAATACTCATCATAAGATGTATCACATCAGAACACTACATCGCTTATCTCAGAAAAAAATTATGACTGGACATTATCATATCATTTTCTAATAATAAAATAATCAATATTATGTGGTCGAGTTATTTTATCACGCTTCAATGTACACTCCTATAAGAAACCATGTGTCCAAAACACATGGACCAATAGAATAGAAAAAAAACATCTTCTCTGATTATTCTTGAATCTAAATATGGTATTCCTCAAACTAGGCATCATCTTAAAATTCCTACAAACCACATTCTGTAAAATGGAAATCATGATAAATTTTTCAATGAAACTGTGACATATGAAGGCCATCATGGATCAGATTCATTTATGGGAAAATTTATAACCTATAATAATTAACTATGACATGATCTATCACTACAAAATTCCTGATTTTATGAGGTGAAAGATTTCTCCCATGTTCAAAAATATATACCAAATTATGTGAGTTTACATCAAGGAAACATGATATAAAACATAAAACTTTGTAAAACACATTCAATGATCATCATTGGAATTTTGAATATCATGAACCCCCATAACTGGCTCAGAAAGAAAAAAACATTCTTAAACAATATATCAACTATTTACAGCATAAGAATAGTTTACACTCGAACATTATTCCATCATAATGGATATCAGATAACAAGTGCATATAGTCTATAAAAAAGAGTATTCTAATCATGGAGATATTGTTTTTTTATAAACATGGATAATGGTGGTTGGATCAACCATGAAACTCAAAAATCTATATTTCATGCCAGAAACATGTCATCTATTTTCGGGATGGTATATTCTACTTGACATTCCATTATGTTATTAAAACATATAATTGACATAACTAATATCTTAAATCAAATTGAAGACCCTACCAATATCGCGTGGTGAGTTAAAAATCATGATCTTATATCTTCTTCATCAGTACCCAATAAATCCTCAAGATTTCATCATGTCACTTCAATGATATATAATCTATAGTAATCGAATTAATTATTCAACTTAAATTAGATGAGTTTATCAAAAGGTATACAATTAAAAATATAATTAAAATATACTTTGATCAAGATTAAAACTTATGGATAACACCATTGATATATCCTCTCATTTAAACTAGGGTATATGGGTACTCTTATGTAAACCACATGAAATATTATTCTAAATATTCACACTCTTGATGTCCAAATACCAATTCATGGACACAATAATAGATCTCCTCATAAAAGGCCACCAATAGAATACTATAAGAGAATGATAAAAATTTGAAACCAAATTATAAACTAAAATGGGTGAGCTTTGAATGTCATATTAATCCACACAATGAATCACTAATAGAAAAAATATATTCCATTCGATTAAAATCAATAATTATAACCCCAAGTCAATCTCTTAGAAGCATTATAAAAAACATCACAATCACACAAAACATCAACCTCAGAAAATCCAAATTAGGATTCCTCCATCTACAATACCTGAGTAAACTATTCCATATTTTGATAGAGATACCCAATAAAATAAAATAGAAAAATATCTCTCCAAATATCTATTATCTCATATTTTAATCTCAATACATCTCTTTTATCAGGTTCATCTTAACCACCTGACTTCATTCTCCGTGCATCAACCACACCATATGGACACAACTTCAAGTAATCTATAAAATTTATGTTTTGAGATATATATTTACCGTTAATTTATGAATATGTTCATTTAAATGATTTAACATGAATGAAACCATAAACCTTACAAATAATAAATATTACATCACAAACTGGACACCTCAACTCTGTTTCAATTTTTCCAAAATTACCAAACATTTGTGATGTAACAGATTTTATTTTCATAAAATATCATTAAAATATTCATATTAATGTTGTATTTTTCCATAATATTTATTAAAAATATAAAAACATTTTTAAATATTGTATGAGAATAAATAAATTTGAAAAAAATTATAAATTGAAATAATGAATAAGAAAAACATGTTAGTCCATGATTACACATAAGATATTGAGTTCATAAAGATTAACATGGATCTCAATATAAAAATATATATTATCCAATAAATAAATATTTCAATCATAATATTATTATAAAAAATCATAAGCAGAAAAGGTTAAGGAAAAATTAAAACTCATAATGGTTTCTTTGGTCTCTAGAAAAAAATCATGGAATCTTTTTCAAAAAAATTCATGTCCCCACTAAAATTACCATGTAAGTTACTTTAAACATTAGATCAATAGAATAAAATATTAAGTCATAATATTTCAATAAAATTTCATAATATTTAAAGATAAATTATTTAGGTTACTTGGGGAATAAATTACATATCACTCGTACAAATTAAATATACTACCTAGTAAATTATAATAACAATTATGATAAACCTGAGTGGTTAACTATGTGTAATTTCTTAATACACTGGAGAGTTATATCATACTCACCCATTAGTTGTATTTAATGGAATCACCCATACATGAATTATAATAGAACCACCAATCATCATACAAATTTTTGAAGATCTATAACAAAATTATAACACATGAAAGCTTGATAAGAAATATTCTTTGAACAGGTTAGAAAAATGTTTCCCTATATTAAAAAGTACATTACAATTAGAACATATTTTGATAAAATGAAATGGAAAGAGGTAATTTTTCTGATGAAAATATTAAATCATTTAATTGGTTATGAAAATAAAACAATTTTTATCTAAGTGGGGTGGGGGTGGAATCATTTATGATATATATGATTAAATTGACCATTACAATTTCCTCATTGAAAAAACATTCGATATAAAATATGAAAAATTTTCATTTTGAATTAATTTAAAGGAAATTTAAAAGTGATATAAAATTATATTTATAGTTCATTCATGTCTAAATTAACACATAAATTAATTAATTTTAATATTATGGTCATGGTATAAAATGATTTTTAAAATGAACTTATAAAAAATTTATAATGACATTTTTATCCAAAATGTTTTCATTACCTTGTGTACAAATAATCATGTTTGTTACTTATATTATATATTAATAAAAAAATTAATTATTTAATTTATTGATAAAACTTATGATTTTTATTAATTCATTTTTATCTATTACTATGTTATATACAATTACTTAATCAATTAATTACACAATAGATGTTTGGTTGATATTCATCTAAAATATAAAAATTTCTGTCGTACACTAACTATGGTTAAATTTGTTACTGTTACAAAATAACTAAATAAAATTCACTATATAATTATTAATTTAGATATTAATTAATTCTAAAACCAATGTAGAAATCGTTTTATAAACAAATAATTATGATATAATAATAGAGAAATTAGGTTGTACATATGTATGAGTAAAACATTCATTTTTTAAAGAATGGGATTGGAGGAAAGTAAGTATAATTTTATCATTAAATAATTATAATTATTTTATAAATATCATATTATTTCATTAAATATTGTTATATATAGTATCAATATGGAGTGGTCACAAAAAAATCACATCACATCTTGGATGAGGTAATCTACACATACACATGAACGATGTTGTCATATTTCAATGAGTAAAAACAAATGAAAAAAATATGATATCAAATATTTAAAGAATGAAAAATATTCCATGAATATCAAATATATATACATTCAATATGTCATTTTATCCAACCATGATAGGTGATTATGGAAAAAAATTATATATATTTGTAAGGTGGTAGTCTACTGCAGACATGAATAATGGTTTCATTTCCCATTTTATAAAAGGGGTGACGTTTATAGTTTATAAAAAAGAAAAAAAAATATATGTATATGGAATATATTAATTTCTTAATTAATCATGGTTGGACTAAATTTGAGGGAGTTTAGGAAGAAATGAACAGAAAATTTTTGGTTAAGGACTATACCTCTTGTTCAGATATCCTCTTTAGGTTTTAAGTAACTTTTCTTATAATGTTGTTATGATCAAGCCATTACTTATAGAATGAAAGGAATGATGGTAATATTATATTTTGGTGTTTAATAGAATAGGTAGATAAATAAAAAGTGTGATAAAGAGAGTATATTATCATCTTGTTGATAAATGATGGGAGGTAAACTTTTAGAAATATATAATATTAAAAATTAATATAAATTACTTTCGATAGAAAAATGTAACCAAATTAAACTAATTTATATAAATAATGAGTATGAGTTTAAATACTCACCAATAATAAAATTTAAAAATGATTAGGTTATTTTTTCTCAGTTATATATTTGTTTTAAGACCCCCATTAACCCCTTTGAATTTTATATATATATATATTATTTTACAATTAAGAGGTCAAAAATTTTTACTATAAAAATAAAAGTGTTGCATAAATGGAACATTTTTAAATATTTTTAACCATATAACATGAATTTTTGAAATAAAATATTTATAATTATATTAAATCATTTTATTATATATTTTCTATTATAACAAATCATAAGTTTCATTTTTTGAATTATTCAATTAAATTTTCATTAGAAAAAAATCAAAATTCTTAATTCAAATATAATACATTAACACATACATAATATGATATTGTTATCTCATATATAAACATGAAAATATAACTCAATAAAAATTAATTCTTTAATTATTTTTCAAATAATTTTAAATATTTTTCTACAACATTCAAAAGACTAAGCATGGTTTATGCTCATATTTAAATTATATCATCACTCCATATTGAAAATAAATTACCATGATAAATAATATTAATTCTTGTTGTATATGATAATTTACTGCTAAACATAAGTATTTTATCCCCATAAATTAATTTTTATTATATTAAATGTAATAGAGTTTCAATTTTTAATTTATATTTTATGTTTTTATCAAAAATGATAAATTAAAGATAAATGCACTCAAAATGAAATATTTTATTAGTTTTTGGTGATTATGTATTATTTAGTCTAATAAATTATACCTATGGAATATTTAAATGAATTTAAAAACTTATTATATAACTATTATCCATAAATAATAAATTTTACCATTACTAAGGAAAAATTTATTACTATTTATACTATTCATAATTAAAAAAAATATGTATTATTTTGCTTCGAGACATTATTAACCGTATTAAATTAGTATAAACATTGGAAAATTATTTCAATTATATTCAATAAATTACAAATCCTTTATATATTTAAAAATGTCGAATTTATTATCAATTAATTATTTCATGTATTTGACCATTAGATTAAAAATATGTCCAAAAATGGTAAAATGGGCCTTATACAATAATCACAAAACTATGATGATAAAGGTGATCACATGAGATTATATGGAATTATTACATGGTTTTGTGGTCACAATGTATTGTGAAATTTCATATGGATGATGCATCAATAATGGTACATTGGTTGGGGGATGTTATGACATCAAATATAAAATCTTATCCTCATTAATATTATCATATACAATTATTTTATCCTACAAAATGGCTTTAATAACTGTCACATCATATATAAATAAATTATTCTAGTTTTATCTATATTTATATGAATTTAACCTTGAAATAACCCCACATTAACATGACTAATTAATGAAGATATATTACTACATATATATGTAATATTATTCACTATATTGTGTTTCTTAAGAGGGAGGACTTGTTTTATCACCCCAATAGTTTTATGAAAATCCTTAACAAATCGAGTACTAATAATTTATATTTATAAATAATTTTTAAATTTCAACATCATTCAAGTAATAAATTTCTTCTATGTTCATAGGTACAGAGTCCAAACATATAGCACAAGGATAATTTATTATTATAATATATTCCATATCCATGTGCATACATTATTTATTTGTTGTTATGGACATTCCATCTTCAAATTTATGAATAAAATTACCACCAACACATATATAACACAAATTTGATAATGAAATTGATCATTATTATATTATCTTAAATATTTCTCTATATCATTTTAGTAACATTCATTAAATCTCTTTATAAATTTTACTTTGATAAATTAATAGGGAAACTTTTATTTTTCATATTATAATATAAAACCATGTAGGATTTTGAATCATGTCATGTTTCTCCTTATGTATACCATGCTCTTAATTATACATAAATAAATTATTTTATTCATAAAATAACAATTAATAAAACTTGAAAAATTGAGAAGAATGGTGTATTTTTAAATAGGAACATTATATAAAACCGTAAAATCAGAAATACATCATCTTAATTGAAATCTCCCTTAACCTGATCATAATATTCCAACAAACATAAAACATAATTCAATAACCTGAAGGCTTACATAATAATGATGTGATATTTGAATCATATTAAGGGAATAAATATGGTGTAACATGATGAGGGTAATAATTTATATACAATACGCATATTAATGTCACAAGAGGGGTAATTGTTATAAACATAAAACAGTTGGAATGATATATCTTTATAAAAAAATGAAACAAGAGAAATGTGGAAACAACATAAAATAATTCATAATAAACATAGTTTATGGGTAAATTACAATAAGACATGATGATAAAGCTCCCATTAATGAGTCATGGTAGCCTCCTATTCCAAATTGAAATCTCAAGAGACTAAAAATTACAAAATGCATTGATGCACTATATATTTCCAGGTGCACTCAGCAGTTTCATTTCATTCTCATGCTTAACTATTGCATATAAATTATACTAAATAGATTCATTCATCATAGTATTGTATTCCATTATAATGGACTATAGAATAAATACCATTAATCCAATATTCAATGATATAAAAGTGTCTAAAATTGAACACCAATGGCAGGACATTGGAAGGTCTTCACTACCTAGTTTTATTGGAATATTAAATCACAATGATATTTTAGAATCATAAAGACACCATATAAAAAGACTTAAAATGGGTTGATGACTAAAAAATAGGATTATCACTATTTATAAACAAAATGTTAATTTAAAGGGACATTAAAATACATATCCCAAAATTAGGAATTGAAAATTCAAATCATAAGTTAACAAAGAATCATTAATATATAGGATACTGGGAGGATCCCTTAACTTGAGAGTGTGACACCAAATTCTAGGATTGTGCTTCTTCAGAGCTTGAGGGAACCACGGGAAATATGATGGGAGGAGAGGGATGATTTTGGACGTTATCCAAGAAGTTTTTGATAAGGTAAATGGGATTTTGGGTTATTTTATATATGAAATGAGTGGGTATTTATTTACTACTTCTCAAACATATGTTCTTAACTCTATATTATAAAACAACTTAAACCACAATACTTCCAGTGTTTTTTGATAATTTATTTTTCAAAATGAGAGTGTATAAAATTATTTTATGAGGAAAATGGAAGAACAATATAAAATAATACCCTTGAATATTTGGAAGTGATTCATAATATAAAAGAAATGATTTTAGAACATTAATATATATAAATGGTCTTATAAGATTAATAATGGATTTATAAAATTATTTGAATAATAATAAAATCACATTTTTTGGGTAAAACGTTTATTTGGTTGTGAATACCCTTTATATTATTTATTATATCAAATTTGGGTGATTATGATGTCATCATACATTATATATTTGTGCAGTTTTTATTTTTTACCCAAAATTATACCATCTTAGAAAATTATGAAAAAATAACTTTTTGATAATTTTGATATTATGGTTAAAAAAATACTTCTTATAAAAAAATTTAAAATATTTGTATTTACAATTTTAATATATGAATTAGAATTTATTTGGAAATTTTGGGTTTTTACTATAACTAAATATAAACCACTATAGAAATTTCATTTGACTTCATAAAAATTATATGATCATTTATATTTGATAAAAATTATTTAAAAATATTATAATTTTATTTATTTAAAAATCCTTTAATTCAGCAAAAATATATCTTAAATGAAATTGAATGCTAATTAAAAATAAAATTTGTTCATTATTGTATAAAAATAAAAATTAATTTAGAAGTAATGATAAGAAAATAATTTTTACATTATTATATTGAAAAAATATACATATTCATATTATTAGTGTCTCGATAAATATCCCATTAAAACATTGGTAAACCACCAACAAAAGGAGTGGATCAATGAGGAATTCATGGGGTGTTTTTGAGTACATGGATAAGGTCATCTTGATCTGCTTGATAATCTCTATTAAATGGTTTTTACCATTATTAAGTTGTCGGATCTCAAATTGTGATTTTTCAAGGGAAATTTAATGTTATATCATCTCCATTTGGAGCTCTAAAAAATGGTCTTCATCGGGTACAATCCTGCTGGTAGAGGCCATGAATTCCTTATTCATGATAAATTGATTTATGAAAACCTTGTATTTTTACTGATCATAGTATCTATGTTTAATGACTATATTATCAATTGAATAAATTATTAACGGTATTTTAAATATGATAAAATATAATAAATACCATGAATGTCATGGGTTTTCTATATCCGTATTTCATAATAATACATCATAAGGGGAATTAAATTTATAAAATTATTGGTCATTAGAATCTACCTCCTTTATAATTTACCAATGAAATTCTATTTTCCCACACTAAAACATTAGAGGGTATATTTGTATCATCATTTCTACTTTTTCCCATGTTTCTTATCATAACTTGTGTTTTCTTCACAACATAATAACCAAGTTCAATGTCTTATTTCAATGATATTTTCCTCTGTGATCTGAGATCTCTTGTATATTATCCTCATATGAGGGATAATACTCTAATGGTACCACCACTAGAATGAGTACATGTGAGGGTTATAGTAAGTACATTATCAAGATAAATATATTGAATAATTTCTGTATGTGTGATAGGTTATGTAGGAGTTCTATTAGATAATCCAAAAATATGATGTGGGTAGGGATCTGAAAGGGAAATGGTATCATGGAATTAGTTCTCCCTTCTTCCCACATCTCATGAACTTTTTCCATGGATATATAATGTGGAATGACATGTCTCCTACTTTATTATCATTGTCTTGTGGTTGATTACTCAAAAAGATATTATACCGACATTATGAAGCCTTTTTGTGATGTTTAATGGTTTTCATATTCTCTACCATTTCATAGACAATTTAAGGTAATAGAATCATACGTTCACCAACTTCATCAAAACAGTCCAGTGTTCTATATATTTTCTCATAAATGTATCCATATGGAGCCACATGGTTGCTCATGTGGAAACTGTTTTTGTATGAGAACATGGTGAGAGGAAGATTATGGCCTCATCCCCCTTTTAGCCCCATAAAAATTATCTTCATACATATTCAAGTGTAATAATAGTATTCTTAAACTAGCCATTATTTTGTGGTTGAAATGTCGTATTGATGTTTAGCTCATTATGTTGATCATTTTGGATACACTTCTATAACATGTATATGAATCTCATATCTCATTCTGATATAATTGATAATGTTATTCCATGGAGCCTCACCAATTTTTTAATTTATATTTGTGCATGTTGGTCTTGTGATATGTCCTCTAATATTGATATAAAGTGATCTATATTTATAATATGATCCCCAACAACCCATATATCATGTATTCTACTAAATTTCTTAATAAGTTCAGAGAAAAGGTCCACATTGATTTTTTATCACCTACATGTTGAAATGGGTAATGGTTGTATAATCCCTTTAAATTTTTATCTTTAATCTATTACATAAGGAAATATTAATTAATTTGATTTATATTTAGTGATATCCTCTTTCATATTGTCACACCAATAGTTCTCTCATAGATCGTGATAAATTTTTGTTCTCAATGGGTGAATAGAGAAGGATGATATATGTTCCTCATTTAGAAGATATGTCTTAATATTTTTATTAGAGGTTACACATAGTAATGGATAAAATATTATTACTCATTACACATCATTTTTTAACATTATGGATTTATCATTTCGAATAGATTCCACCATTTTTTTGAATTTACACATCATCTCTTTCAGCATACATTATCATTTGAATAATATATTTTTTAGAAATCATTTGTGAAATAATTGATGATGTTCCTTCTTTTATGATTTCCATGTCGATCCTATTCAAATATAATAACATTGAATCCATATCAATTCTCATTAATGAAATAAGTTATTGATACATTATACATAGATAGTCTTAAAATATAATTTCCCTCCTATGACAGTATTGGATTGGGCAGTCATAGTAAATGATCAGCTATAATCATCTTCTATATCACATATTCATCTATTTCGATGTGAATATATACCTGAGGCTTTCGGGATTCATATATTTCTCACAATTCTACAAAAATAGATAATTCCACAGATAACACCAAATCATGGGTGGGGTAGTTCTTTTCATGAAATTTTTACTTCCTTGATGCATACGATATCACATATTAATTTCCTGTGAACACACAACCCAAGAAATTATTTAAAACATCAATAAATACCACATAAATTTCTCTACTTTTGGGTTGTATGAGTACATTTGGAGAGGTGGGCCTCCATTTCATCTCCATGAATATATCTTCTCATTCATAATTTTATGAAAACATGACTCCATTACGAGTTAAATTGTTTAGAGGGATTGAAAATCACAATAAATTTATGATAAAATGATGATAGTACCCTGATAATCCAAGGAAACTACAAGTATCAATATTAGATATTTGCCTCTGCCATCTCTCAATTGAATCTATATTTTAAGGGTCTAAATATGTAAAATTTATTCTCATAAATTTCCCCAAAAATGAATCTTTCATCAACCAAAAGTCAAATTTTATGTACTTTTTACAAAACAACTTAATCCATAATATCTTTAGCATAGTAATCATATACAACTATTTATCATCTGATCATTTAGAGGGTATTATTATATCATCTAAATATTCAACCATAAAATTTTCATGTTATTCGATAAATACAATTCATCAAGTCCATGGTAATTGGTGGAGAATTAGAAAGTTTGAATTTAATTACCATGATGTCATAGTGCCCATACCATGCATAAAAAAGAAATCAAAGGGATATGATGATTCTTCACCGTAACATGATAATATTTCAACCGAATATCCACAATGTTGATGTATATTGATCCATGTACAAGATAAAATATGTCAAAAATATATGGAATATTACAATTTTTCTTTATCAGGATCTTTTTGATCACATGATAATTTATGCTAAGGCCGATTTAGCCATTATTCTCTGTGATGAAGAGGACTGGTGCACACCAAGTTAAAGAACATAGGAATATAAACCCCTTTTCCAAATTATCTTGTATTAGATTCTTCATCTCCACATATTCTTTAACATTTATTCCATATAGGTATTGTATAATTGATACACCCTAGGTATAAGTTGAACTAAAATTTCAACCTCTCGAGTAGGAGGATGAAAAAGTAATTTTGGGGGAAAAATATCATTATATTCCCTCATAATGGGAATGTATTATAGGATTTTTATTTTAGTATAATAAATCATATGAGCTATATAATATTTAATATTAGGAAATAATTTCCATTCAAGATATGTTGGTTCTAAATAAGATTCATCCTCCTCCATTTACTAGAAAAAAATTGGATGATGATTCATGATACAGAGACTGGTTTCCTTCTCAATGAAATTTATGTTAGGTCAATATAAATATAACAAATCCTTTCCCACAAATGAATAAAATTTGTCCAAAGTAAGTATGAAAAGGATCTCATGGATGTACATCCCACACATGGTGATAAGAGATTGGTTATATACTTGGGATGAAATACTTTCACCATTTTCTATTTTCACTGGAAGACGTAGCTCCATACCATGTAATTATGATGAAGTAGTTATATAAAACATTCAAGGATTGAATGAAATCATAGGTCTATAAGAAAAATATTTTTTTCCATTAAATTAATAACAAGAATCCATATCATAATATCATTATCAGAATCCACCTCAGGAGTTATGTTGCGAAATATCTCCCTTTTTTCCTAGTTGTTTATTGGTTTTCACTGAAAAACCTTTCCTTAGTGCATTGTATTTAAATTTTCACAACTTCTGTGCATTTAATTAAATTTAAATTGTTTTTAGGGATGCCTTGATCATTATCTTCTTCCATTATATTGGTTTGTTTCTCATTTCCACCATTTCTAGCGATGCTCCCATTTTTCATGCACCAAAAGCATCTCATGTCCCCCTAATTAAATTTATATGGTTCTTATTTCAAAAACATATACAAGTGAGAAGTTAAAATTTATAAGACTATTAGATCTGTCTACTAGACCAAAAAATTATAATTCCCTTTTCTCAAATTATTCCCATGACGCCAAATAGAATCATAAATATCCATATCATCATTCCAGGGACATCAGAGAAATTCATCATATCTATCAACCTCTATGATCACCAATGATATTTATAGACTATTATTTATCCACCAAAATAAGTGGTAAGACATTCACCCTGGGGGAACTACAATGGTGGAGGCTTATCTTGATGGTCTTATAACATTTTCCATTGATTCCATGATAGTTTTTTCTTCTTTTCTAATGTGTAAATGAAAATTTATTTCTATTTTTTGATGAAGAGTGTTTGAAATTATTTGTCCATAAAAATTTACTATAATTCCGTCCACACCGTATCCATGATCTCATCCTTAGGATTTATATTCATGAATAATTAATTACACTATTTATAATCTCTCTAGACATGATAAAAAACAAGTACAACCTTCTATTATTCGTAACATTGATAGATGAATAAGATCTTATCAATGGAGCTGTTCTATTATTGCATAATTAAGGGATTTGAATATCCTTTGAATGTCGGAGTCCTTTATAAAAAAATAGGTATCAATTTTTTAATGTTCATTCATAGGGCTATTTGGTTGATCTTTTGTATCAGTATTCCTATTTAGAATCTAAGTTAACTAAGATAGTATTTTCATAAAGTTCATGATTCCTAGTCTCTTCGGGTAGGTAATCTCATTGGGTGTATCATTGCAATTCCCATCACATTTATTTTTTAGTATATTAAACATGTTAGTAGGTAGTTTATAGAATAAAAATAAATAAAATTTCGAAGATTACAATTAAAATATTAAACACATAAATTATAATCAAACTAAATTAAAGAGATATCTTATAATGTACATGTATTTTATTTACTTATGTAATTATGGGCATCATTTTGTGTTATGAATGAAAAATTTCCTAACATATATTATTATGGGTATTTTTTGATCCCCTAAAAATGGTATGTAATTATCTTATTAATTTGAAAAAGTATATCCCCTGGGAATGTCAAACCAGGTGTACAATAAGGCTCATTGTTGTGCACCAGTTCCCAGTCGAGTCTAGCTCAAAACATTGTTTTGGGATTTACCCCTATCAACATATTTTTGATATCCACATCCAATTTTAGTATCCATACATAGTTTCCTTTTCCTGATAGACCAATTATTTTATAAAACCAAAAATATATGGACTTTTCTTATACAAATTCACATCCCTAATGATTTATTCATAGTTTTCTAATCGAAATTCCGAAAATAACAAAACATTTCCACTAATACCAAATATGAAAATCCTAATAATTATTTTACATTAATACATGATTTATTCTATAATATTATAATTAATACATCCAAGATGATCGAGAATAATATTTAATTGAGAATTAGGATCACTAAATAAAAACTTAATAGAATACACACATCATATTTGATGAGAAAAATCCTTAACATGATCATAATATTCCATCGAACATAAAATAGCATGGTATAACTTGTGAAAATATATAATAAAGGGGTGAGCTATAAATCCCTGCATGGGAATAATAATGGAGTGACATGAAGATAATAATACATGTTATATAATAGGAATATCAATGGGATATGGGAGTGTCTAGTATCATAATCATTAACAACGAGGCATGATATAGCATGATAAAATAATAAAAACATGGGAAATGTGGAAGCAACATAAATTACTACATCATAAGCATTATAAAAGGCTAACATCCAAGAAATCATGATTGAACATTTGTCATAAAGGAATAAGGCTTACTCCCAATCCCAATACAATTCCTTATTATAATAATTGTTACCCAATGCAGTGAAGTTCTATTTAATTTGGGGCACACCCATCATTTGAGTTTCATTCTCATACTTATGTTTGCTGAAAATATTATACAATATGGATTTATTAATCATATTATATTGTTAAATTATTAATTAATGTTTATTAAATATTTATATGTCCTTGTTCCAAGTGTAATATATGTATAATGTTGAACACCCTTTATATGAAATGAGTATGTTATTCAATAAAAAATTGTGTTGTCATGAAAATCATCGTGAAATTTCTACTGCATAAGAATGTCACTAAGTAATTTGTAAAATGGGATGATGAAAGGGAATGAGATCTCTCATAATTTAGAAAAAATAGACAGTGATTGGGAAAAATAAATAAATATCCAAAAATTTGTAATTGGAAATATAAGGCATAACATAATAAAGATATGTCAACCATGATGACAATCGGAGGATCCCTTACATATAAAAAGTGAATCCAAATGATTGGGAGGAGAATAATGAGATAAAAAGGGATCCTTGGTAGGAATATATGGATGGGGGGTAGAGTAATGATGTACTCCAAGGATTTCTAGTGATGTAAAATTGGATATTCGATGGTTTTACATAACAAATGGTTTGGGAATTCTTTATTATTTATCAAACATAGGTTTTTGACTCCATATAACAAAATCACTAAAACAATAAATTGTACCATGTTTACTTACGGTTTCCCCCTAACGAGTGTGGGTTTCATTATTTTATTAGGAAAATGGCATATCATAATCATATAATACCATTGATTATGTGGAAGTGATTTATACTCCAAAAGAAAAGATTTCAAAACCTCAAAGTATATTAATTGTTTTGGATAATTCATAATGTATTTTTACAATTAATATAATAGAACTAAAATCCCAATATTGTAATGGTAAAATATATATTTGGTCACTTATAAATTATATTTTTTAATTACAATAGTTTTGTCTAATTATGATTTCATAACAGTCACCATAAATTTATAGTATATTTAAAAATTACACAAAAAATAGGATTTATCATAAAATAATGAAAAATATAACTATTATATTATTTTTACATTATGATTCAAAAAAATAATTATATAAAAATCTATATTAGATGTTTTTAATTAATAAATGACTTTTACTGAGAAATTCTCTATTTTATAAAAATAATAGTTTACAACCCCAATTTAAAATCATATTATACGTCATAAAATTTATATCATTAATTATATTTGATAAAAATTAATTAATAATATTAAAATATTTTTATTTATAAAATAAATTAATTCATAAAAATATACTTTGAAATTGAAGTTGAACACTACACAAATATACCATTTGTGTTTTATTTCATAAAAATAAAAATCATTAATAATGTTATGATAATATGGGAATATGAAGATTATTATATTGAAAATATATTATAAATATTCATATTATTATGATACATATGAATATATCTTTAATACACCATCAAACACCCTAAGACTATGGTGCACGATATTGATAATTTCAGGGGTGGTTCGATATAAATGATCATGTTTGTGATCTCGATTGTCCTGAACATCCTCTATAAAAGCATTCCCTAATGTTTATGTTCTCTGATGTAAAAAATGGATTGGCCATGGGAGAATTACATTGATTCTATCTCACTTAGATACTCTGATAAATAGTCTTTATAGGATATAATCCTACCAGTCGAGGTCGTCAATTCCTTTTTCTATGTTAACTAGAGGGATCAAAATCCTATATTTTTACTAATCATATGATCACTATAAAATTTTCTATATTATCCATTTTAAATATTATTAATGGTCCTTAAAATCATATTGAATATAATAAAACCAAATAATTCCATGTGTTTTATTTATCTATATTACAGAATAAGAAATCATAAGTGGGATTTTATTGATAGATGTTAAGGTCGTTACATTATTGATCATGACTAAAATATGATAAATCAACTTTTTTATATAAAAACTTGTCAAAAATAAAACATTATTACATAATCAAAGAACATCAACTTTTATATAATATTCATCTTATATAACATGAAGAAAAATTCTTATAATATACTATTATTTTACAAAATGCAATCTCTTTCAAATTCATTAGCGTATATATATGAAAGAAATTATTAAAATTTCTTTTTATAAACAAATAATCATTTTTTAATAGATAAATAGTATTTAAAATCATGAATCTGAATCATAAAATTAATCATTTTTCTTTCCATTAGCCTTTTAGGTACATTTTCTACTTTATATTTCATAAATATTGATAAGATGAGTTAGTGATGTAATATCATAATAATATTTATTTTGTTTGATGATGTCAATGATCAATACTAAAGATCAATATATGTTAAAAAATATTTCATCAAGGGTGTATTTGTATCCCATATTCATGAAATGGTGGTAGTTTAATTTCAGTTACCTCATTATAGTCATAATAATACAATGTAATATATAATATAAATGAATTACAAACGAATTCTATATAGCTCACAGAATATTAGATATTCTGAGGGATGTGGTAAGCACACTAAAACACCATAATAGTAATAACAATCCTCACAGTGCTATTAATGTTTTTGGAGAGGTCACTCCACTCCTTGGTTCAATACCATTCTGTATATGTGGATCTATTAAATTATACAACACTCATATTAATAGTTTATATCCCTTAGTTATTATTAAATATATTAATAGGTGGGTCTGGGTAATTTGTAATATATCCTAACATGGTTATTTATTAGAGTTTCTATTTTTTTATTCCCAAGTTGAACACTTTCTTGTTCATTAAAAAATGGGTTCGTTTACAAATATAAATTATTCATAAAAACCATCTTCACTTCATTAACATTGAGTTTAATCTGAATATGATTTTTCACCTCTGTTTCGAAAAAAATTGTAATAAAAAATATTTTATATAATCTTTAGATTTATATATATTAAATATATTATTTTATGTTAATTATCTATATATTCTCCTATTATTAATTTTCCTACCACTCTCTCATTATCTCAAACCTTCTTCCTCAATTGGTTTTCCATCAAAAAATACATTATTTCATAGAATCTTCATATATCCATATAATTCACAGTTATTTTATACACATAATCAAATGAATATACATAGAGTTCCATGTCTCATGTCAATTTGTTTCCACATATGTCATCAAAATAGAAGATTCCAACCCTCAAAACTATATAATATCCATCACTAATCTATAAAACACGTGAAATATAGGGATGCCCATGATCATAAAACTCCTTTATAATTATAAAAATATCATCTCTTATTGAGTATGTTTTTTATAATTATATTTAAATAACTATAGAAAATATAAGACATAGAAAATATGTTTACATCACTTCTCTTTGATAACAATTAATTTTTTTGAATTTTCACTCACAAAATTTCCATGATTCTCATGTCTCCTATAATAATATATTACCACAAAAAAACAAATAATAATTATCTACATTAAATGTTAAAAATTAAATCAATGAACACGTAATATTTTTTCATATAAATATTTAACCACCTATGTACTCCCACGTTATTCTATTTATACTATTTTTTCTGTTTAGATTTCACTCAAAGAATCCATTTTTTTGCATATTTTTCTTGGATTTTAGATTTAATATCTCAATTATTAGGAAATATAGAAATACTATGATATATAAATAAATAAATTCTTTTATAAAATTGGTTTCTATAAATCTTCCACAATAATACCTTTCCTTCTCTTATAACTATATATTTCTCTAATAAATAAATATCGTTATGAATTCCAAAACATTTTTCATCGATACGTACCATGATATTTCTCTATATTTATTTATTATGCCATGAAATATTATGTATATAAATTATCTATTCCCATATTAAATCATATTCACAAATTGTATCTACATATCTTCATCAAATAAAAATCATACATACATCATTACATATCCAAATATATACATATTAATCAAATCTACTGGAAATTATTATATATAATTATCCAATGAAACTACTAAACATTAACTTTTTATCACAATAAATAATATTAATGTGAATCATTTCATTATAAAATTAAATGAATTATACTCATACTATTATACATGTTGTTTTAATAATCAATAAAAATGTCACTTTTATCTATTATATGTGATGTAAAATCTATTAACATAATCAATATTAGGGGAATCCATCATAGATAAATATAATCATAGTTTATTTCTAAAGTAATTTTCTACAAAATTAGTCATATGTAATTTATATTAAATGATATTAATCTATAAATATACATTATATGTGGTAATCCAAACTAACCACAATTTTATGGAACCTAGGAAGCTCTGTATAGAAATATATGTTTTTATACATTCTTGTAATTTCTAATGCAAAAACATTAGAATATTTTATAAAATTAAGCAAATCATTAACATCCCTTAATGAATCTCTATGAAACCGGTCATATGTATAATAGCATTACAATAATATGTCTATGAAATTATTTTTCATGCATTCATTGATATATATATATGCCTATATAAAATTTAATTTAATACATACACTATTTGAATGGGGTTTTTATATCACATTTGCAGTAATTTTTTTATTGATGTAGTAGTATATAAATTTACATGATACATTCATTAGTATTTTCATCACTTTCATACAACCAATGTTTTTTTCCAATTTATAACTATTTTTTAATCACTATGATATTCCAGAATCAACCATAAATTTGGATCTTACAGTCTCATAGGTTTAGGTGATGTCACCTCATATTATTATAGCATCTCCATTGTATCATTCAATTTATAATCTCAAATCCATTAACGTTGGATGAAATCATCATCATATATTTTTGGTTTCCAATATAGCTGAAATGATATATGATCATAAAATTTATTTTGATTGAATAATGGATGATAAATCCAACCAAAATAATTTAATTTGCTAATAATAAAAAGTACAAAAAATAGATATTTATTGTAACATTAATCATTAGTTATTTTGAAAATATTAAAAATATTTTCAACTGGTACATGCTTTTGAGAACCACATAGAATATATAAGAATACTTTGGTTTTAGAGGGATATATATTTCTCAGAGAAAATGATATTCATGTTTCATTTATAGATCATGATCATACTTATTAATAGTGGTGTATTGGGAGTTATTATAATGATAAATTTTTATTATAAGTAATATTCGATATGGTATTTATATACATGAATAATTTATTAATGTTTATTGATCTATCTTGGAACGTATAACATATAGGGTGGAAATAGTTTTAAATATTAAAATTAATATATATTTAATTGTGTCTAAAAATAATTCATATATTATGGTCAGTTATTATTAAAAAATGCAATGTGTTATAAAAAAACATTCTTATTTGATATTTGGTATAATCTATAAAATGTATAAAATATATAATAATTCAATGATTATAATATATTATAGGTGGAAATCTATATAATTTACTATAATATAAAATTGATTGATTAAATTCTTATTATATAAAATTTTTTTGGATCCAAAAAATTATTAAAAATATAATAAAATGAAATATATATATTGGAAAATAATAAAATAAATCTCTTTTAGAAAATTATATTTGATGAATTAATTAATGAGAGTTGACTAATTGTATATGAAAAAAAATTCATATAAGATATAACAATTTAATGGAATGTATTGTAAATATGGATTAATAAAAAAAATACTAGTCAACCATTATATTAACCTATGTAATGGTTTTTAACTTTTAGGTATGTTAAAATTGTGTTTATTACCTTGCTATGTGTTGTGAATCAGGATTTATTTGGTTGAGGACTCAGGTAGCTTATGGATGATTTTGGATATTATGAGATTCTTCTAAGGAGGAGTAATTGTTATCCCTGTTTTGGGAATACAATATGGTTTTACTTAAAATTTCTATGCATTGATAGAGATAGGTAATATATATAACATGGATGGAATAACTATAGAGAAAACATTAAGTCATTCACATGGATTATATATGAATAAAAATAAAATAAAATTTAAATATAGAACCCAGTACACCAATATATCATGTAAAACCATGAAAATTATTATAAAAGGTTGGGAGGCTCACATGTTTGGTGAATGTATTAATAAATTGTGAATCAAAAAAACATAATTTTTAATTCATATGAAAAGTATATATTTAAAATTTAAGTACACAAAACTATCTTATTATTATTATTATGTCTATAAAAATCTAAAAAAATAACTCTAGAAGATGTTTTATATGATTCCTCTCTTGCAAATAATTTTTTCTGCTGGATTTAGAGGTCTTGACCCATGTTAATATAAGATAAGATTTCTCTTACATTCGTCAAAATTCTACAAGAACACCATTACCCTTTTTATAAGGAATCATTGATATATTTTTTCATATCTAATTAAACGAATTAAAAAATTTTAAATGAGTTTTTCTTGATTTGGATATGGGGATGTGGCTAGATCTCATGGTTGTCAAATCTCATTATATCAGTTGATCTACCACTAATCCCATTTTTTATATTTCTTCTTAAATAATTATTTACAATTTCTAATTATAATGATTTTAATTGTTTCTAGTCATCATTAAGCTATCATGTGTTTTATTTACGAGAAAATGAAGTTGATAATAAACAAACCCAAAAATTATGTCCTTATCCATTATAGAATTTGTATAGAGATTATTAGAAATGTTGGTATGGGTGTACATGAGTTCATTTCTTTGAGAACAATTTTGATATATTCAATGATTTTTATTTTCCATATTGCATGAATGCTTTTCTTATGAGAAAAATGTATTTTGTGTTATGATTACTTCTTCTATAATATTTACCATTACAAGTGATTTCTTATACTGTGGAATTTTTCATCCAGTATCAATGAAATATGCGGAGCATCGTGTCTTGGTTTGACAATAAAGGGGGAGAATATAATGGTGTGGTGTTGTCGATGTTAATGATTAGATAGAGATATATGGATGGAGTACGATATCCTTATGTCATAACCTGAGATAGATGATGTTATATGAAGGTATTGAGACGTGACCCAAGACTGAGACAGAGGTTTGGGGACCTTATGGCTTAATGAAGTGTATATAGAGGTATGATGGCCTTATTGCCTAACCTGAGGACATGAAATGGGTTTGATAACCTTGTTTCATAAATAAAGGATAGATTTGAAAGGGACTATGATTCTAGACATGGGTTGTTGTTATCAAATAACAAGATTTGTAAGGATATGATAGAAATTATATCTATCATGGAGAAAATGATTATGCATATGGGGATTGAGCTATCCTAGAGATCACATGATCACTCAACATATGATCACTCTCTTATTTCTTTTTAAATTTATCTACTATCATGACATACACAATTTTATATATGTTAATTTAATGTTAAAGATGCATTGGTGGTGTCTTACTAGGTTTATAATCACACTTTTCATGGGAATCATGAGATACACAAAAATATCATGGTCATTGATCTAGCTATGGTCAAGTTTCATATGGTGGGGACATGAACATGGGGAGAATGGAGTATATAGTAAATGATAGGATAAAATCCAAGATATTATTGTTCAATTTTATTTTATTTCAATTTCTTATCCTAAAATAGATTACTAGAGACATTTTGAGTATTTTAGTTCATTCTTTTGTCTGAAATATATTCAATTTTATTATAGAATCTTGATTTTTTATTTCATGAATGGTTTAACTATATGTCATGATTCTATAGTTTAGATTCATTTCCAATGGTATCGCCCCACTATGGTTCCAATAAGAACCAATCCATTAGTTAATTTCCTCTTACAAAAATAAAGACATGTATGAGGTCATGTTATTCATTTTCTAGAATTATTATTTTATTCAGGAAAATACAATCTGGTATTCGAGGAGGATTTCATTTTTTTCTGCTTTATATTTCATAGGTTGAAGTAGAAAGAAGATAATATGTGAAAAACTTAGTTTTAGAAGACATGTATGTTCTTATCCACCTCAAAATAAACAAACCTATGAGCTACATGTGATGATGTTTCTATTAATTATTATTGTATTACAGTGTTATGATGATCCCGAGTAATATTGTGATGTTACAACTTACAAGATATGTGTGAATTTATGTAATGTTACTTGAAACATTGGTTTACATGTCCCAAATAATATTTCTTATTGTTAAGAGTAATTAAATTATTTTACTATCATTAGTAATTCATGAACTATACTTTAATGACAAATGTTCAATTCCTTTTAATTAATTTAATTGAGCTTCATATTCATTTTAATATGCATATGACCATGATTAATGTGACTGTACTACAGAATTGGGTTTGGATCTCAGTATTACTGATGGTTTGTGACTTTAATAAATATTTACCCACTTTGTATGAGTCTTTATATAATGACATGTTTCATGTACCTATAATTTCTTTTTTGGTGTTGTCTATTTACATTTGTAAGGCATTTCATGTATTAATTTTTTTCATCTAAAACTTCAAAAAAAATCATTATAAGAAAACATAAGGAGTGGATTACGATTCACATATAAGGGAGTCATCCCCTTTAGTATTTCATGAAATGATGGATGGTATATGAATCATTCCCAAAATATTCTTTTGTATTTTGGGTCGTTGAAATTATTCTACCCATAATCCTTAAAATATATTTTTTTATGATAGAGGATCACACAGGTCAAAGGTTGATTTTGTATAGTATTTATACCATCAACTCACCATATCCATCGAGGGTAGTTGATGACCCATGATGATGAGGATTAAATTGTATTTATCTTAGGAATATTGGATATAGTGGATATTATAGAGTATCTAAGGGATATTATGGTTTCTTTAATGATATAGTGACCCATGATGATATGGTGGGGTTTTATGGACATGGAGGGAAGATTTGATGGTCTAAATTGGGGGACACTCACTAATTAGTTATTTAGGGATTTAATTCCTAGAATATGATAATTTTTCACCATGATCACGATATTGTGGATATTTGTTATGGGAAGACATTGATGTATTCTGTTTATAATTATTTCACTGAATTGATTCACTTCAAACATATTTTTTCTAGGAATAATTCATAGAAGTATAAATTGTTTTAGAGTGGCCTTCTATCATAGATGTACTAAAAATTAATGATATTTTACCTCATTACTTATTATTTGGTTTTGTGAAATTTCTTAATTATCAAGAAGGATTTAGAGGAGGATAAAATATTATGTATTCATTTAACCCTTTGGAACACCGATAAAGGTGACTCTTAAAGTTTTGGTGGACACTACATCTGGTAGCATGAAATTAAAGACTAATGGGGAGTGGAATGGTAGTCGTATGTAGTTGTACATGAGTCAATATTTTATTGAACCAACTAGATTTTGTGGTTTCAAATTGGGCTTCAATTATGGACAGTGAAACAATGTTTGAATGGTTTTACATTAATCATACTAATATTTTAATAAATATATATGTAAGGGTAATATTTATCATATCTCTTCATGGGTAGTGTTTTAAGTGTTCCTATTGGTTTATCATAGTCACAAACCATGAATCAAGGGATTGACCCGAGATCTCAACAATATACTTATATTTAATTGGGTCAAGTGAATCAATCAATCTAGAAGACACATAGAAGGAGTCTTGGGTCTAATACAAGAATAGTGTATACATTTCAATAGGTTGAAGGTGATGGAGCATAGGGAGAATATATTGTTAGAGGAATTTTCATGTCCATCCCTTTGTTTTCTACATTTTTTTAAGATAATATATAACTATTATTTTTTATATATTCAAGTAATTATTATGTTAGAAATTTTGGTTAAATTATCTCATGTATTTCATTCTCTCGAAGCATCATTAGGGTATAAGGTAGAATATATCAAGAGATGTCCAAATTTTCGTGTAGTTATTTATGATTATATAATGTAATGACATATTATGATAATCGATATGATTAAATTAGATTAAATTTATAGTATACATTGGTTGATTAGTTTTCAGGAACACATCATATAATTTAAGAGACAAGAATATAATAATAATAAATATGTGGATAACTATTTAACAATATAATGTGATTATTGAACCAGAATAATGGGAATGGATCTCGAATAATTTTAATTAATTAAAATAATGGATTTTGGTAGGATCCTAGGGGAATAGTAGGAAGTATCTTCGTCATATTTTTATCATATAATAGAACATTGACAATATATATTTTAAGATGATTTATTAGTACTAATACATAAAAGTTGAATTTATTTTCATATTGATTTAATTATATTATCATATCCCATATTGAACCCTACATGTCATATGGAACCATTGGAGTTTCAATTTTTCAATGTCTATTTTCAGTATTTTGAGGTGAAATGATATATAAGGCCATATAATTCTTTTTATGGTTCTTTAATTTAGTTCAATAAGAAGGAGAAACTTACCCTTTGGTTTTCAAGGACTATAGGAAGTAGAATCTTGTTAGAGAAAATAAAATATACCCATAACCAAAAAGAAATTATTTTTTAGTCAGTTGAGGGTAGCCCAATGTTCTCGATGTTTGACTTGTGATCATGCAACCACAATCTTCATATAAAATAATATTATTTACCAATTACAGTGTTTAGAAATAGGTATGGAATTTATGAGTATCATGTCATGAATTTATATTCCATTAACCTTATAATAATGTTCTTGGCTCTCATTAATAGGATATTAAATCCATATCCGGACACTTTTTCATTTGTTTCATTGATGATAACTTGATATACTCATGGGGTACAGAGATTCATGTTATGAACCATAATTATTTTTTATAACAAATCAAGAAGATTATATTTATTAATGCATATGATGTTTATCATTTTTATTAAAGAAGTCTAATTCCTTTGTAATGATATTTATGAGGGGGAAATATTAGTTGATCCAGAGAGGATGGAGTTGGTGATATCTTTGAAATGGAAAATGAATGTCTTCTGGATCAATATTGTCCATGGTTTTTCTATGTACTAACGATGCATAATTTATAATTTATCCCATTTTATAGCACCTATGATTTTGATTAAATATTAGGGAATGAATATTGATCCAAACAATATGTGTGTAAACCCATTCTTAATGTTGAAGATGATATTAACATTATAGTAATTTTTTATATTTCCTGATCATCAAATATGAAATATTTTTTTATGTGATTAATTAATTATTAGATTGATAGATATTTTGATGTAGTGATATATGGTATTTTAAAATAGATGTAATCATCTATGAAATGGAGAGTGGAAATACCCTGGACTAGAAATTTAATTGGTGGTTGTGTTCCATGCATTGATGTGCTGGCAGTATTATCTCTTTATTGGGTTTTTCCATCTTCACAGTCCATGTGAGATAAAATTGAATCTTCTATTATTTGGAATGGAATATATTATGGAGGAGTGTTTTTTAATATCTATTGAAATTTGAAATGGTGATGGATTACAGTCATGGGTAGGGTGGAGTTGTCATAGTCTCTCTTTATAGGAAGAAGTATGAGAATAGAGAGTATTCATTAGTTGAGGAAAGAAGATTGATGATCTTATAAGATGAATATTTTGAGGGAGTAGATGTGGATTAAGTTATGGTGATATTTAACACTTTAGTTATCACATCTTTATTATACGACTTGGGTAAATTAGGATAAAAGTTGGATTTCAAGTTACTCGTGATGTGGGATTGGTTGTAAGGGTGATGATATGAATATAATAGGGTTATTATATGTAAGAAAAAAGTTATACGAAGATAGAAGAGTTTTGGTTTCTTCTTTTATGAGGTAATAGATGATCAGTGACCATTTATCATCAAAAAGGCTAGTTCACCCAAGAACAATTATTATGTATTGTTATATTAGATGATTCTTCTAGTGGAAACAATACTGACGAATTATTCTTGTATTTTCTATCATTATATTACGTATCATAGGATCACAACCAAGAATCACTAACTATATAGTTTAATTTTTCCACTTCACATTACCAATTTGATGTTGGATAGGTTGATTATACATTATTTATGAGTTTTTTCCAAAACCCAATAGGACATGAAATTATTTTGGTTGTGTTTGGTCCACTAATGAAGGTACCAATTTTCTTGCTGATCTAAGATACTCATTGCAGCAATGATTTATTTGATATATTTTTTAGTGATTATATATATACATCGCGTAATAAAGGTCATATTAACTATCTGATAATCTAATTTATTATTATGATTTTAGAATTTTTTTTCCAAAATTGATTGTGACATAATTAATGTTAAGTATGATATATCACTCATATACTAATGTGATGACAGGGAGTGTGATCCCAATTATGGAGGATATTCTTCAAGAATTCATCCTAGATTTTGATGCAGCATTGGATAAAAAATGATACATTGATGGGTTTTCATACAATAATAGTACATGTTTTTTATTCAAATTGAAATGTTCATAGTTCTTTATGGGAAATCATGCCATTAATTAATATATGGGAATGAACTATGTGAGACAACTATTATTTGGATGAGTATGGATTATGATACCTATAATAGGATTTACCTGACTCAGAATCAATTTGTGACCACTCATATAATATAATTCTTGTACATTTTCTATCGAAAAAAAACATTGGATATCACTATTGGAGATCATGATTTTTGTTAATTTTTCCTCCATTAGAGAATTTCTATTTTTCAAAAAATATATATAGTTGGAACCATAATTTTTAGTTCATTTTGAGGTTATAGAGCATTTCCAAATAGTAACATATTGATTTTAAATCACTAAATGATATGAAAGAATTTATTGTGTGTCATATGAATCATGACATTAGTGGTATTTTCCCAATTTGTTAGGTTTGAACATTTTCAAAGGAATTGTTTTAGAACATGATTCATCATTCACCGAAAATTTGAACTAATTCTTGGACCATGGAATAATGGGGGAAGAGGTGAATAAATTTCCATTTGTTTTAATTTTATAGAATCATAGTCTCAACGAAGAGGAGAAACAGGAGTGAGAATATTTTTTATATTCTAAATAGGCCATTTTTTAATGTAATTAAACTTGATATACCTCTCTAAAATGGGAATTCCATTGAGGGGGAGATTTTAAATGACCCACCATTTTTGGTAAATACTGACTTACATTAATAACTTATTATTTTTATTTAGTTCTTATTATTGTTTCATAGTATCCACTAAATAATAGATGGTTTTGAAGGATTTTAGAAAATTTTTTGAGTGACAGTGGATTTATAATAGTTGTGCGAAATTTTTGCTTCCCAATATGAAACAATGTAACTTATTAGACAAGGATAATCAATAGTTCATAGATAGAGTAAAAATAGATCTTACCAAGTGAAATTATATATTAAAAAATGTAACTCAAAATAGAGGAAAATATAAACGTCGGAAAAAGGATTACCATATAGTAAAAAAATCATGTTACTTCCAATAAAAAGTGATGAGAAATATATAGTTGTTTCATAGTTATATTTTCTGTGTGGATGAATAGTTTTTATTATTTTAATTAAACTGGATATTTTATTTTTTTTAATTAGAACCCATCAAAAACGTTGAATTCATGCCCATAAAATTTCAAATATCATTCCGAGGGGTTCTAGTTGTCAATTTAGGTGATTCCTCCAACTCAAAATTGACATTATATTTGATATAGAGTCCTCAACCCATTATAATCCATGTTAAGAAGTCAATACTCCTTTTTTCATTCATAATCTAGATTTTCTATACTCTCTATGGATGGAATCATAAATCATGGGTATTAAAACTATTTATATAAGTTCTAATGTGTTCTGTGGAGTATTTCTTGATTATGAAATTGATATGCGACTGAGTATAGATAATTAATATCATTTACTTGAAAGATTCTAGAAAAAACATTTTTAATAGATCTCATCGAGCATATTGATCGACCACCTACCTCGTGTTATATTCTTCTTCTTGAATCATGATTCCAGAATTATTATTTAATAGAATTGGAATTGGTTCATTTAACCAATATGCTGTTGATTTTGTTTGTTAATGGATTTGTGAAATTGACAGACATGCACATATTTAGAAAATTCAAACAACATAGTACCATTTATTTCATCTGATTCTAATGGTTGGACACTGTGTTAATTAATGAATAATTATGAGAACCATTTTGTGATATGGTATGACTGTGATTTTATATAGGGTGTGTGCATAGCATGTGATAAATATAGATTGTTTTCTTTGATTTTATCCTTCAATCTTCCCCTATGACATGTGGATTAATAAAATGAACAGGTTTGTATATAGTTTCAAGATGACCGATTGGTCTTAATAAATTTTTTATCCTCTAGAATTTTAGGATATTATTATGTGGCATGGAACTTAGGATGAAGATGGGACAAAGATATAGGTCATAGGTATTAGTTCTTTATGACCTTACCCAAGATACTATTTCATGACCCATTGATATAATATGGGTGTGAAAAAACATGAGTCCAGACCATGTAGATGATGAATCATGATGACTATGTGGAATGAGTTTTGGAAGAGATAGTTGTGAAATATACTTTTTGTTTGACCGAGATCTTGATTTGTTATGGGGCATGATATATGCATTTTTTTTGGATTTTTTTATTATGAAAATATATAATGACATTTGAGACATTCCTTCCATCTTGCATTAATACTAGTTATGGTAATGTATTTGGAAATACTGGTTTGTGAAAAATATATAGACATATTTCAAGTTTCATATTTTTGAATTTACATTCCCCCATTTCATACAAAATTATATAAATGTTCAAATTTTGGTAAATATGCAATGGTGTTTCCCTACTCAATTTATAATCACACAATGAATGGGAATACCAATGTGAATTTAAAATATTTTGTTAGGGATCAAGCTAAGTGCAAGGGCCATAAGTTACAAAGAAGAGTAAATTGATCATGGAGGATATAAATAATATCTATAAGAACACCAGACAATTTTTATAGTGGATTAATTTCGATATTTTGTTTTCATATAATGTTTGAATTTCTAGATTTTTTATTAATTTGTGTTATTTTTTAATAACATGTATGACCATCGAAGTTAATTTTTTATTAGAAAACTCATTTGGGAAAAAGTGAGAAACCACATGTTCAACAAGGGATCAGATACTATAGTAGAAACTAATATTATTAAAAACCAGCTTAAAACTACTAGATGAAGCCTCTATAAATAATTTACAAGACAAGTTTGGTACCTTTTTTCCGATTCTCCTTTGATAGTATCTTCAAATTGAGAAGATAAATTGTCCCATGATAGCAAGAACACCACCACTGATATCTTCTTATAATTGAAGCCTCTGGTCACAATTAAATATTTTTTGTCAATCCACTCTTACTGCTCCTTGCTTGATTCAACTTGGATTTCTCTCTCATTCATCCATTTCACATCATCTTTATAAGCACAAATGATCAATACCTCTTCCATCATCTCTTCCCTAGAGTGCATGAGAAGATCCCATGATTTCTCCATGGTCACAGATCAACAACTTTTTTCGGATCAACTGAGATCTCCAAAAATTTTCAACAACACTAGAGTCCTGACATTAAATCCCCTGCTATCCATCATTTGGGAGAAGGTAAGTCTACGAGGGTGCCTCCATCCTCAATCCCACATGCCCTTCCACTATGTAAGAGTTGAAGCCCAACCTCTCTTTGTGTATTTTCTCCACACATAACCAATTACGAAAAATCCACATGTAAACAAAAACTTCTGTACTTTCATATACAAATGAGTTCAAATTAAACCCTCTCTAGACCCAATGATTCAGTATGGGTGTTACATCCAAACATTATAGAATGTAAAATCTTTATTAAAAAATCATTCAAAATGAATGAATATGAAATTTAATCATTTAGTCTATATATTGATATTTATATAGATAGATCAAATTTTTTTATTTAATTTATTTATAGAATGTATCATGGTATTCATTTTAAAAATGAAACTATAAAAATTAATAATTTCATGCATTATTTTATTTTAATTATTTTATGGATTTATTGAATTCACACATTAATAGTGTGAAAAATCAATAGTTGAATTCTATATTCATTGTAATTATGAATCATCAAAAATATTGTATAATACACTTTCTTTTTTGTGTCATATTGCTTGATAATGTATATTAAAAAAACTAAATAGTGTGTTCTTGAAATTTTTGAAAAAAAATATCATAAAATGAATTAAAAGGACTATGAATGTATTATTATCCATTTTGTTTCGTAGTAGTTTTTGGAGGTAAGAATTAGTTATTTTTATGTTTTAAAAATTATCTGAATTTCTAAATAGAAATAGACTATTCAATATTTGAGTTTGGTTTTCCTTTTATAAATGTATAATAATGATGTCAATTGGATATGTTGTATGAAACTAGAACATGATTATCATATTCAGCTGTATAATTTGTCCAGATTTGGAGTATGATATTATGAATGTAAAAATATTCATATATAAACTGAGGGATTCCAAAAATCTGTCTGATCATAATTATGATAATAATAGATATATTACCCAAGATGTTGAATCATTTTATTAATAAAATTCATAAAAAATAATTTAAATGGATTCAATCATTAGAAAAGTATTCATTAGGGGGTGTTTGGATTTTTTAACTGGATCTAAAAAATATTATATGGGTTTCTTTGGTAAAACAATGACCATAATAAAACAATTATGGTTATACATAATACATAATAATTTCATAAATACATAAATGTATATATCTATTTTTATATATATTATTTAAATTTATATTCCATGTAATTTAATAATTATGAAACATAAATTTATATTTTTTTTATTTTAATGTGTATTTCTACAATATAAATCAATTTTATGTGTTTTGTTTATAACATGTGATATTATTTGAATAATAATCTCTCTAAGATGAAAAATAGTGTATTGTTAGAGATCATTAAGGATATACATGTATTGAGATTATATAATAATATTATCTTGAATAATTTATTATATATTGATACATAGTTCACTCGTGGGACATAAGTGTTACCCATCTTATAAATTTATCAAATTTGTGTTTAACACTTGCAATTATATATATATTTATCTATTTATTTGTAACTATGATACGTGGGATACATGACTCATATTAATCCATCAAAAGTCTTGTTTACCCTATTATATAGATTTAAAATACATTAGATGGATATATATATTAAGATTATATTAATGATTGTGAAAATAAATTTATGAATAAGAATGTCTTTTAATATAATGTGTTATTTTATAGACATATCATTTTCTATAATTATATTTTATTCTCTTTTTTTATTGAGTTCTTGTAGATCAATCTAATGATCATCCAATGTGCATTCTGTGAAAAATGTCACTAAATTGGAATTAATTAATCGTATAAATCATTTTAATTTATTGAGTTTCAAAACTCTACAGTAGTGAAAAAGGATAATTCAGGAGTAAATGACGTCTCACTCTGGATTTATTGACTCAATTTTTTTTATTAATTATGATGTAAAAATTATGTGATAATTCAAAAAAAATATAATATTTTTTTGGCATTAGGTCTTCTTCATTCCATAAATGTATGAAAGTATTTTTAGTGCATTAATTTAAAAAATATGCTTAATACTGGTAATGAAAAAATATCTTTTTTGTACCTTATAGAAAATATTGAAGCATATTTATACATGATACTATTCATATTATTCACTATTTTATATATCATCATCTTCTATTTGATGTATGGATTATTCATCATTTAAAATTACCTCAACAACATTCATATTCTTTAAATTCTCATCGAAAATGGTTACTTGATCTTCATTGTATCGTCATATACTATAAATTGTATAATATAAGGGAATAATTTTATATGGATATAAATTTAATTGGTCAAACTAAATATGAAGATAAATAAATGAAATCTATGTATATATTGTCCTTTTAATACTTTAAATCGCTGTAAAACATTGCATCCATAATGAAATACTCTTCAATTGTATAATTATTCTAGTTCAATCATTTCAGGTAATATTCACTACACAATCTCTTAAATTATTTTTTAAATAATATATTTTTATATATATATTATTTATTAGTATCTAAATTAAAATAGTAACTTCATGAATTTAATTTTTGACCAGAAAAAATATTATGAATACATTTAACCTTGGTAAAATACCAATTTCTATTTTCACATAATAATAATTGGGAGAGTGGACCATATAATTTCACTATAGTATATAAGAAAATATATTATTGTATATGTGATAGATTTATATTATTGTATTGAATTCTATAAAATATAAATATAATTACATTGTAGTGTTACAATACAATAACAAAACATTTGTTTTGTTGAAACAATCATATTGTATTTAGATCTAAACATTATTAAATTTACATTTAAGGACTATAAAAATATACCATCACATTGAAAATATATAAAATGAATTATTCCAATAATTTTAATTGTTTACTTATAAATAATTATATAATTTTTTTGTTAATGAATAGATATTTTTTCTTCGAAGAACTAATTTTTTTCCATTCTATGTTCATCTATCTCAATTAAAATAACTCCAAACAACTTATAAGAAAGTTTAATTAGTCTCGGAATACATAAAACTTTCAACAATGATCATTAATATTTTATTTTTCATTTTTATAAATAAAAAACTATGAATCTATATAAAATGATATACAATATAATTATTTGAAAAAAAACCAATGATGTATCGTAAAATTCTAGATGTTCAATAATTTGATATCTAAAATAGATATTATTGGATCATATAATTAATATAGTATTATTGTTCTAAAAAATACACATATTTTTGTGAGATTTATTAATTAAATAATGGATTTATTCATTGATATTCATTTATGGTGACTTCGATTTCTAAATATGATTAGTTGCGAAAATGGAAAATATTAATCCATTAGAAGGGAACTAATATTGAAAAATATATATTAAATCGATTTAAAAAAATAAATAAAACCCCATTAAAAATACAATATAATTACATGGAATCAAATAATAATATAAATCGATCATTCATTATTTAAATAATGTATTTTCCTTTTATGTATTTTTCATAGATTATTCCAAATAAACACTCTCCCATTCCGATATGTTCGGAATAATGATTTCTAGATTTAAAATATCCTTGTAAATATATTATGGAAATATTGTTTTTACCAATGAAAAATGAAAATATATAACTTTTTTGAAGTGTTTTATCCTCAAAAATGATATTATTATTCGGAAAATCATCATTACACAATTAATTCATCAAGATTTCAATTATTTTTATCTTAAAAATACATAATATAAATATATTTTTTATTTTTTAAACTTATACATGAAGAAAAAATAATTAATGTTTTCACTTTTTTATTTGATATTATAATCCTTTTTTTTACTAAGTGATTCACACTCTATATTATATAACCATTATCCAACATAATTAATAATTTTTAGAAAATATTGTGTAGTTCATATTGATTTGAAAAAAAATTAATATATAAATGCACTTATAAATATTCAACATTAATCCTACTGAATTTAATGGAATGTGGTATAATTAAATTTCTTATTACACACCATTATTTATGAATAAAATTTGTATCAATGGTTTTTAATAGTGATTCATTTTCCATCCTAATATGAATTAATTCGCTTATAGTGTTGCAATCATAATTTTCCTATGATACCCAATATCATAGACATGTATCCTTATCATATAGAGTAAAATTATCTCTATAAACAGTAAATTTTTATACATTTTATTGGATTGAAATGTTATGAAATTTCCAGTTCATATCATATCATAACTAAGAAACTTCCATTAATATTGTGGAATTTTTTTATTTAGTAACATCCCATCATTATCACTTGAAATATTCCAAATAATGTTCACATAGGTTGAGGTGTTATTTAATACATTTAAATCAGAAAATATGAACTTACATTATAATGAAAATGGTTATATACCCATTGTGATAAATGATTCATAAAAATAACTTTACAATATTTTATGTTAAAGCCTTTAAGTAAAAATAATTATTCATTAATTAAATTTATTGATCTAATCATACATATTATTACACTTCATTACCTATGTAAATGGGAAATAATATAAATGGGTAATATCAAACCCTAAAAATTGGATAAGATAAAATAGATGATAACACTTGTGAAATTTGGAAAAATAAATATGACATGAATTGATAACAATTGATGCAATAATATTGAATAAAAAATAATAAAAACTCAATGGATTTAACGAGAGTAAATAATGACATATATAGAATTAAATTATGACACAGTTATGGAAAATATGGGAATTCATAATATTATACATCACAAGTATATGTTTAGGGTCTTATGATTATACTTTCTTCATAATTGTTAAGGACACTCTCATTATATTATGTTATATATCTAATGATATAAATTAGTTTATAAGGGAAACATATAATTATAATCCTTATTGATCACATAAAACCGAAACTCGTTCCATCGTGTACTAATATGTAATATAAAATATATTGAATTATTTTCTATACTGAATAACATATAAATATATATCATAATTTATCTATAAAACCAATATAATATGATATTCTCGTATCCAAAAAATGATAATATGTGGATGAATATAGTTTCACCATGTCAATAAATAAATAATTATTTATGGGATAATTCCCAAATAAAATATGAAGAAAAATTATTCAATCAGAATATCAAATATGTATCATTATCTTATAAAGAATATATTATTATAGTGATTACGAAAATGAAATGATTGTGATAATAAGTTAAATTAGATAATCAAAAACAATTTCTTACAATGGAAGGTGGCTAGTGAGAATATTTATAAATTTGAGTAAAATTGTAATTTTGTAATCAAACATATTTTAAACAAATTCAGGCTTCCAAATTTCATAAGGAGGAAACCAACATGTTGGTATTCATTGATCGACAATGAATAACTTGTCCCAAAATCCTGTTCAGTCTATATAGTAATGATATTTGTTTTCTGGGATATATCTTAATTGTTTTTTAGAAAAGGAGTTTAAATGGAAAATAATGTATCCATAATACCAAAAAATCACTGTATATATATATGTGTGTGTGTGTGTGTGTGTTTTTATTAGTATAACAATATTTAATTTCATAACTCTTAATAAAATTTGAACATTTGAAAAGGTATATGAATGGATTATAATGTGAGGAATGTAACTTATTATAAAAAATAATATAATATCCACATGACATCTTAATATATTAATAGTGTAATGTAAACTGGGAAATTTGTACTAATTCTATATTGAAAATATAAATTGGAATTGAAAAGATTGAAAAAGGAACCCCTTACGTAGGGATCGTAATTGAATATAGAAAGGCTAATATCATATCTTTTTGATAATATATAATCGATAAAAGTTAAAAAAGAATATAATTCAATATAATTATAAAATTGAATAATATAATGATCGATATGGAAGAAATTAGAAATATTAACTTATATTTATAAGGGAAGGATACTGGATTATGATCCCTTACCTCTCTAAATGTTCATAGCCAATACTGGGCCCATGGAACCATCAAAAATTGTCTAGATTTAATAGAGAAATATATGAGAGATTCTCTATGTGTCTATTTAGGAGAATGAAATTTGGATTTTTAATGTTACAAAAGAGATGGGGGTGCATATTTATTTATTTGGTGTATTATATGTATCGATTATATTACGAGTCCCACCCCTACCTATTTTATGTAATCACATCGCTTCATAATTCAATATAATGTTTAATTCCAAAATAATGTGATGAGAACTAACTTGACTAAGTTTATTTATATTTAAACATATAATTTTTCATATTTTCAATATTTTATTGTATTTAGAATATTTAATTTATTTTACAAAATAATTCCAAATTAAAACACATTTATAATTATGGATTCTTCATTGCAAATTTAAAATTAATTTTTTAAAATTAAAACTCCATCTTGGTATATTTTGGTATTTATATATGGATGGAACATTATATAAAAACGTGTTATTGGGGTAAACACTATTCCATTCCCCTATGAATTTATCCTTTAGTACGACATTACCTCTAGATATATACAACCCACAAAAATTAGTATAAGATATAAGTCAATGGTTTGAAATCATGGTCCATTCATGTGGGTTTTGGCTAATAAATTTGTTATAGTGACTTCCACTAAATTTTATTCTCTTGCTAACAATTATTATTAAACATAAATTATGGACATTCTTATTAGGATTGACTATGATTGTACCAAAGTGATGTTACCTACTTCTAAATTATTATTAAATTAACTTAATAATGGATGTTACTACAAGTTATGACCTTTGATTTTATCTTTTTCAAATATTATCTATATCTATTACCCATAATATATTGTAAATTTTATTGTCACATTATAACAACAATTTTAGTAATGACAAAAATTCCCAATGTTAATAATTCCCAAACGTCATGAAATTTCAATTTTTTACATCCTTTAAAATCATTAAATCAAATACTATTCCAACCAATTATTGTAAAATGTAATTTTACGTAAATATATATTATCTAAAATTTTATTGCACAGAAAATAGTAATCGAAAATGTCCTGAAATATACATGATTATAATAAAAAAAATATTGATAAATTTAACGAATAAAATGTGAAATATCATTAAAAAATTATAATAAGATTTAAAAATATTGCATATAAAATGAAAATTCATTTTTTATCATAAAATTATACTATCATTTTAAATAATTATTTATTCATTTCAATAAATATTAATTAATTGAATGGATGGAATGATAATACATAATGGATTTTGATTACAACTATTTAACGTTAAAGGATATAAGTTATCATGGATCTATTTTTAAATATTTTTTTGTCTATATTAATTTTAATAAAATTTAATAATTATTAAAATTATATATTTTTTCAAATTGAAAACAAATAAATTTACAATTACAAGTTTTTAAAATAAATATGGCCATTAACACATACAAATGAAAACATTAATTTCCTATAAAAATCATTGGAATTAAATTTTATGATTTAATTTTAAAATAAATTCAAAAAATAATAATTTTAATTTTATGTATGAAATAACATTTTTTTAGTATCTCAACATTTTCTTTGTCAAAATCATTATGTATTTTCTAAAAAATGTGATTTTAATCTATTTAATAGGATTTATGTTTCTAAAAATATAGTATATTCCATGACACCGTCTCGAAATAATCATGACATTATAATATAAAATGCCAATTTATCAAATAATAATTTCTATAAAGATTAAAATTATTCTTTTAATGAATTGTAATTAAAAATAAATAAATTAATTTTTTGAACTAGTAGTTTGATTTATTTTAATTAAACAATAATTTTTTTAATTCATTAATTAAGTAATCACAATGACCCATTCAATTAAATATTGAATTTAAACTTGAAAAAAATTTCTTTCTTCATAAATCATTTAATGTTTTTAGAGTAAATTATATATATCAAATTGGTGTAAAGTTATATGTATTTTCAAAAATGTATTATTTGAAAAATAAATTTGTTTATGCATCATTAGAATATAATTTGTTTTTACCACTAGAATGAATGTAATATTAATTTTTTTACAGTTTTTAAACCAATATGTTTAACTATTTTTTTATATCTAATTTTATTTATAATGAAAAAAATAATTAACCAACATAAATGCTAAGATACAATATTCATTGTATATTATTTTAAAAAATAAAATATTGGGAAAGGACTAAAATATATCAAAACATGTATAATATTCTTATGTATTAGATATTTCATGAACATGAATCATCCACTCTCAGTTATTATAATCCTTTATAGAATCATACCTTTGAACGTGACACATAATTAATATAATATAATATATATTTTTAAAATATTTCACCCCTCTCTCTAATAAAATGGTCTCTATAGTAGTTCACTAATTGTATCACATTAATATTATTAGAAATAATCTGATCTGAAAATTTATAGCTTACAATTTCTTATATATTTCCTTGTGGTTTTGGTCTCACTAAAATTCCATTCTATTAAGGCATACAGAGTTTCCTAAAGGTAAACATCCATGGAACTAAATATTATATAAACTAAGTGCAGTCAAATTTTCTTCTTCTTTTTCAACGTCGAAATCATCTATCAACATTCAAATATAATGAAAATTCTATTATTGTATTCCAAAAATGTTTTTATATTTATGGATAAACTCTTCAATCCATCTATTCATTGAAAAATAAAAACGTCAACCATTTTACAAGAGGTCTAATTCCTCAATGAATGAATTATTTCATATTTCCTCACCAAATTAAATTAATGGTTTAAAAATTGAATTTAATGAACAAATATAATATTTATTATGATTATTAAATATATAGAATGATAATTATTTAATTAAATAAATAATATTAATAGTAAATATCCATCATAATCTTTTTCCACCTAAAACAAGGATATTAAGTCACATTGTGTGTAGTAACTTCAAACCATGATATTTTATTAATATTAATCATGTTGAAATTATTGAGTTTTAATTATAAATTTCATAATTTATATTAAAAATATGTTTTATTATATTAAACCAATATATTAATTATTATATAATATATCTTTACTCATTACATCATTATAAAATGATCTTTCTTGGGATAGTTCTACTACAAACATGGACCGTGTTTTGTTATTTATGACATGAGTGAATTAGGAATGTTAGATATTAATATCATAATGTAATTTCTATTAATTTAATATGTTTTAGTGATTCATTATTGGTTATATATTTAATTTAATTCAACTATAAAATTAATTCTATATATGGATTTGATATTTCTAAAAAAGTTTTTTTAACCTTTTTATGAAAACAGAAAGTATAAATTCAATGTAAAGAACATGTGAATAATGAAATACATCAAAAATATATATTCTAATTTTTAGAAATTCATGAAATTTTTAAATAATGACCAATTATTAATGACTTCAACTGATGAATCATCACAGTCATGGAGAACATAATAGTTAACAATAATATATTTTTATTAACAATGAAATATTACTAAATGGGTACTAAGATATTTTATGTAAATGTTATATTATATGGTAATTTTAAATATTTTTCATATATTGATATATAATAAATATTATATTATTATAAAGGAAAATGTAATTCCATTTGATTCTATGGATTTCAGAGGTATGGTTTTCTAGGTCTCAATTTCAATTTCTAGAGGCATATTTCATTTTGTGAAATATTATATATTTTATAATTTTTTAATTGATTCATAAAACCTTTCATATAGTATTATATATGTATAAAAAATCATGTTCATTATTAAAATGACCATTTATTCCATAGAAAATAAATTACATAGTGTTTATTCTCTACATTTTTCCTCTTTAAGACATGATTCATATTATGAAGCAATTTCATTTATAGGTTTTATATAGATACCATTGAAATATTTCTCCATATGAATATTATAATTAATGATGATTAATTGTCTATTTCACCTTTTTAAATTTACGGAGTATTATCCTTATCAAAGGATCCACCATAATTGGTTCCCCGATCTAGGTAACTGTATTTCCTCAAGCGTGCTTCCACATATTCCATAGACTGCTGACTAAAAGTGTTGCCCAATTATGGTAACATTAGGAGAGTATACATACATGTAAGAGTGAAACCATATCATAAAATAATATCAATATAAAAAATAACCTACAATAATCTTAATGTAAAACATATGGTAAAATCCATCATAAAATCAAGAAACACATATAATACCAATATGATGAATCAAAAACATGTTAGGAAGTCATATAATAAAATAATAGAATACTAATACTAGATAAGAACCCAAACTGAGACATGAGTCCCTAACTAGTCCTAAAATCCCATCATCCATCCTATAATCATCAGCATAAACCAAATAATTGGTGTCTTACCTGAATATATTAAAGAAAACATGTTGCATTTTCTTGGTTATTAAGGTTCCATAGTGGCCCAAGAAGGTCATGAGTACAACATAATAGGAAGCCACTAATGATATCTAATAAAATATATGGTATGAATAGATAGTTTATGTAAGTAAAAAATTAATCACTTCAAATACCCAAAAAATAAACTTAGCAGCATATTATTAACTGGGGTCATAGCAGTCACATTAATCATCAGTTCTACATGATATCCTCACTCATCATTTTCACCAAGGCCTTTACTGGTAATATAAGCTATAAATATAAGGGTAAGATCACTAATTTAAAGGGATAAACATTCCAAAAAACGTCATTAATATACATTCGAGTCTCAGTTTATGTACATTAACTCACCTTGTAGCCTCATCCCATGTCCATTATCTCACATTGAAGCATCAATCAATTTGAATTACATCATCTTGGAGAATTATTCCAAGTGCATTACCTCACCTTGGAGCCTCATTAAGGGTTTATTATTTTTGGATTTAGACTCATTTTTGGTTCATACCACTTGTAATCGTTATTAGAATTGAGACTTAGTCCAACTCCCATATATATATAATACATCGATGGTCCAAGAGAATTATTTTTTCAAATCAATTGGAGTATGCTCAATCCAAAACAAAAAACTACCATCAATACATAAGAACATGATTCATTAATCATTTATCACATTCCCCACCGAACAACCATAACTCACTATATATTTCCCATTTACATGGAATTACACATTGATGTATATACAATTTATAAATCAAAACTAATATGTCGCATATATAAATTCCATACCTTAACCCATTTGACCTTATCAAATTATCCCGAATTACTCTTATGACATCCCATCAACTAGAACTTTTATCATCAATTTCGTTTTGAAAAACATTAAAATGTTCTAAAATAAATATTATGGGTTCTATATCGCTAAAAAATATGTTATTTAATTTATTATTGTCCCAGTAGATCATTAAAACCAAATCATGGAATAGAGAAACATTCAAGATACCCATTTTAAATAATCCTAAAACCAACATTTAAAACACATTTATTCTTCTTTGAAAAAACTCAACAATTTCCCACCACATTCAATTCTTTTACAACCCCAACAGGGGCTGTTAAATCATTTTCAGAAAATGGGCCACCATGAACTAGTTTCAAATCATCATTTCAAAAAATGAAAATGACTTCCTATATCAAATTGATTCAAACACATAATTTTAGAAAATTGACATAGTTTAAAATATCCAAATGTTTTAATAAAAAGAAAATTAGATTAAAATTAAAATCACATCATATAAACCATTTCAAAATCCTCTAAAAAATTTCACAAAATCGAATATACAATCAATTTCAATTATCCCATTAATGTTTCCTACATTCCAACATAAAATTCATAGACCATTTTGTTTTGTATTTATAATATTTCATCATTTACTAAATTCATTCACCTTCATTATGTGATATTCATAACATAAGGGTATCCCTTGGTACAATCTCAAATAAAAAATGTGAAAATGACATTCCTTGAGGGTTTAAAACATAAATCTAAGTACAAATATCTCCTTCCATATATATGAACACAAAAAAATCAATATAGGAAATTTGAACACCCTTATATATTTATAATACATCATGAGTTTGGAAAACAAATTTAAGACCACATACCTTATTCTCATAAACAACCACTCACATAAACATATACCTTGATTAGAATAAAAATGACCTCAAAAACCATGATAAAAGAAACCCTCTAAAAACAAGGCTTTAAGGATTTGGAAGGATTAGACACCCATGATAATGTTATTTAACTAAATGGGAGGAAATGGAAGTAGAAGAATACTTTAGTGCATCGATTCTAAATAAACTACACTCCCAATTTCAAAAAAACAATGCAGAATCCCTCATGTTGATGGAGTAGTAGCATCATTAACCATGATGGAAATGGTATTGTGGGGAAGAAATGAATGGAATCATAATTTAATCATGATAGGTAAAAATAAGAAATTACCACTTTTAAGGGACACATAGTTTGGAAACACGATTTGCCAAACCAGGCCACAACCATGTAGTGACCTCTATCCAAGATGGGACACACTGCATAATATCCGTGAAAATTACATGTGGTTTTCAAATTCTGGTAGCACCCGAGCGCTAGCCTTTATTTGAGAGGAGCACTTATCCATCCAATTTCCCTTAGAAAGTCACATTGTAAGTTCCCTGTATGACCCAACTATGTCTTAAACACTATTTGACCTATATTATTTTTCATTAATTCCATGATCCCTAAGGACACCCTAAACACCCCCACACACTAAAGAAACACTTCATTAGACATTATAAAGTGTTTTTAATAATATATCATATAATAATGTACCTACACTAAAATTTGAGATCGTATGAACTCCCCACTATATAACGGCTCACTGTGGAGTTGGACTTTTTATGAACCCCCTAGCCTCCAAATAAGAGGATATAAAATGGGGACCACCTATTAAAAAAATTCAGATGGTCTCTCTAAACTCGGTTATGTTGTCTCTACACTCGGACCAATGAAAAAACCCCACCTAGGAAAAAATTGGTTATTGTGATTCATGATCACAAACCTTATGCTCTTAAAAGGATGCATCAATATCAAACAACATTATCTATAGGAACATCATAAGGAATATAAGAAAACCATTCCAAATTGGCCGCATATGTAAATAGTGTACATTGATCATATCATCATGGAAGGGAAAATAGAAACTCTATCATCCTTATCCTATCCAAAAATCATATCTCAAATATCATGGTCCAATAATACCCCCTTTCAAACATCACAAATGACCCATGCTCAGCAGCACCTGAAGAAACACACAGTTTTCCAACCACATTTCCAGAACTACATTGTTATGAAACTAGAGCTTCAATTACCTCACTATATATCCTATATTTGAAACACAAACCAAATAAATTCATAATCACTTAGTACTCAACTAGTTGACTTCTAGGCAAACACTCATCATGAAAACTAAAACACCAATATGGAAAATAAACGTGCCCATACAACATGAAACATCGATCACAACATTTATCGACCATTTTCTACAATGAATTTTCCCATCATGTGCCTTAGTTCACCACTAAAATATTTTGGTTTTAAAAACATACATGATTGATAATGACCATAAAATCCTTAATTGAAAATCCATAATATAATAGATGTGTTCTCAAATAAAATCACACAAAAATCCAGGTGAACTCTACCAAAAGCAAGAATTTATCCTTGATATCAAAACTACTCAAATTGGTCGCACTTATGCCTTCCATGTCTCAACTAAAAACAAATTGATTCTTCCTCGAAAACCATTTCCATTACCCAAAAAACATTTATCATTCCAATATTAATTGTATGTGGCTTACAACCCCCCAAAAGGTATCTGCGGTAATCACTCATATTTCCATTAAAACTAACCTGAGATGAACCATCGCTCAACTTAATCTGACTCCTCATCCAAGGCCCACATAGCATTCCCCAAGAACCCCATACAACAACCTTATAGGTTAATAAATGGCCTATGGAGGCCACCACAACAACTCTATAGTAAAATCCACATATTCATAACTGAAATATCATTTCCCACCATAGATGTATCATTATCAATACATTTTGAATGATGATACAACCACAACGACTCATGCTTCGATCAAAACTAATGTTTGGGCCTATCCTCCGAGAGACTCCATATCCCATGAAAACACTTTTGGGAATCCAAGTATATAACTAGAGCTCCTTCAGCATACCCATGACGATGTCACTATTTTGGAAATGATCGTCAATAAATAAGAGTACACTAAGATGTCAATGAAAATCCCTAAATCATATTATCTATCAAAATTTCAACTCCCAATATGTGGACAGATTGACATATCATTGGTCATGTTCTTTCCATCCTACTAATATACCATCAACACCATGCCACGATATATCTAGTGGGGTTTGCAGCCACACTCACTACCACCTCATAACTCTCTACTAAGAAATCATGAAACAATGTTCCCTATGGAACTACAAAAATCACACCTCTAGTGTTCTTATAGAATGACCCATGATATTTAAAATTGATACTCAACGATCGACGAAACCAAATAGTAAAAATAGTTTATCTTATATCCACACTTCCATCTTTAGTATCTTGTAAAACGACAATCACTTATCCCAAGCCACCAATCCACCCATCCCAAAATATAACCTTCCTCCCTTGAATGTTCCCACATATTGAACTCATTAGATACCATAAGGTCTCACTCATTCATTTCACAACACACTAAACATGATTCTATATGACATGATTATTACATCACCATAGAAAGGACTGAACAACCTCTTACCTAACCAACCATGCCTCCTGACTTGATGAATTAATCAACTCAATGAATTTTTTAACATTCTAATCCAAAAATAAAACCATTGATATATAAATACCTAACAAATGGAAACCCCACAGACTAGGGGTCTCCCCAAGAACAATATAATCCATCGTCTCTTTTTTCCACCCATGTATAATCATCATATACTTGACCGGATTTCAATTTTTAAATAGTATCAACACCGTCGGTTTAGTAACACCAATGATCCTTCCCATTGAAGCTAACCATAATACATAAAACAAGAACATAGGTTCCCCCTTAAGAAATAATCCAAGGAAAAATGATGACATTTTAGAAAAATTCTATAGTGACCCACTTTTCATTGATCCCACTACTAAAGAAACCTCATGTGTTACACAATCCAAGGCACACACCACACTGTATTACCTCATTTGAGGTTTTCCATACTATCAAAAACAATAAAATCATATCCAAGACATGAAACACATCTCTAAAACCATCATATTCTCCAATTATACAGCTAAAATAACCCACAATAAGAGGAACTCACCCAAAGTCACTGTACAAAGATCAAAACCTCCTCCCACCTCAAAGTCCTAAAATCCCAGATAGCCAAACATACCGATCACACATGCCATCCAATATGATCAAATGCGTCAACCACCTAAAATAGAGTAACATAAAGAAAAGGATAGTGGATCTCTCCCTAATCCCAGTAAATATATCCTCAAAAAAAATTTACGGTTGCAGGTAAAAATGCGTCCCCCATTTCAATACGCATTGTGCCTAACACAACCATGGAACTATTTACACATAGTATTATAGAAAGGATACCCATACATGTAGCTCAGTAGTATAATGTACACAACCACTCAAGGGTCAAAAATATGACTTGAACAGTCACAACCAACATGGGTTTGAACACAAAAATTACCTGAAAACATCCCACGACCCTATGGGTACTTCCATACTTGGGGAACATCATGGAAAAACCCTCAATCAGCACATAAAAAAATGCTCATGTCACATAACCAATGTCTCTAATAAGGGAACTCTTTCTGCCCAATCTACCCCTACATTGGGTCAACGAAAATAAATGGGATACCTACACAAGTGTCCCTAAAGATCCCATAAATTTTAATATCCTTTTGAATAGAAACAGCACCATTAAAAACGTCAATTAATATCATTTAATAAAATTCAACATTAAAAAGACAAGAATTTAAAAATTAAAAAACCATGTTATTTTCCAAATAATGCATAAAATACCAGATTTATTCAAAGAATAATTTCATAACATCTTTAATTAATAATGATTTTAATTAAATATCAATTGAGAAAAAATTACACTACAAACACATTTGTCACATCTAGCTATCAATCGTAGGAATTATTTGAGTGAATTATCAATCCTATGAACCTAGAATGATACGTAATCTCAAAATCCCACTCTTGAAATATCAGTCCAAGGGAAAAATTCCCATAAATCAATAACAGCACATCCAGGTGCACCACCCGAGGTTGAAATATCAATAAACCATAATATCACAAAAATAGTGTATTAATTTCCACCATTGGAAGCATGAGTATTACTTTATACAGGGAGAAATATGAACTAATGCCTGAGTTAATTACCAATCACCAACAATATCATACTCACATGTATACCATTCCCCATATAGAAATTAAAAATAAACCACCTTTGAAATCACATTCTACCATTCCTAACCTACGATCCACCATAACCAGTGGGCCAAATTTGGGGTCCACAACACATCAAGAATCCCTCCTCATATACTTGAGGCTACTGACTAGCATCATATATAAATGAATCTATAATTAGGACATTATGAACACTAATGAGAGTGTAGGGACAATAATGATAATTTAAATAGAAAAAATAATGAAAAGGGATCATAATAGAAGCAATATATAATAATACAACAAGTAACAATGGGACATAAACTATAACAATATGATGAATAAAATACTTATTTCATAGTTATAAAATAATTTAACATAATACCAAGAATAAAGAAGATCCAAAACCTGAACTGTTATCCCAACCCAGTCCAGACATCCCATGATCCAACCTAGAAGAAAATGCATATTCCAAATATTGGGGCTCTATCATGAAATTATATCAGAAGTAAACTAGAATCATCTCAATCACTGAATTTTCATGGAGGCCTGATAATGTTGTCTTTACAACTTAGTAGACCACCACCAATAGTGTCTAAAGAAATAACTAGTTTGAACAAATAGATTATTCATTTACATAATGATTAACAGGATATTTAGAAAAAATAAACCACTTTCCATATTATCAATAGGGGTCACATAAGTCAATTTTAACATTAGTTCCATAGGTTATTCATACTCATCACGTTCATAATGGCCAGTACTAGTCTTTTAAGAAAAATTGAAGTGGTCATGTTCAAAAATTAATAGTGAAAACCATTACCTAAAACAATATTAATTAAATATAATTTTATACTGAGTAAAAATACATTTCATCACCTTGAAGAATCATCCTACATGAATTACATAACCTTGAATCCATAATATAGGTGAATTGACTAACCACGGAGACTTAGTGCTACTGAATCACCACTAAAATAGCTCAGAACCCACAATATTGGATCATGTGATGAAATCCATAAAAAAAAATTCATGGGAATGATTCCCATAATTGTGTCCCATCATTTTCCATGAGAATCATATGTCATGAAAAAAAACATGTATTACATACATACTAGAAGACCTTTTTTATATTTTTATAAAATTAGGTAAAATTATTACATAAACAACTCATATCAACAAGGGGTCATAATTCATCAAAATATATTTACCCCATTTTATCTATCATTTATAATTTTAGTGATATTATATCAAAATCATTCGTTGGATATCCTTTTCAAACATTAATATTAAATTATCATTATTTAAAGACTTCAGAATATGAGAAATAATAAGGGTGGGATCAAACACTTTGTAAGGGTAAACATGATCATTACCAAGTAAATATCATCAACAATAATAATAATTGTTAAGTCAATTATTACTTAATAAAAATGTATTATTGAATCATAAAATGAATCAAACACATTAATATTTATACAATCAAATATGAAAAGAGGGAAATCTCCTGATTAAACCTAAAAAATAATCTCAAGCCATTTCAAATAAATATTGATCCTAAATTAAATTATTAAATAATTAAAAGAATCAATAATCACATTATGGTATATTGTGATATCATTATTCTTTTTAATCTTATAAATGGAATAACCATTTGGTCAACTTCAATGCATGTTAATATTATAAATCGAATATCCATATAATGGACATCTAAACCAAATGTATTGGATGGATATCGTGGACCCACCCATCCATATCTTATCACATAACCACATGTCACTGGTTTATCACATAACAACCCATCAAATGAATAGGTACCATTGAAAAAACTTCACAAATAAAATCTTGCATAAACTCAATGAAGTGACCCATAAAACCTTCAAAACAATATTAACCTCAAGTAATGAAATTGGTTCTATAAAAATATCATTGAAATGTTATTATCCTATGTAGAATAAACTTGTTCTATAAGAATCTCACGGAAATATGAGTAACCCATAGAAAGGATATAGGATCCATAAAAATCTCTTTGATAAATGAATAACCAAGAGAATTTTTTTTAAATAACAATATCATTGAATCATGAATAACTCATAGAAAAGACATGGGTTCAATAACAATCTCATTGAAACTTGAGTAACCCATCAAAAAGAATACTGTAAAATAAAAGTATCTTTGATTCATGAATAACCTCGGTAAAATAAATAGGTTAAATAAAAACCACTTTGAGACATGAGTAACAAATGGAAAATAATTGTTTTAAATAACAACATATTTGATACATGATTAATCCATAAATAAATGAGATCAAATAAAAATGTATTGGAAATGAGTAAACCCCGATGGGAAATGGGTTAAATAATAAATAATTTGTAACATGATATATTCAAGGAAATGAAATGGTTTAAAAATCCAAGTATTTTAATGTTGAGTAAACCATGAAAAATAAATTGTTTAAATAACAATTTCCTTGAAACATGATTTACCAATGGAAAATATATTAGTTAAAAATAAATCTATTTGATAATAAAATAATCCAACCAATGAATGAATAAGGATTATATAGATCAACATTATACAAAGTGGAGGATAGATAAAAAGAAGGATTTATTACCATGATTAGTTGAAATAAAATTAAATGACCATTTAAAAATTCTTGTAATGAATAGTTTTTAAACATTCAATATGATCTCATACTATATTAAAACTTTTTAAAAATAACCCAACGAAAGGAATTTTAATAAATTAAACATATAATATCGTGATAATAAGGATATTCAGGATATATAATGATAGTAGATATTTATATACATATAAAAAAATTATATAGGTTTATATCATAGAAAATGTATCGATGAAAGAAAATTTGGGAAAAAGTCCATTATAGAATTGTTAAATTAGAAATCATAAACCCCATACATGAATAATAATTAAATGTAAATTTTAAATCATTTTTATATAATATAAATCATGTTATAATAAATTATATTGGTAGTTAAATACAATAAAATAAATAAGTAAGTGGTGGTTATGACATTTGTCTCACAGTTGTAGGAAGTGAGATAAAAATCCATTACCATATGAGTAACACTTGAATTACGAAACTCATTAAACAATTACATTATAAAACTATAATTATCATTATAATAGAGAAATTCATGATATAAAATTTCAATTTCAATTATATAAACCATATAAAAAAAATTCTTCACAATACAGTATACCACAAAAAAATGAAATTGAGACTGAATCCCTTACCTTGAGTCTGATTTGGCCTGATTATTCTCTATATTGCATAATAATAAACATATGTTAATTAAATAAATTCTTCTATGCGTTTTAATATTTATTTATTAATTTTAGGCCACTTAAAAAAAATTATATATAAATATTTAATCAATAATATTAATATTTGATGTTTGGAGCATATTCTCTTATTGAGTCAAAAATGACATTCAAAAGTCAGAAAAATTGGGCATCAATAAAATAGAAATAGAATAATAATCATGACATAATTATCATATTATTATATCAATAAAAAATTTGAAAACATTTTTTAATGATTGCTAGGAATAATTAACAAACAATATAATCATGGAGACGGTAGGTTTTACAAACCCATAGGTAACGCTACAATTTTTCAATGAACATTATAGAAAGAAGGTAAGTAAAATTTATATTTCCATAATTTTAATTATTTCATATATACAATATTATTTAATCATAAATACATATATATATATATAATTAATTTTATTTAAATGATATCACATCATGGAGAGAAGGTGGTTGTCCACACACCAAAGAACAATGTTATCACTTTTTTAGTGTGTCAAAATTAATAATTAAGAAAATTATAAATTAAAATTAAATAAAGGTAATTATTTCATTAATATAATCTTTAAGAAATTTATGTCAAATATTTTTGTTTTAGAAAATTCATTAATACATTCCATGAAATGTGTGAAGGTATCACATTGCTTTGAGGAGACGGTAGTCCACACATCCACAAACGATGTTATCATATTTACATCAAATTGAAAAAATGAAGGTATGTGTTATATAAAAATCAAATATTTATTAAGAAAACATATATATAATATATGTAATATAAAAATAGTCTATATCATAATTCATTTCCATTAGAGATTATAAAGAAACGACGAAGGACATCATTTCAGAAGCGATAAGTTCACCGTACACGAATGGGATGTTCGTTACCCATTTAATGGATGTTTGTTTGGGTGTAGTTGTAACCCATACCATAAAAAAATTCATTATATGTAGTAATATTTTGTTATTATATAATAATTAAATAATAAAAATAAATTAAGTGGTCAAAAAACAAATAAAACAAAAAAACAAAATGATGAATGTTACTTATTTATTTCTGGTATCTCATTTTGTTTCACCCAAGGGAATACTTGGATGGACTTCTATCCAAATTGAATTTTTTTAGGTGAGGGTAGTGATGTTCATACACTATTTGGATATAGTTTGGATGACTCAAAGTGTCTTGAGATGTGTGATGAAAGGGTAGATTGAATGAATTTTACAATCGATAGGGATTGGAATTATTTTAAATACAGAAATGTAGTTACTATTGGGATGTATAAATTTCATGGTATGATTAAAAAATATAAAAATAATTCATTATTGTGAATTAATGTTTGATAAAAAAATCCACCACCCACTAAGAAGTTAGTTTTTATAATTTTATTCTATAGTGGATAAGTTTCTTAAATAATTTTAATATGATAACTTGTTTTCAATACTGAGTAATTTTATCATTAAAACTAAATTACTGTGGTTTTTTAGAAAATATTTTCCTAATTAATTATAAAAAAGAAAACATATGATCTAGAGAAAAAAAGACCCATTCAAATATATAATAATGAAACAATGAGAAAATAAGAGTTAGAGTTACAAGGGGTTATTACATATTCAAGAGAGAATCATGCCACACATATCAACATTCAGCATTGCATCATAGAAATTAATGGTTATAAAAGACCAAAAATGACAAGTATCACTGATAGCCTTCATGGAAAGCCAATCTGCTACTTGGTTTTCTTCTCTATATGTGTGGGAGACTTCCAAATTCATTTGAGAGCTCTTGTTGAGACACTCAACGCAAAGAGGCATAAGTCTACATGGTACATCTCATGTCATCGCCTTCCAATATTTAAATGCAACATAAGAGTCAAATTCAATCCATAATGGTGTCTAGTTATAATGAACAATATATTGCATAGCATATATCAGGGACAATTACTCAACCTCATACATTGTTCTAATTCCAGTGGAGTGATAAAAACACCCCTTGATGAATCCGCGATTAATATGAAAAACAAATCCACATCCTGAGGGGCCATCCATTCCTATCATGGCCTCATTATTGTTAACATTTAACCATGATGCAATTGGAGGAATCTAACGAACGTATTTAACCATTATGGGTTTCCTCGGCTGACCTGGAACACCAAACAATCTATGGATGTTCAACTTTGGGATTGTGTTAAAAATAAATTTAGGTTGCACAAGAGATGAAACATCAATCTCCTTGTGTAGAACCAAAATCCCCACATGAATAAAAGAAATCATTTCATTGAACAATAGTAGATTTCAAGTATTCCAGATGTGATAAACAACCTCTACAGCTGCTGCATGTAAAAGGTGGAATGCTTTCTCATTGTAATAGGCCATACAAAGTTCCTTCATGAACTCTTCAAACCGACTGCTTCTATCAAATTCCATATCAAATAACATTCCAATATATTTCCAATGTGTATGAGCAAAGTCACATGGAATGATCAAATTATTTATTCCATCTTCAGTATGAGGGCAGAGACTGCAAATAGAGGCCATATGAAATCTATCCGTCTTAATTCAATCAAGAGTGGGAGGCCTTCCTTTCCATATTTTACATAGGAACAAAAACCTTGAGTGGTGAATGAAATAGTACTGAAATTGTATTATTCATAGTTGTGGATGATTAGAAGTAACACATTCATGTTTTTAAAACCCCTTTTCATTAAAATTACCCTACTGATTGTGATTCCTTATTATAGTATCATTTTCCATAAAGTTATTATTCTGAATGTCCTGGATGATCTGATGAGGAATTCTATAAAACCTATAAATCTGTGATAACAGGCTTGCAATTGACATGTGATTGTCTTCTATAGGAACATCAATGATGTCCTATAATGGTGTATCCATCCACGTGGTAGTCCAAAAGTTATGTTTTGAATCCATACTCATAATAAACTTGACTTCATGAGTTATTTTCCTAACAAAATTCTTATGATATGTGCAGATAGTTGATATTGGGTGATATATATATCCATTGAGGAGCCACCCCTTGAATATTTTCAACAAGAAATCAAGGGAATCATTACTCGATATGAGATTCTATATGAATTTCCAAATATGTACAACATTAAAAATCCTAAGGTCATTGATTTCATGGCCTCCAATTTCAACGAGTTTAATGTACTCTTACGATGAAATAGTGACCAAATTCCTCTCATAAAGAGATCATGTCCATATAAAATTTTGTATCATTCCTTGAATCTCCTTCACAAGACCCCATGGCCATTTATAGAGTGAAAAGGAGTAAATAAACATAGAAGGGATCACAGAGTTAACCAGGGACACCCTTGGATCATGAGACATTGATTTCCCTTTCCATTGGGTCATTTGGTTGATAATGCTTATCTGTATAATTTCAAGGTATGGCCACTTTACCATGACATAAATTAAAGGCACACTAAGATAACTAAAAGGAAGTGAGTATCTCTTAATACCAATTCTCCAAGGTGTACTATTTTTTTGTTAATTCCCACATCATAACTAATAAAAATAAAGTATTATCCCAACTTATGAACTGTCAATAAACCTCATCATAATGAGAAAAATCAACATGATAAAAACAACTAAAATTTTTTAGGGATGAACAAACATGAGTATATCATCTTCTTAAAAAAGGTGGAAAGGGACCAAATTTTACCCGCCATATTTTATAATATTATAAATTCCAAGTTGAGATAGCTCTTTGATACATTTTCCCACATAATCTTTAGTAATAGAAAATAGGATCCCTTATATAGGATCACAAAATATCACACCCATGGTGCACTGAAAAAATCGTCTTGGTGTCGCATTAAAAATAATAGATACCATAAAAGTTTCAAAAATGACATTAATAAGATTTATTACTTCCATTAATAATCCACACCTTCTATGGATGTAAAAAATATCTATTTGATTGTATCAAAAGTCATTAATATATAGATATTGAAATCAATGTTTCCATGTTTTGTTGGACTTCATATCTAGTTAACTCCATCCATTGTTGTGTACAAACAGTGCTTATAGCTTCATTCTATGGTTGAAAACTAATTGGTTCTTTAATATACATTCCTAAAATATATCCAATATTTTACTCATAAAGATCATGATAATGAATTTAGGAATCATTTTCCCAAGATCCACTGGTCTAAAATCCTTGATGTCTAACACGTTCTCATTCCTTGTAGTAAAGAAATAATGGTATCATTATCTCCATGCGGCATGGAGAAGTGAATAAAAAACTCCATAATATCTCGAGTACACTAATCATGAAAAATACCCTAGTTGAACATGAAAAACTTGTGGGTGATCCCATTAGGGCCAGGAGAAAATTCCATGTTAATATAGAAGAGGGTAGCCCTGATTTCCACCATGGATGGAACCATCATCATATTTCAGTTATCATGGTCATCAATCCAAGGATTGAAGTGGTAAATTATTTTTTGAGTGATTTCCATTCCATTTCCTAAATAAATCCCATTTAAATACTTCACACCTGCTTGTAAAATATCAATTTCATAGGTGTATTTGTTTCAAATTAATTTTATTACTCCAATTACACCTTTTCCCTTGCTTTATTTTATCACTATATGAATTTGGAGATTCTGTATCCATACATCAGAAATTTCACATTCAATTATGCTTTCTCCAACCTCTCCATCATAATTAGAAGGTCCCAATGTTTATTGTGTTATTTTATTTCCTTCTTAGATGGTGTTCCCTACTCTCGGCTCACTTCAAGACTATGGGAAATTCGATACTCATAATTTTTAATATTAATATCAAATCGGGAGAAAGACAGCTTAATACATTCTCTAAGTTGCCCCATAATATTCATTAGTTCGGCAACGAGACTATGAAAGGGTCTGCCAATTGGAATCAGTTTCTAAGCTTCCATCATTTTCTCCATGCACCAGGTATCACAATCCACCCATTAATTAAATAGAAAGGAATAGGAACTGACCATGATTGATGAATTCATAATTTTATAATGATGAAATTATGATCCAAGTGATTTTGTGGGATAATAAATCGTGGCATTCAAATAATAGATTTCATATCATCCATTTGGATTATACACATATCCATCATAATGTTTTACCTCTCATGCATATTATATCAACTCCATGTGATGTCTACACCCATAATAGGTACCATTACAAGGCCTAAAAATCAATACAGGAGGAAAATTCCAAATAGGCAATGGGTTTGAAATTTTCAACAATTTTTTCTTAAAGCCTTAAAACTGTGTTAAAATCCCCAATAACCATCCATTTCCCATTCATGATGTCAGTACTAGATTTGATCTCTTCTCTTAGTTACCACTTCTTGATATATGATGTATCTAAATATATAATAGATTTAATACATTCACATAATGAAATATTACAAGTGACTGGGACACACTAACCACTTTGGCTGAAGGAGTTGATGTGGAATGACTTATGTTCTGACACCCATATATGATCAATGTTGGAGGCTTGAGAGTTCTTAGAGGTGAATAAATATCCAAGATATTTCTATTTAAATCCATTGAAGTTGATAAATAAAAATTTGGGTTCAACAATAACATTTATTTCACGTTTTTGGGACATGATAAAGTGTCGAAGGGCCCTGGTTGTGGGGTTATTCCCCATACATTGATAGTTCCAATAAAAGATCTTCATTTTTAGTTTTTTTGACCCTTGTGTGGGGGCCTTCACGTTATTCCACATCTTTTATTCTCTTGTTTCCCTTCCCTTTCCCATTTCTCTCCTTCCCCTTTGGTTTTCTCTCCTATTTTCAATTAGGTTTATGGAGAAGAAATTTGTCTCAAAATAAATTCATGTAACTCGAAAAAACACTCGTTTATCCCAGACTATGTTAAAAATGTTTTTAGTATCTATGTATAAAATAATTCATAATAAATGACAAATTATTCTATAAATAGACCATATTTGATATATATAAATGATTATAAATCAAATTGAATAAATTTTTTAAAAATTTAAAAAAAATTAATTGAATATGAGATGTTATAAAAAAACATTAATGTTAATTTTTAAATTATTAAAAATATTTTAATTTAGAAAAATTAAAAAAAAATTATGGAATTAAAATTCAGTATGTTCATATAAGTCCATAAAAATATATATAATCTAATAAATAATGTAACACAATAATTCATTAAATTTACATTTTTTTAATCTTTTTAACATCATTTATTTAATATTATTATTAACTAAATAATTCTTCCATTTTTGTTTATAAAAATTTAATGAACATATATCTTTTCAATAATGTACTATTATATGAACATGAAAAAATTACTTTAACTTGTAAAATAAGGTATATAAAAAACTATGTATATTATTCCAAAAAATAAATCTTTATAAATGTTAAAGGTAAGGAAGGTTCATTTTTCTTTCTTTTCAATACATAACATATTATATGGGTAACGTTCATGAACATGTGCCCCAATAACTAATATAATTATAACCCATAGGTGATATTGTAAAACAATTAGCATAAAATGTCTTTTGGGAATGTTTATAGGTCAGTTTAGGTCTTACGTTTATTGTTTTGTCCCCTATTAAAGATAATTATACCTTAATAAATGCAATTAATTTTCATTACATTGATGAATATTTTTGTTAAAAAATTGTTGATCATATTTTTATATAAATATTATTATTTTTATAACCTTTTATTTACATTTTTCCAAATTCAATTCACATAACTGGAAATATTTATTTTAATGCTAATCATGTAGAAGTGTTGAGAAACAAGGGTTTTATTTTAAAAAGGATCAACAGTTCCTTAAGTATGTATATAGAATATAAATATAAAAATGATTCTAGTGAATTATATTTCATTAATATTTATATATATTTAATTGACCTATATTTAATTTAAAACATATTTAAAATATAATTTAACATTAATAATTATTCAGAAAAAAATGCATATTTCAAATAAAAGTCTATATTTTTCACTATTAATCAAAAATAAAACTCCTAATAAAAAAACCAAAAAAATTACCCTATTATAATTTTTATGTCTTAATTTATAAAATAATTTTTTTTAATCTAAATTTTATAATTGTGTAAGAAAATTGATTAAAAAATTTGTGCGATGTTAAAATGTGGTAAAGTTACTTTTTTAAATATATAAAACTTCTAATTCCTTAAATTATATTTAATCATATTATATGAAAATAAAACTTATTTGATCAATGTCAAAAAAATTCTAAACTAATATAAACATATTATAGTTTGTATTATTAACACCAAGTAATATAAGAACCAGATGATAAATCCCATTTAAAATATAAATATCGATAATATATTATTATTCGATAAGACTCAGCGTTGTCTATAAAGAATGTTATCTATTGGACTTGATTTTTCATGAAACAAAAGACAAACATGGTTTTTCTTGTGATCCATGGTAAATGGTGTAACTAATGTAAAAAAAACTACAAATGATTTTATATTAAATTGATATAATATATTTAATATATTATATGGATGATACATCCTACCCCCATTAAAATAATTTTATCCCACATAATTCATCTTTGTTATCATATGATTAACACTTCATGTTTTAAATTATTCAATCACAAATTTTAAAAGCGTTAATTAAAAATATTATTATGAATTTATAGTCAAAATAATAAAGTTCATTGGATGTTATTAATTATTTGGATTCCACTAAGGCAGAACAACGATTAAAATGGTCTAAAAGCATAAATAATTATATAGGATGATTTATTTAACAAATCACAATCAAGTGAAGGATCAAGGGAATGTTTAGAACCTCAAAAAAACTAATTTGGTGCAGATCAAAAATACCATTAGTTCATCAGGATTGAAGGTACTAGGATAATATTTTTGTATTATCCTTTTACAAGAGTGAAACAACTATCTTACCATCTTGACAATGTGGAAATGAAAAGGAAAAATACTTATGTCACTTATATAATTTCATTCAATAATAACATATTTTTATCAAAATAATGAGGATTCAAAATGATGTTATAATTCATGAAGTATTAAAATATACTTTTAAAGACCGAAAATCCAAAAATGGTATAGTGAAGATATTCTATCTGTATTTATGAAATAACCAAACCCAAAATTGTTAGGGCGTACTAAGATAATTACCAAATATACTAAACCATAAAATGATACACTAATCATAAAAATTCAGTAGTAATTTCCAATTTTCAAAATAACATATTCTATAAATTACTGCAATTAAAATTCCCAAATCCTTTCATTATTAAGTTCGAAACCCAATTATTAGAAGTATTTGATCGTATATTCTTCCAGTATAAATCAATAATTAATCCTTAAATAAAATCTCATATATTTCTGAAATAAACATAATCTTGACCTAAAAAATGGTTATACTATCCAAGTCATAATTTAGTCTTGTTTTAGTGTGCGAAACCTTTATCATCCATATTTTAAGGTTTCCACACCCGCTACCTAGCTGGATAAAACAGTTTATAGAAAATCATAAAGACTTTCCCATTCTTTTTTATAAAACAAGAAATCTAATTTATCTCAATTAATACTTCATTATTATCCTAGGGGATAAAATACCTTATCCAAAAAAACATCAAAAAAACACTTTATTATCTAATCGCTTAAAACCCTTATGTGGTGACTAATCTATTGAAATAATCATCATATATATAATTAATGATCTATGAATTTATCCCAAACACTTTTGATAACCTAAAACGAAACAAATCATAATCTCCAAAGTTATCTAAACTGATCGTTGACACCAACTATAATATCCATAATCCCACACTCACAGAAGTTGTCTTAAAGACATAACATTACAATCTCGACATTTATGATGATAATTATGTCAAAACATTTTCCATAAAAACCATACAAAATAATAAGTAAAACTATGATCACATATAAACTAAGGGACATTTTAGGCAAAATTTTTAGAGAATTAATAAAAACACCAACATAAAAAACAAATATAAACTTGGACACATAACACATCAAAAGTACATTTCTCCAATTTAACCAAATTTTTATTTTGCACAAATAGTTCATCATCCTAATCCTTGTGATATAATATATAGACATAAATCATTCAACATCATTCAATAAATATTAAGGAAACAAAAAATATCTAGAGTGATATAAAACACCTAGTAAGTATAAAAATTATCAATAATAATTAAAAGTCGTCAATAAGAAAAATAATTCATAAGGGAACGATGAAGTTGTAAAAATTTATAAGTGAATCATAAAATTACTCATAATAATTAGTACATGGACCATAAAATATGAAAACATATAAACATTAATATTTATCCATTATAACTAAGATGAGCCATGTGCCATCAATTATGGCCATTTAAAACATTATAAAATCACTGAAATCATAAAGAAACAAATAAATGTATATTAGACCATCATTATACATTTCAATTGAATAAATATAAAAACAACATGGTAGACTTACAAACTTGTCGCTCTTATAAATGGAAAGTTGTATGACCAATTTGCAAACATAATGCTTCAGAAGGCTATCACGAACACACCCATACTTGGTCTATCATCGAAGTAACCATCATTGTTTACCATGTATCAACCCATTAAATGTTTGGCACCCTTAAAAAATCATTAAACAAAAAATCATTGGGTCAACTAATAAAAGCTTGAAAACTAGATTACTATATGGAAACGAAATGTGTTATATAAAAATATATTTGGAATATGCTTAGCCCATGAAGATGAAAGGGGTTCAATAACAATATGATTTAAACATGATTAACCAATTGAATGGTAATGGGTCCTATATCAATATCATTGAATCCTAAATAACCAATGGAATATAAATATGTTAAATAACAATATCATCCAATCATGATTTACTCATGTATAATAAATGGGTAAAATAAAAATCTCTTCGAAACATGATTAACCACTTTAAATGAAATAGGTTAATTAAAAATTTCATTGAAACAAGATTAACCCATCGAAATTAAATGGACTAAATAAAAATATTTTTGAAACATAAGTAACCTAAAGAAAAAAATTCATTTAAATAACAATTTTTATGGAACATGACTAACCCAAAGAAAAAGAATGAGTTAAATAACATTATCTTTGAAACATGAGTAAACCATGGAAAATAAATTGGTTAAATAAACATATATATGGAAAATGATTAACATGTGGAATTTAAATTGGTTAAATAACAATCCCTTTTGTATCATGAGAAACATGTGGAAGATAAATGTAGTGACTATTATGAGAATATCACATTGCTTCGAGGTGGAGGTAGTCCACACATCCACCAACAGTGTTATCATATTTAGAAAGAATGTAACACATAAAATTATTTATTAAATAATAATTAGTGAGGTATTTACACAATATATATATATATATATATATATCATATATATATTATAAAATTATGGTTTCTATTATATTTCACCACCATGATAAGTTCCAAGAGAAAATATAATGGAATCATTTTGTGAGGTTGTAGTTCATATTAAACGAAAAAATATGTTCATTAACCCTGTTATGGATGTTTGTGTAGGTTTTGGTATAAACATGAATATAAAAAATATTATATAAATTAATGACAATATTTTAATTATATAATCATTGAATAAAAATAAAATAGGGTGTGGATAAATAAATACAACATAAATCCAATTTTAATAATGGTATATATTTATGGGGTAACTCTTTCTGGTTTACATAGACGGCTGTTCCAGTAATGATTAATCCCTAATGTGAAGACATGAGGTTTATGTGAGGGTTTTTCCATGATTATTTGTCGAGATTTTGAATGATTCAATATGGAATGAGGGGTTCTATTAAAGGTATGATTGAATTACTTTCTATAATGTAGGGGAGACTTTTTAATTCAAAAATGTATTGGCTATTGTGAGGTCTCCCAGGAGGCATGTTCATACAAAATAGAAAAAATAATGTATTAATGCAATAGTATAGTTTATAAAAATCTCCACCAAATAAATAAAGTTCATTATGAAAATTTTGTCCCTCACTCATTAGATTTCCTTATATTATTCATATTTTTATTTCATTTAGGTACCTATTCATCCAACCTAATTTATATAACCATTAAAAATAAAATAAGGTGAGATTTTTATTAGAAAATATATCCAAATTTAAAAACAAATATGATATAGGTTTTAAAAAAATACCAAGTATGCTGACAAATAATTTTAAAACGTACATATGTAACACAAAAGAAACACTACTTTACATTAGATTTTTCTAAAATTGATTTTAAAATCTGTGATTTAATATGATAATTATAAAAAATAAATAGTTAAAATCATAAAACATGTTTTATATTTATTAAAATTTATAAATCAATTGGAATAATATATGATTTTTAAATTTGAATTCATTTTAAATAAAATAACAGTTTTAATAAAAAATCATTAATCACAATTTTGACATTATTAACATCATCTTAATTTATAATTTTCAAAATAAATTATATAATTGAAATATATTAATCCCATATATGTGTATCATGATAGAATATTGTATAAAAATATTTTAACTTAATAATTCATTAAATTTAGATTCCTTTTAATGTTTTTAGAATCAGTTTTTATTTGAATATTAACTAAATAATACATGAGTTAACATTTATTAAGAATTTAATTTAATTATATCATCTATTAAGATTAATGATAAATTCGGAAGACAAAAAAACTCATTTGAATTTCAAAATATGTTATATAAATAAAATGATTTAGACTCTTCCATAATAAATGTCATTATAAATGATAATGTTAAGTGATTTTCATTTTTGGTTTTTTGTTTAACTTATTATATGGGTAACCTTCATAGAAATGTGTCCCAATTAATAATAAAATTATAACCAATATAGGATATGGTCAAACTATTGGCATCAAATGTCCTTTGGAAACTTTTCTAGGCCCTTTTGGCCCTTAGAAATAATGTTTAGACCCTTATTAAGCTTAATTTACCCTTAATTGATGTATATAATTTTTACTAATTTCACTAATAGTTGTGGACAAAAAAATATATTGTTCTTATTAGAAAATAAATATCACTATAATTATATCATTTTATTCTATTTTTCAAAATTCAATTTATGTAATTGGGAAAATTATGTTTAATTTTAATCCCATAAGATATTGTGAGAAAGTGGGACATTAATGTGAAAATAACCAATAGTTAATTTAATTATTATATGTAAATTAAATATAAAAATGATTAAAATGGCCAATAATATATTAATATGTATATATTTAATTGATTTATTATGACTTTTATTAACGATAAAAATAAAATTTAACATTAATAATTATTTAGATGGAATATATGTTTTTAAATAAAATATAATATATTTAAATATTAGTCATATATTAAAATTTCTCAATAATGTATATAAAATTCACACTAGCTAATTTTTTATTATTTATTTCAAAAATGAACATTATTTTTTCATATAAATGATAATAAATTTTCAAAAATATATTAAAATATTTGTGTTCCATTAAATGGTTTTAAATAACCTTTTATAAATATAAAACCTTTTATGTATAAAATTTGATTTTTATATAAATTTAATAATATAAAATATATTGGATGAATGTAATCTTGATTATAAACACGTGTAAACATAATATACTTAATCATATTCCCACTCTCCAATATAATATATGGTGGATAAAATCCATTTAAAATAATAGTATCTAGAGTTTATTATTATCCAATAATACCCGTCCTTTCCTGTAACACAAGTTACCAAAGAGAATTGATTTTGTGTGGAACATAAGGTAAACACAGTGTTTTGTGTGATGAAATCTAAACTATATATTTCATGTAAAATAATAATTTTTATATTGTTAGAAAAATGGAATGTATATATTTTAGAAAATATCAGTATGTTACAACCTCTCTATGGATACCAAAAATTGGTGCATTACCTCAAATTAGAGCCTCTTTACATGATAATACCACTTGAATTTTTTAGGTGAATATATCCTGAGCTCGATTACCATAAAATTAACAACTGGGACCTACTAGGAGCCCAATCACTCCACCCTTACATGTTCTTTTGGTCATGGACCACTAGGTACACCCAATATTTCCGCATACACGTGGCCCCTTCCAAGGGTCCCACAAACATTACCAAATGGGTAAATTGACTAATTATTGTCCCTAAAGAGCAAAAATGGATATTTATAATTTTTATTTTCCTCATTTATAGTCACCCGAAGAAATAACAATGAAATTTACCCATCCGGATCACTACTCCATTGCGAAAACGCTTAATTGAGGGGTTCTAATCATATAGGCTCCCAAAAATAAATGTGAAACTTATAAATATGTATAATATCCTTTATCATTTTAATCCATTAATATTATTGGTTATTATATTAAACCCCACTTTAGAACACAATATTCTTATTAGGGACTATATATTTCAACTCATGTAGTGCCATGCCACTTAATAATGGGTTACTTTTTTGATGCCAATGTAACAACATGACTACATTGAGAACATATTCTCTTATACGTAACATGGTCATATGGTCTTGTCCATTTTAATAATACTAGTTACACATTAGACATATGGTCCCCTATATGGGGCCAAACCACATGGTTGAATGGGTTATCTAAATATTGAATATCCACATAGGTCAATTCATGTTCTTTCCAAAATGATTTGATCTTACTTACACACACCCTGAGAAACACAAAAATATTCACCCATATTAATCACTTCTCCATGAAAATAACTCCTATCTTTTCAGTTATTATTAGTAGGTCTCTCAAAAAAAATGTTCCACCTTCTTGCATGAGTCACACAATTTAGTCTTTTAACACTTTAACATTTTGTGGGGCCACATAAACCATGAAATACATCATTGGTCCTTGATAATGTTTCTATCCACCAAGGAGAGGATCCACAGTCCAGTACCTCCCACTATAATTCATAAATGAGAGTATTATTCCTTAATATCTTATCCCATTCACCACTAATCAACTACAACTCTCTATATATATTACCCATTTTAAATTCAGAACATGCACTTTAGAAATCACAACTCATATATCACAAATAATAATTCCATACCATAACTCATTTAACATAATCACAATAGTTTAAATTCCCACTTCTAATATTCCATTAAATAAACACATTTAACATTTATAATATTAATAAATCCTTGTTAAATTGTGATGATAATTTTTAAGGTTTCTATCCCACAAAACCCTATATCATTTCATTTACTAAGGTCCTAGTGGACCTTTAAAACCAAATCATGTCTAAAACAGAATTTTAAATTCTCATTTTAAATCAACATTAATATAAACATTAAAACACATGTTTTCCTCTTGGAAAAACTCAATCATTCCCTAGAATTCTTGTTCCTTTTTATCGCAGAAATGGACTAGTAAATCATTTTCAAAACAGGGGAATGAACTCGTAATTTAAAATCATCATTTGAAATAATTAAGGAAAACGACATTCTAAATCAACTTTATGTGAATGCTTCCTTTTAAAAAATTTCACACTTTCAAATAATCTATTTGTCCATTTAATTCTGAAACATGATAAAAATCCAAAACACATCATTCAATAAAATTTAAAGCTGACTATGGAATATCACAAAATCACGAATATAATAGTTTTAATAATCCTATTAATATTTTTCATGTACCCACATAAAATAAAAAACCTATTCAATTTCATAGTTACTATATTTCATTTGTCCTGTAATAATTTATCTATTATTATGGGACTGGGATACCCTAAGTGTAGCCCTTGTTTTGGTCTAAAACAACGATAAACCAAATTGTGGTGTGTAGAGGGTTTCAATTTTCAATCTATGGCCCATTCTCACTTAAATTATTCCAGAACTCATAATAAATAAATGTAAAAACTTAGGACACCCGCAATAATATATATTACAGTAAGACTCTGGGAAAAAGCATCAACACCACATGACTCATTCCCGTAAACAACAAATCTTTTAAAAAATATCCCTTGATTCTAACTAAATTGTCTTCAATTAAAAAGAAAAATAACATCATTGAAAAAAAAGTATTTATGGATTAAGAAAGATATGACAGAACATGTGAAGACTCTTCCCAAAAATGTTGTGAAAGAGAGTTGAAGTCATACCCATATCATCATGTTTTACTAAATGACACTCCAAACATCCATGAATCGATGGAGTGTCATGAATGGGGGATGAGGGGCTATTTTTTGATCACTCAAGCCCATGTGGATTAAATGTAGGAAAAGTTTTGTGAATAATATTTTAATTTTTGGATAGATAAATAAAAAGATTTCGCTATTTAAGGGCCACATATGTTGGCTGCATGGTGGGCCATACAATGCACCAAATGTTTGGGTCCCTATATCAAAGACATGACGTGCTAGAAAGTCTCCAAAAATAACATAATAATTTTTACAAATTGTGATGTGCCCGTACTCTATCCCTTGACTGAGAGGAGGCCCTGGCCTTACCGTTTCCTCTTCCAAGATCACCATTAGTACCATCAATGCCCTAACCATGCCCAAGATAATGTTTAGAATCTTTTCCTCCTATTTCATTCCCAAGACCTTATGACACCCTTAAAACACCCATACACGTGAAAAATTATTCATTATCAATATAAATTATGTAAAAAGAAAACTAAAACAACAACATACCATTGCACAATGTGCAGATCATATAAAGTTGGATTTTATTAAAAAGATACATAATGATTTTGGGTTTCTCATAATGTATTTTTCTATTTATAGTTTTATAATATCTCTTAAGTAACTCATTTATTACATATTGTGTTATTTTTATAGAATTTATATAACTAAATTTCATCATTATTTTAAAGATATTAAGATAAATCTCATGAAATCCATTTTAAAGGACTGATTTGTAAACAATTATAATATACAAAAGATAATTGTAACATAAACCCATTCTATTATAATATTTATTCTTGTAATTATTCATAATAAAACTATAAAATTAAACATATTCATTTATTTGATATTTAACTACATTTTTATTTCAGGGTAAATAAGATTTCTAAATAAAAACATCATTTTTCAAATATTTCATTCTTTAATAAAAAATCTTGTGGAAATTTTTTTCATCTTATCAAATATGTTTTTAGTCTTACATGAGCATATTTAAATTTTCAAAAATATTTTTTTCATTTATTTGAATCCCATGTTTGTGTTATATAATTTAAACTTATTAATTCCCTTTACATGTATATATTTTTATATTAATAGTTCTATTCATAAGAGTGTTAATAGTTAAGATATTTTAACATAATAAAATGAAATTCACTTCCTATTTTTTATACATTATATTATATTCCCCATTTAAAAATTTTAAATTAATTTCACATTAATGAGTGAGTATATTTAATTCCTTAAGAAGTATGTTTTGAGTTTCATATTTTATAATTTTGAATGTGATTTTATTTTCTGAATTTGTTTATTTTTTCAACCATTTACATTTTGTTTATGATAATTATTTTAATTTTATATATTTTATATTTTGAATCAAAATATAACATACATGTCCCAATTAAATTATATTTCATCTATTATGAAATAAATTAACATATGGTTTTTTAGTCGATTCCTCATATTTTTCATAATTATCATATTCTTTATCCCTCATTATCTCAATCATAAAATTATATTTTATATTAATGTACATGTTTTTTAGCTTCCCAGATGAATTCTATATTATTTTGGCTATTTACATAATCATATTCCAATAAATCTATATATTTTTAATACACAGAAATGTAAAGGGTGTTTCTATGAAATATATTACATTTATTTTTAGGGTAATTATTAAAAATCTATTTAATAGATATTTCAAAAAAAATGGTAAATTAATATGAAGGAAAATTGGTTTTGAATTTTTTATTCAATCAATTTATATGATTAACGCATTAAATGTATTTTTTTGATTTTTAGAACCATGAATTATATATCCCATTGATTCATTGTAAGTTCTGATAAGAAAAACTAGTTTGGGTATTTACATTTCCTTATACATTTATTAGTAATATATTGGGCGAGGCCGCCATGGTATGTATATTAATTTTAATGAGGCCTTGTTTTTATGATTATGATATATGATATTATGAATTCTATAACTGTTAAATCAATTATTATTTCTATTTAGCCATTTATGTTGTCATGTTATTAATATATACATCACATAATTATTTTATTTATTAATACGGAAAAAGAATAAAATTAATCAATAAAAAAATAACACTTTCTATATGGGTTAGTGAAGATAAATTATATATAATATGGGACCAACTACTGAATGAAATTAATAGAAGTAACATAAACCATCAGTATAGAAAACAGAATAGATTTCCTATTCTAGGTCCATATCCCCAACTATAGAACCCCTCCTTGTGCACAACACAACATGCAATTACAATTTTTTCCACATTTTCAATCACATGTAGGTCAATATATACCTTAAATATTTATTCTCTATATCACAATTGATTAGGGATGAGTTCCGTTTATGGCTATAGTATTTCATGTAGCACATCACATACCGCCCCGCAGGCATAAAAGGTAAACCTTGCTTGTAGATCATCTCCATTTTTATGTCTAACCAACACACCACCATCGCCCCTCTATAAATCATAATGCAACAAAATATCATCATGATATTAAGTCGTACACCAATATCATATGGATGAATAAAAATATTTTTTTATATGGGTAGTATGGGTGGATAATTATTTGAAGTGTATAAAATTTTATATGGGATAATTAATTCTTCATATAGTGGAAATTAATGACCATTTAATGAGAAAACAACTTGGTTTTTGTGATATATGTTTATCATTATTCTCTAATTCTCTAAAAATAACTATTATTTTATTTTTATGTGCCTGAATTTGTGTTATTGATATTCTAAATATCGATGGTTGGATTTGGGTCACTTGTGTTTTCAAAAAAAGGTTAAATATAATAAGATCTTTAGAATTAGATACGAGTGTATGGGGTCTAGTATGTTATAATTTGTATTATAACATTGTTTAGATAATATTTGTGTTTATGAGGATATTATAAAAGGGTAAAATAAAAGTTTTAGATACTATATTGGGTTAAAAAAAATTAAGGATGATCTTATATTGAAACGTATAAATACTTATTTTGATGTCTTCTGTTATTGGATATTATTGGGACTAGTGATATTTTTGGAAATTTGTATCCACTGCTAGGAATAATATATTACTATGGTATAGATTTCCATTTTTATTTGTATATGGTTTAATTATATGATAAATATATCTAATTATATAAATGGATTAATAGGTATTGTGAATATATATTGAGAAATATTTTTATCAATGTCAATTAAAAAGTAAATTTTTATCAATGTAATTCAGTTTATTTTAGTAATTTATTAACATATTTTAGTGTGAATATATGAATAAGGTATATGTTGATTGTATTGAAATTAGTTTTTTTCTTAGATAGAGATCAATTTAGACTATAAGTGTATATGTCCTCAGGATTTTTCGGTATATAATATAATAATAAATATATGGGTAAACATTCTTATAGTTATTTAGAAATATTGGGATATGGATATTTAGAGGATTAAACATAAGTAAATATGAGGTAAACTAAATGATAATGTATTAAAATGTGATATCTTGATCATTATAATATAACCTACAAACAAATAGGTACATGTTATTATATATGAAATTTTATAGTGGACTATTTCAAAGAGATGTAACAGGACAATGTGGAGAATATCTATATATATAAAGCTAATACTACTCACACCTTTGTTGAAAAATCCATCTGAAACCATTTTGGATTCCGAATATCCATGAGTGATAATATAATTTTTATAGTATTGTAGTTATAATTATTCCATCCATTATTCCATTGATTTCCTTGCTGTATGTGAATTTCACTTTCCATGCACACACTAGGGTCACAAATAATTATTTGATAATATCATTAACCATCTTCTTCATCTAGAAATATTCAACACATTGATGACTCTGAGAATAAGATATTTAATGGAATGTTTTTACCAACTGTTCTATAAAATTAAAAATAGATATTTACAATTTTATCCATAAAGACTGAACCACATCCAAAAAATCCCATTATTACGCATATAAGAAACATCTATATTCATTTTAAGGCATCCAAAAAATGGAGGTTTTCATAAAAAGTGAAATGTTCCAGTTGGGTGACTGTAATTCTAGTGATACGGAGGATCCGTGTAAAACAATTATTAGGATCATATTTAATAAATATAAATATTTTAATGGATTTGGAATGACTGATTGGATCACATGTTCTAATAGTATGACCAATATTTTATATTCATACTTATAGGGGATTATGGTTTTCCAATTTATCCAAATAATGTTTTATCATATCCACCTATGAATTTTTAGAGTGATGATATAAAAGAATTAATATATTAATATCATTAATTAGTACGAAAATATAGTTTTATTTCTTCTAGGGTTATCAAAAATGAGAAATCGATCATTCAATAGTGATGGGTTAGTTGACCAAATTAAGAACACATGGTACACATATTCATTATGGTTATTAAAACTAATACATTAAGAGTTGGGTGTGATTATAAATTGAAATAGACCTCCCAAGAGGGCCTTCCATATAATTTTCTACAAAAAGGGTAAGTAATTGTTTTTTAATCAGGTGATTGATAAACATATGAGACAATTAAGTCTGGGAGCTACTGTGTTTGAATCTACTCTATAGAATAATATGGCATTGATCTGGATTTATTTTATAGGATCCAATGATAACATGCCCTACCATAAATAAAATGAGAAATGGTTTTTGTTTCTTCTTATAAACTTAAATGAAATTATCAGAGGTACAACAATAAATTATATAATATAAGCATGGAGATAAATAGATTATTGAATTTTATGAAATGATTTTATTAAGTGTTCAATTATGAAGCCATTAAGTAAGAATTTGAGTTGGGAATTTCCACTACATACAAATATAGATAAGATAAATTAATGGTGACCGAAATGATAAACTACAACAAGATAAAGGATTTCAGGAAATCATAATTTTCATACTTGAGCTTAAATTGTAATTTGTATTTGAGGATGTCCATAAATTTTTATTTTTCTATGGTGAGCCTCCATATGAATTGAACATTCAAGGAATTGTTGAATGATGTTAGGATTTTTTTACCATGGTATCAAATATTGATTGGTCTTCTATATATCCTCCAATGAATAGAATCCATCTTTATTTCCCTAATTATCCTTATCCAAAAAACATTTTATAAAGGCATTGAGATAAGTATTAAGTGACAATGATCATTTAAAACCCATAAATGAGAAATTTTTTTTGGAATGAATAATATATGGGACAAGGTAAACACTTATATCCATTTAGAGAGGGTTCCCTTTCCATGAATCAAATTACCTTTAAACTACAGAGTGAGTTTATTTATAACATAAAACCATGGGTATACAAAAAAACATAGAGAACCCCTAATATTTTAAAATAATTATTCCTATTAATATACCGAATTCATTAATTATTTCAATTTCATGTCTAGGTGAATTATTTTAAAATGTATAAAAATTAATTTTTCATAATAAATAATTAAATAACAATATTTTTATAGAGATCAAGATTTTTATTCAATAGAATAATGTTTATATTTCCACAATTGATGGATTAAATGATATAATCTGCAAATATTACTTTATAAGGTACAACAAGTCCTCTTATATATTGAACTACATTCAGATCATCCATATCCACTAGTTTAGATGGAAATATATAGAGACAATTTTCAACAACATAGAAAATATTATAAGACAAGTTATCACCATTATTGACCCATATTGAACTGGAAAAGTATCTACATAGATTTATATTGAAGAGAATAATAATATTGGTCAAATTTTATTGATTTATAAATGATTCGATAAAAAATCATTTATCCCAAATCCAATTAAAAATTTGAAAATGAAGTATCAATAAAGGATATATATACCCATTCTCATATAAATATAATAATTAATTAAGCCACATTATAAAGTATTATTATAAAGGTTAACAAATTCATGGGTAGAAAAACAATAATATTTAATGTATCTTTCCCTAATGAAACCAAATTTATTCCTTGAAACAATATTATTTGAGATGGATGCCACAATTATAAGAAGGATTTATTGAATAATATTATATTTATTTTTTATATAAGAAATATAACATAAAATTTGTTTAAAAATGAATCACCTCTATATTGTTCATTGAAAGAAATTGTGAAAGAAAACACTATATCAAAGAGTTTTTATACAAGCTTTTTCTTTAAAAATCATTAATAATCATTTTAGAGTGCATCCCGGAATTTTTGTAAGATGCAATTAGAGATGAAATGATGTACTAAGGAACTCCAAGTTATTATGATGAACATAGAAAACATATTCCCTATATCAATTATATGTTTCGTGGTCTTGGCATTATCATCCATGATTATCAAATTAGGGATAATTTTCATGATGATTATTAAATTTTGGTTATACCCATTAAAGAAACATAGGAAATAGTACAATAGGATATCTTCCAACCATTAATTTTAACTTATGATCTGATACCCCATTTAAAAAAAGCGGGTGATCTATTTTCATTGTTAAATTTCTGAATGTATTTGTAGAATATTTTGTTTTTGTCTCCATATTTGAAATATATGTATCTTAATGATTCCGTAGACATGTTTTCCATCAAGATGTGAAATTTTTTAGGATTATTGGTTACATAAACATCTTATTATGTCTGGAGATAAATTATATTTTTTGTGTCAACGAGTATTCATTTCGAATTTGGCTCAAGAATTTCAATATATCTCACTAATGATTGGATGTTATCTCTACTAAAATAACAGAGTTTCTTCATTGGGTACATTAGAATAAAACCATGAGGTTTTGTGAAATAAAATTTATCAAATGGGTATAATAGTTTATATATTGTTCATTATATGAATAACTAGGTTTTATTCTCATTAAATGAAATATCAATCTATGACTGCATTACACACAACACTGAATTAAAAAGTAATAATTCATATTATTGATGTATTATTATTTAATACAATGGCCATAACCAAACCATTTGAAAATTGGAAATTAATTTGAGAAAGTAACTTTTGAAAATATATGGTTTAAAAACAAATTTTTAATGTACTAATTAATGAAAAAAACAATTAGGAAAAATAATAATTTCTATTTGAATATAAATGCAATTTTTTCGTCAAAAACTATTTTTATGCGCTGAAACATGAATTTCGTAATAAATCAAATAAATCAGTTTTAGTAAATTAAATTAATGAAATTTATATATTATATATTCAATAAAATGTTTAAAAATCATATTTTTTTTAAAAATATGATAAGAATAAATCCAATTGTATGTTATAAACAGTATATTTCTAAATGGTTATTTTTTCATTTAGTAAAATTATTTAAAAATAATGTGTAAATAATTTTATATATTTAACATGATATAATAAAATAATTTTTCAATTTAGAATAAAAAAATATTTTAAGGTGAGTGATTGGGTTTTTTATTAAATGTTTCATTTTTTTGATGAGTAGTGAAAATAGTAAATTTTAATTGAAAATTCATTTTTCATTTAAATTATATAAAAAATTAAATAATATTATAAATTTTTTTTAGTGAATAATATTATCAATTACACATTATATAATTTAATTTAGGTCATTATATTCAAATTCATATTTAAATTTAAAATAAAAATTTTTGTAATATTTTTAATATCTCCTTTTTAAAATACTATTTATCTCGTCGCATTTATTATATTCATTTTTTTGTAAATGATTCTAACTTTTCGAATTGAATTTTTAAATTTGATTCTATATTTTGAATTATAATTATTTATATTTTATAATATGGCCAACATAAATGTTGACCAAAATGAATTATGAAAAAAAGTAAATATTTATTACCATGTTTGAGGTAAAAATTGTTTTATTAGAGGAAAAAGAAAAATATTATGAATAAAAATGACTTATAAACTTTTATAAAAACAATTTTTAGTCATATTATAACCATTTGGGCATAAGAAAGTCGTTGGAGCACAGAATAATTTTCAAAATACAAATTTTTCCCTCTCACCAACTTATTAATGTTCACCCCCCCTAATATCCACATGTTAAAAATATTTTGGTTCCTCCAATAAAAATATAAATTACTTCATAACTTACCTCTCATTATCCTATGTGCTTTATTTATGATATAGGTCATTCCATTTAGAGACTGTAGATAAATCCGATGGTGGAAAAACCAAAAAGAGGTGAAATATTTCAACTATCTTTTTTTGTTTTATTTCATCCACCGCCTATTTCAATTATTCTTGAAAAAATATTATAAAATAACCACAATATATTATATATAACATGGTTTCGTCATTTTATGTTCATTACAAACAAAAATATGTAATTCCATCAAATAGTTTAATAAATCATAGGTCTTGTGTGCAATGCACTTCCAACTCACACGAGATGGCCTTCGTTTTTCCGTTAAAATAATTAAATAGTGGAAAGGTAATGTTTTTATATTTATATTATATATATAATATATTATTATAAATATTAACTATTATATCACACATACCTCTATTCAATCTATTTTTTATGGTCATGATAATGTCGTCCATGTGTATGATGGACTACAGCCCCATAAATATATGTGATTCATTCAATTTTCTCATGGAAGTGTTAATTATGGGTTCAGATATCATATATTACATATATGAAATAAAAATGAATATTTATTATTAATATATAATTTATCTTTTTATCTTTAAATCCAATAATAAAATAGAATCAATTTTTTTGCATTCATTAGTCCAAATGTCTACAAGAACAGATTATTCAAATTTCCATTACAAAATTTTATAGATTACTTTAAATAAATATATAATTAATATATATAACATTTATATAATATTTAAAAAAAATTTATTACTGAAATGTGACCCTGTTAAGTCTACCTAAAATATTTAATTAAAACATATGTAAAAATAAAATCAGTTACTTCCCGAAACGTGACATGAACTTGGGATTGTCAATAAACTGGTAATAAAAAGACAAAATTAAATCATATATTGTATGATATATGTAATTATGGTTATATAATATATTTATAATAAATTTATATTTACCATATAGTGGGTTTTATTTAGTAAAATTTTAGTTTAAAATTATGGAAAGTGATTTCATTATCACTTTTTATCTTCAGTGAGACACATCCGATATTGAGAACAAATTTAATTTATGTATTTTACATACTACCGATGAATGTACAATATGATTATTTTCATGAAAAATAGTTTTACTTTTTTATGAATTTCATGGTCTATATGTCATGAGTATTATGATTTCAGTGATATCAATGTGTTAGGCTTTTTTTCTCAATTTTCAATCGTTGATTTCTATGTTATTTTATACACCTATAACGTTTTATGAGGTGTTTACAATGCCTAATAAAAAAAAATTCAATGAATTTCATTATTTTCATGATATTTTAAGTCAGATAATTTTTTATATTTCATGCTTATTATGATTAGTTTTTAACAAATAAGAAAGAATATTTTTCTACGAGGTAATTTTTTATTGATTAATTATGATTAAGTGTCTGATGATAAAGTCAGATTACCTATCTCACATTAAAATAATTTATTTTACTAATCATTATTTCTTTATGATATTTTCATGTTATATTACAATTATAAAACGATTATAATTAAAATTATTGAGAGAATGATTATAATAAAAACTTGACATTATTTTTCACATTGTTATGAAATCAGTTTTCTTCTAAAACCATTTTTTAATATAAAAAATTTAAAAATTTTAAATGATTTCAAAATGAAATATTTTGTTTAAATGTTTTAACAATTATTTTTTCTTTTTCTATATAATTTCATGATTAATTTTACAAAAATATATGAAAAGAATCCTTATTTTCAACATTTATGGACGGAATAGTATTTCCCCATATCATGATTGCTTAGTGATTTCATGTTTCTCTTAAAAATGTTTAATAATATGTTCAAATATAATTTTTTCATTAAAATTTTGGAAATATATTAATTTCAAATTTATGATTTAAATGTGATATTTACTTTGAAATTTGTTTATGATATATGTGTTTTCAATATGGAATTTATATTTTCCTCCACAAATATTTTAATTAGTTTTTATATAATTCTACTAAATTTTTCCATATTATTTTAAATGAAAATAATATTCAAAAAAGTTTAGGTTCAGAAACTTTTTATGATATAATAGTTGATATTTTTCTCAATAACTTTTTTTAATTCTTTTCAATGTTTCCTTTATTAGTGTTTGTGGTTATTTTCAAGGAAATTAATTTTTAAAATGGTTTTATTTTTTTAAAATGATTTTCAATAAAGATTTAATATACTCGAGATTGTTTTTAAATGATAGATCTGAATCATTTTACATATATGATGAAACCCATTTATATTTGTCATGCCTTTTGGGGATATGATCCAGGGATAAATTTCATTTTATTTTTCATGATGGGTTATGTTTATGATTAAATGATTATTATGAAATACATTTATATTGCATGGGTTGTACAATGATAAGATCTATATGAAACCCGCTACATAGTACATGGGTTATTTTATGATTAAATGAATAAAAAGTTATGAATCCTACCAATTTCTATGGGTTATGATATGATGAAATATTTATGATACCCATTTCATATCATGGCTAATGATATAATTAATTTTTATGAATTTGTGGAAAACCTAAATAGATGTTTCATTATGTGAGGGTTGGAACCCAAAAATCTCTCCAATGGATTAGGTAATGGTTTATTTGTCATGGAATAAAAATGGGAAGAAATTTGATAGGATTGATCAACTATTGGGAACATGTGTGTCCTAAGCCACTTTGGGAAATATTTTTATCCTGATCAACTATGAGAAACATGTTTATTATGATCCTCCATGGGGAAATATTGTGAACTAATCTATAAATGGAAACAAGAGATAAACCCTACACAAATATATAGATAGTCTAGGTTGTTAACCTTGAATTTTGAAAATATTTTCTCTATTTATGATGTTTTCACACTTTTATGAAATGGGTTTATGGTACATGATTGATTTATAATTATTAATCACCCTTATAATCAATGTAATTTGTAATGAAAATGTTTTACACCATGACTCTTGTGTATGATCTAAGAAAGGATGGGTATGAACATTATTAGATATGTCCCTAATCAAAGAACCATATGGTTCTCCTATATCATCATATGAACAAAATTTTATATCACTTATGATTACCCTTTTTGATCATCTTAGTAAAAACATTATTTTTTTTCCATTCCCCGTATTATTTATAGTGTTTTTATATATAATATGACTATGATGTTTACTAAATAGTACTCCTTTGGTGTGAATCATTGAATATATTTGACTAGATTATATGATTGTGTTACATAATTTAGAATACAATAATATATTTTGGGTCTCATGTGTGTTTTGAATTATGTAATGAATAGTTGTCAAAAAAGATGAAAAATCCATTTATGAGAAGCATCTGTTCTATATAGTTATCAAAAATTAAAAGGATTAGTTATCCTTTAGAAACTATGATGAGAAAAATTTAATGAGATCCATGTTTATATTTCTTATGATATTTTTTGGGATGTATTTATGTATAAGTATTTTGATGAGTAAATTTTTTAGAAAATGTGCATTATTTTTGTTAATGGATTCAGTGAGTGTCTTCCATGATATTACGTCCCTCTCTATATACTAGAGGCATATGTGGTTCATAATCAAATATTAAAAGTACGAGACCTTAAATATTTCATAATAATTAGTTAAGACATTAATATTCAATCATTCACATTGAGTCTCTTTTTAGGATTATATTTTGAGAAAATTAAGTGATTAAAATTACATGACAACTGAAATTTTAAAAGAGAAAAATTCTACACAATATCAATTTTTTAAAAACTAATACATTTTAAAATAAAACATGGATTGTTTTTCTTGATAAAAATATTCAGAACATTTATCTTGACTTATTCCATTCCCTTACCCATCCTTTTACCATAAGGAAAACATTTAAAAAAATTGGATTACGAAAAAAAGCTCACTAAGTGATATATAATAAATAATGGAACTATTGGTCCAAGAATATTTTAAACTCATGATAACATTTTAAAAAAATCATAATTTTAACCCATAAAATAAGAACACATTATCTTAGATCATGAAATCATATGATTCATATAAAAAAAGAAATCATAAATCATAAAGGTAACATAAGGCATCCATATATATCAAACAATGTAGTTTTTATGGATACATATAGAGTAACCTTCATGGTAACATTTGGAATACTCATCACATTATATTTCCTAAATATCATTGGTGAAACCAATCTAGGTAACTCCATCGCATTACGCAATTCATTATAGATCTATAACATGATCATATTTAATCATTTTATCACGGAACCAACCATAATAAAAAAAATTCCCATGAATTATAATCATAACACATAAAACAAGAATAACGAAAATTTTACATTTTTAAATTGTAATAACAATATATCATTTCATGATATTGCTATAAAATATTCATTATCAGAACCATTTTAAAAAAAAATTACCCAGAATGGTATTGTGTTGTTTATATGTATTTTAAAACATTATGGCTGGTAGAGGAAGCCAAATATCAAATAATTTCCATGACAGAAGTTATGTCATTGTAATTTTGTATGTTAAATAGATTCATTTTCTAATTATGTAAAATTATTCATATAAAAATATGTTATTATTGGAAACCATTAAATGAAATTAAAATTCAGTGGGGACGATTATACACCTTTTAAAATAAGGTGGTTCATAACATAATTATATGATTCAATGAAAGGAGATTGATACGAAGTCCCTTGCTTTTCATTCAACTCATCACGTACAATCTTAATCATCCTGAATAATAAATTATAGTTCATTGCCAAATTTTTTTAGAACCTTTTTAATTTTTTCTATTCCATTTATACAATTATTTTATTGTTATAACAATTAAATAATTATGTGTGTTCATTTAAGATGTTTTTTCAATATTCAGTACGCCAGTTCAAAAATGAACATGGCATGATATAAATAGTCCATATAATTGAATGTCCCTTTTCTCCAGAATAATAATCATGTAATTATAATAAAATTTATACATAAATTATAATTTAAAATAAAACCATTAATGAAGTTATGAATAATTAAAATTGTCAAAATCATGGAGAGGGTAGGTTGTTTGTATGCATGAGTAACATTTCCATTTTTCAATGATCATTAGAAAAGGATCGTAATTATTATTTTATCTATAAATAATGTTCGTAACATAATTAATATCATATTAATCATATATATAATCTAATATATACAACACAATGGATACATTTAATAAACGGAAATATCATTGCATCGTAGAGGTGATAGTTCACACGTATACAAGAACGATATTATCATTTTTATGTGAACATAAATTAAGAAAATAATTAATATATCATTATTTTATAATTATTAATATGTCTGGAATATCATAGATTAATATAATTTCCATCATTATAACCATTCGTGAGAGATGGTTAGGGATAAAAAAAATTAAATGTGTTCATGGAGGTGATAGTTCAAACGTACGCATAAATGATTTTTTCAATTCCCATTTTTTGATGTAGAGATGGATTTATGTGATTAAATAAAAATAATAAAATATCATTATATTTGGGATACTATATTTATTATATCATAATGGTTGTAGATTATTTATGCTTGTGGAAGAAAAAAATAGGAACACTTAAATAAAAACATTACATTTCTTTCTGATGATCACCTTTCTTAACATATTAACACCAATGAGGTTGGTGTGATGCCTAAAATATGGCCTAAAAATGTGGGAAGGTATGGTTTAATGGGATTTAGAATATATAGGCTGAACCAAATGGTTTTTTATATGTATATAATAGAGGTGAATGGGTACCCTATTATAAGAGAGTGGAGGAAAACTCTTGGAATTTATTAAATTTATTTAATTCATTTTTTATTTCCAATGGGTCAAAAATAATTTAGTTGGAATATAAAATGATTATGTGTCAAAAAATAAACACTAAATGATAATTAGAAAATTTTGAACAGTTTATTAATCATTATCTTTTTTAACACCTTTTAACTCTTACTGTTTTATCAAGTAATTTACATTTTGAGAGTTTAAATAATTACCAAAACATTCCAAATAACAAATTAATGAGTTATTAATTAAAATTATTTTCTTAACTCAGATATTGGGCTGATTATTCTATGTTTATAATTTTTTTAGAATTTAATAATATATCTTATATTTTAGAATCCATATAGTCTCCATTTTTTCAATATTTATTTGTTGACTTTATAAAAGTATCATAAGAACATGATTTAATTGAATAACTGCTAAACCTCATCCCTAACATGTTATTGTCATAACTAAATTATGTTATTTAATGTCTAAAAATTATAGATATATTAGCATGGTGTATATAGATTTTGAATGACTATTTATTGTTGAATTTATCCATAATATAACCTTATATTAGAAATGATTTACTTATTAAATGTATGAGTATGAAATTTTTAACGTATCTTAAAATATAATATAATAAATGCTATATTCTATACGATGTGGGTTTAAAAGGTTATAATTTAGGTATAATGTTGATTTATCCATAATATAACCTTATATTAGAAATGATTTACTTATTAAATGTATGAGTATGAAATTTTTAACGTATCTTAAAATATAATATAATAAATGCTATATTCTATACGATGTAGGTTTAAAAGGTTATAATTTAGGTATATTGTTGATTTATGTGACAAGGTTGTTAAATGAGTTGTTCAAATTTTAAATAAGTTTGTATATATAATTTTATCAAAAATACTAGACTAATGACCTCAATTGGATTTATTGATAATAAAATAATATAATTAATCATTAAAACTAGTTAATAGGATAATTAAACAACATAACTGAATTAGATGAAAAAAATCGAATTAAAATGCATTATTTTAAATTATAAATTAAAATATAATATTTATTATAAAAATACCAAAAATTCATCCAAAATAAATTTTGACTTCCTATATCAAAATAAGAAGATTATTTCATCAAATAGTACTTAAAAACTAGTCCTTTATTGTTTTTTAATATTTGTTCTAATTTTTTAACAACCTTGTTATGTTCCAAACACTTATACAGTTTCCTAAAATATCCTCGCATCGCTTACTCCTACCCTTACGGTGATATCCAACACACATGCTCCTCCCTCTTTGGTAGGGATGGAACCCTCGCCAACCTTAATGGGAGACAATCTTCAATATTTTCTTCACATCTTGATCCCAGATCCCCTTCCGTCTTCCCCTCATATATATCTTTCCCCAATGTTCCTGTAATTTATAATGGTCATGCACAACATATGCTTTTTCATTTTTATTTCATCAAATCTCCAACTTTCCTAAAAAAATATGTTGATCGCATGGTTTACAGACCACCACCCATCGATGGACTCATTCAATTGATTTATCTTGGATATTGGGGATTACAAGAATGTTCTATAGTAGGGATTCTTTATAGTAGAAACATTATTGTCTGATTCTTTTCAGAGGAGATTCTGATTCATGCATGGTATAGTGATATAAACTTCTACGATGAATCCCAATTTTTTCTTTATCTGATAGAGATTTTACATTTATATGAAGAGAGATTCTCCGACCATGGATAATTGGTTATGGTTCCCTAAACATCCACTCACGTTTCAAAATCCATCTTTTATATTAATTCTATGAATCCTTGTTGGTAGATATTTGTGATTAGATATTGTAACCTCTTTTGTGTTTCATCCAATTTCCCCTAAAATTTGTTTCGAATTTGAAATATCGAATGTTCCACCTAATTTCATTTGGATGGAAATTTGTGATGAATTTCAGTACATTCAAGAGGTCCTCTTTGTATCGTGGGTGATTTTTTTCCTCATAAAAGCAATTTTTACATGAATTGAAAGAATATTGATGCATGGGTAAGAATAGTAATTCAAATCATGAAGAAGGACATTGAACAGGTATTATAGGAACAGGTACGATGGTGGTTATACTGACCAGTTCATTTTGTGGTTAATTAGAGGACTTAGAGACAATGCTAATGTGACATATCGTGGATGAGGAGTTGGAAAGATCTTAACACTATAAGTGTATCACAAGAACATTTAGTGTCTAAAGTTGAAACAAAGAAGGTTTTCATACCTAAGGAGACTGAAGGGTTTCAACTGAACCCAATTGTGGTCGATGTCATTAGAACACTACATTGTCACCATAGTTTTAGGAAAGATTCATAGACTATAGTATCTCAACTGAATTTAGTTGTTCGCAATGATGATGTGGTGAGAGTTTATGATGGAGTGAATTCCATGGTGATATCTCCAGAAGGTAAGGATTCTCAGTAGTTGTAGCTTTAGGAAGAGATCACAAATGGTCCATATAGAGTGTTAGGTAATGATGTGGTTTTTTTGAAGTCCATCATGGATGGATTTTGTAGCATACCTAATAGTGGAATTTAGGAGGGTTCCCTAACTGAGTAGGTGGGGCATTGTGTCATAGGCCAGGGATAGATCGAGGTGTCCATAAAAACTAATAACCATTATGTATGTCTGGAGTCCATGTCTTAAGATCATGATAATTTCATTGATGTTAAAATATTAATAAGTATAAAGACTAATGATGATCTACATATCTAGTTTTTAGTAGAAAAATTGGTAGGGAAGCATAGTAAAAGCCTGTAGAATTAATGTAATTAAAAGTGAATGAAATATATTGTGGCTCTATAGGGTGAAACTATACAACACAAAACAAAAATAATGGGCTCAAAGAGTACTAGTACATTTCAAATCCTATGGGGACCGATTTAGTTAAAAAATATATATCAAATATTATAGAATGCTTTCATACTTCTATTATTAATTTTCATGGGAATCTTGGTGGGGTGATGACCCATTCTGGTGAGGTTGGTGAAAGAAAAAAATGGTGCCAAGAATGTATATATAGAGAAATCTGTGGGGCTTCTTGTCTATTCAGAAGAAGAAATGGTGAATGAGTTTCCTAAAATCAATAATACATAATAAGAGGTGGTAAAGATGATTGGTAGGATACATTGAGAGGATATCAATAGTGAACATGCTGCATGGAACAAAAAAATTTGGCCATATACTGATAATGTGTTTTGGTTATGGGAAAATAATTAAAGAGGATTATACTCAAACATGGGATAAGATGGTTGATCATATTGAAGACCTCGTATTTAATGATCTAGATAACATCAATCAATATTAATGTCTAATACCAAAAAATAAAATATCCTAACAAACATAATCTTGAATATATAAGTTCATAACAAAATTATATAATCCTTCAAAATATAATTCATATTTAATCCTCATTGAAAATCTCAAAGTATTCTATAAACCTTGATCATCAAGGGTTCCAAATATACTAACCATTTAAAAATATACCCTTAATCACAAACTCATTTTCTAATCACATGGTTCTCTATTTAAGAAAAAAATATATTTACAAAATATACTTATTGATACTCTATAATAATGTTTGATTAAAAATTAATGTTTATACAAACATTATTCTTTATGTAGACCGGTGTAAGGAAACGTATCCTTGTCTTCCTTCTGTTACGGGTTTATCTGTCACAACATTTTCCAATATGATGAGTTTTCAACCCTCATTAAGGTTTTGTTTTTCTAAATCTATAAAATATATATGAAATTCCAAAATTATAATCCTCTAAAATAACCATAAAATATTTTAAACTCAGATGTTATCCCATACCTTTCATTTTCCATCCCAAAATGTCATAACATAGAATTAACTCTTAAAAAAGATCAAATAAACCATAATTATAATCTCTACCTTTATAATTACGTCCACAAAAGAAAATAGTATTTTTCCTCAAATAATACTTTCACATAAAAACATATATAAAACTAACAAAAAATTCCTTCAAAATGCCTACCATCATCAAAATAGTATTAATACAGCTAAATATTAAACTATCCTACAATCTACCATAACTATCAAATCCCATATACGTAGACCTATTAATCATTATGTGTTAATAATTAAACATTTACCATTTTTTTCCATATTATTCCTTCATATATCATTCATAACATAAAAACACGAATAATATCCTGATATTAAATAATGTCAAAACAAGGGTAATGAAATAATAACTACGTTTATGTTGTCATTTTCAGTGTCCCCATCTTCTCTTGTAATAAAATTTCGTATTTATAAACATATATTTGTATTTTCATGTTGATCCCATTCGTGAACCTTATACATAGAATATTTATTTTCTTAATGACCATAAATCCCATATTTAAAACATTAAATTGATAAATTGGGATGAAATTATATCACGTTCATGGAGTCAATATAATTATTCCTTTTTCCTTGGAATATTATTACTTTATGAACACTATTACCACATCTAAAACAACTTCATTTCCCTTTAAGACATTTTACAAGGTGTTTCCTTCCACATTAGACACACATATGTCATTGAATGTATTTTCAATTATTATCATTATTACATGACCTTCCATTGGGATTCATTTATCTCATATATGATGCATTGGAATAAAAACCACAATTTAAGTCGTTAATCACAACACATGGTAGTTGGTTGAGAATAACCGCAAAATTTCTCCTTAAAACTCCAATTTCTTTTGGTTTAATTTTTAGAGAAATACCACATTTTACATCATATAAACTATTACTTTGGTGCCTACTACATCTAGCCATTTAATAAAACCAACAAGTATAGTGTGACTATATCCATAAAATCATCATATATTATCTTATGAGGAAGAAAAATAATCAGATATACTTATTAATTTTTACTAAAAAACATCCAATAAAACTAAAATAACAATCAATATTTCTAATATTCTATCCATTGTTGTTATATAAAAATTAGTAATTATGCTTAAATAACACCCTAACATCTAACATTATCTAATCCTACATTTTTTGACAATTATAAAGACCCAAACATAAATGTTATATAATCATGTGTTACACCAGAAATATAAATTCAGTAACTTAGAGGATCTTTTATGTTTCTATTTTTATAGAATTAGGTTGTTACATTTATATAACAATTGAAATATTGCATTTAGAAAAGCCTACTCATAGTCCATTTCTTTGTAATGTAAAGAATTATAAAATAAAACAAGAATTATTTTTATTGATAAAAATATTCATCACATTCTTCTTTAATTTGTCCATTATCTTATCCTCCCTTATACAATGTGGAAAATGTTTCAAAAAACGTGGAATGGGAACAAAAATTGTAGTAAGGGATATAAAATATGTAATGAAACCGCTAGTCAATGTAGATTATAAACTCTTGAAAATATTTTTTAAAAAATGATTGTTTTCAAAAATAAAACATAAATTTTTTATAATACCTCATGAAATCGTAATATTCTTGTAAAAATAAATGAAATAGTAATTCATAAATGTAACTTGTGGTATCCATATAATTCTGTCATTATACCTTTCTTAGCTACAATGCGAGTAACCTTCATAGTTATGTTTAGAATACCCATCATAGTATATTACCTAAAAATAATAGAAGAATCCAAAACAGTTAAATTTTTCTCAAAATCCAATGCATTGTATATATATAATGAGCTCAACCACCATAGGTTTATCTCAGATACACCCGTACTCATAAACAATGTACATGAACCATATTCATAACACATAAAACAAGCATAAATGAAAAAATAGCATTTCCAATTTTTTATCACAAGATATATTTTAAAGATTATTATATAATAAATACCTTCTAAAAACCATTTTCATTAGAAAAAATACATGATAATTAAATATGGTATTATTTTTATTTTAAAAACATTATAGCTTTTCATAGGAATCCAAATATCAAAAAATGGATTTGGTAGGAGAAAATTCATTATCACCATATACATTGAAAAGATAACATTTTTCATTTAGTGAAATGATTCATTTAAAAGAATTAATTTTGAAATCCTTTGAATGAAATTAAAAGTAAAATGGGTTTATTTAACAACTTATAATATAAGGTCGTGTATAACTTCAAATATGCCTCAATGAAAGGATATTGATAGGAGGCCCATTGCATTGTGCCTGGATCATCTTGGACAATATTTATCATCCAAAATAATAAAATTTGATTAATTAGATACATGAATTATAGACTTTTTATGGTTTAATGTTCCTATTATGAATTATTATAATTTTATTATATTTACTTCATTATTTGTATTCATTTAAAACATTTTGTTAGTATTTGGTACTTTAGTTCAAATGTGAATTTGTTATGATGTAAATATTTCATGTGTTCCTAAGTAAATTGTCACAAGAATAGTATTAATGGAATAATAATAACATTTATACATCAATTTTAATTTCAAATTATAAAATTATTGAGGGATATGAAAAATGAACAACACTATAATCATAGAGACGATATGTCTTACGTAAAACTAAGAAACGTTTCAATTTTTAAAGGATCGTTATAGGAATAAGGTAAGTAATATATTACCTTTAAATAATGACCATTACATCATTAATATAATTTTAATTATTTAAATTAACCTATATATCATTCAATTGTGTTTTTGAAAATAACAGGTACACATGAATGACATTCTCATTCTTATTTTCTTGAAATGTAATAATGTTAATGATATATTATTATATTATAATGATTAATATGTCACGAATATTACATATAAACATTATTTCATTATTTATAACCATTAATGAGAGATAGTTATATAAAATTAATTATTTTCATTTGATTATGATGACGATGGCGCCTCACATGCCCGACATCAATCCTCTGTAATCAGCCTCGCCCTATTCCGTATCGGATCCTGCTGTCCAGCATCGTGCATTATGTATTCCTAGTACATTAATATATCATAATTTAGTTGGGTCAGATGATTACCAAGGATGTTCTAGGATGTTTATGGGGAGTAGAACAAGGACTCGGAAGGTGAGTCCTATGGAATATCTTTCAAGTTCAGTTCTATCCTCATGTAATGGTGCAAGTTGTGTTAGTCGATGTCGTCTCTTCATAATAATGCATATTTTGGTTCTGATGGTTCATTTTGTTGGTGTTTCATGATATTTATGATGTTTTGTTTTTTTTTTGTTCATTAGAATTTTTTTTCATGTCTTTGATACAGATTTTTTTTTGAATGGTTTTTCTTTGGTTGGTTTGGGACATAGTTGTTCTAATGAAGACTCTCTAGATTTTGGTTCTAATGGAGATGGTGTTATTTATGTTCTAGATAGTTAATGGTTATGAATTATGAAGAAAATAAGGTAGCATTGTGGAGAGGGGGTTTTATGTGGGTCTCACTGGTGTGGTGATTATGGGGAGGCAAATAGAGATATTCGACATTATTGGTGTGCAATTTGAGGCAGTTGTATGACTCAAGATTCATGAGAATCTAGATGGATTATAATGTTGAAATGTGAATTTGAGTTTTTTGGACTTCAAAATAGTATTCTATTTTAAATTGAAGGATTATCACTAATCTAAAGATGAATTTTTAAAATGGAAAAATATTAATTTGGATGGGATTATATCGGTTCGTGGAGGTGATAGTTCATATGTATTCTAGAATGATTAATATTTTTCCTATTCGATAGAAGTGGAGATCGAGTTAATTAATGATACTAACATAATATAATCATACTATATTAAGGATACATTATTTATTATTTAATCATATTTGGAGAATATTTGGAGGAATTCGATGAAAAAATAAAATACAAACACTTAGATAAAAACATTACCTTTCTTTTGGATGGTCACCTATCTTTACACCTTAACACCTATAATGATGGTGTTATGACAAAAATAAGGACTCGAGAATTTGGTTATATATTTGAGAAAGGTAATTCTTATGATATTCTCTAATCCAAAATGGTTTTTTGACATGTACCAAGTATAGACTAATAAGTATTCTTATATAGGAGAGTGGTGACATACTCTTGTAAATTTCTAAAATTATTTAATAATTAAATTAATATAAATATATTTCATATTCCAAATCGATCCAAATTTATTTATTTGGAATATAGGATGATTTTGAGTCAAAATAAAATTATCCAAAAGAAATTATACAATATTGAATATTTTTTTAATCCTTATCATTTTTAACGCCATTTAACTTTAACTTTTTTGTCGAATAATTCATAGTTTGAGATTTAAAATAATTTCCAAAACATGCTAGATGACCAATGAATGAGTATTTAATGAAATATAGAGATATAAATATTCTATTTGGATGAATTTTAGTTTTTTATCAATTTTATAACATTTAAGAAAATATTTTATATTTTAAAATATCATTTTTGTCATTTTTTACACTATTCATTTGATGACTTTTTAAATATATCCTAAAGACATGATTCCATGAAAACCCACATTAAAAAATCCATTTCATTCCACATTTATCCCTAAAATTATTTTATATAATGAAAAGTTCATATTATATTTATTTTAATATTATTAATATCATTTATATGATTCTTTAATTAACAAATCTATTACTATATCGTCATTAGGTCATAACAAAATTTAATAATATAATTTAATAAAATTATAAATAATGTATCATTATATATATACAAATTTTATATTTAAAATAAATATTTATAGTCTAACTGATACATTATATAACCCTATATTAAAAATTATATACTTATTACAAATATGCGTACGTCATTTTTAACTTATCTTTAAATAAAGTATAATAAATGTCATATTGATACCCATGTTTCTTAAGAAGGTTCTAATTTAATCATACGTTTTATTTTGCTCTAAATCTACCAATATAATTAAATTATAACATTTTTTAAGGAAATATTATATTTTTACAATATTATTTTTACATTCAATAACAATATTTATCATTCACCGTGTAAAATAAAATACTAATGTTACTACTAACTAAATATTAAGGTGATCTAATTAGATAATAAATTTCATAATGGTTAAAAATATGCATGTATGTTTTTTAAAATTTAAATCCTGAAGTTGGATAAATTATATTTTATTTTAATCTCGTATATATGGAGTGAAGACGAGTAAAAGAGATGATCAAAATTGTAATAATTTTTAATATCTAGTTTCAATAAAAAAATTATTCTAATGACCTTCATTGGAATAGAAGATAAAATTTAAATCTAACTATTATTTAAAACCAATTAAAATGAAAATAAAAAATTACAAATAAATTAGATAAATATTCATTTTTGAATAAAAATGTAGTATTTTTCAATATTAATTAAAATATTAAATTTATCAAAAATTAGAAAAAAATAAACCGAAATATATATTTATGTCCTTTACCAAAATACGATGTTTAATATATCAAATAAAATATAAAAAATATCCATACTATGGGATTAATATTATTTCTCCATCAAATGGAGTTATGATAACTTTTTAAAATATTAAGTCTTTTTATGATTAAAATTAGATTTTATTCTAATTTTAAGCTTATATAATTTATTGGATGATTTTCAAAAAAATTTAAAAAGAAAATAAAATTTATTTAGTTCTATTAATTCATTCCAAAAAAAATTATATATTATAAGTACGACTAAAAATAAAAAAAATAACAACAAAATATTTTTAGTTTAACTCCATCAGAATTAAATTTTTAAAATGAATAGTTTCAACACAGTGAGAAAAATTCATACCCAGGATTATATGTTATTATAATGTTTAACATATTTTAACATAGGTTGTGATCACACCACCATTTAGTTGAGTTTCCTGACAACAATATCATTAAATAAATAATTTAAACATCTCTCTATAAATCCCATTATATATTATATAATTAATTTTCAGAGATAAATGTATTAGGAAAAGAGGTGGTAGATGATATGGATGTGTATGTTAAATCCCTTTAGTAAATTTTTAGTACTATAATATTTTTAAATTATGTAAGGAAAACAGTCATCGGCAAAATCAATAATTTAAACTTTGTGAGAAGTTCTCATTATGAATTTATGCATGGATGAAATAAAGGAAAAATAATCTCTAACTCTAATAGTAACATTCAAATACATGTTCATATCGGGAAACTAGATTACCATTTGGACCTTCTAAAAAATATCAATTAGGTTCATGATGTGTTAAATGTATCACTCCTAAGAAATTACATATAAGATCTATCACATTTACTGAACACTTAGGTTGTACGGTTGGAGAATTAAATTCCATATAAGGAATGACTGGTAGATATTTCTGAACGAATAAATAAAATTATATAAAAATTGACCACTCACGTGTTCAATGGTTTTTTTTAAACCAACATCATAGGGAAGATATGTAGATACCTAGGAATTTAGTGAGGCATATGTATCCTCAGTTGGTACCAAATTGAAAATTTTTGAGTTAGAATTAAATTTTATAAGGGTTACACCGTTAGCCCTATATTTTTTTTGATTTTTTAACTTATTTTAATGTTATCAATGTTTTGAGTTACACTAAACACATTTATTATATATCATTACAAGAAACTATGAGATTAAAATTTATTAAATGGACAACTGATTTCGAACAAAATGTGTCATTTTATTGAAATATTGTTATTTGATATGAAATATATCTGTTTATTTTTTGAATGGTTAGTATAAAAATGATGAAATAAAATATGATAATATATTATTTAAATAAATAAATGTATATATTAAATTCTTAAGATACTAATTTATAATAAATGAAAATAATTACCATCTGTAAATAGTGGAATGCTTCTTGTAAAAAATTATTTTTATGTGCAAAAACATGTTTTACAAAATAGATTATATATTTTTTGGTTGTAAATTATTTTAAGGTTATTTATTTTAAATATTCAATTAAATTGATGACATTCATTTAATGTGTATTCTCAACATGTGAAAATAATTAATTATATTTTATGCATAAAATATTTTTTTATAAAAAGAAGCCTTGCCACCTTTGGCGCACATATATTGAGACTAATTTTTACACATTTATAAATGAAACATGAGAAAATAGAAATATTTTTTCAAATTAGAATACTAAAGATATATTATTTTGAATTGTGGGATTTTTCAGAAATGTTTCCGTTATTGATGAATATAGAAAATACAAAATTTTAATTGAAAAAATAATTTTTTAAATTATTTCTAAAGTAAAGTAAAATTTTAAATATCTAATATAGTAAATAGTTTTAAATTATAAATCAATTATATAAAATTAGGTCATTGAAATAAATTTATGATTTGATATTTATATGAAAACATTATTTTCTTTGAGCATTTTTTTCATTAAAAACATAAATCATTGTCACTTATATGTGCTTAATTATAAAATTAAATATGTCACATTAGTGAAATGATATAAATAAAATGGATTAAATATTAATAATCAGAAAATTTTTTAATGTGTATTATGTTTAATTGAAATTTTTACTAAAAATAATAGTGAAACTAGAAAAATGTAATATCTTTGGTTAAAGAGAAAATTGGTTTACATTGGGGTAAGACAATAAATATAAGGGTAAATATGGCCTCTAAAAAATTATATAAACAATTATATGACCTTACATAATACTTTAATATTCTATACTTATATTCTGATATTTTTTTATGCTTTTTACATATAAAAATATTATAGAACTCAATTAATTTTTACATACAAAGTGTGACATCTACCCCGCTTATAAGAGGCTGCCCATCTCGTCTATTTCTTCAAAAATTCAAACAAATTTGTTCAAAAAATACCTTCCCAAATAATGGGATAACTGACATCCCATCATCCTTGAGGAATTATTTTTGATATATATCCATCCATGTAAGGATTTTAGTGCAATCCTTTGGAGGACACCCAAAATATGAAATGCCCTTTAGAATGTGTTTTTGTTTTTATCTTCCACGAATAAAACAATTATTATAATAGAATTATTATATAATAACATGATTATATTAAATTTAATGAGATTTTATTACTATAATGTCATGACCTAAAACCAACAACAAATCCATCAAATTGTTTATTAAATCATCATTTATATCTATGATGAACTATAACCTCATTAATCCATTACATTTTATTTTTCCAATACAATCTATAAAATATTAAAATAGTTATTTATTTATTATTTAAGTTTGATATTAAATATATTATTATTATTCAAATTGTATTAAATATATAACATAATTATTTTCAATTTTGGGTACATGATAATGTCATTCGTGTGTACAGAGGACTACCACCTCATGAAGTGATGTGAAATGTTCACACATTACTTGAAAGATATTAATGATGGTTTATATAAAAGACCAGATCCTATTAGAATGGGGATAGTCAATTATGATATTATACTGGAATTAAGGACAAGGAATTACATCCCAAATGAGTGATATTTAGCCATTTTTAAAAACTAGATACGTACAAAGATAAAACATTACAATTGATGACATAAAATAAAACATAGAAATTCTTTTGAGAACAACATTATTCTTTTATATCATCCCTTTATATAATTAATAATAAACCAATTTAGATCCATGGGAAAATAATATATAATAATTTTGTATGATCAAATGTTCATTAATGGTAAATTATAACAAAAGAATTAATATAAAATAAATAGTTATAGTAGAAAGTCATATAATTAAAAATATTTCCATTTTATAAAAAACATGCACGTAATATTGCTAGAATAAAATATGATAATGTCTTTCAACCAAAATATTCATATAATTTGGAAAACATAACCACGTATATTCTTCTAATCATCTTATCACATCTAAATAAAAACTCATCTCATATTGAAGTCATTTAAAGGGCCAAGCATCTAAAATTCCCCGTCAAGAATTAATCCAAGACATTATACATAAATGGGTATTAATTAAGACAATACCCAAACTAGTGTTTCTAATGCTTTCGACAGGTCTTGTATCTGATTGTTGAGGAGGAAATTTTGTTGTTTCCCTGAATTCCCACTTTCTAAAGGAAGGAGACATCTGTCACTTATTCAGGGACATTTTCTCCATCGAAATGGAATTATGGGATGTCTGTCTCTCCTTCGGTGGATTCCACCATGGATCATGATACCTAATCCGAGTCTCCATTATAGACATAAGACATTGTTCGTGAAACTCTTCCTGGTGCCTTGTCTTTATGGATGATCGTTAATTACATTGCTTATTTCATGACATTCTAAGGGGTCAAGTCATAGCAGCAACCTGCAGTCGGGGGTGTTGTCATGTTGGGCATCACTATCGTGTTTGAACACTGTAAAACTGGCAGATATATGTTTATTAACCTTATGATATGGATTCTCGTGGCTGTTTAATCAAGTGGAATCCCATTTTGAATGCGGGGAATTATATTCCATAGGCATGTCTCTGATATTTTCCTCATCTTCCCATGTTTAACATAGGGTATGCCACGAGTTTAACATCTAGATGAGATGGATCAGACTGATTCGAACACTGGTTGGAGTGGATCATTAGTGTGAAACCCCTGGAGGGAACACTGATGATGGGACTAACGTTTTTCACTTACACTATTACTTCTAGAAATATCGAGAAAGTGGGTGGCATGATTTTCACTAAGATGTGGCGGCCTGGGTAAGAATCATGATTGGTGATGGAGATTTGAAGGAGGTGGTGGGGGAATGAGATTGATCCATCATTAAGGTGATAGAAGTCTTGGTCTTGAGCCTTTAATAGACTTTCTACATATCCCTGTGGAATGAAATCAATGTCTGTGTAGTTCGTGGTGGTATGTGACAAAAGAGGAGGAGACTAGTGAGAATGGATGATTGGATGGGATCTGGTTGAAGTAGAACCTCCATGTTGGTGTATAACCTTTCCAAAAATCAGAGTCTTGAGGGAGAGAACAATATGAGACATGGGTGATGGGCTTGAGCCTTATAAAGGCTCCCTACATATCCCCATGGAAGGGAATAAAAGTCTATATAGTTCAGGATGCGGGTATAGTATCAGGGTGTACGCAAAGGACAGTTACCCAACAGTATATTGGGGCTTCTACGTGGTCAGCCATTTGGGTTGGTATGACACCATGGGCGCGGACCAGAGATGTGGGTCCTAGTGAATGTGACAACAACGACATACCTCTAAATGGCGATCACAATGTCTTACTACTGGATAGAGATCACAATGGATTACCATCGATTTGGGAATGAAATGGATTATCGTCATTTGGGTTATCAAAACAGATTACTACTATTTGGGATTGAACCATTGGAAGACTTCCTATATACCCTGCTGCGGAGATAGAGATCAAACTCATGTAGTTTAAATGGGTAGAGTTTAATGTCTTGCAGAACAAAAAGGGGGTTTATAGTTTAACGGCATGCAGGACGGATGTAAACTGACAAGAAGTGTTCGGGACCAGTGGGTGTTGACTTGAACCTTAGAGAGGCTTCCTACATACCTTTTATTAGCATGGTTCAAAGAACACATAGTGCTGGATAGGGAATGCAATTTAATGTCAAGTAGGAGAAAGGTGAATTGACGTGATGGCGGTGCAGATCAAGTAAGTTTTAGAATGAACCTTAGGGAGGGTTCTTATGTACCAACTATTGGAAAGGATAAATGTATACATAGATTAGTATTGTCTGGTGAATCTATGTGAGGGGGCCGGGACCAATAGTTGATGGTCATGAACTTCAGATAGGATTCCTACATACCTTTCCTTGGAAATGGTCAATGTCCACATATTTCAAGATGGTGTTTGGGGCTTACATGATAAGGTGGCCCAGGGAGGATGTCTTGACCGAAGCTTACTCTAAGCCCCTGTGAGTCGTGCTCGGTGTGAGAAACTAGAGGAAGAAAAGTACCGACAAACAAATTGTGAAAGTTGTGTCCATGGAAGGTGGAGTGGGGCTTAAATATGGATAACATTCTAAAGAGGAAGCATGGGCTTATGCATTGTTAGCATCCCAGAGAAGAAACATGGTCTTATGAATGGTTAACGGATCATGGATATGAATATTATGACATACTCCAAGATGGAGGCCCCGTGGTGATAAAGCGTAGACGAAGAGGAACATGATTTTCAGGTTCCATGTACTCATCTCTCCTCTTAGTCCTTGCTACCGAGGAAGAGATTATGATTAGGGTTGGTACCTCCCACAAGTAATCAATGGGGATTACACCAATTTGGTTTCCCTTCCACATAGATAGGAACTTCTCTAGTAAATAGGATCTCATTCCATGTGAGGAAGATTTCACTCCTGTGGTGACTAGTGTGGGTAAATAATGTCTGATATGGGGAAGCCTGCGTAGAAGGCACAAGGTGATTTCATAGTTTAACATAATGTGTTGAGGATGATGGCGCTTGGCAGTTTAATGAGTTATAGCTTGGATGACGCATCATCAATCCACTCTCCAAGGACATACATAATTGATACCTGCCTTCCCTTGGGGAAGGGAAGGAATCTGTAATGCCATGGCGAGGGCGTGTCGTGAAGTGATCCATTGGGGGGGGAACACGTTAGCATGGCTATGTGAAGAAGAAATATCCATTAGTGTGCCTTTACCGAGAAGAATAAGGCTATGGAAAAAATGTGAAGCACCACCTAATGGACCTAAAAATCACTTGGTATAAAACTGTAGGGTCATAAAAGAGAAGGTTTGGTGGAGCAACGAGGTTCATAGGAAGAGGCCTCATGATGATCTGGCGCTCCAAGAATTGGAGGGGCATCACGAAGGGGTATTCTTCACGAAGTGAGGGGTCCTATCCAAGGAATAGGGTATAAGAGAATATGGAAGATTCTTTGAAAATGGAAAAGGCATCTGTGGAGTAGTGCTTGGTGAAGTTAGGGTTCCCTCTGATGCATAGCACTGCAAAGCAGTGTGATCCACGAAGCACAATTACCCTACCTTAGCTTGTGTGTAACTTGAGAATGGAAGATACTTCATTAAACATAAGTGATAAATGAATACATGTGTCCCCTTGGAGATCACATTTCTTCACGATGGCTCGTGGGCTCTACAATTGGCATCCCTATTGAAGAGGGGTGGGATTTATGCCAAAGTAATTTCACTTCGTGATTCTCAAGTACCATGAAGAGATATTTTTTCACAAAGAAAAAATTGCTTCATGATATGATAATGGAGAATGAGAATGGTTGAAGGATCCAACCTTTGGCTTCGAAGGAAGCCCAGTATTTATAGGCACGGCGTTGTACGAAGAAGGGACCCCTCATCATGAAACCACATGGAACTTTCGTATAACCACAGAGCCACTCAACTAGATGCTTCGCGGAATCTTCACAAACGTCAATCAGATCATAGAGCCTCCAACCTATTTGTTTCATAGCGAATTCACAAACATCAACCAAATCCTAGATCCTCCCGCCTCTATAATTTATGGAGGATTTATGAATGGCCGTCGGATCATGGACCGTACTGCCTCTTTTCTTCACTATATCTTTGCAATAGAGGTAGCATCATGATAACCACTGTGTTTTGGGGCTCTGTGAACCCGCTTCACAGGGCATCCTCACTAGAGTTACTTTCCTCTTTCGATTGTCTTTTCCTCGGCACATATTTTGGCACAAAAAAATACCCCCCCTCTTCAGACATCGTGACACAAAGAAAACAACTGTCTATGTACGATAGTTAATCGTCAAATATTTTTGGCGAATCGCCATGCAGGCTCGCGAATATCATTCATGATACGTAGAGGTAATGTACAAGCCAAGAGCTCCGTGAAGATCTCCATGGATGAATTCTCTACAATTCATAAGGGTTCATTGACTATAAATTGGGGGAGGATGACTTATATTTTGTCCCTAATCACCTCTTATTTTGGAGATTTATTCTTTCGATTCATGAAGCTTTGCATACTCCATGATTTCTCCCTGCGAATCGAGATTTTGGCTTCGTGGTGCATAGAGAGTCTTCAAATATATGTGGGTGCACTCTGCGGCATGTGTCTTCTAGGTCGGGTCAGGGATCTGTGACTTCAGGTTGGGACCAAGCTCCACAGATGATATCCATGAATGATCTCTGCGAATTAGCTTCGCAAACAAGAACAAAAAGTTTCAAATTTCTAAAATCCGAATGGCTCACTCAGAATCTATTAGGGGGGTTCATGGGCAAGAATCACTGAGGAAGGAGGCAGATAATATCTCCGGAATCAAGGAATTTATTCGAAGACATTCAAATAATGATTTGTTGGTAGTCATACTGTTACAGGGACTGATGAAATACCCACTATACATAAGGCATCCTCTATATGTATTTGACATGAGGGATGGCATTTTCATTCTAGATGCAATCATCGACAATCTGGTTTACTAGTTCAGGAGCACATCGTGATATTGCCAGTGGTTCAGGGAATCTTTTAGCCATACGTGGGAGGATTTCACACATGTCAATGCTGAAATCCTATAAAAGAATGTGAATAATGTTAACGATAAAAGAATTGCATCCAGATAAATATCCCTCCTCTGTACAAAAATATTCTGAAGGCACCATAGGAATCCCAGAGAAGGTGTGGACCGACGAGTGGGATCTATGCCAGGTTGAAAACTTTACGACCAATTAGGTCTGGGCCTAGAGGGTAGGTGCCTCCTGTAAAGTGTCAACGGTAGATCTATGGTGAGTGGGCCTATATGAGGCAGCTTGGGCCTCTCAATTCTAAATCTATCATCCAAAGTAGTCGATGCCAGAGTTTCTGAGTAGATGGCTGTCGAGGACCAACACCTTCCATTTGAACGATGGAGAGGCCGAAATCATCACATGAGACTTGCACATGATTTTGGGGGTACCATTACTGGGGGAGCGTTATGATGACTACCTCCCCATTGCATGATCATGGGAGGATTTAGAGCAGATGTGTGAAGTCTCGTGTTACTGAACACGGTTAAAATACGAATGTTTTTTGAATTTGTTTTCAGTTTATCAACGGGTCATTTTTTAAATCGAGCCTTTTGAATTTTATTCCAAGTGTTAGAACACCTAATGGTGTCATTTTTGGACTTGTGTAATTACCTAATAATTTTTCCAGGTGTCCTGATGAGTCTTGGGAACACCGATTTTAGAGTAGTCTACTTTGATGGATCTACACAAGCATCACACAGTTGTGTTCCAACCCGTTCAGATTACCCTGTTTATGAAATTATTTATTTTAGTTAAATAATATTATATGAGAGTTTTTAATTAATTAAAAGAAGGTTTTAATAATAAAAAAGGAAGTTATTATTATTTTTATTATTATGGTTGTTTAATTAAATTAATGTTACAGAATTAATTAAATGACAATTAAAAAATTAATGTAGATTATGGGTTTATCGAAGAACCATTTAATTTAAATGAAGAGTTTTATAATTATTAATGGACAATTTTTTATTAAATGTATAAATTTTCTAATACAAATAATGTATTTATTATTATTATGGTGTCATAAATCATTTTTATGCGTTGATATTTTAATTGAATGTTAAAGGAGTATATTATTTATGAGAATTTAATTACGCTTTTGATCTTTTCAAAGAAACATTTAATTAAATGGGGAGTTTCATATTTAATGAATCGTTTTTATTAAATAGTGGTGTAGGGTTTATCAAAAGTTTAAAAAATAATAATAATTAGATTATTATTATTTAAGTTTTATGAATGTAATAATTATTTTTATCATGATAATTAAATTATGGATTATGGGATGGAGTTTTTATCATATTAATGATATTGTAATAAATTGGGAGTTCAAAAATTAATTATGAAATTCTTATTAATATAATAATGAATGAAGAAGCCTTTTTATTTAAATGGGGTGCAACATTTATGCTAAATGATTTTTATTTTATGTTTAATGAGGTATAATATTGATGTGAAATTAATGATGGTTTTGGGTATCTCAAAGAAACTTCTAATTAAATAACGAGTTTCATAATTAATAAAGAAGTTTTTTTATTTAATTTTAGGTGTTGGGTTTTATCTAGGGTTGAATAAAACTAAAAATAATAATGAAATTATTATTATTATGGTTTTATGAGTGGTTGTTATTATTATTATGAATAATAATATTGGATTTTTTTGGGGTTTCCATTAATTAAATTAAAGTTCAATAATAATTTAATTAATCTCTATGAAGCGGAGGTATTTATTTAATTAATTCATGTTGAGATAAGGAATTTAATAATGATGATCTGGGCGTTATCAAAGAAGATTAATTTTAAATGGTTACAATAAATAATGATTAAATGTGGAGTTGGGTTTAATTTAGTTAAACCATTTTAAATATAGATATGAGGTTGGGAACAGGTAGTCAAATGTTGTGGGTCAACTGTGTGGTTATACGGTTTTTAAAATGTTTTATTTTTATTTTTTTAAAATAAAATAAATATTTAGCAATAAAAATGATAAGGATATTATTATTATTGTACTAATATGACTGGATGATTAATGATGATTTTAATAATTAATTGTTAAACATTTATTTAAATGTTATTTACTAAAGTAACATTATATTAAATGAGAATAATAAAAGTTATTATTATATTAAGTCTATTAGTTTAACATGGGTGTAGTTGATAATTGGGGGAGAGAACATGATGGAGGCACACCACCTTATTGGAGGAACATCAAAAATGCACCAGGCCCCTCCATTGAGGCTTGTTACACTCCCCTCGACGGCACCTCTTTGCGCGATCGAATCATCCCAGTGTCTTCTCTAATATTGTTAGTCTCGGTGAGGTTAGTCCATCTGCATTTGTTTTTCGATTCGCATTGGCCTTTTGGATCCTCTCACGCCCTGTTTTCTATTCCAAAATCCTATGGTTCGGGTTTTATTGGGTTTCCTTGTTTCTTCGGTTCTAGGGATGTACAAGGGGCTCCTCTAGACACTTTAGACGTTATTCCTGCGTCTTCCGACAAAGGCGAGATGGATGGTTTCGTTATCTCTTTCTTGTTAGGTTTTAGGTAAGGTTATATAATTGTGGTATTGTTTCGCATCATTCTATTAAGTGTTTGATAATTTTAATGAGTTCACGGTAACTAGTTAGAGGTGTGTTGGTACTTACTGAATTGATTCTAAGTAGCTATTTAATATTTTGAATTTTATTTATATTTTTTCATAATTTGCGTGACAATATATAAGGTGTGTGCGGACGTGCGATTACAGACCAATTGTGGACTGGTTGCCACCAGGTATATTAAAGCACTTCAGATTTAAAATGGTGCCACCCTCATGTAGGCTCCCAAATCCTTAACACTTTATTTAATAATTATAGCTTCTATAAATAAATTTGGAATGTTAGTTTCCTTGATTTTGATATGTTGATGCATGACACTTTTGATTTTATTCACTGATGCATCCCACATGAGATAGATGAGGACTTTAACATGTGTTGATTATAATCATGTTGTGCTAAGTTGGTTAATGTGATATGATTAAATAGTTAAAATATTTGAACGGGTAGAATGGGTAATAGGGTATTAAATTTTATAATTAATTATCATGTCATGAGTTGGAATAAAATATTTTGTTATTACTGATTATTAAGAATATTGAATTTCTGAAATGTAAAGAATATAAATTTGAAACTAGTAATAACTAATGTATGGATTAATTATTACATGATAAATGGAAAATGTATAATTAATTTATGTTTGGTTAAAGAGAAAATAATTAATTAATTAATTGTTTAATTAATTAATTTGAATGAATTAAATTAAGAATGTGAATTAATTACTTGTTACGACTGTTGGCCATGGGTACCTTCTGATGCATGTTAGATATCCATGCATTAATTTGTCTTGGATGGAGTTATTTTATATTATGATATGATGTTTTAGAGGGTTTCAAAATATATGGGCTTTGTTCAGCATGTTTTGTGATTATTAATAAGTGCATGTTAATAGTTAAATTCTGTTGATGAATCGCTATTTGAGTGGATGGTTTAATACTTGTTAATGAATTTGGGTAAATAAATCTTGAGTTAATTATTTATTTGGATTTCTAAGAATAATTCATTGTAAATTAATTGCTTACTATTGAGATTTTGAATGGTTAATTAATGGATGACTTTTGACGGGAAATTTATGTTGTTAATTAGTTATTGAATTAATTAAGAGATTGGATTTATTAATTTAAGAATTAATTATTGGATGGTAGTGGGTGTTAGACATGGGTTTCAACACCAATGATAAAAATATGTGTATTATTGATAAACGGGTTGTGAGACAGGGACTGATGCTCCAAATACTCATGGGGTGGTAGACATGGTGTTCTACACCCAGCTTTCAAGATAATACTCTTTTAGGGGTCAGGGACTGATGCTCCATATACCCATGTGTTGTGAGACAATGACAGACACTCCAAATACTCACAAGGGTGATAGACATGATGTTCTACACCCATTAATTGACAATGGTATGTGGGTCCAATTGGTCTTACATGAAATGAATTAATTGGTTAATGAAAACTATTGTGACATTATGATTTGTGAATTGAATATGAGAAAGTGTTCATACTTATCATTGAATTGGGTAAATCACTATTAGTGAACAGACCCAAGAGTGAATCTCTATTTTATTAGTGGACAGACTCAGATATAATATGTGAAAAAATAAATTGAATATCTTATGATGCGTTATCCATACCAAAACACATGCTTGGATTTTGTCTTAACATTGATTACTTATATGGTATTTATAGACATCTGGGGTAAGTGACTTATACAAGGAATGTCGGGCACAATCCATATCACGAGAATTATGTAGTTTAATGAGTATTGTATAATTGATAAATTAAAATGATTATGTAATGACTATTGTGTATGCATGAAAAATTTATAATAGAGGTTCAGACACGAGCTGAGAGGTGAAGCATGTACATGGGTATATAGTTACAGTATACTTCTTACCTTAATTATGCATGCTTGAACTGTTTAAATTATTTATTGAATGTTAGGACTTGGGTTAGACACTGGTGGTCCCCTCCTACTTAGATTGTAATCTCACACCCTAATCGGGCCTCCATTGCACTGGGGTACCCTATAGATTCTATTTGGTTGTATTATTGTGTTGTTTCCATTTACTTGGATGATAGGAGAAAAGGATCTAGCGGAAGCCCAGGATGCTCGAGGAGACTGCCCTTGGGTCTTAGAGTCATTTCATATTTATTTTTGCAATTGAATGTTCATAAAGTTGTTTTGTTCGCTGCTATCCATTTTTATATCATTAACATGCCATACATTCACTTGTTGTATAATTGGAATTGTCTATTTGTTTGTACAAGATTTATAAAACATGACTTTCACTACATTACCATTTATTAGACTACATCCTCTAATTATTTTCATTGTTTGTTTTTTACTCTTATATACCATTGTGAAACTATGATAAAAGGGTATAGTCTTCCCACAGACTATCCTTAGACCCTCGCTGCTAGTCGGCAGCCTTTGGCATACGGGGAGACACGCTTGAGGTCATTTAGAGACCGATTCATCCACCGGTTCAGGGGTGAGCCAGGTCAGGACGTTACAAAGTGGTATTAGTGGTTTTCTTTTCCTTCGTCTTACTGTTTTGGGGTTGGTAGATGGGAGACTATGAATGTATCGGTGCTTCGGTTAATAGTTGTGCTTGGGAATGAACACCCCATGTATGGGAAATGACCATGTAGTCAGTGATGGTAATTGATGTCTCTACTATTAGAGATTACAGGTGATATGATTTCACCTTGAGTGACTTGGGTATTTTCCACAGTTTATTGAATTTGTGATTTTTGAAAAAAAATAATTTTCTTGGCCTGATATGGAATGGGCGTTTCATAGATGCATAATCTTAGTCACTTAGAGATTCAAATTTCATGCATATAACATGCCATGTAGTTGCATTAGTAGGATGCCTGTTAATTTGGATTATGTTCCTTGGGTGAAATGCCATGTTTTGATCTTCTTTAGAATGACTCTCTAGATTGCAGGTTTTGGTGATAGATTAAACATGCTTGAGCAATTATATTCCATACTGCCTTAGTTATTAGCATGTTTTTTTTGTTCCATGTTTCTTGGTTATAGAATATTTTTTTTGTTACTTATTATGCTAACATGCTATTGATGTTTTGATATATTAACGGGTTGCTAAAGTGAAAATGTTAAATGAATGTTGATTGTGATAAATGGGAGACAACTGCCATAAGATAAGGTGTATGGGCGCCTTATCGATTGGTAGATGTCCACCCACATAACTAAACCATATAACCATATTATGTTTTGAAAATGGTTATGAATGTAATACTGCTGAGTTTTGATTTTAATGAACCATTGTGGGGTTTCTTTTGAATAACACGGATTAATTAAATGAGACCTTTGGAGGTTACCTTTTTGGTAAAAGATTTTTAGATTCTAAATTTCCTGATTATATTTGAATAACACTGATTGTTATATGGTAAAGATGATGTTTGTGATAGCATGCATTTTTTCATAGGGAATTGTTTTGAAAACAAATTCACTTGTTGTGTAGATGTACTTGTGTGTATGTTGAAATTCATTCAAATTAAAAGTGGTTTAATTAAATTAATTAAAATTCCTAAAAATAAAAAGGGCTTTTAGAACCTTGTGATTTCAATTTTCTCTGACAAAGGGATAGGGTCAGTTTTTATGTTTCGTAAGGGGAATCTTGTGGTAGGTAGTATCCTTAGAATGTTCTAGGCCATTAAAGTATGTTCCTCCCAATACTAGGGAGGACTTCTTGGTAATCGAGTATTATGGAACGATGATAGGTCTATGCTATGACTTTTATGATGAATGTTTGACATGTTGATCATGGTTCGAGGAATGTCACACGCATGCATTAATTGAGTAATTGCTTTGTTTTTTTTAAGGAATATACATAATTATATTTTGTTCATTGTTATCCATTTTTTATATCATTGACATTCCATGCATGCATCTGTTGTATAATTTCTGTGGTCCATTTATTTTTATAAGATCTATAATATCTACCTTCCACATATTTATCATTTATTAGACTACTTAGACTATTTATTTCGATTGTTTATTGTTTAATCTGATATACCGATGTGCAACTCTTATAAGAGGGAATAGTTTCCCCACTAACAATCCTTAGACCCTCACTACTAGTCAGAAGACTTTGGCGTACGGGGATACATGCTTGACGTCATGCGGAGACCGGTTCGGCCTCCGGTTTAGGGGTGATCCGGGTCAGGATGTTACAAGATGTCACTGCTAGCGAGGACATTAATAAACTTGGTGAAGGGTGAGTACAAGGAGTCGGTGTGAGACGTTCACTTCAAGGAGTTGTTAAATATGTTTTTGAACATCCTGGAATATGGGAAATTATTTATTAGGTCTCATAACTACCTGAATGGGTCCAATGAGGAAAATAGAACACATACTGATTACTCTTGGAGGATAACCAGTGGAAATACTAGGGGTTCGGTGTCAGTCCCGAGCAGTAACCAGTGGTGAGGTTGGCTGCATTCATTACAACACTTATTTCTGGTTGGATTCTGTTGGTGAGGGACACAACCATGGGCGTGTGACAGATCACATTTATCATGGCGTCCATGTTGGCGACATGGATATCGGTCCACCTCGGGATCTTGATTATTGTAAAGTTGTATAAGATTATGTGTTATATCAGTGAAGGGAAGAAGCCTCAAGGGATATGCAGGCGGTTTCACCTTCTATATTGTTGGATAGCAGTGCAAGATAGGGACATCTACAAATATTCAATCCCCATATCCCCTCTATGATCAAATGTTCACCCATCCATTTTGAATTATATGGGGAGCATTTGGACCATCATGACCCTGCAAGCAGTTTTGAACCGAGTATGGAGGAAAGAAGAGTTCAATTTCCACCCATTCTTGTTTCCAACAGGTGTGTTTGCGGGTGACAAATAGGGAATAGAAGAGAATCAGTCATACCTCCTGGATTTTTGGGATAGTGTCCTGGTCGTGCTGGTGGACCAAGATTCCCTTTGTGATCCAAACACCTCGACCACTTTTTTTGGCAGTTTTGGTGCATGCAGTGACTGACCCCACATGTCTATTTGGTGGTATTCCACAAGAAGTAACCATGTTTAATGAGACGGTTATGGAACATGTTTATGTGGGAGGAAGGGAAGATTCCAAATGATATTCCTCTGCCCATATCCCTCTTCAGGCTGGTGAAGAAGTTTTCCTTGAGTTGGGAGGAGGCTTACCAGGGGGAGATGCTGAAGCAGCAAACCATACTGGTTCGTGACGGGTTGTCTCCCCAACCTCGAGGCTGGTGCCAGAAGTCAGTGAGGACATATCATGGAGTAAGGGCTGCAATGGTGGTGAGGCATTCACTGGTTGAAGGGGAGGCAATGGTAGGGGATCTGATGGTCCTCGAGGGATAGAATTATCTAGAGTGGAGGCCGCACGAGGGATTTCACAAGAGATCCACCCGGGCTCTGGGGAAGTGGCTTCTCTATATAGACATACCAGAGAATGATATCTTCATGGAGGCATGGGACATCTAGGCTATCAACAATAAATTCCCCAAACTGTCCAATATGTGGCAACAACTAAACCATGTTGGGATGGATTCTATAGGGATCGGCCCTGTTAGGGCCAGCTTTGCAGTATCCCAGGTGGAGGCAGAGAAATTCCTGGCTGAATTGGAGGACATCGTGAACTTCTAGTGTGCCCCACATCCAATGAAGGATCATGTAAAGGTGTTACTAGATTGAACATATCCTCTGAAGTTATCGGCATATGAAATTAGGGAGCACTTACCTCTACCAGAAGAATCAAATGAGACCTCATAGGGGGAGGAGGACAGTAGAGGGATCCCTCTGGAGGGGGTGAGGTCGGTGATTCAGACTCGGAGATGGAATACATTGTTGAATCCCTTAAGGTAAAACCCTAAATGACATCCCCAAAGTCTTCATTTATGTTATATAGGACTTATAAATTGATATTTGAACTATGTAGGATAACCTTATATGAAAAACCATCTCCCGCATGACAGCAGATGTTGCCGCATGACCTTCGGGATCTATGCTTGTGGCTATGGTGGTTACCACAATTAGCAGGGCTGGGAAACCCAGGGGGGTGCGTCAACAGTTTTAAGACTTCCCACCAATATATTATGGGCCACGCCTCGTGGTTCCAATGGAAACAACAATAGGGAGAGACTGGTTGTTTGATATACGTGAGTCTCCATTATAGAATTCATGACTGCAACCCATAGATCATGTTATTTGATATCCTTGCACTTTTTTTATACATAGTTCTTCAAATGGTGTGGCATGCCTTGGCATGTTGGGATAGGACTCCTGGCGGTACCTTTCCTATGGGAACACTGGTGTTTGTGGATGCAGATTCCCAAACTGACCAAGCTGCAGGACTCTCGATCACTGTTGTGATTGTTAGATGGAAAGAGCCTAAGATCAATGATGTGGGATCTGACAATGTTGATTGATCATAAAAAAAGGTCCCAACATAATTGATCAAACACCAGTTGCAGACTCTGCTTAAGATTTTGCGGGGGCGTTCCATGCATATTAACCTACCGACCTCGTGGATCAGGAAGAGACTGCCTTTGATCTCATGGTGGAGAAGACATGTCATTAGTGGGGGTTGGTAGTAGAGAAAAAAGTTCAATATCAAAGGGATCCAAGAGGCTGAAAATGATATTCAATGGTTTAATGTCTTGGCAGTTCAGCATTCCCCTTTCCTCAATTCTCAATCAATGATTATATTGTCGGTGAAGGCCAAGCTAGCAAAGGACGAAGGATGGATGAAGCAATCCTCCAAGGAGAAGGCGGTCATTCAGAGCAACGAGGAGGGAGGCTAGATTTTAGCTAATTAACTATTCCCCATTGCAACCGAGGAAAATCCAGAACTATACATGTTACATTGAATAATGGATGCCAAATTCCAGAGAGTGGCGGAGCTACAACGCTCTTTTAAATGGGTATACCCATCCATGGGAGGGGACGATCCTCAGGTGTCATAATGCTAGTAATCCTTTGAACATACATTCATTATTTAATTGTTTATGTCGTATGCATGCATGAGTTCCATTTTTAGTCCCATCCCGCCGAATGTTTGTAACATTCGTGAAACATCTAGGGATCATTCCCTAAGCTCATATGGGCCAGGACCGATATGAGAGACAAGGGATGACAACCTTGTTATAATACTATAATGTGAGAGTTTCAACCAAGAATTGGGCATCCTATGTTTGAACAACCATTCTAGATTTTCATGAAGAAATAGGGAGGACTTACTGGAGGACAAATGTCTCAGAACAGTGGAATATCCATTTTTCAAATGAGCTCTAATGAACAAGAAGGGTAATATCAGGGGGTTAAAATCAATATGAACATAGGTGAGTGTAAAACATTAATCATGATACCCAATATTTGTAATAATTTTAAGGTGGAATGATAATGAAGGATAATTTTTTACCATGTTTGAAACTAATATTCCCTATTGTGTTAGCCTGACATGGGGATAGAAAATGAGGGTCGATCATGGACCATTTTCAAAATATGGGGCCTAACACTAAATTTTATCCATTTTTCTTTTGAAACGTTAGCCTAAGACAGTATGTGGGCAATAGGCTGAGCACCTATACAATTAGGGGGTTCCTTCATATGTGAAAGATGGATGGGATCCAAATAAATGACATGCAAAGCGTGGAGGGTAGAGTGATGGGTTTTTTGAATGGAGTCCAACACTCTTGAAATTATTCCACAATGGTGGACATAATATAGGTGGGTGTATTGGTCTGATCAGAGGTCAATCTTTCATCCATACAGGAAATTTCTAGTGAGGACCTAGAATTCATAGTATATGATATACATGTAGTTTAACATCTTACATTTTGGACAGTGCCCATATTTTTAATGTCATACTGCCTAGACCATAATCGGGGTCGAGGGTTCATATGGGTTAATAACCATGGGTTTGGGTCCAAGGTGAGTTTCATGGGCATTGATACGTATTCCATGAATATGGGAATCAATCCAAATGTAGTTCTTAAACATCATGAGGTCAGATTCCATTGCTGATTGAGGAAATCCTCTATGGCGAAGGACCTGATGCATCCCATAGTTATTATGGTGCATCTTGACCTTGTTTAGGGTAGAACATAAGTTTAATGTCATGTGTTGAGGACATGTGGACTCATATAGTTTAACGTCAAACGGAAGGATGAGGAGTGAAAACAGGGGGATCCCAAGAAGGGTGTACGTGATGTAGTAGCTATAAATCCGACATGAATTGGGGCATAAGCCCATCCCACACCGTGTATCCCCGAAGGATGTTTCTTAGTTTAAAGGAAAAAAATGAGATTTAGGATGGACCCTCAGGATTTTCAGTGTATCCCATCAGGATGGGAATCAAGCCACACAGAGTTTCGAGAGTTTTAAGGGCTCATGTTGCATAGCTGCATTAGTACACACCCCACCAAAACTACTTAGTCCACGCGAGTCATGCTCAATGTGGGAAATAAGGGGTAGTGGTGAGATTTTTTTGGTAAAGGATGGAATGGATCAGTGGAAATATAAATCAAGTTGAGTGACATCCCAAAATTATTTATTTTCATGATTAACACACAAGGATGCGTAGAGGTGTAGAACCGAGTGTGAGGGAATTTCACTTGAATACAAGTGGTATTAATGATCTGAATCATGGAACCTGATATCTGGATCATAATGATGGTGGAGTGGCAATAGAGGATAACAAATTACCATGTTTGAAATAGATTACTCGCTTCATGATATCCTGGAATGGGTATAGACAAATGATGGTCGACCGCTAACAATGTTCGAATCATGGGGCCTGTCACAAATGTCATCTAACGTCGTTTGGGGTGTGGTCCCAAGATGGTAGGTAAGCCAATGTGGAATGAGGCCAAGATGTAAAGTGGGTCCCTTTCATATGTTGAAGAGTAAGGGGATCCATATAAAAGTCTAATTAACAATAAAGATGAAATTATGGGATGTTTATGTTAAAAATCCACAACAAGGTCTTTTTCCAAGTGTCATTTGAGTACGCCAATGAGACATGTCAGATAGAGGAATTCAAATCCCTCTTCGATGACAAGGGTCCTATGGTCGCACAATATTATCATATAGTCCAACTGTGGACCATTAAGAGAAGATCTAATTTAATGAAGTGCGCACTAGGTGGAAAAGTAGTCAAACCTGATGCGTAGTTCCATTAGGGAGATCTTAGTATAGGGTCATAGAACTCAGAACATGTTAGGAAGAGACAAAGGAGTTAAAAGGTGTGGCTTTTGTAAACCCCAATGTGAATGAGAACCCAATAGTTACTCGCCACACCACATGATTCCAAAGGAGCTCAGGACATGGTGACAAGAATAGGGAAGTGGAAAAAATGTCATGATTTACTATTTCTAGGGCTGGAGCAAAAGAATGATTGTCTGAGCATCCCTACATATCCCATGAGGATTGGAATCAAGCCATACGTAGTTTTGACAGTGAAGTTTATACACCTTATATAAATAAAATTGAGAGATCTTAGTTTATTGTCTTAGAGCATGGATCATAGATCTTAGTTTAATGGTCTTGGAACTCAGACCACATATCATAGAAAAAGGTCTTAGATCTCGAACAATAGATCTTAGTGTACGGTCATAGAGCTTGGACCAGAGATGGTATGGAATGAGGGAGACACAAGGTGAGGTAATTATAAAACTAGACGTGAATAGGTACCCATAGTATATATCACCTTGCGTTCTTTCGGGAGGTCTTAGGTAGAGGGACCAAAAATGAAAGGGAGTATAGGCCCGAAGAAAAGAATGTGGGTGTTCCTATATACCCCATGATAATGGGAGTCAATCCATATGTATTTATGCTTATAGCATGGTAAGGTACCAGTTATAGGGAGAATAAGGTCATCTAGGTCTATTCCATGAATAGAAAGAGGTTTCATTTGATATATCTAGTTTGTTATTTAGGATGATGTGTGTTTTTTTATTATGTGATAGACTGAAGACAAAGAATCTCGGCGTCGCTACAGGAATCAAGAAACATGTAGGCATTGCAAAATGGTATGCTGGATGACCAATACCAAACCTATTGCCCCCCCACCCAAGTGAAGACATCACAATGTAGTTTTGTTTTTCATCCTGTGGCTAGGATGATAATATCATAGTTTAGGGTCGTCTGATAGGACCAACTAAGAATTTCAACATCATGTTATAAATATGAAACATTATAATGTCAATTGGGACCAGGTGGCATACTTTAACATCTTATGGAATGGACATGTATAGGAGAAACATAGTTTTAGGGGGAATGCACTTGACATGATAAAGCAAACTGGATGTGATTGGGGACGAATTCCACATTACAGCAGGTGCAATTTCTGGGAAGAAACATGGGCTGAGGGGCTAGTGATGGTAAAAAAATATGGGGTTGGACCTATAGACAAAATTTCAAGGTATTCCTCCATATACCATGAGGATGGGAATCAATCCATACGTAGTTCAAAGGGTTACAGTTCTTATATCTTACGAAGAGAACACATAATTAGATCTTAGTGTATGGACTTTGAGCTCAGTCTAGGGAGGAACAAAACTTTTCAAATTAATCACAGACCTCGATCTGATCTCTATGACCATGTGAGTCATATTGGGTGAGGGGAACAAGGGTGTAAGTGGTTATTGTGACACACAGAATACACACAAAAGGGAAATCAGTGCAGAGCCCCGAATGACACCATCCATCAGCTTTTTCCTTCCAATGTACAAATGTGCACTGACTTAGAGTACCAATATTGTTGAAATTATGCTTCGAAATTATATATTGGAAAATTATATGAATCGTGAAACCGACATTTAGGGGTTGATGGGGCTTGCAAAATGATGGAGGATTTCTGTTGACTGTGTTCGAAACACTGTATCTATATTGTGCCACTTGAAATGGGAACAAAAAATGAGAGTCAACTGTTGAACACATTCACAACGTGAGACATGTATTAATTTATCATTCAAAACCCTCAAAGACGTTGGCATGAAATGGTAGGAGATCCCATATGTTGAATATCCATGCCATTTGGGGGTCCTATAAGATGTTAAAGACAATTAAATCCCAAATGAAGTGGACAACGAAGCTTGAATAATGGGAGAGAGCATGCGTAGGTAAAATCCAACACTCTAGGTCATTGAGTAGAGTACTATTTGGCACATTGGTGAACTACCAATAAAGGTCGAGGGACCCGATTCAAGAGTAGCCGACTCGAGGAAATGTTTATAGAACAACGAAAGAAGGAGTCTTCAAATGAAATAGGTACATGTCATGGTTGTTACAAACCTGACGGGAAGGAGTACATAATCCCATACCACATAACATACCCTCCCATCTAGATAACTTAGGGATAGGGGACCGAGAGATTAGGAGGATTCCAATAAACATGGCTGGAATCGAAGGCTAAATGTTCAGGCAGTCCTACGTATCCCATAAAGAAGATGATTGAGGACATAAGATCATACCACATCCTAAAATCCCAATGAGGGATGTGTATGGAACATCGTGTAGCCTATGGTTAATGAGGAAAAAAGATAATACCACATCATAAAATCCCGAATGAGAACTTGGGGCAAGGGGATGAAAATGTTTAGGGACCTAAAATGGGAAGTCCCAAACTATTCACAGTTTAATGTCTTGTGAAGATCCAGATGGTGTAATTTTTTAAATTCCATAGGGCTTGGACCATATGATTCCTAGTTTAATGTTGTATTTGGTGGAATATTGAGTATAGAGGTAAAATCATTACCCCTATAGAAAACCACAAAACATAAACAATGATAGAGGATATCTTTTGACCATGCTTGCAACACAGTGTCCATATATGTGTGACCATGGTTTGGGGACAAAAAATTGAGTGTCAACCATTGACCACATTCACAATACAGAACACATATTAATTTATCACTCTAAATCCTTGGGGGCATTGGCCCAAAACAGTATTTGATCCCAATAGTGGACTAGAATCCATGCCATTCTGGTGTCATTTTGGTAGTGAAAGATGATGTAAATCCATATGATGGGGCGCACAAATCATGGTGAGGATTGTGCATGAGGAAGGGATGATAGATGGGGAGATGTATCAAGGGGATATGTGTGGCGGGGAAAAAATAGCTTGGCGTGATTGAGGATGGAAGTCCATACCAAACTGTAGAATCCTAGATTGGAACATGGGCCAGGGTGCCAGAAGGATCGCCGGTCCTGAGGCTGGAAGTCTCAACCAGTTGTAGAAACGTGACCCCTCATCCATGTATTGCCTTACCAATGATCTTATTCCCACATGATCCATGCTCTATATGGTAATCAAGGAATAGTATCAGGCTATCCCCAACACATGAGGGGATGATAGTGAAGAACAAAAATCAGGTAGGGTCTGTCCAGACCATATCAATGCTCCCCCCCAAAGTGGGAGGATTTTTGAAGAGGTAGCTGATAAAATGGTTCATGGCTCCCAAAATTTTTGACTTATAGGGGAGGTGATAATGATGTAGGATGGTTGCTGACCATGATCAAAACACAATGTCCATATCGTGTGACCTGAAATGGGAATGAAAAATGAGTGTCTTCTGCAAACCATGTTCACAATGTTGGACATGTATCAATTTTTCTCTTGAAAACCATGAGGATGTTAGCCTAAAATTGTAGGAGAGCCCTTGGGTCGAGCATCCAAGACATTGGGGGGTTCATTCGGATGTGGATGATGATGGAAACCCAAATTATGGGGAAATGAACCATAAATATTCCCATGCATCTTAAAATCATGGAGGGTGATAAAGGAGAAAGAGATATCCAATGAGGGGAGTATATGGTGTGGTCTTCATGAACATAACTTGTAGGAGGGTGAAAGCCTACACCACACCATGTGTTTTGATCTGAAGAGAGAATCTGATGTTGGGGTGGGCCTACGGATGAAATGTCTATGAGTTCGTATGTATCCCTTAAGGATGGGAATAGAACCACACATAGTTTTTGAAGGCTGTGTAGGTTAGTATTGTGGGTTGAGGATGTGGTAGAATAGAAGAATGAAGATGGGGCACATGGTTAGGTTATCATAATACTGACCTGAGTGGTGCCAAAGGGGCTTAAATGACACCATGTGAGACCCTAAAAGATAACTGTACCCAAGGGGGATAGTCAAAACATAATCTAGTGGCTTGACTCAAGATGAGGCATATGAGCAATCCTACGTCTCCCATGAGCATGGGATAAAGGTTCTTGGTGCAGCGGAAGCGTGGTTTGGACGACACCCAATTTTGATTCTTATCATGATCAAATAATATTTTGGGATCAATATGAAGATAAACTCTAGCCTCCATGTAATATAATAAATGACATAGATAAAGATGAAAGAGGCCTGAAACCTTCAGATTGGATCTCGAACATCATGATTATAATTTATTTAATAAATTTCATAAAGAAAAAAAATACCTGGATCTTTGGTATTTTTTGTTGATGATGTTGATCTTCCGAAAAGACCCTTTTGGATTATCTTGTTGCACTTGAATTTATCAAAACTATATTCCCTCTAGCATTGATCCACATGTGCTCTAATTGCCTATGATCGACATCCCTCATTCTTCAGGAGCTAGCGCGGCGAAGCGAGCGTATTCTGTCGGTCGTTCTTGATTTCTTGTTCTTCTTCCTTGAAGAACGACTCCTATTTTTCAGAGGGGTGAGAAGTTAATTTGAAAGAGAAATGGTTTCTCTCATCAATTATCAATTCACCATGTCTGTGGTGTGGTGTTTGGCATAATAGGCCTACATGTCTATTTATATACATGGAATTTTAGTTACAATATTTAATTGACTTGAAAAAATTAAATACATTCATTAACATAGATAAATACCATGGCCATAATAAAAATACCGCGTTATTATTCATGGTTTGGAAACTTGCACAAAATGGAATTATAAAATAAATTCTTTATCACAAAATAATAGTAGTGTCATTATTATGTTAACCTTTTCCAACTAGTTAAATAATTATTTACCATCTTTTAAATAATTATTTTACAACAGGACATATCATGGTCTCCTCAAACTCCACATCCATTTATTGAACACTTGAATAAATAAATAAATAATTTCTTCACAGAAATTAATATTTTATTTACAAACTAGTAAATAAATATATATTAAATGTTCAATAAAATAATTAAATATGTTTTATTTAATTTATTTGATCATTTTAACGTGAATAATATTTTTCCAAGGTCATGAGAATAACAATTATTTCATTAATTAAATTCAAATAGAACATAACTAATTCCACAAAAAACACTTAGTTTGTGACCCTCTAGGATTATTTCTCATTGACATTAGGTGCGACTACCTAAATTCCAAGAGTATTGTCTAGAAATGTGTCAAAGAACCCATGATAATGAACATAAAGATGCAACAACTACATCCACATACGAACGCTCACTATGTAATATAATACCTTTTTTAGAATATCTCTTCAAGAAGGTTTCATGATAGTGTCACCAACTATTATGCTTGATACGTCATTATTTGACTACATGAAATAAACTTATCATTACACCATGGACATGTAATTTCATGTGATAGTTCTATTTCAATCAAAGGGTCAAGATATAATCTACTATAAATGGAATGTACAAATCCTTCATCAACTTATCCATTAATAGCATGCCACTATTGACGCACCCAACATACCATACATCCCGCCAACTCTCTGTGTGACAGTTTTTGTTAGTAAATCAATGTGTGCGAGTCGTGACGCATATTAATGATAATATTAATTCCTAAGGATCATTACACATGCTTGGAGATAGAAAAATTCGTTGACACAAAAACATGAGGAATTCCTACTAGCAAGTATGTTCTCATAATCTCATATCTTGGATTTTACAAAGTAAAAACTTCATGAGAGGAAGTCTCATCTACTTACGAGTACTCGCACCAGATGGTATGAATTCAATGTGTCTGATCATAGTATGTCATCCAACTGCAAAACTACATTTAATAATATTGTTATTTCATTTCAAGGTTCTCATCATATCATGGAACTATCATGACCTTAACAATGTAATAAATACTCTAGGACATTTTTACATCATATTCTTGTGGAATAATGAAAAATATGTAATGATATATTTAATATCGATGTTATCATAGAAAAACATGTTTTTTATAAGACACCAAATATTACAAACTACCTTATAGACTAGAGCCAACTGCCTACAACATTTAGTTCTCTTGACATCACATGATGTTCATATTTCTACTGTGTCAAGGCTTTAGTCAAGAGGTCAACCATGTTGTCTTCTGTGGAAATAATGCTCACTCTAACTTCACCCATTTGAGAAAAATCCCTCAAGAGATGATACTTATAAAGTATGTGCTTCGTCCGCTGATTGACAATGGCTCTTTTGTGAGAGCCATCGCTGCAATATTGTCATAGTACAGTGTGATGGGATCTTTACTGCTCGGTATCACATCTAGATCATGGACAAATATTCGCATCCAAACATCTTCATTAGCTACCTCATAAGCTATGATATACTCTAACTCTGCTATAGAATCTGTGACGACACTTTTCTTTCATCTTTTCCATCTCACTGCACCTCTATTCAATGTGAAGATTTATACCATTTATGACTTCATGTCATTTTGATCAGTCTGGAATCTAGCATCTGCATATCCTCTGATGACTAGTTCTTTATCTACTCTACAGACAATTAAAAAATAATATGTATGCCTCAGATACATTAGGACAGTCTTGAATTCAATCCAATTGCAGCCCCTAGGGTCCGCATGATATTTTCCTTCCATACTCAATGCGTAGGAGACATCCAGACTAGTACATAACATGACATACATGACTGACCCAATCACTGAAGCATATGGTGTCCTTGACATTATATTTCTTTCCTCATCTGTATGAGAAAACAATTTCTTGGAAATATGAATTCCATGTGACTCTAGAAACAATCCACTCTTGGATTGTTACATACTGAATCACTTCATTATCATATCAATGTATGTACATTGATTTAGGATCAGCAGTTGCTTGGATCTGTCACGATGGATCTTGATCCCAAGAATATATGATGCCTCGCCCATGTCATTCATGAAGAAGCATTGATTCAACCATTCCTTAACATTCTGTAGTATTGGGATCTCATTTCCAATATTTAATATATCATCAACATATACTATAAGGAAAATGACTACACTCCCACGAAACTTTTTGTAAACACAAGGATCCCATTAATTCTTAATAAAACCAAATTCTTTTGTGGATTCTTCAAAACCAATGTTCCATGACCTCGATTCTTTCATTAACCCATAAATGGATTTCTGCAACTTAAAAACCTTATTGGCATCTTATGGAGTCACAAATCCTTTAGGTTATGTCATGTAAAAATATTCTTGAAGGATCAAATAAAAGAATGTTTTTTTGACATCCATTTTCAAAATATCAAAGTCATTGTAACCAATAATGGCATGTATAATTCTGATAGATTTCAGCATTGAAACTAGTGAAAATATTTCATCATAGTCAATTCCTTGATGTTGTCTAAACCCTTTTGCAACCATTCATGCATTATAGGTATTTACATGTCCTTACATGTCCATTTTATTCTCGAATACCCATTTGAAACCAACAGGCTTTACATCAACTGGAGGATCTACCAAAATCTAGACATGATTTTGGTACATAGAATCCATTTCAGAATTCATGGATTCTTTCCACATGGAAGGATCTGTACAACAAACTGATTCCTTAAAGGTTAAAGGATCATTATTATAAACTAATGATGAGTCACCATCCTCGATAACTGGAAAACTATAATCTTCTTGTTCTATAACCTCTCTTTTACACCTACACAGTACATTTGTCTCTGGAACATATTCTTCTTCCACGGGGCTTTGTGGAATCTGTTCTTGTACTAACTCTTGTGTACCTTGATCCTCAACTTCATTTAAGTATATCATGATCCGACTATCTCTTTTGGAGATGTGATTGTGACGCCCCAGGTTTTATGAACTAGTTCAAGTAAGCAATGTTAAGCCTTTAATGATGTCTCTTGTTTTATTTGTTGTGCTAATAAGGAATTAGAAATTAAATAAATCATGGAGAATAAGGTAAACTGATATATATTAAAATTTTACATTGAAAAAAGACCCAACTAGTTGAAAATACGATGCACAACATCTAACACAGCCACATCAAGACTACTAAGAACCACAACTCAAGTAATCAGATAGTCCTCGCCTTCAGAGTCCATCAGCGTTAAAAATATAACATCCAGGGCCACGGCACACATGCTCAACTACAATGGTATGAGGAGAGACATCCTTTCTAGTTCAAGTGTTTTGTTCTTGTAAAATACCCCTGCTTTTATAATGATCCTGTGAATATTGACCGTTGGAAAATAGTCGTTGGATTTTCAAAATAACCTTTGGGTTTCCATTGATAAAGTTTATCTTTATGTTAAAACAGATTTTAATGTTCTTATAATTTTATAATATTTCAACTATTATAATTTCATGAAACATAATTTTATAATATTTCAACTATTATAATTTTAAGTAAACTTGGTATTTACATATCTATGTACTCATAAACAGGTATTCCAATACAAATCAGATTCATGATTTCAAGGGGTGGGTACCAAACTTTATGTAAATCCTTGTTTTGTGCGAACTATGTTTTATTAAAGAAGCATGTTGGGCATCGCTCATGATGCGTTTTGGTTTGGTTTAAGATGTATTATAGGATTTAATATATAATGGGTCATGATATCATGTTGTGTTCCTGTATTACCTTAAGACAAAATGAACCTACTCTGGTGAATGTATTAATTAATCAAGTTATGATTTAATTTATTTACAAGATCAAGGGCTTATTTATCACAATAACAAATTTCAAGTGTTTTCCTTAATCACTCCTTTTCCATGGGCGCATAATGAAAATGATTTATCATTTAGTATACCATTATTTTATATGGTTTAGTGAAAAGGATGGTTTACTAAGCTATGTATGCCTTTGATTAGTTACTGACACCTTTTGCAAGTTAACCATCATACCTTGTTTTAGAAAAATTTGTGGTGGTTCTTTTTTTTATTGTACATAATGCATGCTTATGACATATCACTAAATATGCTAAGAAAGTAGATTACCCAAAGTGGTATGGGACACCTTGGGTAAAATAAAAATGAATGAGATATTCAAGGTGGTATGGGAAATCTTGAATATACAAAACCATTTAAGTAAAGCATGAACGATGTGTCTCACATGATAATCAATGCAAATTTAAGGGTGCGCCCTGATAGCGCTCCAATGCATTGGGTAATTATGTAACCACTAGAGATTACAATTTTCATGATACCTTGGTGAATAACCTTGGTAATTTTCAAATGACACCTTGGGGATGGACCTTGGTGATATCTTCATGATTGTCTATGTTAAATGATGTAGCCACATCTTAAGGTTATGAAAAATGTTATTTTTATTATGATATGCCACCTATTTCATGTTATGATAAAGTTCATTCACGAATGATGCCTTTAAAGATTTCACAAAGTTCTTATTTTCCTAGTTTAAAGCTTGAAGCATGACTGGTGTTATCACTTAATAGTATAGTAACCATCATATGAAAATTTAGTTATTTCCTTTATGCGCAACTCTGATTATGTATTACTTTTAACTATTTAATTTATGATTAAGTAAGACACATGTCATACTTGTTTATGACAACCATTGTTATTCCTTTGAGAATTAACATCATTGTCCCATGTTCTTATTGAAAACCTTGGTTGAGCATTTTTAGGTTATATTTTATAATTTTCCTTTAATTTGAGTTCAATATCTATTAAAAGAATGTTTTCAAATGTTACAGTGTTTTAATTTTTTTTTGTAAACCCCTTACTGAGTATTTTAATGCTCACCCTACGTTTTGATTCAAAATTTTCAGGTATCAGCTTTTGAAAGATGAATTGTTCCAGAAGTTTCCGGTCTCCCAGAACCCGAACCACACACGATCCTCTGTATGTTACATGATTCGTTGTTAATAAAGTGTATTTTATTTTAAGATAACACATCATATTCAGAAGGCACCGACTCCTGAGTTTCTGGGGTCGGGGGTCTCTAAAGTTGGTATCAGAGGTTCAGTTTGGATAACTCTAGAAAGCCAGAAACTAAAAAAAATATATAAATGTATATGTATTTCAATTTTATTAAAAATTGGGTTTTCTTAAATTTCAGATGGAAAACGAAGGCACAAACCTCTTATCTCTCCCCACAGAGGACCTTGAGACCATTGTGTCTTTAGCTAGCCGTGAGGACTTTCTAAACTATGCCCATATCCACATGACATGAAAACACCTTTACGACGTATCCAATTCACCACAGGAGATTTAGTTACACCAAGGGGAAGGAATAGATTACCTCTTTATGATGATAATTCAGTTTCCCTCATATGTGCGTCGGGGAAAGTACCATGAGGTACTTTTCCGGATTTTCACGGCGGGTGAGAGCATTGGAACTATGATTGAAAACCCTTTTCAAGGAGCTGCTACTGACGGAGACCTCCGAGCGGGCTACCTCTATCAAATATTAAAATATGGCTTCTGGGGTCAGTTGTTGGACTTTGGGAGATTAGAAGATGAGTCCACCCGACTGTCTTCCAGACGACAAGTGTATGAAGACGTCTCTCAACTTCATACTCCCGATGCTAGACTCATAAGGAGTCATAGGTGCCCTCATCAGTTTTCCCCTGAATGCTCAGCCTGTGTTTGGTTCAGGGAGTTAGGGAGTTTTGCTTCTCTGTGTGGAGTTCGTTTAGTCAATGGATAAGGGAAACTCAAGCACTAATAATAATAAACGTATGTTTATTGAAATGTTGTCCTTCCCCTTCCTTGTATTTACTTTGTTTTTGTGCATGAATAATTTCCAAGTGATTGAACTCCTATCTTAAAACATTCAGATGGAAGAACAAACCCACATGTTATCTCTTCCCACTGAGATTCTGGAAATCATTTCAATCAAAACGTGTGAGGACGAGTATGACCCCTTCGCATGTTTGCGAAGAACGTGAAAACAGTGGTTTGAGGTAACAAATAGTCTGGAGATTCTCCGCACCTTCCAAGGGAATTCCTCCATCTATTACCACATTGGATCTGAACAACTAGCTGGACGTGAACAACAAGGAAGTTACCATGAAGGTCTCTTTCAATGTATCACCCTAGGCCGAAACTACACGGCCAGAGTGAAATTTCTGGAGGCTGCGTTAGAAGGAAATCTTTATGCGGCTTATATGCTCCAATTCCTCACCTTTAGCCTGTTTGACCGTATCTATGGCTTCTATATCCTCGACCGAGACATAATTCGGAAAGTCCTTCGTACTTTGGTCTGCAAATACATTTTAGAACTTTATATTGTTCGAGCTTCCCTCTGGAGGCCTGAAGGCCCAGAACATAAGTGCAACCCCTCTTATCTTAGGTGTATGTGGATTAGGGAACTGGAAGAGGTGAGCTTCGCTACGGGGATTCCTCTAAATGCACCTGTTGACCCTGTATGTTGGTGGAGATGGTGAGAACATTGCAGAACCTTGTAGTGTTGTGAAATAAATTGCGAGGACACAATTTTCTAAAGGGGGGATAATGTGACGCCCTAGGTTTTATGAACTAGTTCAAGTAAGCAATGTTATGCCTTTAATGATGTCTCTTGTTTTATTTGTTGTCATAATAAGGAATTAGAAATAAAATAAAACATGGAGAATAAGGTAAACTGATATATATTAAAATTTTACATTGCAACAAGACCCAACTAGTTAAAAATACCATGCACAAAACCTAACACAGCCACAAAAAAACTACTAAGAACCACAACTCGAGTAATCGGATAGTCCTCGTCTTCAGAGTCCATCAGCGTGAAAAATATAACATTCAGGGCCACGACACACATGCTCAATGCCAATGGTATGAGGAGATCCATCCTTTCTCGTTCAAGTGTTTTGTTCTTGTAAAATACCCCTGCTTTTATAATGATCTTGTGAATATTGACCGTTGGAAAATAGCCGTTGGATTTTCAAAATATCCTTTGGGTTTCCATTGATAAATTTTATCTTTATATTAAAACTTGTTATAATGGTCTTATAATTTTATAATATTTCAGCTATTATAATATGTTTCATAAAAGAGTTATAATTTTAAAATAAAAAGGAGTATTCTCGAAAATAATTTCTCGTGTTACTTGCATATTGAAAACATAGTATTCTTTCTATATGTTTAAAGGGTATCAATAATAATATCTTTTGAGCTCCAAATTATGAATTTTTGAATTAACTAGTAGTCTTTTAGAATTTCTTTAAAGATCTGAATAATATTAATGGTTTTGTAAGTAAAATAAGAAAGGTATATCTTTTAATGGATTTATATATATATATTTGTAAAGGGATTTAAATTTTAAGTAAAAACTATTTTTTGGTTAAAGTATGTTGACTCATTTTGTGAAAATATTTATATTTTGAACAAACCATACTTAAACTTGTTATTTCGAAAGTCTAAATAAATTTTATTTTTAAAAATTTGGTTGATATGAACTATATTACATAATCTAGTAAAAGGATTTAGATTCTAAATTAAAACTAATTGAATAAACCCTCTTGTGTATAAATATTTATACTATACTTAATTTTGAAATAAGTATACTTATACTGATTGTTTTATAAATTTAAAATAATTTTTTAATAAAAAAATCGGTTGGGGCCCGGCCAAGCCTAGGGTATCCCTTAAGGGACAAGCCCTATAGGCAGAGACAAATCCCCAAGGGACCCGAGGTGCTGACCATCGGGGTCCCCAAGTGCTCATTGGGTGTCCAAACTGCATCCCAAGCCGTGCATAGGTCTCTCAGGTCGCGCGCAGGTCGTGCGTAAGGCCGTAGTGTGCGGTGCGTAGGGGTGGGCCGAAGCCCACATGGGGCCCGTTTATAAGGCCCCGGTGTGTGTGTGTTCGTGTTATTGAACCGAAGCCAGCGTGCTTTGGTTTATAAGTCGCGCCTCAAACGTGTTTCGTTTCGATGTGGGAAGTGCTCCGTGAAACTGGGACCGTCTGATCGACTCCCATGTAGATCTTGACCATCCGTCCCTTTTTAGCCACGTGATCGCCCTGCGTATCACCGCGACCGTTCGATCTTCCCCAAGATCTAATCTCGTCTGTCCATTCCTTTACTGCGTCGACCCTCACCGTCTTCTTCCTCAAAGCGGCACCCGACCAGTAGGCCTGCAACCGAGGACTCGTCGGCCTCCTTCCCCCGCACTGTTCCCTTGACTTCCGAACACCGCCCCCCTAGGTATCTGTTTTTCCATCTTCCCCACATCAGCCTACGCATGGGTCGAGTCACACTTTGTGCACCAAATCCCTACTTAAACCCCCATACTTCTTGAAGTCCCAGCGACTTCTTCTTCTTCCTCCTTCCTCTCCCACGAACTCCCAGCAAGACCAGCGTGGTGTGCCTGGTCCGAGCATCCTCCTCAAGATATGTAAGGGTATTTTCATACATGCTTTCTTTCTTTTAAAATAACCTCCATTTTATACACTCGGTATATATACATTTTATCATATATATATATATTTAATATAAAACCTTCGGTTTTGTATAGCCTTCAAGGAGTTTGACCTTCATGTTTTCACCGGGGTGCATATGTAAGGGTCCATGCATGCTTGTATTCCTTTAAATAAACCTTCGGTATATACACAGCTTATATCTATATATATACACTTGATATATATACCCCTCAGATGGTATCTCCTTCAAGGAATCGGCCTTCGTGTTTTTAGTAGGGTGCATGTGTAAGCATGGTTCCTTGTTTTGTTTTCCTATGAAGAAACCCATATCTTATTACTCTCGGTATATATATATAGTTTTTATATATGTATACTTGAATATAAACCCCTCAGGTGGTGATGTTTTCAAAAAGGGTTTTCTTTCCTAATGATTAATACAATGGTTACAAAGGGAAAAGAGTTATCTTACTTCGTTTTAAAACCAACCCTTAAGAATGTGTTTCGTATGTATATATACGGGTTACCCTTTTTTATTTTTTTATATATATACATATATATACACATGGATGGGATTTTCTTTTTGGATTGACCTATGTTGGATAGGGAATTTGGATGTTAAGTTCTAATTGTTCCCTTTCGGTTTTAGTTCATAAAACCTGTATAGATACAAATATACAATTTTCTCTATATATATAACGATATTTATAACCAAAACTCTATTTATCTTTCGTATTTCTAAATGATCCAGCATGTTGTATTATGCATTATATATTAATGGGGGTTGCTTAAAAATGTTTCACCATCAAAACCTCTCTTGTAAACTTGGTATTTACATATCTATGTACTCATAAACAGGTATTCCAATACAAATCAGATTCATGATTTCAAGGGGTGGGTACCAAACTTTATGTAAATCCTTGTTTTGTGCGAACTATGTTTTATTAAAGAAGCATGTTGGGCATCGCTCATGATGCGTTTTGGTTTGGTTTAAGATGTATTATAGGATTTAATATATAATGGGTCATGATATCATGTTGTGTTCCTGTATTACCTTATGACAAAATGAACCTACTCTGGTGAATGTATTAATTAATCAAGTTATGATTTAATTTATTTACAAGATCAAGGGCTTATTTATCACAATAACAAATTTCAAGTGTTTTCCTTAATCACTCCTTTTCCATGGGCGCATAATGAAAATGATTTATCATTTAGTATACCATTATTTTATATGGTTTAGTGAAAAGGATGGTTTACTAAGCTATGTATGCCTTTGATTAGTTACTGACACCTTTTGCAAGTTAACCATCATACCTTGTTTTAGAAAAATTTGTGGTGGTTTGTTTTTATTATTGTACATAATACATGCTTATGACATATCACTAAATAAGCTAAGAAAATAGATCACCCAGAGTGGTATCGGACACCTTGGGTAAAATAAAAATGAATGAGATATTCAAGGTGGTATAGGACATCTTGAATATACATATCCATTTATGTAAATCATGAAAGATGTGTCTCACATGATAATAAAGGAAAATTTAAGGGTGCGCCCTGATAGCTCTCTGATGCATTGGGTAATGATGTAACCACTAGAGATTACAATTTTCACGATACCTTGGTGAATAACCTTGGTAATTTTCAAAAGACACCTTGGGGATGGACCTTGATGATATGTTCATGATTTTCTATGTTAAATGATGTAGACACATCTTAAGGTTATGAAAAATGTTATTTTTATTATGATATGCCACCTATTTCAAGTTATGAAAAAGTTCTTTCATGACTGATGCCTTTAAAGATTTTATAAAATTCTTATTTTCCTAGTTTAAAGCTGGAAGCATGACTGGTGTTATCACTTAATAGTATAGTAACCAGCATATGAAAATTTAGTTGTTTCCTTTATGCACAACTCTGATTATGTATTACTTTTAACTGTTTAATTTATGCTTAAGTAAGACACATGTCGTACTTGTTTATGACAACCATTGTTATTCCTTCGAGAATTAACATCATTGTCCCATGTTCATATTGAAAACCTTGATTTAGAATTTTTAGGTTATATGTTATAACTTTCCTTTAATAAGTGTTCAATCTCTTTTAAAAGAATGTTTTCCAATGTTACAGTGTTTTAATTTTTTTTTAAAATCCCTTACTGAGTATTTTAATGATCACCCTACGTTTTGATTCAAAATTTTCAGGTATCAGCTTTTGAAAGATGAATTGTTTCAGAAGTTTCCGGTTTCCTAGAACCCGAACCGCACACGATCCTCTATATGGTACATTATGTGTTGTTAACACAGTGTATTTTATTTTAAGATAACACATCATGTTCAGAAGGCACCGACTCCTGGGTTTCTGGGGTCGGGGGTGTCTACAGTGATCCCTCTAAAGAAATATGGCATGTATTAACACTATAATTGCTTATTATGAGTTTTTTTATAGGTAATATACCCTTGTTTACTTGGGGTATCCTATTAAGGTAAATTTTGTGCTGTGGGGTGCGATTTTGTTACCTGAAGAGGCCTTAACAAATGCTTCTCTACCCCACACATGTAAATTCTATAACAAGGATTTTCATCCACTCCAGATCTCATATGGAATACCATATTTCAATTTATTTGGTACTTGGTTTAGTATGTGTGTCGATGTTTGTAATGAAAACCCCCAAAAGGATAATAGAAGAGTTTCATGACTCATCATTGATCTCACCATGAACAACAAGGTGTGGTTCCTCCTTTCTCTTATACAATTCCATTGAGGTGTGTAAGGAGGGATGAGTTGGGATAGGATCCCAGACTACCATATGTAATCCATGAAGTCCTAATTAAGATATTCCCCACCTCGGTTTTAGCGGAGCATCTTAATATTCGTACAAAGAAGGTTCTCAACTTCATTCTTGTATTCCTTAAATTTTTCAAAGGAATCTGACTTATACCTCATTATGTAGATATATCCATATCTACTAAAATCCTCAGTAAATGTTATGATGTATAAGTTCCCACAACTTGCTTCAATTTGAAATGCACCACACACAATGGTATGAACCAACTCAAGAAGCTCTTTATCCCTTTCACCTATCCAACCAAATGGGTCTTTGGTCATTTTTCCTTGTAATAATTCATGACATATACCAAGTACTTTTAGTTTAAAAAAATCTAAATATCCATCTTGATGTTACATTGTCAATACTTTCTTGTCTATATGACCTTGTCGGTGATTCCAAAGTTCACTGTGGTATGATTCTTGTGATGTATCTCTATTATCAGTTGCCATTTCATGGTTCTTGTAATCCAACACATAAAGCTCATTTTATAAATGTGCCCTACCAAAACAAATTCTATCATTATAAAAGAAGAAACATTCATTTCCGAACATGATAAAAATACATCTATATCTAGTTTGGAGACATTAATTATGTTATTGGTAACAGAAGGAACATAAAAACAACCCTTTAAAAGCAAGATTATCCCAGTTGGCAACATGAGGTGGTTGCCCTCGACAGCTACCATAGTAATTCTGGCTATGTTGGCTACTCGTAGATCTACCTCCCCTCGATCATTCTTCTTGAATCAACTTGGTTCATGTATTTAGATACATATTTGAGAACCAAAATCTTTATCTAATCCCCATTTTATGGAAATAGGTAGATCTCATTTGATAAACAATGTACCTGATGCTTCCCTTTTCTTCTTAGGCTAGGTGTAGTCCTCCTTCTAGTAGCCCTTCTTGCCACATTACAAACAAACAGAATCATGTTCCCATGCCTCCCCTTTGATCTTCCTTTTCATGAAAGGTCCTGAAGAAGCTTTTATCTTAAAGCTCTTCATCTTCCCTTTCCTCTTAATCAGAAAAAGGACATAAGGTATTTTGAGCTTCATACCATTGTCCACATGGTGAATGAGGATAATAAAATTTGATACAGAATTTTCAATGTTGTTCAAATTGAAATTTACAACAATGTTAGATATTCTATGAGGGATTGATGTGAGAATGACATCAGTGCCCAGCTCTTCTGGGATTTTAAACCCAAGAACCTCTAGGCGATAAATGTTTCCAATGAGATTGACTACATGAGGCCCAACTCGGGAACCATATCCATGATTACTCTAAAAGAATAAAATAGAGATCTCAAACCTTTCATGTCTTTCTCTCTCATGGTAAAGACCATGATGGCACTCGAGCATTCAACAAGAGTTAATGTTTTCATGAGACATCATAAGCTCACTAGAAATTGATGATAACATCAAATATTTAAGGTTGATCGTGTCGTTCATAAGTTTCTCATAGACCAGGAAATCCTCCTCACTCGCATCTTTGAAAGGAAGATCAGGTAATGTTGACTCTAGCACGTAAGACTTCTATTCATGGCGTAGGATAACTAGAATGTTTCTAAACCATTCATGGAAGTTACTACTTTTGATGATGTTATCTTTATCTGGAATTGATTGTGAGTATTGTTTGTATGATGATCTTTTCCTTTTTATTGAACAATTAAACGTGAAGATCATTAGTACATTATTTATTACAATTTATGAGAAATAATAAATTTTATTATGTCTACCACTATTTTATCAAGTCCCAATGGCCCTCACTATTGAACTCAGAATTTTAGTTACAAAGAAATTCTATTGGAAAGGATCCATATTCTCATTTTCATAACCCCATTAAGGGTTGGTAAGTCAAATAGAAGTTATTTAGGTAGGCAGGTCTTTTTCAACTGCGGGCATGAAGATCCTGGATCTATTGAGTAGACTCCCCAATCCTGAAATCATAAATTTAGATTTCCTCAACTCTTGCCTCTAATATTATGCAACATCTAGAAAGGGATACTCCTCTTGATTTAAAATGGTTATGTAAACCCGAAACCATTCATAAGGGCTTCCTGTATAAAAGTATGTGTCCCAACAACGGTGGGTTAAACACATAGTTTTATTGAGTTTTTCCCTTAATCACGTAATGAACGGTTTGGACTGACATAGTATTTTATTTGAGAGATTTTTATCTCTTATGCGTGAATTTATTATTATCACATGCTAGTAAATATTATGTGGAACTTACTTAAGTGATTGAACATGCCATGATAATATTTATGAAAAAGTCAGGTTTATTTTAGTTCTATCTTTCGTGCTTGTTTAATTCCTTAATTACGTGATCGAATCAACACATCCATAATGATAAACTCGGAAAATGGTATAAATAAAATAAAATAAATGGCATGATCATGAGCTTTTCTTATGGTTTGTTTATCTAGAGGTTGATAAACTAAACATTTCCTTGGGGAGATGCACCTTGAACCTTTTGTGTTCGTGTTTATTACATCCACCTATCCACATCTGTATCTCTTGGGATTGGTTTTGTCTTACCTCCAACTAAAACCACCTCTACTAGCTAGGGAGTTCCATACATTAAATTTTTCATTTATTAACTGACATGTAGGTGAGGGGTAAAATGGGGTTTTACATAAAATAATCCTTGGGCACACAAGACCTATATATTAGTGAGTGAATGTCTAATAGGATAAAATATTTAATTCAAATAAATAAATTAAAAGAAATCATCAACATACAGAGGTATCAGTCTATCTCATGGTCATCCACACATGAAATGATATTTAAGAATAAATAAAACTAGAATTAAATTATTTAATCATTCTTGTTTAAGGTAAATCATGCTCAAATAAATTATTTATCATATTTAATTAACCAATCGTTTTATCATAAAACCTTTTATGAATTTCCTTCATATTCTAATCCCTCATAATTTTAAACAAATAAATTTATTTCTATTTTCTTTGTATGTAAAATGTACCTTGGAGGAAACCTAGTTAATTCCTATTCATAACTACCCAATGAGTAGAAATCAACATTATGAAAATGTTAAATTAGACACATATATATAAAACACCTATCACGTGTTGGACCTCAGATTTACACCTGCACGATGGTACACATATCAAAGGTTTGAATAATATAATAATAAATTTAATAAATATACGTAATTTGGATGGGTACACGACATGTAGTTCCAAATACATTTCCTGTACTATTGTTCACCATCCACCTGATATACACGCTTGGGGAAACAGTGTGTGAGTGTACTTTTGAAATATTCGGATTACACGGCGTGTTAGTTGTCCGCATGCCATGTAGTTCCTCATTTCATGGTGTCTAGCTAGTCTAGTCATGTTCATGGTACATGATCCAACCCTAACCCAATGGGACTACATGCCCTGTATATTTAGGCCATACTTCTTGTAATCTATAAACCATGTGCCACATCTTTCTGGTCAACACATAGAGTCATTTATGACATAGAAAGACTCCAACACATGACATGGTTTGGCAGACCAGTCCAATGCATTGAATCGTGATTACACAGTGTGTACTGCTGAATACACTTCGTGTGTTATAGTGTTGTACGACAAGGATGTTTTCTCACTTTCAGATGAAATCCTCTATTTTATTTTAATCAAAATTAAAATAATATATCATTTCTGTAAGGATAACATGAAACGAAAGAGGAGGAATAGATTTCGAGATTCATATTTGTATAATGATTAACTTAAATTGAAACAAATAAATTATTAAATGTGTAATTCATCAACAAAATATTTAAATAATTATAAATTATGACGTAACTACTTTGATACCACATGAAGGTTCTGGGCGCAATAGAAGCGTGGTAGGGACAATACACAATTTTGATTTTTACCATGATCAATGATTATTCTGGGATCAATACGACGATGAAAACCAGTCTCCACGGAATATAATAAAAGATTTATTTAATAAATATATAGGCCTGAAACCTTTAGAGATGATCTTGCACATCATGTTAATAATTAATTTAATTAATTTCATAATGAAAAAATAATACATGGATATTTGGTATTTTTCATCATTGATGATTTTGATCATCTGGAATGACCCTTCGGGATTATCTCATTATACTGGTAAGGATCCATACTAGAATCCATCTTCTGGTGATCCACACATGATCTAATGGCCTCTGATCGACACTGCTCATTCTTCAGGTGTGAGCGTGATGAAGCGAGTGTGTTGTGTTGGTCGTTCTTGATAACTTGTTCTTCATCCTTGAAGAACATCTCTTGTTCGTGAGAGGGGAGAGAAGAGTATTAGAGAGAGAAATTGTTTGGCTCAACAATTATCAATTCGCCCAGCGTGTGGTGTGGTGTATCGCACAATAGGCCTACTTGTCTATTTATATACATGGAATTTCAGTTACAATATTTAATAGCATAAAAACTATTAAATACCTTCATGAAAAAAGTTAAAACCCCATGCTCAGAATAATAATTCCATTTAATTATTCATGGTGCTCCAACTTTTGCAAAACTGAATTACAAAATAAAATTATGTTGCACAAAATAATTGCACCGCCATTCTAATTTTAACTTTTTCCAACTAGTTAAATAATTATTTTCCATCTTGCGAATAATTATTTTACAAATAGACCTAATAAGGTCTACTCAAACTCCAAATCCATTTATTGAACACCCAAATAAATAAATAAATTATTTATTCTCATAAAAAAATATTTTATTTAATTACTAGTAAAGAAATTTTTATTAAATGTTCAATAAAATAAATAAATATATTTTATTTAATTTATGAGATCATATTAACTTGAAGAAAATTATTCCATGGTCTTGAGAATAATATTTATTTGATTAATTAAATTAAAATAGAAATTAACCGAGACCACTAAAAATACTTAGTGTGTGACCCTCTAAGATTCTTTCTCATTGGAATTCAGTGGGCTTGCCTATAGTTCAAGAGTATTGTCTAGCAACAGGTTAAGGCACCCTAGAGAAAGAACGTAATGTCGCAAAAATGACAAGTGCATATTCCTTATCACTTTTTAATATAATCCACTTGTATAAATATCTCATAAATAAGGATTCATGATAGTGTCATCAACTTTTATGCTTGATACGTCATTTTTGACTGCCTGAAAGAATCTCATTGTTACCCAATTACTATTGAAATTTGAGATACGGTTCTATTTCAATCAAAGGGATGAGATATCAACATCGATAAATTTAATGGAAAAATCCTTCCTTGACTTATCCATAAAAAATATGCCACTTGTGACACACAAAACATACCCTACCTTCCTCCAACTGTCTGTGTGATGGTTTTTGTTAGTAAATCAATGTGTACGAGTTGTGACACGTATTAATGACAATCATAAAGTATAAGGATCACATTCTCGTAGATAGAAATTTATGATGACACCAAAACATGTGGAATTCCAACTAGCAGGTATGTTCTCATAAAGTCTTATCTTGGAGATTACAATGTGTGAACTTTATGAGAGGATGTCTTATATTCTTACGAGTACTCTCACCTAACGGTATTCATACTATTTCTTCAATCATAGTATGTCATCCAACCACATAACTATATTTAATAATATTGTAATTGAATTTAATGGTTCTCATCATAACGGGGAACATTCATGACCTTATCAATGTAACAAATATTCTAAGACATTATTACATCATCGTCATGCAGAAAAACGAAAAATATGTAATAATACATTAAATATCCATGTAATCAATGTAAAACCCTTTGATTTTTGGAAACCAACTCTTATATGGGAATCAAGCCATACATAGTTCAGGAAATGATGTTTATCATCTTATAGGTTTACATACAGTTCAATGTCATGCAAGACATAAAATTATAAGGTCATGTTGGACCTTGTATAGTTTATCATACTACAGGATGACATATTGTTTAATGTCATGCAGGGCATAAAATTTTAAGGTCATATAGGACCCATTTTCTTAGGTTATGTATTGTTTGCGAATCTTGGCATTGGTGGATTGATTTAGATGCTCTCCATTCATGGTAACCATGACGTACACGCCATTAGGGTAAACCTTGTGAATAATGTAAGGTCATTCTCTTTAAGGATCATGTTATAGTGGCTTCCATCCATGTATCATTAGTGTTCTCATGGACAACAACATGTTACCTTTCATGAAAGGGTGAAGGTGAACTTTATGGTTTAATTCTTTAGCTATCATGTTCTAATGCCTCTCCTGATGGTGTAGGGAACAAATCATGTCCTCATAGATTGTTTCAAATTCAGATAGATGAATTTAAGCAACTTTATCTTGTGATTACAGATCACAGAAAAATTTCTTAATGAGGGAAACTGAATCACGATTGGTAAGAAGGCCTATATTCTATACACTAGAGAGTATTGGGTCACTTGTGTTGAATTACGATCCATCGTCTGATAAGACAAAGGTGGTTTGGGAGCTTATCTGGCCAACTCTTTTTGTTCTAACCAAAAATCTACTACATAATGTTAGAGATGGTTATTTTTAATGCCTCAATCGGCCCATTCCTTTGGGCGAGACAGTGAGAGGTATGGTTAGAACAGATGATGTACAAGGAATATAATTTATTCTACTCAGCTGCTTGGATGTTAGTGATGTTATCGACGATGACAGATTGAGGGACACCAAACCAGTAGATGATATTGGAGCACACAAAGTAAATGATAGAATGGACCTTGATCTCCTTGAGCAGAACCACTTCATCCCACTTGGAAACTAAATCTATAGTGGTTAGGATGAACCGGTGTTGGCGAGCTGTCTCCAGTGGATATGGTCCAACAACATCGATTCCCCAGACCGCAAAGGGCCTTGAATACATGATTGTGTGGATATGATATGGTAGTCAATGCACATATTTGGCATGAATTTGGAATGCATAACACCTCTTGGAAAACATGATCCAGTCATGGATCATGGTGGGCCAAAAATACCCTAGTCTCGGTATATGGTGAGATAGGTTCGGCCCAGTCTGATGATCCACGCAAGAACTGGCATGAACCTCATGCATGACATGAGAAATCTCAGCTCCATGAATGAAATGGAGGTGAACCCCATCAAACCCTCACTTTTAGAGGATCTTCTCAAGACTAGGACTGCCCTGGAGGGTAAACTGTAATGTCCAGCATTATATTCGATCGTGTTCGGCCCAAGTTATCAAAATATTACAATTTTAGAGGTACTCGACAACTGAGATTCTCCAGTAGATATTCACCTCAATCACTGCATCTGGGGGACCTGGAGACCATGATTTGGAGGCGTCTATAGTAAGGTGGATCCCATGATGGTTTTCATTTTCATCTGGAGTAATGGGAGTGATGACTCTATAGTGTGCCACGTGGATAATCAAATCATCCTATTGAGGCTCTGCAAGTGATATTGCTAGGCGGTCCAAGGCATCATCCCGACTGTTCTGGGATCCAGGGACATGAATAACTTCTGGACGAGATGCGAAATGGTCCATCAGATAGAGGGTGCATTCTAATATTAGTACGATCTCTATCTTACTAATGACATAGTCACAGTTTATCTACTTGATGACTAGTTTGGAGTCCCCTTTTTGATACAAGTGGGAAATGTCAACCTCGATGGCCATCTCGAGGAAAGTGATGAGAGGCCGGTATTCTGCATCATTTTTCGTAAAACCTTCTAACAACAGGAATGAATATGGTATAACTTTTAATGCTAAGGTAATGAAGACGATGCCCAGGCCAACTCTGTGTATCCTGGGGTCAATGAGCATACTATAGTTTGGGCTCTGGAAAGCACCACAAACGTTCATTTTCCAACATGGAAAGGCTCTATCTACCTAGATGATTGTGTCATCATGAAAATCAAGGTCCATAAACTGGTCTCCATGAGTTGTATGGGCGAAAATGAAATATACCAATTCTTGACCATTAATATCTTTCTGAGGGATGAACCTCATGTCGAACTTCTGGAGGATCACCTGCCACTGACCTGGATCACCTTTCAACATTGGGTAGTTCAGGATGTACATCAACAGATACACCCATGACACTAGTTGTACCTCATGGTGAAGAAAGGAATGTCACAATTTATGTACTATGCATACCAATGCTAGAAATCTCTTCATGATAGGGGAGTATCTGGTCTCCATATCAAGGAGCATGAGACTGAGATAATATAGACTATTCATTGTTCTATAATTTTTATTCAGGTTAATAAGGGCACCAAGAGATCATTTAGGAGCAGTAACATATATGAGAAGCATCTTTTCGAAAAACTAGTGGCATTAAGACTGGAGGATGGAGTAGATACTGCATTATTTCCTCGAAAAAAGTCTAACATTTTTTATCCCACTAATAAACAGTTCCTTTCTTCATCATCTAAGAAAAGGGATTACACTCTCCAACCAAATTCGTGATTAATCATCATATGTAGACTATGTGGCCTTGAAAATCTCGAAGCCCCTGAATTTTGCTCGGGTGGGACATCTTTCTAATGGCCTTGATCTTTTCTAGGTCGATCTCGAGGCCCCTATGTCGAACAACAATACCGAGAAACAATCTACCGGTGACTCCGATGGCACAATTCAATGGGTTCAGCTTCAAGTGGTGAGAACGGAGGAATCCAAACTCACTCTCAATTTCTTTGAGGTGGTCCTGATGTTGGTGAGATTTTACCACCAGATCATCCACATAGCATTACACTAGTGTCTCATGGATCATCTTAAATATGAGACGCATAGACCACTGATAAGTGGTACCTGCATTATTTAGACATAAGGCTATGATGTGGTAGCAAAAAGTACGATTTTGTTCCCAAATATCTATAGATTCCTCATCCCCCATATCCATTCAGATTTGGTTATAATTTGAGTACCAATTCATGAAGGAGAGGTCCTGGAACCCATCTATAGCATCAATAAACAATTCTGTCAGGGGAAATGGAAAATAATCCTTCAGTCATTGATAGTTTTGATCTTGGAAGACGATGTAGAAACCGATCTACATATTCTTATTTCAGACTATCACAATATTGGCTAGATAATAAGGGTACTAGAACTCCTTAACAAAATTTCTTTTGATGTGCTTATAAACTCAGCCTTGACCATGGCACCATGAGAAGGGTGCATCTATCAGGGAGGCTACTTAAACCCATAGTGATTTGGTGGGAGACTGAGGTGGTGGATATCCACCTATGGATCTAGCCCTGGAATCTCATCATAACTCTAGGAAAATACATCACAGTGTTATTTCAGGAAGTCCACGTACTATTGTTTCTCCTCGAGTGGAATAGCAGCACTAATAAATGTGGGTTTTGGATATGTCTCACCACCGAGATTCACCAACACCAGTTCTTCAAATGCAGTAGAGACAACCTATTTAAATGATGGAGGATAATACTCTATGTCTTCTTCTTCAAGTATGATAGAGGGGTCCTTAGTGGGAGGAATCTCCTCTGATTTGACAGATCATGATGGGATACTGCATCAGCCTGAGTAGTGGTAGACACTGCATCGAGGGACTCATGTGCTTCTGAAACCATAGTAATGAATGTTTTTGATATGATCCAATATGGTCTTTGTCCCAAGGGTCCACATTTGATGATATCAAAGCAATAGTGGTGTGTCGACTTGAGTTGGTTTGTCACAGCCTATAGAATCAACCAAGTGTACTGTATATTCATTACAATGGGGTGGGCCACCGAAAACCTTATTAGTGATCGGGGCTCTGTGATCACTGATGCCTGATTCGTATAATAATACAAGGAGATAATTCGGCATTGTATAGACATTGTAATGTGCTTCTCCCTCATTCCAGAAACAACGAAGAATTGTCCCATATATGGGGTCATAGGCTCCAATTGTTGGATTGGAAAGAAGTAGGAATCATTCAAATCTATACACATGTTGGTCAAAACTATTGCATGTTCGACCTCATTATCCTAAATCTACTATTCCTTGCTCTTGTAATACTCATTATCTAGATTGTGGGCCTCATAAGTGGAAAATCCAGATCTGTCACCTTGGTGTCCACCCACTCGACCATTAAGGGAGTACTTAAGGAACCATTGATATAATGAAGGAACTGCCACATATAGGTGTGGCTATGTCCTACCCATCAATGCATTGTTAGAAGTTTATGGGGATATAACCATGAACTTGGTGCGGGAAACTAGGACTCCAAACTAGGCCTTCAATTAGATCATTCTGACCACTATATGCGCCTTACTACATTAACCTTTAATTTTCAGGTTAGAGGGACTCAGATCATCCTCAGACAACCCTAGTTTCCGATGTGTCTAAGTCTGGAGTAGGTTGATCCTCGAGCCATTGTCAAAAAGACTTCGTCAAACCACCATTCCATTAAAATGGTTTGTGATGTAAAGTGGGCATATGTTCCCCAGTATAGGAGAGGCTTTATCTACCTTATAGAATGAGGTAATGACCTGGAATCCATCCGGATTGATTGCCTCAGCATGGAAGGCATCTGCAGCTGCTACCACCAAATCAAATTTGAGGGTGATTATTAAAGAATCAGCGACGACTTCAAAAATATACTCTAATAGGTGAAGATCTTCAAGGATAGAGAGTCTTACAATAATTATGGAAATATTCTTTAGGACATCATACTTTTCTTCCTGGCATGAGCTTCTGCATACAAGTGGTCACACTAGGACAGGAGGTATGATGGGCCCCACCTGTTGGATCGATAGTCAACTAGTGCTGGGAATGTCCACCTATTCACTTGACAAAACCTATTGAGTGACTAGTAGATGATGCATGATGACTGAGACTGGTCTGTAACGGCATGTGGCTGATCATTGTGTGGTCAAGGTGGTTCTTCCTGATCCACTAGCACAAGCAGAATTGAATGTGGGTCTAAAGACATCAAATGAGAATTTTGTGTGTGCTGAGATCTACGATGGGACTGCTTTCTAGGTTCGGTGGCATGCATATCCTTGAATTAATTACTAACCAATTCAATATGACAACCCATATTTATATGACTCCTTCGATGCTGGAAATGACTAGGAACATCGGGAGGATCTTCCTGGTGCTCCTCATTGTTAGAAATCATGTAGGGTTTTACCAACTCTACGGTGTTAAATGAGGGGTAACCTTGACTGTCACATGAATAACCTTCCACAAGAGGATGGATTCTGGGAGGAATTTCCATCTCCGAGGGCATGAAGTCGACAAGAATATGGGATGATGATGGCATTGGTAGGGGATGTTGTCTTCCCTTGCGCCACTAATTCTTTCTCTTCTAGGAAGAGGATGGCAGAGAAGACAATGCAGAAGTAGTAGCGGCTGACACATCATCTTCTGAAGGGTCATGTTGATTCAGGAATTCACGGATAATACAATGGTCAAGAATGATTTCCTTACTAATAAAATAGTCCACATACATCTTGGACCCACGATTGGAATCCTATTTCCACTCACCTTCACTTTCAATGCTACTATTGGGCTTCATGAATACACATGCCACTTATGTCGGAGCTGGTCCCAACCTCACTATGTTATTGTCGACCTGGTCTTGAATCTAGTCCTTAAACATATAGCACTGTTTAAGGGTGTACCCCAGGATCCAGTGATAGGGGCAGTAGTTTTTGTGATCAGTTAGATCCTCAATTTTTGGCCTCCTACATTCATGAAAATGTACAATTCCCTATTCCAAGGAACATCATAAATTATTGGGGACCTAATCCTTATTGAATAAGTTTTTCTAGTCTATTCTATTCAAGAAGGTGGATCTGGGAGCCTAAACATGACGGGGGTGGAGGTTCCTGTCTAAGAGGTGGAGCAAAATTATCTCACCTGGTGGTGGCAGCATATTAAGCGGGGCGCCTTCCAGTTTTGAGGTGGGGGATCCTGGGCCAGAGGCTAATCCTATGGCGGTGGGCCTCTACGAGGCTATTGAGGTGGCTCCAATAGTAATCATTCTATTTTTCTTAGGGACACTATATGGACCACCGTGGTGGGCTCGGCCTTGGAGGCCATTCTCGCGGGAATTGCATGAGTCAATAGATGTGCCAGATTGTTCTACTACAATTATTCTTCTAGGTGTTAGGCCTTATCAGATTAGTCTTGGAATCCCCCGGGGTAATTTTGGGTGATCATAGTGGGGACCAGATCATTCTTTCCATTCCCCCCACACATCATCATTAGACTCTCTGGAGTCAGTGGCATGTCAAAAGAGTATGTGTGCACTTTCCACCCAGGGACAAAGTCTGTGACATGCTCGTTAGACCTATGCATGCACTTGATGTGGTCCACAATACTCATCTTGCGAGTGGTGGAACCGAACTAATAATAAAATTTCCTATAAAGATCTTCATAGCCGGCTACTGATCTGATGGGTAGCTGGTTGTATTAGAAAAATGCACTCACATCCAATGTTTTCTAAAAAAACAGAATATGGTGAGATCTTGCTATTCTGAATTTCCCAACATGGGTACACGGCATGATATGATAAGGGACAAATGATACCGTAGGACACCCATTGCATTAGATGGGGAAAAGGTGGGATTTCTCAAACCTGGGGGTGCTGGCATATCATCCACTCACACTGGATACGGATTTCTATCAGACAAGATTGAGAACTGTCAACTCTCCAATGCCTCAATGGGGGAAATGAGTGCTGCCATTGGATCTTCTATTTAGGGGTTCCTATCTTGACTGGTATCATAGAATACCAGTGAATTTGAGGGTTCTTCAACATGATAAATAAGACAATCCGCTCATGGAGCGGCTGGTGGGATAGCCTTTGGAGCTTCTGGGTGAACCTGAGCTGGGTCCTAGGGATTGTCACACCGCTCAATAGGATTTGGGGTAAGATACTGTTCCATCTTTCTATATTTTCCATACTCTACCCTATCTGAGTGGGAAAGATGGTTAGGGACACCTAGAGGCAATTCTCCATGGGGAATTTGTACCTGCCCCTACTGCCCCAGCCAAGGATCCCCATTGTCTGCCTGTTACTCTGTGACATGCTCAGTAAGGAGGTCATTGTCTATCTTCATATACTCATAGATCTTTTTATGCAATGTGACTTTTTTGGGATCATCCACCGTCTTTTTTACTAATCCATATTGGTCGGAGGGTTGGAAATCTCTGATGTTCTCCTTACCCTTATTAGGATTCCAACTTATGGCTAATGCTATGGTGGGAATGAGAAGAATTAGTAGTTTTTTTTCTGGAAGGTAATGCTTCCCCTTGGATACAAAAGTTATGGAACTCTCCCATGGGGTATGTTTTCTCTAAGGACTTATATCCACGTCACTTCCTTTTATAAATCTGCAATGTCAACCGCGACTCTACCTAGAGGCTAACCCTCAATATCACCAGGAAATTCGGGATAAATCCAGATAGAAATGAAATAGTTGGCTGTATACTACCCCTAACCATATATATGAACATTGGGGTTAGCCTAATTAATGATCCTATAGAGCACTTTAGTGCTCTTGCCGCATCATTGTTTGGGGGTCTTATGTTGACCTGGTGACTTAGGGCGTTGTGCCCTGGGGAGTGAGGCCAAATTAACTAAAAACCATTTTTTATCAATGTCTTCGAAGTGAGCTTGCTATTGGGAAATACCACTAATCTATGACGAAGATGTAGGTGAGTTGCCCAGAGGTTATGGCGAAAGAATCCAACCACCTCCTGGGTGAGTGCTTCTACTGCCCAGAAATTCAGCGTGACTACTAGCATAAACATCTCCGTAAATGGTCCTCTGCAAGAATATCCCACAAACTCTTCATCCTAGACTCGACGTCTATCCCTTGGTTTCCCCACACATCAACTAGAGGCTTCTGGGGAACCAATAGTAGTACTGAAGTAGAGCATTGAGACAGTAGGTCAGCTGGTGGAGATTACGGTGAGCAGGATGACAAGACACCACATCACGATCTATCCTTTGAAGAGTGTAGTGACTAAGCCACCACATCGTGATAATAAAAGATGTTGAATGCCATTTCTGGTGTAGGGACTATGACTTCTGGTGGTGGACCATGATTTTCCTCGTCCTCCATTGGTCCAAAAAACAACTCTTTGTGATCTCTGGTCGAGGTAGAGAGTGTTCCTGGAGATGCTGGTGGTGATTTCACGACCGAACCCTAGGGAGATGACAAATCTTCATCCTCTTGGATGTATCTTTGAATGGAGGTTGGGATCCTATGGACCTCGTGTTCTAGATGTATGAGGCCAATGCACCTTGTTCCCGCCCCGACCCATGACATGGATGATTGAGGGGAGGGTTTAATTGCGGAGTCATATTCTGCCTCAAAACTTAAGAAGCCTATATGTTTAATCTCAGTTTGAACGTTCCCATCATTTATTTTATGTCCGTTATGACCCACCCTCCTACCCTGGGATTGCACTTTGGGACAGGGTTGATTTCTGGCATGAGGAGGACCTTTGGCCGTACTGGTGCTAGGACGGAGAGGGCCTCTACGTGAGTGAGAAGGGGTGCATAGAGAACCTAGGTAGATGTATAATGGAATATGGGGAGGACCTTAATTTCTACTGGCTGATGTGTGGAGGGAATATCTACAAGAATTGATAGAGTGGGTAGGACCACCTCTAGAGTAGGTAGGAGCATGGGTAGGGCCTCTATGCTTATATCCCATGGTAGTGTCAGTGCGAAGATGTTCCTCATACTAGTCAAGTCAAACATGGGTAGGGCCTCCATGTTGGGTGCCGATGAAGTGATGATGGCCTCTGCTTTTCTAATTACTAGGGTGAGGAGGAAATTATTTTCCTACTATAAAGACATGGGGAAGTCCCCCACAATATAGATTGACCAAATATATAACATCTATGCACCTATGACCTATGCCAGGAGGAATGACTCCATACCTGATGTCAAGAGCGCCAAAGAGGCTTATGTGCTGAGTGTCACCGTCATGGGGAGGACCCTCATTTAGATCAAAGGTGTCATGATGATATCCTTTATTTAGAACATGGGAGAGGTTAGGACCCACATTCTCAATGGTGGCGGTATGAGGAGGACCTCTGAACTAGTTGTATTTTCCGCAGGTCGGCCCGTGGAGGGCACTACCTTTGTCGGTAGCCAGGAGAGTCGACCCATCCAGCCCGTGGGGCGGTTGGGGCCTCGATATGGGATGGGTGTACGAGTGTCCCTACTCAGCATAAACAAGGGATGGATGGTATATGTAAGCAATGTCATTATCCATGGTAGTTGTCGACGTTGACACCCCTCAATGAGCATCCTCCTCAGCCTGTGCCTGACACGGGCGTCAGGTCAGCGGGATTGGGGATGGTGGGGCGGGCATATAGTTTTTCTTTCCCTAAGACTATGGGACGAGGTGGTGGCACTAAAACATCCTATTGGGGGTCCTCCTTGGGAGCCCCAGGAATGGGGTCCTGACTTGGCTCGCCTGGACATCCCTCATCACATCAGCGTAGGGGAGGGATTCATCAAATCATTCTGGGGAGAGGTTCCTGAAATGATTTTGCGTTAGAGTGGGGAGTAGTGTCTCCCTATATGGACTTCGGGGTAGTGGTGGAGATGAGGCACAAAAGCCCCAATGTCTTAAAGGGCCATATAGCTGGTTGGAAAAATCCCATCTTCCTCATATTAGTGAACGAGGTCATTTATCACCCTTCGCTGAATGAATTCAGATGCGGAGATGGGGCATGGGTCCCCATATGATATAGACATAGAGGATTACACAGGGGAAACATGGCCACATAGGATTATCACAATGATTTTTCATACACCCCAATGTCAGTAGGTGGGAAATGATCGGTTTTCGGATACGGTAGCTTGGGTCCTGGAAGGTAGGGAGATTAAACCATTAGTGCGGAAAAAAGGAAATTGAAATCCAATGCCCCAGCACCATTCCATCTTCCATGGCTATTAAGAAGGACCCATGCTAACAACATCGAATTCCAGAATGTCAGACATTAAACTTCCCCATCATCTAGTGAGTTTCATGCCAGGCACACTATTTGCATGGCAGGACCTGGCTGTAGATAACTGGATCCAGTAACACTCTTTTCCACTGATGTCTCGAATGCTACTAATCTCCACATTATGAAAAATAACATTACGTATCGTTCCCCGTTTCTATTTTAGATGATTTCATAGGGGTGAACATATTACTATTCACTAGTAAAAGAAGTTGTTGCTCGACATTCCCGATTTCCAAAGGTGGGAGGCATCCATCACTTATTCATGGATGTTTTCTCCTTGATCGGAATGGGATTATGGGATGTCAGTCTCTCCTTCCATGGATTCGTCCTTGGTGATTTATACATAGTCTGGTCTCCCTTATAGAATTAATATGATGTTTTTGAAACTCTTCCAAGTGTCATGTCTTCATGGACACCGATGAATTACACTCCATCTGTCAGGAAATTCCAAGGGGTCATGTCATCACTGGCATGTCTGAACATGAGAACACTGGTGCATCCAGGTTTCATCGCCTTATGATAGGGATTCTCGAGGGCACGGAAGCCCGAGGCTTCCCACGTAGAATTTGGGGAATTATATTCCATAGGTAGGTCTCTGAGGTTTTCCTCAACATACCATGATTAACACGGGTTATGACGCAAGATTAACATCTAGCAGAGATAGATCAGAATGATTATAACAATAAAAGGAGTGGATCAGGTGTGTGGAACCCTTGGATGGAACATTGATTCTTGAACTAACACGTGGTTAGTTTCCCGGTTGATTTTGGGAACAACAAAAATGTTGGTGGCGTGATTTTCACAGGGCTATGGATGCCCAATTACGAATAAGGGTGGGTGATGGAGTGTTGAAAGAATTGGTGGGGAATTATATGGGACCATTGTGAAGGGTATGACTATGTTGGGATTGATCCGAAAAGATAAATCTTGTGTATCCTAGTGGTAGGGAATCAATGTATGTGTGGTTCTTGGGGGGATGGGACACCTGAGTAGGAAACTTGTTAGAACGGACTCATGGATGGGATCTGGAGGATGTAGAACCTCCAAGTTGGTGTGTGGCCTTCTTGAAACATGTATTCTTGAGGGATAGATCAGAACGAGACATGGATGATTGGATTGAGCCATAAGTAGGCTTCCTACATATCCCCATGGAAGGGAATCAATGTCCACATAGTTCACGATGGGGGTATATAATCAGGGTGTATACAGAGGACAGCGACCCAACGGTATACTAGGGCTTACACGTGGCATGCAGCCTGGGTTAGTCTGATTCCATGGGGGAAGACCAAAGACGTAGGTCCAAGTGATGGGGGTGACAATGGATTACTACTAGATGGGGGTCAAAATGAATTAATGCTGGATGGAGATCACAATGAATTACCATTGATTGAGTAATGCAATGGCCTACCATCTATTCGAGTATCACAACTGCTTACCGCTGGTTGGTATTAAACAACATGAAGGATTCCAACATACAATCCCTAAAAGATAGGGATAAACCCCATGTAGTTAAAAAGGTATAGTTTATCATCTCGTGGGAAAAAAAGGGGCACACAATTTAACATCATGCAGGATGGGGGTAAACTGACATGATGTTGTAGGGACTAAGGGGTGCTGGGATTCAACATCAGGGAGGCTTCATATGTACAATGCCTTGGAAATAATAAAATTCCTCATAGTTCGGGATGGAGAATTCAATTTAACGTCATGCAGGGAAAAGGTGAACCAACGTGAAGGGGGTCAGATAAAGTAGGTGTTGGGCTAGAACCTTAGAAAGGTTTCTTATGTACCTTAAATTTTCAAGGATCAACATCCACGTAGTTCTGGATAGTTTGGTTAGACAACATGATGGGGGTTGGGAATAATAGGTGATGGTCTTAAACCTCATGGATTCTTCATATGTACCTTCTATTTGCAAGGATCAAAGTCCACATAATTCAGGATGGTGGTTGGGGATTACATGCTTAGGTATCCTAGAGAGGATTCCATGATTGATGCTTACTCTTAGCCCACATGAGTCATAATCAATGTGGAAATAAGAGGCAGTAAAGCCATGATGTTCACGTCGTGAATGGTGCATCCGTGTAAGGTGGAGTTGGGCTTACACATTGTTAGCGGACCAAATAGGAAACATACTCTTATGAGTAGTTAGCAGCCCAAATAGGAAACATGGTCTTATGCATGGTTAGCGGCCCAATGAGATGGATATTGGGACATACTCCAAGATAGAGGCCTGGTGGTGAAAAATCCCCTATGGAGAGGAACAGGATTTCAAGGATCCCTATGCCCACATATCCTCTTAGTCCTTGGTAATGAGGAGAAGAGGAGGAGTATGGGTACTACCACACGCATGAAAGTAAAAGGGCTTACACCAAGGTTGTTTCCCTTATCCACGGATAGTCACTGATGCAGCAAAGTGGATCTCATTCCATTTAAAGAAGATTTCACTCCTGTGGAGACAATTGGGTATATAGAATGTGCGAGATGGGTCCCCCCACATAGAAGGTATGGGTTGAGGCTAGAGATTAACGTCATCTACTGAGGAAGATGGTGATTGTAAGTTTAACATCTTGCAGCTCGGATGACATAGGTTCCATCGGCATCCCTAGGTCTTACATAGCTGATACTCTGCCACCCTTGGGGAAGGGAAGGAATCAGAAATGTCATGGAGATGGGGTGTTGTGGAGTGATCTATTGGGGGGGTCCATGTTAGAATGGCTATGAGAAGAAGCAGTAACAATTAGCGTTCCTATACGGAGAAGCATAAAGCTATTCAACACAATATGAAGCACTAGCCAAGGGCCCATAAAATAACATCTTAAGAACCTGGAGGGTCATACGGGAAAAGGATTTGTGGAGAAAAGGGGTTTACAGGAAAAGGATTCGTGAAACACTGGTGCTCCATGTAGTGGGACGGCCTCACAAAGGGGTATGCTTTGTGATGTGTGGTGGCCTAGCCTAGGAATAGGGCATAGGTACATATGGAAGGATCTTTGCAAAGTGGAAAGGCCTCTGCAGAGCAGTGTTTCTTGAAGCAAGGGTGTCATGCGAAGTATAGAACTATGATGTAGTGTGGTTCATGATGCATATTGACCCTCCCTTATCATGTGTGTTACATGTGCATAGAGGGTACCTCAGGAAGCATAAGTACTCTACGAAGCCCGAAGTCCCCTTCTGGATCCCCTTCCTTCGCGAAGGCTCGTCGGCTCTGCCAAGGGCATCCCTAGTTGAAGAGGTGTTGAATTTAAGTCAAGGGAAAGGCATATCACGATTCTCAAGTACCATTAAGACCTAATTTTTTTCACAGAGTAGATATTGCGTGACGATTTGAGAGTGGAGAAGGTGAAAGGTCATAAGATTTGTCCTTTGCGCAGGAGTAGATCCCAGTATTTATAGGCAAGAGGAAGCGCGAAGTAGGGATCTCTCGGTGCTACCCCCGCCTCTTCTATTTGTGGCAGATTTGCAATGGAGGTAGCATTTCACTAGTTGTGGTTCTACAGGGTTCTGTGAACCAGCTTCACAAGGTAGCCTATCCAGAGTTAGTTTCCCCTTTGCGTTGGCATTTCATCAACACATATTTTGGTGCCAATAACTATTTTGACACATGAGACCTACCGATGAATATATATATGGGCTATTCCAAGAACCACATATCACATACAGTTTCCAATAGATTCCTTACCTAAAAGGGTTAAAATAATATCTAAATATATATTTTTATTGAAACAAGCATACATAATGTAAATAGCATTCCCCATTATGTTAACTTAATCACAAACCATTCAGAGTAATATGGGGAATGGTATCAAAATAGTATATACTCACTCAAATAAATCAATAAAAACATAATAAAATATTTAATATGTTTTCGTAATAGATCATCATCAATGAATCATTATATTCATTAATGTATTTATACATAATGAAAATACATTAAATGAGATCATGGAATAATCCTAGTTTAAATACCATATTTCACATTGAAAATCAATTATGATTAAAATGAAATGTTATTTTAAAATAAAAAACATTCATTAATTATAAAATCTTAAGAATTTAAAATTTTCATTGTAACATATTTTTTTAGGATGACTGGAAATATTTTCATGTCCAAAACGTTTAATAAACATTCCATCAATATTTTGGACAGAAAATTCTCAACGAACAATGATTTTAAAAATTAAAATTAATTCTTTCTAATAGTTTTTAAAAAAAGTCAAACATGATTAAAAATTAAATAAAAATTATATTAAAATATGAAAAATATTTTGTGAAACCATTTTTGAAAATAAGGATATGGGAAAAAAGGTTGTTTGAATGGATGTTCGAGAATGACAATTTTTGTAAAATAAAATCCCTTATAAATATCATATCATTGCATTAAGAAAATGAATTTAATATGATTATGTTATTTATATCAATGTGAAACATTTAAATATAATAGAATATACTAAAAATTTATATCCCAAATAATATTAGTTCCATAATATCAATGAAGTAGAATTTTATCCCAAGGAATGGATATTGGGTTAGGAATTCAATTACCACTTTGTAATCAGGGGAATAATATTTTTCTAAGAGTAATAACTATAAAATGAAACATTTAAATCATTAAAGATAATTAGATTATTGTTATGATATATAAAAGGATGGTATATACACCACACACAAGAAATATGTGTTGAATTATGAGTATATGACATAGATGTAAAAGTTAAACAGGATAATTGTACCTTATGTTTCCATTTAGTATGAAATTATTTAGAATCCATTAAAATGGTTTAATAAATTATAAATAAATTTTAGATCTACATTCATATTTATAATACCTTTTAAGATAATTTTATAATATATTATCACACATTCATTAATAATATTTTATTATTTTCATTGTTCCATGTGAATTCATTTCAAGGATTCATTGTCAGTTTATTTGGGTATAATTATTTTTAATGAAGATAGTCCTCCATAATTCAAATTTAATTATATTAATTAATTTATATTATTTTATATTTAACAATTTATCATTTTTATTTTATACATGAGTATGATTCATTTGATATATGCTAATGATAAATGTTTGGTTTATTTTTGGGTGTTTTCCTTGCATAATGAATTTTTTTAATTTTAATCAATATTAAGACTATAAGGTAGTTATAGAAGATGAAATAGTTTATAATATAACTATTGTAATAATATTTAACTATTAAAAAAGTTCTTTACTATAAATGATGTATAAAATGGGAAATGAAGAAAAATTATTCTTCATGGAGGCTATTTATCATCATAACGTGGACAATATTCTAATTTAAATGAATAATAGAAGGTAATTAAAGGGATGAATATAATATATTCCATTAGAACAATTAAAATTTAGAATAAACATGAATTTCGAGTTATAATGACATTATGGATGATGGGGGTGAGTAGAAAGTAGAAGGAGAAATGAAATTAATAGGTGTGATTTGAAAAAACAATCACTTAAGTATAACCTCATTGAAGGACCCCTTAATGACATTGGATATTAAGTTTTTGTGAATTAATAAACAATTACACATTAAGAGAGTGATCAAAAGGGGTTCTGGAAGTTATTTTTGGATCATCAAGGCTTTTGGTTTGAAATGTGGTGGTCAGTGGTGGTATTTATTCTTCAGGAAATGTGGGTTTAAGTTATTAAATAATTATTATTTTATTTTTTAAGTAAACCACATTGGGGTGGAATTAATTTAAAATATTTTATTATGATCATTAATTTTTTATTTTATGTTTAGGTTATGTATGTACCCCAAACCCAATTTAAATTTTTAGTTTATTAGATATTTTTAGCCATTACAATTTAACATTAACCCATTTCATTATTTTAATTATACTATAGTAAATAATTTTTTTACCACGAACTTTTTATTAATTTTATTAATGAATATGAAGATAAGAACATACACATAATTTATTATATGAAATACAGAATCCATTTTAAAAATTTCAATTCATTTAATTTGAAAATTTATATTTAAAATTAATCTTGTAGATAGGATAGGAAAATATAATTTTCAATTATATAAGTTCAATAGTTTGATATGTTTTTTATATCAAATTTGAATGTGATATTCATTTAAATTACATTAATTAATTTATTTATTTATAATTTTTTTAAATATACATTTAAAATAATTGAAAATTTAATTTAAAATTATAAATTAATTATATAAATATAGTGTTTTCAATTAATATTTATAATTTTTAAATATTCATCAAAAAAAAGGAAAATTCCCATGAAATTCCACAATTTCACCATATAGTAATTATAATATTATAATATAAAATGAATATTATTTTATAAAATAATTTTTTTAAATGATTTTAAATTTTTTCTTAAATCAACTATGAAATAAATTGGATGAAAATATACTAATGGAAAAATAAATCTTTTTAATTAAAAACTGTAAATATTTTAATATCTGTCTAGAAAAAAATACGATCAATGATAAAAAAGTAGATTATATATATATATAATTAATTTAATCCAAATGGGTGATTTTTTATTTTATTAGTATAAAATAATCCTATCTGTGATTAGGTAATATTTCAGAATATGATTTCCGTTTATTTTCAAAAGTTTAATATTTTATTTTATAAATAATTGTACCAAAATAATTCATTATATATGTATGTCTATATATATTTAATCCATATTTTCATAATGTTGGTTAATCTTTTTCATACCCGCTTTTAAAAAAACTATGTTATAATAGTAACATTTGAATAATAATATAAGGTGGATTGATTAAGAATGATGTGGTGTATCATGTATGCTATCAAACGTAGTGTTTCCTTCATAAAATATCAGGATGCCACATTCTGCATCTTCCAATAAATTTATTCTTCAGAATTTCTTATAAATATCTAATATTAATTCTTCATATTTAAAAATTATTTTCTGGTAAACCTACATCATAAATTGGGTGGGTAAAACATATCTTAATTAGAGGGAATGGGAAAACAAAGGTAACTATAAAATTAGGCATTCAAAAAGAATACTATTAGTATAATGTGAAATCCAATATAAATAATTGAAATATAACTGTCATGTTCTAAGGGAGAGTTATATAAAAGGTTCCCATTATAAAATTTAATCATTTAAAATAATTACATTTTCATGTGTTAAAAGTCAATTAATATAATGGTAAGAAAAGTAAATAGGTAAAATTTATTTTCAAAATTATTTTTCCTAGGTTTTAAGGTCTCATTTTTTATCCTAAAAATCACTTGAGTGAATAAAATTAAATGATTTAATTCCCCGTCACAAGAATATTATATTAATTAGGTGGTGTTTTTATCTATTTTCACTTCAACTCTTATGATAGGATTGATTGTTCATGAAGAAAATTTTATGATGAACGTTAATGAATCATAATAACCAAAATTCATTCAAGCATCCTTAAAATATTAACTGATAAAAAAATTATTATCACATTATAATAATAACTATAATATCCAATGTTTAACTAAATACATTCAATATTTAGTTCTAGTATCGATTCATCAAAAATAAATCTATCCAATTTCAATGAAACTTTTTTTTGAAGGAATGTCCCTACATTTATAAATTCAACATAAAATTATATTTTTACCAAAAAAATGTTTTTCATTTTTTAACATACCAAATATATAAATACCATTATTACATTTCAAATTTATTGGATACAAGAAAGCATTAAATAATAAAATCATAGGTATAGTTATCAGATCGAAACATGTAGTATACATATAAAGAATTAAGAAAATAATCAAATCAGAAACCACATTCATAATAACTAATAATATCCCTTAGATATATCTTTTTCATCATTATATAAACATAATTATTATATAAATGTAACATTCCTCCAATAATGTGTTTTTAAAAATATCAAATTGAAACAAAATCAAATCTCCTTGTTACAGTTATTATTCCTCTCATACATCCAAATATATAAATAAATACCACAATATAGTCCATATATATCTAATGAGTTTAATAATTTATTAATCATTGATATAGTAATTATTGAATCAAAATACAAAATAACATTAATAATTATATATATGTCTTAAACCATTAACAATGCTACATCATCTTATTCCATAATACCTCATTCATATCATATTCATTTGTACTCTCTTCAGCATCTGCAATATTAAAATTACATGTATATCCTTTATGATTCTCTTCCTGAGTTTTCCCATGATGAAAGTGGTTTTCATAATTCCCATTTTTTCTGCTGTTAAAACATTCAATATTATATAACAACATTAGGTGATTATTATTCCAAATAGTTTTTTTCCTATGAAATTGCATTCTTTATATAATTCTTTCCACTCCCAATACATCATAATGTTCCTATAAAAAATTGTCCTAGTTGTTTATTCTCACATTGTCAACATATAGGTAACTAAATATTATTTTATACTTGAAATAAACCACTCAACCATTCTGTTAATTTCTATCTATATCATCATTGGTGACATAAATAGTTGGTAAGGGTGTATGTTTTTAATAATATATAATGTTAACTGATAGTAAATAATCACAAAAACCACTAATAATAACTCCATTTGGGTTTTGATCAACATATTGTCTAATTTATTCAACATTTATATTGTTCATTCAAGTTTGTAACATTGAATAGAACAGAAAAAACACAGTGTGAGATATACTAATTATAGATATATATCACATGGTCATGAAGATTCATATATAAGATTAGAATTAACCTAGCTTATCCATGGTAATTACCAAATCAATTTGGTATTATATTATACTAAGACATATCCCTAGCTTCAGGTATATACATAAATTTTTTAATCTATATTTTAATAAATAGTGTATCCAAGGTTTTTAGTAATGTTTTTCTAATACATATTATAATGACCGTGAACCTAGTATCCCAGAGCCTATTCCATAATTTATTACATTTGAATAAGATATAAGGAATCGCATCCCAAAGGACCGTATAATTTATTATTTTTGGAGTTCTAGATACATACTCATATCTTACATTAAAATTTAAAAGATAATATAAAACATTTCAATTACATTTATAACACTATTGTTCCCCTAGCTCATTCCTATATATCAATCTTAATAAACCTCTTGACATCCCTAGGAGAATAAAATACAACAAAGGGGTGAGTTCAAATGATCAATAAGGGATACATAAAGTGGAATAAATAATATGTTAATTAATTTTAATTATTTTAAGATAAATAACTAATAAAGATTCCATTAAATCGATAACATGATCTTAATGTGGTAGGAATAAAATAAGATCACATAGTAAAACATAAATTATAAAATAAACTAAAAGCATATCCCAGGATATTATACTAATGAAATACTCACATGGAAATCAATAAATAATATATTAATGAGTTAATTTATAATTTTTACATGTAAAACTCATTGTAAAGGCTTAATCCAAGACAACATACATAAATACATAATTAAAAATTCAATGTAGAAACTAGAATTCACATGAGACCAGTTGATGCATTGAGGGGCTATATCAGGAACCACATTTCACTTACGAAGTCCAATAAATTATTCATTTTAAAGGGGAGAATAATAATAAATATATATATATATATATATATATTTGTTGAAACTAGCTTACAAAATTTAAATAAAATTTACCCATATGTAAAAATAATCACATACCATCCGGAGTATTGTGGTGAATTTTATCAAAAAACTACACCACCAGTAAAAATAATCAATAACAATTTAATAAAATATATATTATGGTATCATAATAAATCATACTATATTAAATATAATATTAACCAAATTATATTTACATTGGTGGAAATATCTTAAATTAGATTAGAGGAAAAATATTCATGAAAATTCAATTTTTCCCTTTGAAAATCACATATGTATAAATTGTACTGAAATTATAAAATAAAAACATTCTAAAAGGATAATAAATTAAAAATAAAAAATAATAATAAAAATTTTATGGGTTTATGATGATTTTTAATTATTATTAGGACATATACTTAAAAAACAGTCCTTCTATATTTTGATCTAAAAAGTCACCAAAAACCATGATTTGAAAAATGAAAAAATATACCATTCAAACAATTTTTTTAAATTATATAGAAGATTAAAAATTAATTTAGCATTAATAGTATAATAGTAAAATTATTTTTGGAAACCATTTTATAAATCATTGAAACTGAAGAAAAAGAGAGTTTTAAATGAAACTCAAGAACGATATTTTTTTGAAAGAAAAGAACTTATAAATTAAGGTCATTGAAGGGAGAAATAACAAAATGAATCAAATATTTTTATTCAATTTAAATAAATATTGAACAATTGTAAATATAAAAAAATATATTCAAAATTAATTTCTAAAACAAACTTAGTAGGATATAATCAAGGAAATATAATTTTAACCCAAATAATGGAAATTGGGTTAAGAATTCTATTACTACTTTTTAATCAGTCAAATCATATAAACCATAAGAGTAATAATTTAGAAATGAAACATTTATTCCCATTAAGATAATAATAGTAGAGTTATATTATTTACAATGAATGTATAGACACCACAAATAATACATACATGGTAAATGAGGAATATATTTCATAAATGTAAAGGTGAGACAAGAAATATGTACAACCCACATCAAATTAGTTATGCTTATTTAACATAGTGTAAAATTGTTTTATGAATTTTATTAATATATTAAAAACCTATATTAATTTTTCTAATTCCTTACACAAACCATTAATAACATGTTACCAATTTTTCATTAATAATATTTCTTTTTTTTGGTTCTATATGTCTTTATTGTAGGGTTTCAAAGAGGTTCATTTGGGTATAATTATGTATTTTCTTATAAAATTAAAATTGAACTCTATAATGAAATTAAATGGTATTAACACACATAAATATATTAAAATGTCTTCTTTTATCTTTTTTCATTTATAAATGAGGATGAATCATTTCATAAAATGTTACTGATAAATGTTTAGTTCATTTTTGGCAGTTCAATTCCAAAAATAATGGACATGTTTTATTTATATATTATTTTGCCTATTTAGAAGTTCTCAGACACGATATAGGTGATAATATAACTATTATAATAATATTAATCCCAAAAAGTAGTTTTCTCACAATATATTACATTAATAATTAGAAATTTAGAAAATCCTTATTCATGGAGATGGTTCATTTCCATAACCTGGACAATGGGTTGATTTGTTTGAATTATAAGAGGTAATAAATGGTTTGTATATAGGATATTCCATTATAATATTAAAAATAAACTATATAAATTATTATATATTAATCCTTACATTATGTAAAAATGTGTTAAGGTAATTGTGGAGGAAGAAATGAAATTAACAGAGGTGATGTGAGAGAATTACATCTTCAATAAAACCTCCTTAAAGGACCCCATTAGGAATTTGGATTATGCATTTTAGTGATATAATACGAACTAAAATTCTATAAGAGATATAAAAAAAATTGTAGATATTTTTGTACATTAAATGACTTTGGCTCAAAATTGGGTGGTGTGGGCCGTATTTGTACTTGGGGAGAGGTGGGTTTAAGTGAGTAAATAATTATAATTTTTTATTTAAAGCCAATATCATAAAGGTGTAATTAATATTTATGAATTTGAATAATCATTAATTTTAAAAGGTATGGTTATGATCTTTAATTACCTCAAAATTAAATGAAATTTGTTAGTTTATATGTATTTTATGCCTTTTCCTTTTAACATTACCAAATTTGAATATGTTACTTATATTATGACAAATAATTATATTACCATGGAATATTTTTTATATATATAAAAGAAAATTAATTTACAACATAAATTTTAAATTTTGATGAAAAATATTTAATCAATTTACCCCAATTAAATTTTCATAATGGGAATAATAAGATTAAAATATTATCTCGTAGATGCAAGGGGAAACAAGTTTTTTAAGTGTAAAAGTTAAAAAGAATGAAATGTTTTTAGATCTTATATCAATTTAAATTTATTCTAATTTCTTAAATTTAATTTATTGATATACTGATTTAACTAATTATAATTTAAAACAAATAAAAAATATATTTCAACATTATAAATAAATTAGGTGAAGTTACCGTTTTCAATTCAACATCGGTATTTCTCACAATTAATAAAAAACATTAAAGAAATAATCCAAAATTCCACAGTATGATAATTTTGATGTTATATATTAAAAAATAATGTTTATTTATTTAAATTAAATTTATTAATGTTTCTAGGTTTATTTTTAATACAATTGTTCCATCTAAAGGTGGAAAAACTAACTTAAGAAAAATATAGCTTTTATCTGAAAATAATATGATTTATTTTTAGATCACGTCTTGAAAAAAATACTTTGATTGTTAAAAATATTATTTTATATAATATATATTTTCATTAATATAATAAAAAAGGTATTTTTTATTTTATTGTTATAATAGAGACTTGTGCGCATTAATATTTTTTTCAGAAATGGACTTTCTTTTATTTTTTGAAGTTTTTTATTTTCATTTATAACTAAATGATCACAAAATAATCCACTATATATATATTCATAAAACATATATTTAAAATTTTCAAAACTATGCTCATAATCACTATTCTAACAACTATGTTATAACATTAAAATTTTAATAATAGTATATATTTGTTTTTCTAAACTTGATGTGGTGTATAGTGTACACTATCAAACATAGTGTATTATTATTAAATATTCATTATTTAAGATGTGTAATAATAATATTTGATATATATTACATATAAATTATTCTAGAGTTATGTTAAATCATTTATATTTCATTCTTTCAATCTAAAAATAGGAAATAACATTTAAGCATACATACAACCTACCATCCCTTTGAATGGTCTAATTGATTTTCCTTTACAAAATTTTATATATCTAAAAAATGGAAAATATAATGAATATATATTATTGTTATATTATTGTTAAAATTATGGATATTATGGAACCATGACCAATGTATGAGGTCCAAAAATAATCAATCAAAACATAAAATAAAAAAAATTTGATTATTGCAAAAAACATTACATCAACATGGGATTGTTAACAAAAATATAATAAAAGGACATGATTAAACCATATATAGTTTGAAAAATGTTACAATGGATCCCTAATAAAATTATAATATATTTTTATTTATTATGGTGGAGGATCAAATGAGTTTTAAGGAAATCAATACATAGGGTAATGGATTTATATCTCACTTTTTTCTTCTATGAGTCACATTCTAAATTCATTATATATTTATTTTATGTGGTTTATATAATACACATGAATTTATTTTATTATTATTATCTTAGAAAAAATTATTTACATTTCCACATGAGGATATCACTTTCATCAAGTTTATATTTTCAATGTTATCAATGCAGTAAGGGATTTCTTTCTAAATCATCGGACATTGAGACCTATATTAAATTATAGACAAATATAATTATATGATGTGTATATACTACCCATATGAAATTTTATATGATGAGTATCTATATATATTTCATTCTATGATGCTACCTCAAATTTTGGATTTCTCTAGATATCATTTTCCAGTCGAGTATTTTTGTTCTGTATAAATTTATCACTATTATCCATATTTTATAGTGGGTGTTATTCATAAAAAAACTCACTCTCCCGAACTATAATCTCTATGTAATATACATGTGATATATGGGGTATGCAACCTTTTAATATATATATATAATGTATAATGATATTCAGTGAGGTCTGGAGGAAGAACTTTGCGATAAGATATTGTCCTCCCCGATAAAGAATATTAAAGGGTCCAATATACCTAGTTATCACCTTTACCTTATTTATAAATATCAAAACATATTTTAGTGGATAAATTCAGGAATATAATTTCTCATAGGCTTCATATTCTATATTTCAATTATTTTTCTTTGAAAAACATTTTTTTTAAATATGATAATCCTTGATGTTATAATGAATAAATCCATATATGTCATGTATTTCCATAGCTACTGTATGTAGAAAGAGATTTAATTATTCAACATCATCATAGAATGTTGGAATTACAAACATATTTGTGTATTGTATTTGTTTCGTTGCATCTGAATTATTGACTAAAGGAAATTTTTGTAATAAAATATGTCAAGAGGTAGGAGATGATCCGAGTCACAATTAAAATCCATAAGATAAGACCTCAACATTTCTATTAAGGTTTCAATTGTTATGTCAGAATAACCATATGTATGAGGATGATATGTAGTTATGATACTAACTAATGATTCCATATATTACTATGGACAATTCATGAATGTCAAGGTGAACCTCAGACCGAATTATAAAACAATAAATTATGCTACTCACTAAAATATTATCACCAAATTAACTTATATTATACTAATATGATAAAAATATAATTATTCATTGATATAAATAATGTGAAATTATTTTATAAAGTGTTCAATTTGAAACCTATATTGAATTATGTCCATTTTTTGGGGATTCTAGTGACATAATCCAGGGTGATGTTTTCACATTCCCTTTTAGGTATATGTAATAGTTGTTGAATCCCCAAGACATATGTTAATAATTTTAAAAAATACCAAATAAAAAGAATTAATATACATACCTAGTAATATCTATATTAATTTTATCTTTCATAAAACACTCTTCCACATCGCTATATATGTAACGTCCCGACCCGGCTCACCCCTCAACTAGTGAACATACCAGTCACCAGATTACCTAAATATCATCTACCCATAGGCCAGACGGCATCGACTAGCAGTGAGGGTCTATGGATAGTCAGTGGAGAGACTATACCCTCATATCAGAGTTCAATAGTAGATAATGGAAATAAATAGTAGAAGAAATCTAGTAAATGATAATACAGCGGAAGGAAAATTTTTATGAAACATGAAAAAATGTGGAAAATTACAATTTATACACTCTAAGAATGAATGACATACTAATGATACCAAATTTAATGGATTGAAAAAAATAATTTGATTCATATTCCAATACAGATACAAAGAAAAGAATCAAATCTCGAAGGCAAACTCCATGAGAATCCTAAGATTCAGCTGAGTCTTTTACTCCTAACTCCAAGTACTTTTATTAAAAAACCAGCAAGGTTTATGGACCACTGTATTGTGAATAAGAAATTCCTACTCAGTTACCCTAGTGCAATGAAGGCCCAATTGGGGTGTGAGATATACAACTCAGTATACTGTGACCATCGTTTTATAGCCCTATCTAGACAGTGAAATGTAAATAATAGGATATATGTATAACTAGGTAACAACCTAATGGAATAAATAAATTACCACCCATCCTGGTTCCTAAGGGACACAGGACGGAGATACATGCTACGGCTTGTAGTTGGAAAATATGAGTTCTAAATGGGAAATATAAATTGATTAAATAAACTGTTTAATGAAATAATTGTTATTCTTATTTGACTACATGAATCCACATGTTCTTATGGGCACCCATATCTCAAAAACTAACTTGGACGTTCTGGGGTTAGAACCATTTCCCCTATTCCATTCACAAATCGTTATGTCACAATAGATTTCATTAACCCTTTAATTAATTTCATATATAACCAATTAAACCCATGGACCAATGTCAATAAATGGGTGGAGGACATCATGTCTTACAACGTCTTAAATATTTGAATCATCAGTCCTAGTCTCACCACCCCTGTGTATTTGGAGAATTAGTGTAACACCCCTGGAAAAGTGATACATAAAAGGAAAAATGTTACTACCCATGTCAACAAGGGGAACCTTTCTTTTAGGGAGCCTACCTAATTAGAACTCCACATTTAAGAATGCTTGACCTGGAGTAGTAATCAAGATGGGTGACCTTCTGGGAATATTCCCAGGGTGTGTGAGAGTGAGGACAAAACACACTGAAAGAACATGTGTTGGCCTCAGGGGACATTCATTATTCTAATAGGCGACCCTAGTGAGTAATATCATATGGTGTGCTTGGAAGGAAACCAAGGTATTACAGGAGACCCATGGGGTCAAATGAAAAGGTTAATGGCCCAGGGAGGCGGGTTGTGATAAATGGTGTCAGAGCCAATACCCAGCTAGAAGTGCTTAGGAACTATCAGGGTTTGAGGCTTGGGGTCCACAACGAGGGTGTTGTGCTTTAAAGGGGTGGATAATGTAACACCCCTGTAAAAGTGAGACATAAAAGGCTAAATTTTACTACTCATGTCAACAAGGTGCACCTTTCTTTTCGTGAGCCTACCTGATTAGAACTCCACAGTTAAGCATGCTTGGGCTGGAGTAGTAATCTGGATGTGTGATCTTCTGGGAAGTTTCCCATGGTGTGTGTGAGTGAGGAAAAAACACACTGAAATAATATGTGTTGGCCTGTGGGGACAGTCATTGGTCTAATTGGAGACCATAGTGAGTAATAGGCTATGGTATTCTGGGAAGGAAACCAAGGTGTTACAGGAGACCCATGGGGCCATATGACAAGGTTAATGGACTAGGCAAGTGTGTCGTGACAATTAGTCTTTATCCCATAGAAGAATGTTTACATGCGATATGGGTGTAGAATGCCATGTCTAGAACCCCGTGAGTATTTGGAGAATCAGACCTTGTCTCAAAACCCATTTATCAATCACATATATATATATATATATTATTGGTGTAAAATGGCATGTAAAACACCCCAAAACCATCCATTAATTAATACAAAAATTAATTAATCAATGAAACCCGTTAATTAATTCTACAAATAGTACCCACATAAATATCTCATCAAATAATTCTACATTTAATTAACTATTCAACATCTAAATATCTAATAATAAATTAACAATAAATTATTCTTAACCACATGAAAGTCAACTATATAATTAACTCAAAATTTAATTATCCAAATTACATAACTGATAACATGATAATTAATTCACCAATCAATTATCTTTATTCCCTTAATAATCCAGTCGATTAGTAAAATATACAAAATTTATTTGTTTATGCAACAATTAACTAGGTATACATTACCATTAATTAATCCTTCACTTAATTAATCTAAAAAAATCACATCCCTTAATTAATTTTCCAGAATTAATTATCTCTATCAAAATCCAACATTTCTTAATCAATCCCACCATTAAAAATCCTAAATCAACATCATTGTACATAACATTGAGCATTAATAAATAAACATTTAAATCAGTGCATGCCAATTAATTAATTCAACTAGTAATGAATTTAATCATACCAATTAATCAATTCAATAATTAGATAACATTTCATATCATTAACCTGTATTAATCAATACATCATTAATTACATCGATTTAGTCTAAAAAACATATCACAATTAATCCCCAAATAAATTTTCTCATCAATTTAAATCAAAATATTTAAATTAATCCTTTGAATAATTATTTCTATCCAGAATCAAATAAAATAATTAATATTCAAAATTAATTATCATATATTAGCCATGAAAAAAATCATTTAAATATTTTATGTTATCACATTAATCAATTAAGCAATACATACTTATAACCATTAAATGGTCATGTACTCATTTATCTCACGTGGGAAACATCATTTAATAACATCTGAAGTCCTCCATCAACACACCATATATCACATTTAGCAATTTATTAAGACATACAAAATTCACATTTGAAATGCATTTGATGTAAATAAATCCATGTATAATTTAAATTCAAAAAGAAGTGTAATAAGCATTTTATTAATGCAATTATTAATGTTGAGGACATGAAAGGGGAACCTACCTCAATGTGGAACCAAATAAGTATTCAGGGGCTTAACATGAGGTGATAAACTACCTGCAACTGGTCTGCAACTCCTTGAACATGCCTTTATTTATATATATATACATGTTCACACACTCTAAATTGATCAAAACCCACTGCAACATAACTGTTAATCACAAAAAAATTGCAATGGTAAGACTTAATTCATCCCCAATAATGTACTTGGTACTCGTATAAACAAAAAGAAGCTAAATTGGATGATGTGAAAAAATATATCATTGTGTAAAACGTAAATGAAACATCAACGGTAGAGAGAATTGATCCTTCGTAGTGGATTCTAGATTATGGACATATAGGTCATGTGCCAACATTAGCATGCCCAAATAATAGAGGAACTCAATAATCAGAATAAACTTGAACCTTAGGGTTTCATCCAAGAAAAAAAGGTGGGAGAGGATTCAAATGGCCAATGTAAATCACAAAATATACAGAGAAGGAGTCACCAATATGAGGTGGACAAAATTCATGAAGAGTTAGAGAGTAATCATCATGAACAAAAAGAAGCCCGGGAGAGGGGGTTGTGCGCCAATGAGGGGGGTTGGGCCGCAACATGGGTTCTGCCCTAGGCAGGCGTGCACTACAGTAGGGGGTCCGCTAGTGGGAGGTTCCATCCATGGAGTTCCTACTGGAAGATGGATTCACACCATTGGAGAGGATGACCTCATGGAGGAGTTTGTTGGTGCACAACACACAAGGAGGAAGAAAACTTGGGGGTTCACACGTTGACCTGGGGTGCCTCTCCTCTTATTTTCCATCATAAAAAATAAATAACAAATAAATAAAATGAATTAATTTAATTATAATAATAATAATAATATAATTAATTATTATTATCATTCTCATTTAATATAACATTTCATCAGTAATTATTATACACCCCTATTAGGTAAAACACAATACATCATTAACACATCAAAATAATTTTATTCTCTCAAACATAATTTAATTAAATAAAAACTAAATCTAATTTATTTAATTAATTGTATCAATAATAATTAATTAATTAAAACACATCCTTCATAGAATGTAATTAAATTATTTTAACCATTAATTAAAAAACATACATTTTTTCTTTTATTAATTAAATTCTATATTACTGTGAATTAAATTAAATTAAACACAACTCCAAATTTATTCCTCATTTATTATTATGGTTGATTAATTAAATTAATGTTAAAGAATTAATTAATTGACAATTAAAGAAAATTAATATGGATTATGGTTTTATCAAAGAAAAATTTAATTTAAATGAAAAGTTTCAGAATTATTAAAGGACAATTTTTTATTAAATGGAGGAATGTGCTAATAAAAGTAATGTATTTTTTATTATTATGGTGTCATAAATCATTTTTATGTGTCGATATTTTAATTCCATGTTAAAGGAGTATATTTTTTATGAGAATTTAATTACGCTTTTGACCTTCTCAAAGAAACATTGAATAAAATGTGGAGTTTCATATTTAAGGAAGCGTTGTTATTAAATAGTGGTGTTGGGTTAATCAAAAGATTGAAAAATAATAATAATGAGATTGTTATTATTTTAGTCTTATGAATGTAATAATTATTATTATCAAAGTAATTAAATTAGTGGTTATGGGATGGAGTTTTTATCATATTAAGGATATTGTAATAAATTGGGAGTTTCATAATTAATTATGAAATTCTTCTTAAGATAATAATGAATGAAGAAGCGTTTATAATTAAATGGGTTGTAACATTTATGTTAAAAGATTTTAATTGTATGTTTAATGAGGTATAATATTGATTTGAAATTAATGAGGGTTTTGGGTATCTCAAAGAAACGTCTAATTAAATAACGAGTTTCGTAATTAATAAAGAAGTTTTTTTATTTAATTAGAGGTGTTAGGTTTTATCTAAGTTTGAATAATAATAAAAATAAAAATAAAATTATTATTATTATGGTTTAATGAGTGTTTGTTATTATTATTATGAATAATAATAATGGATTTTTTTGGGGTTTACTTTTATTAAATTAAATTTTAATAATAATTTAATAAATCGCTACAAAGAGGAGGTATTTTTTTAATTAATTCATGTTGAGATAGTGAATTTAATATTGATGATCTGGGCGTCATTGAAGAAGGGTAATTTTAAATGGTTACAATAAATAAGGAATAAATGTGGAGTTGGGTTTTATTTAATTAAACCATTATAAATATAGATATTAGGTTGGGCACAGGTAGTCAAATGGTTCAGGTCAGCGGTGTGGTTATACGGTTTTTAAAATGATATAATTTTATTATTTTTTTAAATAAAAGAAATATTTAATAATAAAAATAATAATGATATTATTATTATTGAATTAATTTGATTGTGTGATTAATGATGATTTTAATAAGTAATTGTGGAACATTTATTTAAATGTTATTTAAGGAAGTAACATTATATTAAATGAGAATAATAAAATTTATTATTATTATATTAACTCTATTAGTTTAACATGGGTGTAATTGATAATTGGGGGAGAGAACATGAGGGTAGAGCACCACCTTATTGGAGGAACATAAAAAATTCAACAATCCCCTCCTTTGAGGCGTGCTACACCCCCCTCACCGGCACCTCATCGCGTGATCAAATAATCCTGGTGTCTTCTCGAATCTTGTCATTCTCGGTAAGGTGAGTCCATCTACATTTGTTTATCGATTCGCATAGGCATTTTGGATCCTCCCACACACTGTTTTCTCTGCCAAAATCCTAAGGATCGGGTTTTATTAGGTTTCCTTGTTTCTTCGGTTCTAGGGATGCACAAGGGTCTCCTCTATACCCTTTGGACCTTATTCCGCCGTCTTCTGACAAAGGAGAAACGGATGGGTTCATTTTTTATTTGATATCAGGTTCCGGGTAATGTTATATAACTGTGGTATTGTTTCTCATCATTCAATTAAGGGTTTGATAATTTTTATGAGTTCCCGGTACCTAGTTAGAGGTGTGTTGGTACTTACAACATTGATTCTGAGTAGCTATTTAATATTTTTAATTTTATTTATATTTTTTCATAATGCGCATGATAATATATAAGGTGCATGTGCACGTGAGATTGTGGACCAATTTTGGACAAGTTTCCACCAAGTATATTAAAGTACATTAGATTTAAAATGGTTCCACCCTCAGGTAGGGTCCCGAATCCTTAAAACATTATTTAAGAATTTAAGATTCTTTAAATAAATTTGAAATGTTTGTTTCCTCGATTATGATATGTCGATGCATGACACTTTTTATGTTATTAAATGATGCCTCCCACATGAGATAAATGAGCACTTGAACATGTGCATATTATAATCATGTTTTTCTAAGTTGGTTAAAGTGATATCATTAAATAGTTAAATGATTTGAATGGGAAGAATGGGTAATAGGGTATTTAATTTCAGAATTTGTTATCATGTCATAATATGGAATAAAAATTGTGGCTATTACTGATTATTGAGAATATTGAATATTTGAAATGTTCAGAATATAAATTGGAAACTAGTAATAACTAATGTATGGATTAATTATTAAATGATAAATGGAAAATGGTTAATTAATTGATGACGAGTTAAAGAGAATATATTTAATTAATTAATTGTTTAATTAAATAATTTCAATGCATTAAATTAAGAATGTGGATTAATTACTTATTACGACTATTGGCCATGGGTACCTTCTGATGCATGTTAGATTTTCATGCATTAATATGTCTTCTATGGAGTTTTTTTATATGATGAGATGATGTTTTTGAGGGTTTCTAAATATATGGGCTTTGATCAGAATGTTTTTTGATTATTATGACGTGTATGTAAATAGTTAAATTCCTTGATGAATCACTGTTTGAGTGGACGGGTTCATACTTGTTAATGAATTTGGGTAATTAAATATTGAGTTAATTATTTATTTAGATTTCTAATAATAATTGATTGTTAATTAATTATTTACTATTGAGATGTTAAATGGTTAATTAATGGTTGACTTTTGATGGGCGATCTATGTTGTTAATTAGTTGTTGAATTAATTAACAGATTGGATTAATTAATTTAAGAATTAATTGTTGGATGGTAGTGGGGTGTTAGACATGGAGTTCTACACCAATTATATACATATATGTATTATTTATATAAGGGTTGTGAGATAGGGACTGATGCTCCAAATACACACGAGGTGCTAGACATGGTGTTCTACACCCAACTTGCATGAAAATACTCTTTTAGGGGTCAGGTACTGATGCTCAATATACCCATGTGTTGTGAGACAAGGAAAGAAGCTCCAAATACTCACAAGGGTGATAGACATTATGTTCTACACCCATTAATTGACATTGGGATGTGGGTCAAATTGGTCAAACATGAAATGAATTAATTGGTTAATGAAAACAATTTTGATATTATGATTTGTGAATTGAATATGAGAATGTGTTCATACTTATCAATGAATTGGGTGAATCACTATTAGTGAACATACCCAAGAGTAAATCACTATTTTATTAGTGTACGGGCTCAGATATATTATATGAAAGATTAAATTGAATATCTTATGATGCATTATCCATGCCAAAACACATGCTTGGATTTGGTCTTAACTTTGATTACTTAGATGGCCTTTATAGACATCTGTGGTGAGTGACTTATACAGGGAATGTCATGCACAGTCTGGATCATGAGAATTATGTAGTATAGTGAGGATTAAATAATTGATAAATGAAAATGATTGTGTAATGACTATTGTGCATGCATGAAAAATTTATAATAGAGGTTTAGACACCAGTTGAGAGATGAAGAAGGTACATGGGTATATAGTTACAATGTACTGCTTACCTTAATTATGCATGCTTGAACTATTTAAATTATTTATTGAATGTCAGGATTTGGGGTAGACATCGGTGGTCCCGACCTACTGAAATTTAAATCTCATACCCTACTCGGGCCGCTATTCCACTGGGGTACCCAATTTATTCTATTTGGTTGTAGTATTGTATTGTTTTCATATACTTGGATGATAAGAGAATAGGATCGAGCAGAAGCTTAGGGTGCTCTAGGAGACTACCGTTTGTGCTTGGGGTCATTTCTTTTTTTTTTGTAACAGAATGTTCATAATGTTGTTTTGTTCGCTGTTATCCATTTTTGTATCATTAACATGTCATGCATTCATTTTTTGTATAATTGGAACTGTCCATTTGTTTGTACAAGATTCATAAAATATGACTTTCACAGCTTTAACATTTATTAGACAGCTTCCTCTATTTATTTCCATTGTTTTTTATTTACTCTTATATTCCACTATGAAACTCTGATAAAAGGTTATATTCTTTCCACACACATTCCTTAGACCCTCACTGTTAGTCGGCAGCCTTTGGCGTATGGGGAGACATGCATGAGGTCATGCAGAGACCGGTTCGGCCTCCAGTTTAGGGGTGAGCCAGGTCAGGACGTTACAAAGTGGTATTAGAGGTTTTCTTTTCCTTTATCTTACTATTTTGGGGTTGGTAGATGGGAGAATAGGAATGAGTTGGTGCTTTTGTTAATAGTTTTTCGTGGGAATGAACACCCCATGTACGGGAAATGACCATGTAGCCGGGGATGGAATTTGATGTCACTACTATTAGAGGTTACAGGTGATATGATTTCACCTTGAGTGACATGGGTATTTTCCATAGTTTATTGATTTTGTAAATTTTGAAAAAAATAATTTTCTTGGCCTGATTTGGAATGGAAGTTTCATAAATGCATCATCTTAGTCACTTAGAGATTCAAATGTTATGCATATGACATGACATGTAGTTTCATTAGTATTATTCCTACTAATTTGGATTGTGTTACTTTGGTGAAATGCCTCTTTTTAATCTGATTTATCATCCCTCTCTAGATTGCATGTTTCGGTGATAGATTAATCATGCTTGAGTGATTATATGCCATATTTCCTTAGTTATTAGCATTTTTTTGTTGTCCCATGATTCTATGTTATATCATGTTTTTTTGTTACTTCTTATGCAAACATGCTAATGATGTTTTGATATATTAAATGGATTCTAATGTGAAAATGATAAATAAATGTTAATTGTGATAAATGGGAGCCAACGACCATAAGATAAGGTGTATGGGCGCCTTATCGATTTGTAGATGACCACCCACGTGACTAAACCATATAACCATAGTATGTTTTTAAAATGGTTATGAATGTAATACTGCTATGTTTGATTGTAATAAACCATTGCGGGGTTTCTTTTGAAGAACACATATTAAATAAATGAGCCCTTTGGAGGTCTTCTTTCTGGTAAAAGGAATTTAAATGTTAAATTTCCTGTTTATATTTGAATAACACAGAATGTTATATGGTAAAGAGGATGTTTGTGATAGCATGCATTTTTTCCATAGGGAATTGTTTTGAAAACCAAAGTGATTTGTTGTGTAGATGTACTTGTGTGTATGCTGAAATTCATTCAAATTATAAAAGGATGGATTGAATTAATTAAAATTCATAAAAATAATAAGGGGTTTTTGAACTTTGTGATTTGAATTTTTGTGACCAAGGCAGAGGGTTAGAGTTTATGTTTCGTAAGGGGAATCTCATGGTAGGTAGTATCCTTAGAATGTTCTAGGCCATTAAAATATGTTTGTCCCACTACTCGGGAGGACTTCTTGGTACTCGAGTATTATGGAACGCCGATAGGACTATGCTATGACTTTTATGATCAATGTTTGACGTGGTGATCATGATTCGAGGAATGTCACATGTATGAATTAATGTGTTCTAAAAACACACGTTGGTGAGCGACTGATATTTTCTTGATATTTCATTGAATATCCTAAGGTGGTTATTGTCACTTTGATTTCAATAAATGTGTGAGAAAGTGATGTCGAGCATTTGGAATAGAGTTGACCAGTAATAGTTTGAATGATCATCTTAATGGCATTGGTTTTTCCCTAAGTTCTCTATTTTGAATAAAATTAGAATTTCCCTTATCTTGACCTTGTCATGGAGACACCAAGATGTCGTTTTTCTTACGACATGTTACTGTTTAAATGTAGTTAGTTTGATGAGCGGTTGTTATTTGGGATGTACTCCGGATGTGTGGTTTCTTTGGGATACTCCTTTATTTGTGTTGGGGTACAATTTTTTAAATAGACCTACGATGGCTTGTCGTGGAAATTTTACCATTGATCAGTTAAGGAGTTCATTATACATGAAGATGGTTTTGGAATAGAGTTAAGGGAACGTCATCATATAAAGGGAGAATGTGGGTTTTGGGTTCGTGAAGTCTTTCAAGGGAAGCATGTGAAACATGTTCTGTTGATTGATATAGATTCATCCGTTTTCAATGACAAGGTCCCTCTAATGGCCTATAAAATAAGATTTGTTTCGATGTTTAATCTATAGGGTGAGCATTGTCTCTGGATTTAAAGGCTTATCCATTAGGCTTGTGAAGGGTTAAAGGTGTGTTTGGCATTGGGAACACAACACGTCAATTCTATCATGATTAAATGATGTTGGTAGGTCGGTAGTTTTAGTAGTGGTTCCCGATGGCATCTCGGGGATGAGATGTTTTTAAGGTGGATATATTGTAAAGTCCCATGTTATTGAACCGAGTTATAATACAAATGTTTTTGAATTTTTTTCATTTATCAACGGATCTTTTTTTTAAACCAAGCTCTGGAATTTTAGTCCGAGTGTTGGAACACGTAAAGGTATCGTTTTTTGACTTCCGTAATTACCCGATAATTTTTCGCAGGTGTCCTGATGTGTCTCGGGAACACCGATTTTGGAATAGTCCAATTTAATGGATCTGCACGTGTAGCGCACAATTGTGTTCCAACTTTCTCAGTTTAACATAATTAATAAATTATTTAATTTAATTAAATAGTATTATATGACAGTTTGTAATTAATTAAAAAAATGATTAAATAATAATAATAATGAAGTTATAATTATTATTATTAATATTTTGGTTATTTAATTAAATTAATGTTAAAGATTTAATTAAATAAAGATTAAAGAAATTAATGTGGATTTTGGACTTATCAAAGAACAATTTTAGTTAAATAAAGAGTTTTGAAATTATTAAAGGATCATTTATTATTAAATGGAGGGATTTCTTAATAAAAATAGTGTTATTATTATTATGGTGTCATAAACTATTTTTATGCATTGATATTTTAATTTCATGTTAAATGAGTATATTATTGAAGAGAATTTAATGACGCTTTTTCCCTTCTCAAAAAACATTTAATAAAATGAGGAGTTTCATATTTAATGTAGAGTTGTTATTAAATAGTGGTGATGGGTTTATCAAAATCTTAAAAAATAATAATAAATAGATTATTATTAGTTATGTTTTATGAATGTAATAAATATTATTATTATGTAAATAAAATTAGGGGTTATGGGTTGGAGTATTTAACATATTAAAGATATTGTAATAAATTGGGAGTTTCATAAAAAATTATGAAATTTTTATTAAGATAAAAATTAATGAATAAGCGTTTTTAATTAAATGGGATTTAACATTTATGTTTAATGATTTTAATTGTATGTTTAATGAGGTATAATATTGATGTCAAATTAATGAGGCATTTGGGTATCTCAAAAAAAAATCAAATTAAATAAGAGTTTCGTAATTAATCAAGACGTTTTTTTATTTAATAAGAGGTTTTGGGTTTTATCTAAGGTTGAATAATAATAAAATCAATAATTCAATTATTATGATTATGGTTCTATTAGTGGTAGTTATTATTATTATGAATAATAATAATAATGTATTTTTTTGGGGTTTCATTTAATTAAATTAATGGTCAATAAGAATTTAATTAACTGCTATGAAGCAGGGGTTTTTATTTAATTAATTTGTGTTGACATAATTAATTAAATAATGATGAGATCAGCATTATCGAAGAAGGGAAATTTTAAATGCTTATATTAAATAAATAATAAATGTGGAGTTGGGATTAATTTAATTAAAACATTTTAAATATAGATATCGGGTTGTGCACGGGTAGTCAAATGGTGTGGTTCAGCTATGTGGTTATCCCATTTTAAAAATGATTTATTTTTTATTTTATTGTAAATAAAATAAATATTTAAAAAAAATTATAATATTATTATTAGTATTTTTCATATTTTATTAATTTGATTAGATGATTAATAAAGATTTTCAGAAATAATTGTGTAACATTTATTTAAATGTTATTTAATGAAGTAACATTATATTAAATGAGAATAATAATAGTTATTATTATTATATTAATTCTATTATTTTATCATGGTTGTAATTGTTAATTGGGGGAGAGAACAAGAGGGTGGTGCACCACCATATTGGACGAACATAAAATATGCACTAGGACCCTCCTTTGAGGTGCGCTACACCCCCTCATCGGCTCCTCTTCGCTCGATTTTATCATCTCGGTGTCTTCTCAAATATTGTATGTGTCGATGAGGTGAGTCTATATGCATTTGTTTTGTGATATTCATCTTCCTTTTGTCTCCTCCCTCGCCCTGTTTTCTGAGCCAAAATCCTATGTTTCAGGTTTTATTAGGTTTCCTTGTTTCTTCGGTTCTAGGGATGTGAAAAGGGCTCCCAAAGACCCTTTGGACTATATTCCGACATATTCCAACAAAGGCGAGATTTGTGGGTTCATTTTCTCTTTTCCTTCAGGATTCAGGTAAGGTTATATAACTGTGGTATTGTTTCACATTATTCCATTATGGGTTTGATAATATTTATGAGGCCTTGGTACATAGTTTGAGGACTGTTGGTACTTACTGCTTTGATTCTAAGTACCTATTTAATATTTTCATTTATATTTATACTTTTTAAGGACGTGCATGTGAATATATATATATGGTGTGAAATCACGTGCGATTGGGACTAATTGTGGACCAGTTTCCGTTAAGTATATTAAAGCACTTCAGATTTAAAATGGTGTCACCCTGAAGTAGGGTCCCAAATCCATAACACATTATCTATCAATTATAGCTTCTTTAAATAAATTTGGAATGTTAGTTTCCTTGATTATGATATGGCTTTGCATGACACTTTTGATGTTATTAACTGATGCCACCCACATGAGATAAATGAGGACATGAACATGTGTTGATTATAATCATGTTTTTCAAATCTGGTTAAAGTGATATGATTAAATAGTTAAATGATTTGAATGGAAATAATGGGTAATAGGGTAATTAATTATAGAATTAATTATCATGTCATGAGTAGGAATAAAAAATTTCTTTGTTACTGATTATTGATAATATTGAATATTAGAAATGTTCCCAATATAAATTGGAAACTGGTAATAACTAATGGATAAAATAATTATTACGTGATAAATATAAAATGGTTAATTAATTGTTGATTGGGTAAAGAGGTAAGATTTAATTAATTAATTGTTGAATTAATTAATATGAATGCATTAAATTATGATTGTCAATTAATTTTTTTTACGACAATTGGCCATGGGTACCTTTTGATGCATGTTACATTTCCATGCATTATGTTTCCTTGGATGGAGTTGTTTTATATTATGAGATTCTACGTGATATGGTTGCTAAATATATTGGCTTTCTTCAGCCTGTTTTGTGATGATTATGACGTGCATGTAAATAGTTAATTTCCTGGACGAATCACTGTTTGAGTGGACGGGTTCAGACTTGTTAAATAATTTGGGTAATTAAATTTTGTGTTAATTTTTTATTTGGATTTCTATGAATAATTGATTGTTAATTAATTATATACTATTGAGATGTTGAATGGTTAATTAATGGTTGACTTTTGACGGGTGATTTATGTTGTTAATTAGTTGTTGAATTAATTAACGGATTGGATTAATTTATTTATGAATTAAATAATGGATGGTTGTGGGGAGTTAGATATGGTGTTCTACACCAATGATATAAATATATGTATTATTGATAAAGGGTTTGTGAGACAGGTACCGATGCTACAAATACTCACGAGGTGTTAGAAATGGCGTTCTACACCCAGCCGTAAAGCAAATTTTCTTTTATCGGTCAGGGACATATGATCCAAATACCCATGGGTTGTGAGAGAAGGACATGCACTCCAAATACTAACGGGGGTGCTAGACATGATGTTCTACACCCATTATTTGACATTGGACTGTGGTTCCCATTGGTCGTACTTGAAATGAATTAATTGGTTAATGAAAACTATTGTGACATTATGATTTGTGAATTGAATATGAGAAAGGGTTCATACTTATCAATGAATTGGGTGAATCACTATTAGTGGACAGACCAAGGAGCGAATCACTATTTTTTTTAATGGATGGAATGAGATATAGTATATGGAAGATTAAATTGAATATCTTATGATTCATTATCCAAGACAAAGCAGAATCTTGGATTTGGTCTTTAAATTGATTACTTATATGGTCTTTAGAGATATCTCTGGTGAGTGATTTATACAGGGAATTTCGGGCTCAGTCTGGATCACGATAATTATGTAGTTTAATGATCTTTGAATAATTGATAAATGAAAATGATTATTTAATGACTATTTTTTATGCATGAAAAATGTATAATAAAAGTTCAGACTTTAGCTGAGAGATGAAGTAGGTACTTTGGTATATTGTTACAGTGTATTGCATACCTTAATTATGCATGCTTGCACTGTTTAAATTATTTACTGATTGTTTGGATTTGGGGATAACAACGGTGGTCCCGGCAGATTGAGATTTATATCTAACACCCTACTCAAGCCGCCATTGCACTGGGAACCCGAGTAGATTCTATTTGGTTGCAGGATTGTGTTATTTTCATTTACATGGAAGATAGAAGCATAGGACCAATCGAAAGCTCGAGACGCTCGAGGAGACATCCTTTTGGACATGGAGTCATTCCTTATTTTTTTAAAGGAATGTACATAATGTTATTTTGTTCACTATTATCCATTTTTTGTATCATTAACATGTCATTCATGCATCTATTGTATAATTGGTGTGGTCCATTTATTTTGACAATATCTATAATATATTCCTTCCACATCTTTATCATTTATTAGACTACTTATGTTATTTCTTTCGATTCTTTGTTATTTACTCTAATATACCACTGTTCATCTCTGATAAGAGGGTATAGTTTCCCCACTGACTATCCATAGACCCTCTCTACTAGTCGGAAGCCTATGGTATATGGGGAGACACGCTTGAGGTCATGTGGCGACCGGTTCAGCCACAGGTTCAGGGGTGATCCGATTCGGGATGATACAAGATGACGCTGCTAGCAAGGGTATTGATAAACCTGGTGATGGGTGAGGACAATGAGTCAGTGAGAGATGTCCACTTCAAGTAGTTGTTGAATAAGTTTTGAACTACCTAGAATATGGAAAATTCTTTATTAGGCCTCAAACCTACCTGAAGGGGTCCAATGAGAAAAAGAGAACACATATTGGTTACTCTTAGAGGACAACCAATGGAAATACTGGTGGTTCAGTTTTAGTACCAAGAAGTAACTAGTTGTGAGGTTGGCTCCATTCATTGCAACACTTATCTGTGGTTGGATCCTGTTGGTCAGGGACACAACCATGGGTGTGTGATAGAGCACATTTATCATGGCGTCCATGTTGGAGACAAGGATATAGGTCTACCTTGGGATCTCGATGCTTTCAAAGTTGTATGAGATGATGTGTCATATCATTGAAGGGAAGAAGCCTCATAGGATATGCAGGCGGTTTGACATTCTGTATTGTTGGATAAAAGTGCATGATGGTGACATCTACAAATATTCAATCACCATATCCCCTCTAGGATCAAATTTTCACCCATCCATTATGAATTTTATGTGGATCATTACGTCCATGCTAACCCTGCAGGCAGTGTTAAAACGAGTCTGGAATGTAGAAGAGTTCAATTTCCACCCATTCCCATTTCCAACAAGTGTGTTTGCTGGTGATGACCAGGGAATAGAAGAGCATCAGTCCTACCTCCTGGCTTTTAGGATATATTCCTGTGGCACTGGTGGACCAAGAGTCCCTCTGTGAGCCAAACACCTCGAACCCTTTTTGAGGATGTTTTGGTGTAGGAGGAACAGACCCCACCAGTCTATTTGGTGGTACGCCACAAGAAGTAACCATGTTTAATGAGACAGCTATGGAACATGTTCATGTGGGAGGAAGGGAAGATTCCAAATGATATTACTCTGCCCATATCCCTCTACGGGCTGGTGAAGGAGTTTTCCATGAGTTGGGGGAAGGCATACCAGGGGAGATGCTGAAGCAGCAAACCATACGGGTTCGTGACGGGTTGTCTCCCCAACCTCGAGGCTGGGGCCATAAGGTGGTGCAGACATATCATGGAGGATGTTCTTAAATGGTGGTGAGGCGTGCACTGGTTGAAGGGGATGCAAGAGTAGTGAATTTGATGGTCCTAAAGGGATAAAATTATCCATAGTGGAGGGAACCCATGGGATTTCACAGGACATACACCCGGGCTCCGGGGAAGTGGCTTCTCTACATAGAAATACCAGAGAATAATATCTTCTTGGAGGCATGGGACATATGGTATGTCAGTAGGAAATTCCTCAACCTGTCCAATATGTGTCAACAACTAAACCATGTGGGGATGGATTTTCTGGGGTTCGGCCCTGTCAGTGCCAGCTTTGCAGTATCCCAGGTGGAGGGAGAGTAATTCTGAGCTGAGTTGGAGGACTTCCTGAACTTCTAGGGTGACCCACATCCAATGAAAGATCATGTAAATGTGTTACAAGATTGAACATCTCCTCTGAAGTTTTCAGCATTTGAAATTAGGTAGAACTTACCTCTACCAGAAGAATCAGATGAGACCTCATGGGGGGAGGAGGCCGGTAGAGGGATCCATCTGGAAGGGGTGAGGTCGGTGATTCAGACTCGGAGTTGGAAGACTTTGTAGAAGCCCTTAAGGTAAAACCCAAAATGGCATCCCCAGAGTATTCATATAAGTTATCAAGGAATTCTAAATTTATATTTGAACAATGTAGGATAACCTTATATGCAAAACCATCTCCCTCCTGATAGCAGATGTAGCTGCAGGACAATCGGGATCTATACCTGTGGCTATGGTGGTTACCACAATTAGCAGGGTTGGGACACCCATGGTCAATAGATTTTAGACTTCCCAACAATATAAGATGGACCACGCCTCAGGGTTCCAATGACAACTACCATGGGGCGAGACCGACTGTTTGATATACATGAGTCTCAATTATAGAATTCATGACTGCAACCCATAGATCATGCTATTTGACGTCCATGCACTTTTTGTATGCATAGTTCTTCAAATTGTGTGGGATTCCTTGGCATGGTTGGTCGGGACTCCTGGCGGCACCTTTTCCATGGGAACACTGGTGGTTGTGGATGTAGATACCCAAACTGACCAAGATACAGGGCTCTCGATCACTAGTGTGATTGTTAGAAGGAAAGAGCCTAAGATCAATGAGGTGGGATCTAATGATGAGGATTGATCAGACAAAAAAGGTCCCAACTTAATTGATCAGACACCAGCTGCAGACTCTGCATAAGATTTTGTGGAGGCGTTCCCTGCATATGAACCTACCGACCCCATGGATCATGAAGACACTGCCTTTAATGAGGAGGACAACAAAATCTTCTGTCTCCTGTCATGGAAGCCGATCAATTGCTTCAATGATGAGACCCCTAAAGGACAATGAATTTACTAGATGGGGAAGTTTTGGTAATGGGTATGTGAACTATGTGTTAGGGAGTAGATTCATTGCATCCTCACATGATTTTTTGAGATCTCATGGCAGAGAAGACATGTCATTAGTGTGGGTTGGCAGTAGAGAAAAATGGTGAATATCAAGATGATCCAAGAGGCTGAAAATGATATTCAGTGGTTGTAGGTCTTGGCAGTTGAGCATTCCCCTTTCCTCAATGCGCAATCAAAGATTATATTATAGGTGAAGGCCTAGCTAGAAGAGGACGTAGGATGGATGAAGCAATCCTCCATTGAGAAGGCGGTCATTCAGAGAAACGAGGAGCGAGGCTAGATTGCAGCTGATTAACTACACCCCATTTCCCCCGAGGAAAATCTGGAAATATACATGTTACATTGAATAATGGACGCCACATTCCAGGGAGTGGCGGAGATACAACGCTCTTTTAAACAGGTATAACCATCCATGGGAGGGGACCTTCCTCAGGTGTCATAATGCTAGTAATCCATTGAAAGTACTTTCATGATTTAATTGTTTATGTTTTATGCACACATGAGTTCCAGTATTATTTCCAACCCACCGAATGTTTGTCACATTCGTGAAACATCCAGGGATCAATCCCTAAGCTCATGTTGGTCAGGACCGATATGAGAGACAAGGGATGACCACCTAGTTATAACAGTTGAATGTGAGAGTTCAAACCAAGATTTGGGTATCCAATGTTTGAACAACCATTCCAGATTTTCAGGAATAAATAGGGATGACTTACTGGAGAAACAATGTCTCAGTACGGTGGAATATACATTTTTCAAATGTTCTCTAATGAACAAGTAGGGTAATGTCACGGGGGTTAAAATCAATCCTAACATAAGGGATTGTATCACATGAATCACGATACCCAATATTTGGAATACATTGATGGTGGAATGATAATGGAGGATAATTTTTGACCATGTTCGAAACCAATCTTCACTATTCTGTTAGCCTGACATGGGGTTAGAAAATGAGGTTCGACCACTGACCATGTTCAAAACAAGGGGCCTAACTCGAAATTTTATCCATTTTTCATTTGAAACGTTAGCCTAAGACAGTATGCGGGCCATAGGCTGAGAACCCGTAAAATTAGGGGGTTATTTTAGATGTGAAATATGAACGGGTTCTAAATAAATGACATGCAAAGCGTGGAGGGTAGAGTGATGGGTTTTTTTAATGGGGTCCAACACTCTAGAAATTATTCCACAATGGTGGAAACAATATAGGTGGGTGTATTGGTCTGATCAAAGGGTAAACTTTCATCCATAGAGGACCTTTCTTGTGAGGACCTAGAATTCACAATAGATGATATACATGTAGTTTAACGTCGTACATTGTGGATAGTGCCCATAGTTTTAAGGTCATACTGCCTAGACCATAATCAGGTTCGAGGGTTCATATGGGTTAATGACCATGGGTCTGGGTCCAAGGTTAGTTTCATGGGCATCAATACCTCTTCCATGAATATGGGAATCAAGCCAAACATGGTTCTTAAACATGGCGTGGTCAGAGTCCAATGCTGATTGCGGAAATTCTCTTGGGTGAGGGACCTGATGCATCCCATAGTTATTATGGTGCATCCAGAACATGTTCAGGGTAGAAATTATGTATAATGTCATGTGTCGAGGACATGTGGACTCATGTAGTTTAACGTCAAATGGAAGGATGAGGAGTGAAAATGGGGGTATCCCAAGAAGGGTGTACGTGATGCAGTAGCTATAAATCCGACATGAATTGGGACATAATCCCATCCCACACTGCGTATCCCTGATGGATGTTTCTTAGTTTGTGGGACAAAAATGAGAGTTAGGATGGGACCTCATGATTTTTTATGTATACCATCAGGATGGGAATCAAGCCGCTCAGAGTTTCGAGAGATCAAAGGGCTCACGTGGCATATCTGCATCAGTACACACCCCACCAAAACTACTTAGTCCACGTGAGTCATGATCAATGTGGGAAATAAGGGGCAGTGGTGAGATTGTTTTGGTACAGTATGGAACTCATCAGTGGCAATGTAATTCTAGTTGAGTGACATCCCAAAATTATTGATTTTCATGCTTAACACACATGGATGTGCAGAGGTGCAGAACCGAGTGTGCAAGAATTTCACTTGAACACAAGGGGTAGTAATGATGTTAATCATGGAACCTGAGATCTGGATCATAATGATGGTGGAGTGGAAATATAGGATAACTAATTACCATGTCTGAAATAGAGTACTCGCTTCATGATATCCTGTAACGGGTATAGACAAATGATGGTCGACCACTGACAATGTTTGAAACATGGGGCATGTCCCAAATGTCATCTGAGGTCTTCTGGGGTGTGGTCGCAAGACGGAAGGTAAGCCAATGTGGAATGAGACCATGATGTAATGTGGGTCCGTTTCTTATGTTGAAGAGTAAGGGGATCCATATAAAGGGCTAATTAAACATAAACATGAAATGATAGGATGTTTATGTAAAAATTCCACATCTTGGGCTTTTTTCCATGTGTCATTTGAGTATGCCAATGAGACATGTAAGATAGAGGAATTCAAATCCCTCATCGATGAAAATGGTCTTAGGGTCGCACACTCCTACCATGTGGTCCTACAGTGGACCATTAAAAGGAGATCTGATTTAATGAACTGCTCACTAGGTGGAAAATTAGTCAAACCCGATGCGTAGTTCCCTTAGGGAGATCTTAGTTTAGGGTCATAGAACCTAGAATATGCTAGGAAGAGACAAAGGAGTTACAATGTGTGAGTTTTGTAAAACCCAATGTGAATGAGAACCCAAGAGGTACCCGCCACACCACATGATTCCAAAGGAGTTTATGACATAGTGACCTAAATAGTGAAGAGGAAAAAATAGTCAGGATTTACGATTTCTAGGGATGGACCCAAAGAAAGATTGTCTGAGCATTCCTATGTATCCCATGAATATTGGAATCAAGCCACACATAGTTTTTAGAGTGATGTTTTTATGCCTTATAGAAATAAAATTGAGAGATCTTAGTTTATGGTATTAGAACATGGATCAGATATCTTAGTTTAATGGTCATGGAACTCGGACCAGATATCATAAGAAAAGGTCTTAGATCTCGAACAATAGATCTTGGTTTACGGTTATAGAGCTTGGACCAGAGATGGTAAGGAATGATGGAGACACATTGTGAGGTAATTATAAAACTAGAAGTTAATAGGGACCCTGAGTCTATATCACCATGCGTTCCTCAGGGAGGTCTTAGATCGAGGGACCGAAAATGAAAGGGAGTTTAGGCCCGAGTAAAAGCATGTGGGTGTCCCTATATACCCCATGATAATGGGAATAAATCCATATGTAGTTCTGAATATACCATGGTAAGGTACCAGTTCCAGGGATGATAAGGTCGTGAAGGTCCAGTTCATGCATAGAAAGTGGTTGCATTTGATAGATCTTATACGTTCATTAAGATGATATGTGTTTTTTATTATGTGATAGACTGAGGAAAAAGAATCTCGGTGTCGCTACATGAATCAAGCAACATTTAGGCATTGAAAAATGGTATGTTGGATTACCAATACCAAACCTAATGCCCCCCCCCCCCTGAGTGAAGTCATCACAATGCAATTCTGTTTTTCATCCTGTGACTATGATGATAATATCATATTTTAGGGTCGTATGATAGGACCAACCATGAATTTTAACATCATGATATAAATACACAATAGTTTAACTTCAAGTGGGACCAGGTGGCATACTTTAACATCATGTGGCATGAAAATGGATAGGATAAACATTGGTTTAGGGGGAATGAACATGACATGATAAAGCATTCTGAATGTGAATGGGGACGAATTCCACATCAAAGCATTTGAAATTTCTAGGAAGAAACTCGGGTTGAGGGGCTAATGAAGGTAAAAAAATTTGGGGTTGGACCTATAGACAAAATGTCAAGGTATTACTTCATATCCCATGAGGATGTGAAAAAATCCATATGTTGTTCATAATGTTATGATTCTTATATCTAACAAAGAGAAAATATATGTATATCTTAGTTTAAGGACTTTGAGCTCAGACAAGGGAGGGACAAAACATTTCTAAGCAATCACAGACCTCGATCTAATCCCTAATCCCATGTGAGTCATACTGAGTGAGGGAAACAAGGGTGTAAGTGGTTATTGTGACCCATGGAATACAAACAAAAGGGAAATCAGTGTAGGGCCCTGAATTACACCTTCCAACATCTTCGTACTTCAAATGTAAAAATGTGTACTGACAGATAGTACCATGATTGTTGAAATTCTGCTTCGAAATTATAGTTTAGAAAATGATATGAATCATGCAACCGATATTTAGGGATTGATGGGGTTTGCACAATGATGGATGATTTCTATTGACTGTGTTCAAAACCCTATATCTATATTGTGCACCTGAAATGGGAACAGAAAATGAGCATCAACCGCTGAACACATTCACAACATGAGACTTGTATCAATTTATCATTTGAAACCCTCAAGGACGTTGGAATGAAATGGTAGGAGAGACCTTGGGCTGAATATCCATGCCATTTGGGGGGCCTATCAAATGTGAAAGACAATTAAATCCCAAATGAAGCTGAACACGAAGCTTGAATAATGGGAGATAGAATGCTTAGGTAAAATCCAACACTCTAGGTCATTCAGTAGAGTACTCTTTGGAACATTGGTGAACTACCAATAAAGGTTGAGGGACCCGATTCAAGAGCAGCCAACTCGAGGAAATGAGTGTAGACCAACAGATGAAGGAGTCCTTAGAAGAAATAGGTACATGTCATGGTTGTTACAAACTGACGGGAATGAGTACATATTCATGTACCACATAACATACCCTCTCATCTAGATAACTCGGGAAAAGGGGCCCGAGAGAATAGGAGGATTCCATGAAATAGGGCTGGAACCGAAGGATAAATGTGCAGGCGGTCCTACGTATCCCATAAGGAAGATGAATGAGGACATAAGCTCATACCACATCCTGCAATCCCAATGAGGGATGTGTATTGCACATCGAGTAGCCTAAGGTGAATGAGGACATTAGCTAATACCACATCATACAATCCCGAATGAGCACTTGGGGAAAGGGGCCGAAAATGTTTTGGGACCTGAAATGCGATGTCCCAAACTATTCGTAGTTTAATGTCTTCCGGAGAGGATGATGGTGTTATTTGTTAAATTCCATAGGTCATGGACCGTATGATTCCTATTTAAATTTCGCATTCTGGGGAAAATTGAGTATAGAGGTAAAATCATTGCCCCTCTAGAAAACCACAAAATAGAAACAATGATAGATGATAACTTTTGACCATGTTTGCAACACAGTGTCCATATATGTATGACCATTGTTTGGGGTCAAACAATTTAGTGTCAAACATTGACCACATTCACAATACGGTACAAAAATTATTTTCTCACTCTAAATCCTTGGGGGTGTTGGCCCAAAAAATTATTTGATCCCAATATTGGCCTAGAATCCATGCCATTCTAGGGTCTGTTTAGTAGTGAAAGATGATGGAAATTCATATGATGGGGCGCACAAAGCATGGCAAGGCATGTGCGTGAGGTATGGTTGATAGATGGAGGGATGTCTCAAGGAGATATGTGTGTCGAGGAAAAAATAGATTGACGTGAATGAAGATGGAAGCCCATACCAAACTACAGAATCCTAGATTGGAACATGGGCCAGGGTGCCAAAAGGATCGAGGGACCTGAGGCTGGGAGTCTCAACCAGTTGTAGAAACGTGAACCCTCGTCCATGTATTGCCTTACCAATGCTCCTAATCTACATGATCCATGCTCTATATGGTAATAAAGGAATAATATCAGGCTATCCACAACACATGATGGGATGATAGTGAAGAACAAAAACCAGGTAGGGTCTGTCCTGACCAGATCAATGCTCCCGCCCAAAGCAGGAAGATGTTTGAAGAGGTATCTTGATAAAATGGTTCACGGATCCCAAAATTTGAGACTTATAGGGGAGGTGATAATTATGGAAGATGGTTTCTTACCATGATCAAAACACAATGTCCATATCATGTGACCTGAAATAAGAACGAAAAATGAGTGTCTATCGCAAACCATTTTCACAATGTTGGACATGTATCAATTTGTCTCTCGAAACTCTTGAGGATGTTAGCGTAAAATTGTAGGAGAGCCCTTGGGCCCAGCATCCAAGACATTTGGGGGTTCATTCGGATATGGATGATGATGGAAACCTATATTATGGGGAAGAAAAGCATAAATATTCTCATGTAGCTTAACATCATGGAGGATGATGAAGGAGAAAGAGATATCCAATGAGGGGAGTATATGGTGTGGACTTCATGAACTCAACATGTAGAAGGGTGAAAGCCTACACCACACCATGTGTTTTGACCCGAAGGGAGATTTTGATGTTGGGGTTGGCCTACAGATGAAATGTCCGGGAGTTCCTATGTATCCCATAAGGATGGGAATCGAGCCACGCATAGTTTTTGAAGGCTATGTAGGTTAGTGTTGTGCGTTGAGGAAATGGGAGAATATAATAATGGGGATGGTTCACATGGTTAGGTCATCATAATCCTGACATGAGTGGGGACAAAGGGGCCTACATGACACCATGTGAGATCCTAAAAGATAACTATACCCAAGGGGGATAGTCAAAACTGAATCTGGGGTCTGGACTCAAGACGAGGCATCTAATAATTCCAACGTATCCATTGAGCATGGGTTGAAGGTTCTGGGAGCAGTGGATGTGTGGTTTGGACGACGCCCAATTTGGATTTTTATCATGATCAATGATTATTTGGGGATCAATACGATGATGAACTCTAGACACCATGGAATATAATAAATGACTTAGATATAGAATAAAGAGGACTAAAACTATTAGATTGGATCTTAAACATCATAATAATAATTTATTTAATTAATTCCATAAAGAAAAAATAATACCTAGATCTTTGGTATTTTTCTTTATTGATGATGATGATCATCCGGAATGACCCTTCCAGATTATCTCATTGCACTTAAATTTATCGAAACTGTAGTCCCACTAGCATTGATCCACATGTGCTCTGATTGCCTATGAATGAAATCGCTCGTTCTTCGGGAGCTAGCGTGGTGAAGCGAGTGTATTGTGTCGGTCATTCTTGATATCTTTTTATTCTTCCTTGAAGAAAAACACTTATTTTATAGATAAGAGAGAAGATAATTTGAAAGAGAAATTATTTCGCTCATCAATTCTCAATTCACAATGAGTGTGGTGTGTTGTATGGCACAATAGGCCTACATGTCAATTTATATACATGTAATTTCATTTACAATATTTAATTGCATTGAAACAAATAAATACATTCATTAACATAGAGAAATATGAAAGAGCACATTTACGTGCATATTTTTAACCAAATAATGAGTATTTTATTTACTTTTTTTCAATGATAAAACCCATATATTTCATTGTTTTATTAAAATAATGGGTAATTTGAATTTTATAATGAAAATGGTCATAATTCATGAAAAGTGCATAATTCTGGATTTTGGACAGATTTTGACCACAAGGGTATTTTTGTCATTTAGCATAAAATATATGTCCAAATTTTGTGATTAAATTTTTTTTATAATACGTATTTTATTTCCTTCATTTTTTTCTTCTGGACCAGGAGATGATTCGGTCATATAGAGGGCTTGAAAATTCATTGAAGTTGGACAATTGTTTGGGGCGGACAGCGTGGACACCAGCAATATAACGGAACCAAAACGAGGCCTACACACATCAAACTGAGGTGTTTTTACCTGGGATGTGACGAGGACATCTAGAGCCTACTATAACATAAATTTGGTGGATGTTGGAGGTCATTAAGGAGGCCATTGAACGACATGCTTTTGGAGGAACCTTCCTGGAAGCTTCATCCAGAAACATAATCCTTCAATTAAAAATTCATAACTTCTACATCCGGAGTCCAAATCTGCTGAAATTTTGAGGGGAGATAGAAAAAACATTTATTAACATCCTTTATGAAGGACTAAACGAGAAAAAAAGGTAATTTAATGGGCCTTTCACGCGCAAACATCCGGAGGACATAATTCTGCTTATAAAAGGAGAGGAGCTGCTACCTCTCAATTCATTCCTTCACCTCCCATTCCAGCCAGCAGAAAGCATCCAAGTGGAGGAGAACCTACTCTTCCTTGTTATTAATTTTTAATTAATTCCTCCATGTTTATTTTTCATTTGAATTCGATGACCCCACCTTACATGAAGGGGTAGAATCTTTTGTGATTGGGTGAAGGGAAGGGGACCCCATTTTGTGATGTTTGAGTTTTTGAAGTTTAATTCAAATGGATTCTTTTCTTTTAATTGAATGATTATCAATTTAATTTATTTTTGAATTTAAATTAAATACGATTTTATTTTGATTTATTCTTAAATATTAAATTGCTTTGATTTAAATATTATTCTACCCTTGCTTGATCTATTCATTTTTACAACGATTGGTAAATCTATGAAGAAAATCAACTATGGGAGTGATTTGGTGATTTCTAAATCTCGTGGAGAAATTAAGATAGATTAATTTAATTATTTAGGGAAGTACATTCCAGATTTGGTGTTTCCTATTTAATTAATATTAGTCCATTAAGATTTCTACGCTTTGAGAAATAATTAAATCAAAGGTGAAACGAAGAAAAAATTGTTATTAATTTCACTTAATTATCTTTTCTAAAACCAAAGGATTCATATTTTTATAAAAAAAATGATGACATCACAAATGGCAAAATCCGACCTAAATCCAATCACTTCTCTCTCATATTAAATTCACAAACCTTTTTAAGAAAACCTCTTACTTTCATAAATTTTTCAAACTTGTTATTTTTAAGTGACACCAAGATTAAAACACTGCTCCTTGGAGAACGACTTTCTGGTTACCATTCATACTACACCCTTAAGGGGATTTAATTGTTTTTGCACACCTCACGACAAGCATGTGACAAAACTGGCGCCGTTTCCGGGGAGTAAGTGTAAATCTGCATGACCAGGACCTCTAACGAGGAACTACTTGATTTCGACCCTGAGATAGAAAGAACATTTTTTAATAGGTGTAGGAATCTCAATAACGAAATCCGTTTTGAAGAAATAAGATTAGAAGACTCTAGTGTCCAATTAGAACCACCAATAATGGCACAAAATCCACGACAAACTTTGAGGGACCTCTGTGCCCCACAATTTTCTAACCAGCAGAATCGGTTAAACATGCCTGAACAACCAAATGATTTTAAATTAAGAGTAAACATGATTCTTGTGCTACCTAAATTTCATGGCCTTGCAGGTGAGGATCCCAATCGACCCATTTAAGAATTTATCCATGTGTATTCAAGCTTCAAACCAAGAGGAGTAGCGGAGGAGAAAATGATGGTGAAAGCATTCCCTTTTTCACTTGAGGGAGAAGCGAAGGAGTGGTTGTATACCTTACAACCTGTAGAAATCCAAGACTGGGATGATCTTCAACAATGTTTCATGAAAAGGTTCTTCCCAGCCTCCCGAAGTACAGCAATCAGGAAGGAGATATACGCCATTCGACAAGCTACCGGTGAGACTCTTTACGAGTATTGGGAACGATTCAAGAAGCTTAGCGCATGTTGCCCCCACCAAGCTATAGAGGAGCACCACTTCCTTGTCTTTTTCTACCAAGGACTCCTAGACAGCGATAGGAACCTTTTTGATGAATCCTCTGGAGGAGAATTGATTGACAAATTACCTGGAGAAGCCCGAAGCCTGATCGAGAATATCACCCAGAATTCACAACAATTTAGGACAAGAAGCACCGGTACAAGGGGGATGCATGAGGTAAGAACTTCGGACTCATCTCCTCTTCTTACAACACAAATTCAATAACTAACAAGCCTTGTGAGGAAAATGGCCATCAAGCAGGTGAATGAGAATCCATCTCCACCTCGGGTATGTGGGTTATGTTCATCACCAAATCATTATACTGATCAATGTGCTGAGATACAAGATACAGAAAGTTGTGCAGCTGCATTCCAACAAAGGCAATTCCCACAAAATCAACAATGGAGAGAAGTTCAAAACCCAACAAGGATACAGAGGACAACAAAACCAGGTCAGGCCACCATTTCAACAGCAATTTCAGAACCATACACCATACAAGCAGTCCTTCCAGGGACAACAATCATTTCAACCACCACCTTTCCAACGAAAGAATTTTGAACAGCCACCATCAAGTTCTGAAAATTTACACCAAGAAAAAGAGATTGAAGAGTGGAAGAAGACTGTGAAAAATTTGTACAACAAGTTTGATAACCTTATGGATCTTTTAACCAGGAATCAAGGAAAACTCACATCCCAAACTATCCCAAATCCAAAGGGAGAATATTAGTGCAATTACGACTTGAAGCGAAATGAAGCTTCCACCACCTGAGCCATGTAAGTTTGATGATTCCAAAAAAAACCTGAAGAAAAACTCATCCACCCCAAGAAGAAGGTAGAAACAAAAAGTCAAAGGCACAAAAAGAGAAAGGAGGAAACAAGGTACCATTCCCTTCTGCACTAACTCGATCATCGAAGGCTGAAGAAGAAGAACTTCAAAGGGAAATCAATGAAACCTTCCGAAAAGTTGAAATCAAAATTCCCTTATTGGAGTCAATCCGTAAAATACCCAAATATGAAAAGTTTCTAAAGGAAATATTCACCAAGAAAAAGAAGCATGATGAGGATGGAAAAATAAGTTTTGGAAAGAGTGTCTCAGCCATTTCCACCCCACCATTACCCAAAAAATGTCAAGATCCAGGGACATTTTCTATTCCCTATACAATGGGTTCTTTAGATTTTTCTGATGCTTTGTGTGACCTTGGTGCATCCATAAATGTAATTTATAATTGTGTTTTATCTTCATTAAAAATAAGTGAGTTGAAGCCCACAAGAGTGGTGATCCAACTCGCAAATGGATCCACTGTTTATCCAGCCGGAGTTGTGGAAGACGTGCTGGTAAGAGTTAGAGAACTCAGTTTTCCAGTAGATTTTTACGTACTCACCAAGGAGGAGGAAAATACGCCGAGGCATTCACCCATAATTTTGGGAAGACCATTCCTGAAAATGGAAAAAACAGTCATCAATGTACATGAAGGAACTCTGACCATGGATCTAGGAGATAGCATGGTCAAATTCAATGTCCTTGACTCAAAAAGAAGCCCACCAAGCAACCATTCCCTCTTTGCGGTTTCCCATGAAGAAGGCAGCGACTCCATTGATGATTCAGGTTTGTTTCAAGAATTATTATCTTTAGAAGTTCACACCATGGGAGGAGATAATACTCAAATATTTGAAAATTCTAAAGTCACCTCTGAATTCATTGATAACTTGTTGGAAGAAACTGATATGATGCCCTTTTCCAAGGGAATCCAATCTTTTGATGTTGGGGAAGTGAATTCATTGTCATCCATAGAACAACCACCGAGTCTTGAATTAAAACCTCTTCCAAGTGATTTGAAATATGAATATCTATTGGAGGGGGACAAATTCCCTGTGATCATTGCCAATAATCTGTCTGAAACCCAGGAGGAAACACTAATTGAAATTCTAAAAAGAAATTCTCGAGCCATAGGATGGAGTCTAGGGGATATACCCGGGATCAATCCCCAGGTCTGCTCACATAGAATCTTTTTAGAAGAAGGCTCACATCCTGTTAGGCAACCCCAGATGAGATTGAACCCCACCATCATGGACGTTGTGAAAAAAGAAGTTGAAAAGTTGTTGGCAGCTGATATAATTTACCCAATTTCTGACTCTCAATGGGTCAGCCCTATCCATGTGGTTCCAAAGAAAACAGGTTTGACTATTGTGGAGAATGAGAAAAATGAATTAATCCCCATGAGAGTCCAGAACAGTTGGAGGGTATGCATTGATTATAGAAGACTAAACCAAGTCACCCGAAAAGATTATTTCCCAATTCCATTCATTGATCAGATGTTAGAAAGACTGGCAGGTAGAACACATTACTGCTTTTTGGATGGATTTTCTCGATATTTTCAAGTTCAAATTGCCCCAGAAGACCAAGAGAAGATGACCTTCTCCTGTCCTTTTGGAACCTTCTCCTACAAGAGGATGCCTTTCGGATTGTGCAATGCCCCAGGTACATTTCAGCGATGTATGGTAAGTATTTTTTCCGATCACATAGAAGACTGTCTGGAGGTATTTCTCGATCACATTACTGTTTTTGGGAATTCATTTGATCATTTCATAGGAAACCTTGAAAAAGTTTTGAAAACATGTATAGAGAATTTTTTTTAAACTTTGAAAAATGCCTCTTTATGGTTGAAAAAGGAATTGTTCTAGGACATATCATTTCTCAAAAGGGCATTGAAGTAGATAAATCTAAAATTGATGTGATCAATTCATTACCATACCCCACTTGTGTGAGACGAATCAGATCATTTCTATGGCATGTGGGATTTTATAGGAGATTCATCAAAGATTTCAGTAAGATTTCTCTTCCACTCTCAAGATTTCTATTGAAAGAGGATGAATTTGTTTTCAATGGTAATTGCAGGAAGGAATTTGATGAGCGTAAACAGAAGTTGATCACCCCACCGATAATGCAGCCCCCAAATTGGGAACATCCATTTGAGATCTTTTGTGATGCATCAAATCAAGCTATTGAAGCAGTTCTTTCCCAAAGAATTGAAGGAAAACCCCAAGTCATAACTCATGCTTCAAGAACTTTGGATTCTACTCAAGTCAACTACTCAACAACTGAAAAGGAGTTTCTCGCCGTTGTATTTGCCTTAGATAAATTCAGGTCATATTTACTTGGAACTAAAGTAGTGGTATTTTCTGACCATGCAGCACTCAGATATTTGATGAAGAAGGATGATGCCAAACCAAGACTGGTGAGATGGATACTCTTATTACAAGAGTTCAATCTAGAAATTAAAGACAAAAAGGGAGCTAAAAACCAAGTGGCGGATCACCTCAGTAGGCTTCCCAACACTTCTTAAGTAGGAATTCATGAGCTAGACCCACTCAATGATCACATACCCAGGGAGCAGCTCTACATCCTGGAGGATGAAGTGCCATGGTATGCTAACATAGTCAATTATCTGGCTACATCTCAGGTACCTTCTTCCATTAACTCCCATAAAAAACATAAACTTAAGGCTGAATCAAGATTCTATATCTGGGAGGATCCCTTTCTCTGGAAAATTTGCAATGACCAAGTCATAAGAAGATGTCTCCCAGGAAGTGAAGTAGAATCTGTTTTTCAATTTTGTCATACACTTGCTTGTGGAGGACATTTTGGACCTCAAAGAACAGCTACGAAAGACATTGAATCTGGAATCTATTGGCCTACCTTGTTTAAAGATGCTCATGATTTCTATAAGAAATGTGAAAAATGTCAATTTTATGGAAACACTTCAAAAAGGAATGAAATACCCCAAAACCCCATAATTTTTTGTGAGATATTTGAAGTTTGGGGAATTGATTTTATGGGACCATTCCCCGTGTCTTTTGGGAAATCATATATTCTACTTGTTGTTGATTATGTCTCGAAATGGGTGGAAACCAAATCCACCAAAACTGATAATGCCACAGTGGTTTGTGATTTTTTCAGGGAAAACATTTTTTGTAGGTTTGGAGTACCAAGAGCCATCATCAGTGACCAAAGGAAACATTTTTGCAATAGAAGAATGGAGGCTATGCTGAGGAAGTATTCGGTGCATCATAAAACATCTACACCTTACCATCCGCAGAAAAATGGCCAAGCTGAAGTATCAAACCGTGAGATTAATGGAATTTTGGAGAAAACAGTCAGGCCAAACCGAAAAGATTGGATCCAAAGGCTTGAAGTTACATTATGGGCATACCGGACAGCATACAAGACTCCCATTGGTATGAGCCCATATCGGTTGATTTATGGAAAAATCTATCACTTACCGGTGGAATTAGAGCACCAAGCATACTGGGCTATGAAAAAGGTGAATATGGATTTGGAGAGTGCTGGGAAGGAGAGAAAACTACAATTGTAGGAGCTGGAAGAAATCAAGAGAGAATCTATTGAAAATTCAAGAATTTATAAAGAAAGAACCAGGGTGGCACATGACAAACTGATTCAACCGAAGGCCTTTCAACCTGGAGACCAAGTTCTACTCTACAATTCATGATTGAAGTTAATTCCTGGTAAGCTTCGTTCTAGGTGGGAAGGTCCTTTTATTGTTACTAATGTATATCCTTTTGGTTCCATTTAGGTTGAGAAACAAGGAGGAAACCCATTCACTATCAATCGTCAAAGGGTGAAGAAGTTCTATGGAAGATAGCCTCAAGAACCAGTTGAGGAGGTCAATCTTCTCCAACCCATATACTGATTTCTTTTCATGAGGTAAGGTCGAGACAACGACATTAAACAAAGGCGCTTTCGGGAGGCAACCCGAGTTTCATTGTTTTCATGGGATTTACTAGTCAGCTACCTCTTACATCACCCAATTGATCTATAATGGAATGGTTCCTACACTGGTATGAGTGGTTTTAATTTTTTTTTCAAGAACCATCATGGAAGGAAGCCACAAGGTAGACCCAAGAGCAAGAGGAAGAGGAACAAAAGCTTTATGTCAAATGGGAGTTCACTTATCATGATGATCATTTAAACTCCCTTCATTTTTTCCCTCATCAAAATCATGTTTTGAGCTTTAAAAGTTGAAATTACATACCCACACTTGAATTCATGTTTTACTTGACTTGTCTTGGAGACATGAGTTTCTTAGGAACCCAATGATGCCATGTTTTAGATTTCAAGGTTGATATGATTAAATGATTGAAATGCAAAATTGAATTTTTAAATATGAAGCATAGATATTGAAATGATGAATCATGATTCGAAGGAACTAATTAATTCATGTAAATAAAATTTCCCAACCATATTTCATGCATTGAATTTCTGAAATTTATGTGAATTGATTTATTATTCTTAGTCATGCCATGAGTGATTGTACAATGTTATATTTCTTATTCCTGAGAGGATTTTTAGACCAAGTACTTCCTATTTATTCTTGAGAATATTTCTTGAGTGATCTTGGGACATGTAACTGACCAGAACTTGTATTGAAACTTGTCAAATATATGACTGTATAAGAACACATTTAAAATGATTGAGGCATCCTTTGAAAAACCACTTATCCTTAAAATACCACTATTACATGAATCCTTCTTTTATCCCATAGAGACCATGAATGAACTTTATAGGGATGAACCATGTTTCAAGCCATTTTTATCCATTCCTACACTACTCTTGGTATTTGCATGATATTTAAAGTTGAAGTGTGGGGGTAAAGGAAATCATGGTGGACGGGATGATACACATTGTAAGGAAGAATTGTGGGGGTGTTATTGTGGAAATTAGAAAAGTTTGTGAAATCATTCATGATACTCAATTGTTTGCCCCTCTTGAATAAAAAAAATGACAAAAATGAAAAAAAAAATCCAAAAAAATAGAAAAATGGGTTGTGATTTGTGAAAACCAAAAATCACCATTTTCCAGACCGACGATCTTCTGATCTTATGTGGTTAGGTGATGGATGTGAGGATTAATCAAATCATTATATTCGAAAAAAATGAAAAAAAAGTAAAAAAGTAAAAAAAAAATTCAAGAGGGTTCACAAATCATTCATTATGCATAATTTCATCACAACCTTTACTTTGAGTTTTGGGAAGTGGGTGTTGCTACTTTGAAGGGGAGAAGTTCATTACACTTTTACATTTTATATCATGCATTGTACTTAAGAGATTATCCTCCTCCTTGAGCCTTAATTTTTAAAGCATAAAATCCTACCAACCTTAAGCCTCAGAGTCATTTGAACCTTAATTGCAAGTCCTCATGATTTTATGTGTCTTTTGTCTTTACAAAGTGGAGAAAGTAGTTTATTTACAAGACTATGGATAAGAAGCATGTTTTCATGATATGAGCATAACTATACTTGAATTATATCATGAGTGATGACAGAAAAAAAAATCAAAAGTGAGGTAAATCATGACATGGCATGTTTAATAATGATGAATCAAGGAGCTTGAATGAATGAAATGAAAAGTTCCATCAATTTTCAAATGGGAAAAGTAAAATATGTGAATTATTTGTTTGGTTGAAAATTGGGAAATTAAATTGATATTTTATATAGATTATTGAATGTTTGATTTTACATGGAAAATTGTTTGATTTTATTGCATTGAATCTTGAATATTCGTAACATTGGTGTCCTCTGATTTCCATGTTGAGATTTTATGCTTGAGGACAAGCATGGTTTAAGTGTGGGGGTATTTGACAGAGAAAATTTACGTGCATATTTTTGACCAAATAATGAGTATTTTTTTACTTTTTTTCAATGATAAAACCAATATATTTCATTGTTTTATTAAAATAATGGGTAGTTTTAATTTTATAATGAAAATTGTCATAATTGAAGAAAAGTGCATAATTCTGGATTTTGGACAGATTTTGACCACAAGGGTATTTTTGTCATTTAGCATAAATTATATGTCCCAATTTTGTGATTAAAATTTTGTTATAATCCTTATTGTATTTCCTTCATTTTTGTCTTCTGTACCAGGAGCTGATTAGGTCATATAGAGGGCTTGAAAATTCATTGAAGTTGGACAATTGTTTCGGGCGGACAGCGTGGACACCAGCAAAGTAACGGAACCAAAACGCGGCCTACACACATCCCACTGAGGTTTTTCCACCAGTGCTGTGACGAGGACATCTTGATCTGACTATAACATAAATTTGGTGGATGTTGGAGGTCATTAAAGAGGCCATTGAATGACATACTTGTGGAGGAACCTTCTTGGAAGCTTCATCCAGAAACAGAAGCCCTCAATGAAAAATTCATACCTTCTACATCCGGAGTCCAAATGTGCTGATGTTTTGAGGGGAGACATAAAACACATTTATGAACATCTGTTATGAAGGAGGAAACGCGAAAAAATGTACTTTAATGGGCCTTCCACGCGCAAACATCCGTAGGACAGAATTCTGCCTATAAAAGGAAAGGAGCTCCTACCTCTAAATTCATTCTTTCACCTCCCATTCCAGCCAGCGGAAAGAATCCAAGAGGAGGAGAACCTCCTCTTTCTTGTTATTCATTTATAATTACTTCCTCCATGTTTATTTTTCATTTGAATTCGATGACCCTGCCTTGAATGAAGGGGTAGAATCTTTTGTGATTGGGTGAAGGGAAGGGGACCCCATTTTGTGATGTTTGAGTTTCTGAAGATTAATTCAAAGGGATTCATTTGTTTTAATTAAATGATTATCAATTTAATTTATTTTTTAATTTAAATTAAATACGATTGTATTTTGATTTATTCTTAAATATTAAACTGCTTTGATTTAAATATTATTCTACCCTTGCTTGATCTATTAATTTTTACACCGATTGGTTAATCTATGAAGAAAATCAACTAAGGGAGTGATTTGGTGATTTCTAAATCACGTGGAGAAATTAAGATAGATTAATTTAATTATTTAGGGAATTAAATACCAGATTTGGTATTTCCTATGTAATTAATATTAGTCCATTAAGATTTCTACGCTTTGATAAATAATTATATCAAAGGTGAAACGAAGAAACAATTGTTTTTCATTTCACTTAATTATCTTTTCTAAAACCAAAGGATTCATATTTTTATAAAAACTATGATGACATCACAAATGGGAAAACCCGACCTAAATCCAATCACTTCTCTCTCATATTAAATTCACAAAACTTTTTAAGAAAACCTCTTACTTTCTTTAATTTTTCAAACTTGTTATTTTTAAGTGACACCATGATTAAAACACTACTCCTTGGTGAACGACATTCTGGTTACCATTTATACTACACCCTTAGTGGGATTTAATTGTTTTTTTACACCTCACGACAAGCGTGTGTCAAAATACCATGCCCATATTAAAAATACCGCATTATTATTCATGGTGTAGAAACTTTCACAAAATGGAATTATAAAATAAATTCCTTGTCACAAAATAATAGCAGTGTCATTATTATGTTAACTGTTTCCAACTACATAAATAATTATTTACCGTCTTTTAAATTATTTGTTTACTACCGGACTGATCATGGTCTACTCGAACTCCACATCCATTTATTAAACACCTAAATAAATTGATAAAGTATTTATTCAATTAAAATAATATTTTATTTACTAACTAATACATAAATATATATTAAATGTTCAATAAAATAATTAATTATATTTTATTTATTTTATTTGATCTTTTTAACTTCAATAAAATTTTTCCATGTTCATGAGAAGAAAAATTATTTCATTAATTAAATTCAAATAGATTTTAACTAATACCAGAAAAAACACTTAGTTTGTGACCCTCTAGGATTCTTTCTCATTGACATTAGGTGGTATTGTCATAAGTCCAAGTGTAATGTCTAGCAATGGGTCAAGGGACCCAAGAGAATGAACATACAGTTTCAACAACTACATCCACATATAAACGCTGACTATGTAATATAATCCCTGTGTCTGAATATATCTTCACGCAGGTTTCAAAATAGTGTCATCAACTTTTATGGTTGACCTGTCATTATTTGACTACATGAAATAAACTCATAATTACACCATGGCCATGGAATTTCATGTGATAGTTCTATTTCAATCAAAGGGTCAAGATATCAACTACCATAAATGGAATGTACAAATCCTTCATCGACATATCCATTAGTAGCATCCCACTATTGCTGCAACCAATATACCATACATCCGACCAACCCTTTGCATGACAGTTTTTGTCATTAAATCAAAGTGTTCGAGTCATGACACATATTAATGACAATATTAATTCCTAATGATCATTACACATGCTCGATGATAGAAAAATTTGATGAAACAAAAACATGAGGAATTTTTACTAGCATGTATGTTCTCATAATCTCCTATCTTGGATATTACAATGTGCAAACTTCATTGGAGGAAGTCTCATCTACTTACGAGTACTCGAAACAGATGGTCTGAATGCTATGTGTCTGATCATAGTATGTCATCCAACTGCAAAACAATATTTAATATAATTGTTATTGCATTTCAAGGTTCTCATAATTACAGGGAACTATCGTGACCTTATCAATGTAGTAAATACTCTAGGACATTGTTACATCATATTCTTGTAGAACAATGAACAATATGTAATGATATATTTAATATCCATGTAGTAATAGATAAACTACTTTGTTCTAAGACACCAAATCATAAAAAATACCACATAGACTAGATCCAACTGCCTATAACATTTAGTTCTCTTGACATCACATGATGTTCATATTTCTGTTGGGTCAAGGATTTAGTCAAGGCGTCTGCCACGTTGTCTTATTTGGAAATAATGATCACTGTAACCTCACCTATCTGAGAAAAATCCATCAAGAGATGATACTTATAAAGTTTGTGCTTTGTCTACTGATGTGACCATGGATTTTTTGTGAGATCTACCGCAGTAATATTATCATAGTACAGTGTGATGGGATCTTTATAGCTCGGAATCACATCTAACTCATGGAAAAAGCTTCGCATCCAAACTGCTTCATTAGCTGCCTCATAAACTATGATATACTCTAACTCTACTATAGAATCTGTGACCACACTCTACTTTCAGCTTTTCCATCTCACTGCAACTCTATTCAATGTGAAAATTTATCCCAGTTGTGACTTCTATGTCATCTTGATCAGTTTGGAAACCATCATCTGCATATCCTCTGATGACTAGTTCCTCATCGACTCTACAAACCATGAACAAATCCTATGTATACCTCAGATACTTTAGGATAGTCTTGACTAAAATCAAATTGCAGCCCCTGGGGCCTGGTTGATATTTCCCTACCACACTCAATGTGTACGAGACATCCAGATTAGTACATAACATGACATACATGACTGACCCAATCACTGATGCATATGGTGTCCTTGCCATTATATTTCTTGCCTCGTGTGTATGAGGGAAAAATTTCTTTGAAATATGAATTCCATGTGACGCTGGAAACAATCCACTCTTGGATTGTTACATACAAAATCTCTTCAGTATCATATCAATGTATGTACTTTGATTTAGGCTCAACAGTTGCTTTGATCTATCACAATGGATATTGATCACAAGAATATATGCTGCCTCACCCAAGTCGTTCATGAATAAGCATTTATTCAACCATTCCTTAACATACTGTAATATTGGGATCCATTTCCAATAATTAATATGTCATCAACATATACTACTAGTAAAATGACTGCACTCCCATGAAACTTTTTGTAAACACAAGGATCACATTCATTCTTTATAAAATCAAATTGTTTTGTAGGTTATTAAAAACTAATGTTCCATGACCTGGATGCTTTCTTTAATCCATAAATGGATTTCTGCAACTTGCATACCATAATGGAATCCTATGGAGTCACAAACCCTTTAGGTTGTTTCATGTAGAAATCTTCTTTAAGGTTCCTATAAAGTAATGTTTTCTTGACATCCATTTTCCAAATATCATAGTCATTGTAACCAACAATGGAATGTAGAATTCTGATATGTTTCAGCATTGAAACTAATGAGAATGTTTCATCGTAGTCAATTCCTTGATGTTGTTTAAAACCTTTCATAACCAGTCATGCAGTATAGGTATTGGCTTGTCCTTCCATGTCCAGTTTAATCTCGAATACCCATTTTCAACCAACTGGTTTTACATCTACTGGAGGATCTACCAAAATCCAGACATGGTTTTGGTACATGGAATCCATTTCAGAATTCATGGATTCCTGCCACATGGAAATATATGTGCAACTTACTACTTCATTTTATGTTAGAGGATCATTATTATCAACTAATAATGAGTCACCATCCTCAGTAACTGGAAAACTATAATCTTCTGGTTCGATAACCTCTCTTATAATCCTACATAGTACATGTGTCTCTGGAGCATATTCTTCTTCCACGGGGCTTTGTGGAATCTATTCTTGTACTAACTCTTGTTTACCTTGAGCCTCGACTTCATTTACGTATATCATGATCCCACTGTCTCTTTTGGAGATGTGATCCCTCTATGGAAATATGGCATGTCTTGACACTATAACTATTTTTTATGAGGGTTTTTATAGGTAATATACCCTTGATTCCTTGGGGTATCCTATTAAGGTACATTTTCTACTGTGGGTTGCGAGTTTATTAACTGAAGAGGCCATAAAAAATGCTTCTCTACCCCACACATGTAAATTCGATAATATGGATTTTCATCCACTCCAGAACTCGTATGGAATAACATATTTCGATTTATTTGGTACTTGGTTTTGTATGTGTGTCGATGTTTGTAACTCAAACCACCAAAAAGGATAATGGAAGAGTTTCATCGTTATCATTGATCTCACCATGACCAACAAGGTGTGGTTCCTCCTTTCTCTTATATAATTCCATTGAGGTGTGTATGGAGGGATGAGTTGGGATAGGATCCTAGACTACCCTATGTAATCCATGAAGTCCTAATTAAGATATTTCCCACCATGGTCTGAGCGGAGTTTCTTAATCTTCTTACAAAGCAGGTTCTAAACCTCATTCTTGTATTCCTTGAATTTATCAAAGGAATCCGACTTATACATCATTATGTATATATATCCATATCAGCTAAATTCCACAATGAAATTTATGATGTATAAGTTCCCAAAACTTTCTTCGAAAAGAAATGGACCACACCCAGCTGTATGAACCAACTCAAGAAGCTCTTTATCCCTTTCACCTTCCTCACAAAATGGGACTTTGGTCATTTTTCCTTGTAAAAATGCACGACATATGCTGAGTAGTTTTAGTTCAAAAGAATATAAATATCCATCTTGATGTTACATTGTCCATAATTTATTATTTACATGACCTTGTCGGTGATGCCAAAGTTCTGTGTGGTATGATTCATGTGATTTATCTTTGTTATTGATTTCCATTTAATGGTTCTTGTAATCCAACACATAAAAATCATTTTATAAATGTGCCCTTCCAAAAAATATTCTATCATTATAAAAGAAGAAACATTCATTTCTCAATGTGAAAAAAATACATTTATATCTAGTTTGGATACATAAAATATGATTTTTGTATCAGAAGGCACATAAAAACAACCCTTTAAACCCAAGATTATCCCAGTTGGCAACATGAGGTGGTTGTCCCCAACAGCTATCACAGAAAGTCTGGCTCTGTTGGCTACTCATAGATCCATGTCCCCTCAGTCATTTTTCTTGAATCAACTTGTCTCATGTATTTGGATACATATGTGAGAACCAAAATCTTTATCTAATTCCAAATTTATATAAATAGATAGATTTCATTCGATAAAAAATGTAATTGATGCTTTTTTACTTCTTAGGCTAGGTGTAGTTCTTCTTCTAGTGGCCCTTCTTTCCACATTACAAACAAACAGACTCATGTTCCCATGCCTCCCCTTTGATCTTCATTTTTATGAAAGTTCATGAAGAATATTTTGTCTAAAAGATCTTCATCTTCCCTTTCCTCTTAATTAACAAAAGGGAATAAGGATTTTCAAGCTTTATATCATTGTCCACTTGGACAATGAGGATAATAAAATTTGATACATACTTTTCAATGTTGTTCAAATTGAAATTTACAAAAATGATTGAGATTCAATGAGGGAGTGATGTGAGATTGACATCGGTGCCCAGCTCATCTGGGATTTTAAACCCTAGAACCTCTAGGCGCTCAATGTTGCCAATGATATTAACTAAATGAGGCCCAACTCAGGAACCTTATCTATGATTACTCTGAAATAATGAAATATAGATCTCAAACATTTCATGTCTTGCACTCTCATGGTAAAGACCACGGAGGTACTCAAGCATTCCATTAGAGTAAATGTTTTCATGAGTCTTCATAAGCTCACTAGACATCAATGATAACATCAAATATTTAAGGTTGATCACATCATTCATATGTTTCTCATAGACTAGGAAATCCTCATCACTTGCCTCTTTGGTAGGAAGATCCGGTAATACTGACTCCAGCACGTAAGACTTATATTCATGGCGTACGATAACCAGAAGGTTTCTAAACCATTCCTAGAAGTTACTACTTGTGAGGATGTTGTCTTTATCCAGAATTGATCGCAAGGATTGTTTGGATGATTAATAGGTTTCATTTTTATTGTAAAATTAAAAGTGAATATCATTAGTACATTAATTATTACATTTTATGAGAAATAATAAATTTTATTAAGTGTCCCAGTATTTTATCAAGTCCCAATGGCCCTCACTATTGAACTCAGAATTTCAGTTTCTATGAAATTTAATTAGAAAGGATCCATATTCTCATTTTCATAATTCCATTAAGGGTTGGTTAGTCTATTAAATGGTATTTAGGTAGGCATGTCTTTTCTAACTGCGGGCATGAATATCCTCGATCTATTGAGCGAACTCCCTAATCCTGAAATCATGAATTTGGATTTCCTCAACTCTTGCCTCAAATATTATGCCAGGTCTAGCAACGACTACTCATCTTGATGTAAAATGGTTATGTCAACCCGAAACCATTCATAAGGGATTCATGTATAAAAGTATGTTTCCCAACAAGGGTGGGTCAGAAACATAGTTTTACTGAGTTTTTTCCATAATCACGTAATGAAATGTTTGGACTGACTTAGTATTTTATTTGAGAGATTTTTATCTCTTATGCGTGAATTTATTATTTTCACATGCTAGTAAATATTATGTGAAACTTACTTAAGTGATTAACCATGTCATGATAATATTTATTCAAAAGTCTGGTTTATTTTAGTTCTATCTTCCGTGTTTGTGTAATTCATTAATTATGTGATCGAATCAACACATCCATAATGATAAACTATGAAAATGATAGAAATAAAATAAATTAATTGGCATGATCATGAGCTTTAATAATGGATTTTTTATCTAGAGGGTGATAAACTAACCATTTCCTTGGGGAGAAACACCTTGAACATTTTGCGTTCGTGTTTACTGCATCCACCTATCCACATATGTATCTCTTGGGATTGGTTTCATCTTACCACCAACTAGAACCACCTTCACTAGCTTGGGAGTTCCATCCATTAAATATTCCATTTATTAATTGACATGTAGGTGAAGGGTAAAGGGGGGTTTTACATAAAAGAAACTTTGGGCACATAAGCCCTACATATTTGTGAGGATAAGGCTAATAAGCTAACATATTTAATTCAATTAAATAAATTAAAATATACCATCAACATACATAGGTCTTGGTATAGCTCATGGTTATCTATACATGAAATGATATTTAAGCATAAATAAAAGTAGAATTCAATTATTTAATCATTCTTGTTTAAGGTAAATCATGCTCAAATCAATTATTTATCATATTTAATTAAACAATCCTTTTATCATAAATCCTTTTCTGAATTTTCTTGATATTATCATCCATCATAATTTTAAAAAAGTAAATTTATTTAAATTTTCTTTTTATGTAACATGTACCATAGAGGCAACCTTGTGGATTCCTATTCATAACTACCCAATGAGTAGAAATTAACATTATGAAAATGTTAAATTAGACACATATAAATAAAACACCTATCACATGTTGTTCCTCATATTTACACCTGCACGATGGTACACATATCAAGGGTTTGTATAATATAATAATAAATTTTAATAAATATACGTAATTTGGATGAGTACACAATGTGTAGTTCCTACTACATTTCGTGTACTATTGTTCACCTTCCATCTGATATACATGCTTGGGGAAACAGTGTGTGAGTGTACTTATGAAATATTCGGAGT